>CAWUFW010003969.1:0-1200000 GCA_963921515.1 Calotriton arnoldi
AGTACTTCGTTCAGTTACGTGTGCTTGTCTACACATCGCAACACACATCCTGTCAAGTAGCCCATGGACACACTCCAACAGCACCAGAGCACCACCCACACATCATGCCAACTCACATCATTCACATGACACCTCAGGATACTCACATTCAGCTAAAGAAGTTGGTGATGAGCTGTGTGCGGACATCACCATCACCATCATCATCATCATCGTCACTGGCATCGTGGTCCAGGCCAGGATCCTCCACAGGTGGCGGATGTTGGTCATCATCATCCTGGATGAGAGGCAACTCCTTCCGCACTGCCAGGTTGTGGAGCATGCAGCAGACGATGATAATCTTGCACACTTTCGCAGGGGCATATGGGAGGGACCCTCCGGTCTTGTCCAGGCAGCGGAAGCGGCTCTTCAGGAGACCAAAGGTCCGCTCAATCACTCTCCTGGTCCGACCATGTGCCTCATTGTAGCGCATCTGGGCAGGTGTCACAGGGTTCCTGAGGGGTGTCAGCAACCACGGCATGTTGGGGTATCCCGAGTCACCTACGGACAGACAAGTGCACATCAGCTGACTTGGAAAAGTGGGCGGAATACTACAGATCAGATCACACACAATGGCACAAAGTCAGTACACACCGACAAGCCAGGCACGCTGGTTCTGCATCTGTGCCATCAACCTGGGGATGCGACTACTCCTCATCACAAAGGCATCGTGTGCTGAACCAGGGAAACGGGCACACACGTGTGTGATGGTCATGTCTGCAAGACACACCACCAGTGCATTGACCGAGTGGTAGTGCTTGCGGTTCCTGTAGGCCTGCTCCTGGGCCTGTGGTGGTACCAAAGCCACATGTGTCCCATCAATGGAGCCAATGACATGCGGCATCCTCCCAAGGGCATAAAAGTCACTCTTCACGTCAGTGAGTCGTCACAGTCTAGGGAAATAGATGTACCGGTTCAGGAAGAGCAACATTGCCGCCAAGAAATCGCGGAGCACACGGCTGAACATGGTCTGTGACATCCCACCAGCAGACGCCACAGTATGTTGGAAGGTACCGGTGGCAAAGAAGTGTAGGGCTGCCATCACCTTCACCTTGGGGGTCAGCGCTGTAGGATACGGCCGGCCAGGCTGCAAATGTGGGGACAACTGCACTGCCAAATCCTCAATCAGCTGCCTGGTGAAGCGGTACCGTCGGATGCTGTCCCGTTCCACCATCGTTGCCAGGTCTGGGAATGGCCGATGGACAGCAGGAGCCCTGCAGTGCAGAGGAGAAGTAAGCAAGATCGTCAGTCACCCCACATATGCGGCATTGAACACACTCAAGATCCCAACATACATCATCATGAGGCACAACTACATGAAGTGTGCAGTACCGGAACGACATGTATGGTACATACATGGCCAACATCTGTCAACACGGTCCTACAGGTGGCATCAATTTGTCCCAGGTTGGCCCATTGGATATCATGATGCTGTGTCACAGTCACCCCCCAGTGACATGTGAGGACAGATGTGCCCCAGGCACCACAGCTCAACGACAGGCACCTTCCCAGGGACCCTGTAATGCCACATGGACACTGGCATCACCTGGAGTATCATGTGTACACCACAACAAAACAAACATGACCCCCACAGGTAGTGGCCACACTTGCCATGGCAGGAGAGCCATGGACGTCTGTGACACACACGCACAACATCAGAGTCCATGCACACACAACGTGGATGTGGAGACTGTCTCCCATTGTGCACATGAAATCAGAGACATTGTAAACACTACATGCACAAAGACTGTGGAGGGCCATCACTATTGTGCCACTGGGACACCCTGGCTCAAACATACCGTCCCACATGGGACTCACGGGGTATGTGACATGACATACACAAACACCACTGTGAAATGTGACCATGGCACATGCACAGATATGAACAGTTGCACATCACAGTGGTCACGTACACGTAACACCCAGGATCCTGTCCCCATTAACACGTGCACAGCCTGGGGGTGGCTGCCCACAGGTGACACCCACAGGACAACATGTACACCAACATACACACAATAGGAAATGCAGCCTTACATGCCTTATGATAAGGTTTGGACAGGCTGTCGTGATGTAGGTGTGCCCCTCACTCCCTGGGAGCTATCTGTGGCTGGCATATGTCCATCTGAGACAGGCATGCTGACATATGCCAGTCACATGTACAGTGATGCGTTGAACAGCAATGGACCGATCGGTGTCTCCGGCCGGCCCATTGCTTTCAATGTGTGCGGGTACGCGTTGTACCCCTGTGCGCGTTGTACTGCAATGGACCGATCGGTGCCTCCGGCCGGCCCATTGCATTCAATGTGTGCGGGTACGCGTTGTACCCCTGTGCGCGTTGTACTGCAATGGACCGATCGGTGCCTCCGGCCGGCCCATTGCATTCAATGTGTGCGGGTACGCGTTGTACCCCTGTGCGCGTTGTACTGCAATGGACCGATCGGTGCCTCCGGCCGGCCCATTGCTTTCAATGTGTGCGGGTACGCGTTGTACCCCTGTGCGCGTTGTACTGCAATGGACCGATCGGTGCCTCCGGCCGGCCCATTGCATTCAATGTGTGCGGGTACGCGTTGTACCCCTGTGCGCGTTGAACAGCAATGGACCGATCGGTGCCTCCGGCCGGCCCATTGCTTTCAATGTGTGCGGTGCACGCGTTGTACCCCTGTGCGCGTTGTACTGCAATGGACCGATCGGTGCCTCCGGCCGGCCCATTGCATTCAATGTGTGCGGGTACAGCGTTGTACCCCTGTGCGCGTTGTACTGCAATGGACCGATCGGTGCCTCCGGCCGGCCCATTGCATTCAATGTGTGCGGGTACGCGTTGTACCCCTGATGCGCGTTGAACAGCAATGGACCGATCGGTGCCTCCGGCCGGCCCATTGCTTTCAATGTGTGCGGGTACGCGTTGTACCCCTGTGCGCGTTGTACTGCAATGGACCGATCGGTGCCTCCGGCCGGCCCATTGCATTCAATGTGTGCGGGTACGCGTTGTACCCCTGTGCGCGTTGTACTGCAATGGACCGATCGGTGCCTCCGGCCGGCCCATTGCATTCAATGTGTGCGGGTACGCGTTGTACCCCTGTGCGCGTTGAACAGCAATGGACCGATCGGTGCCTCCGGCCGGCCCATTGCTTTCAATGTGCGAGTGCAGCGTTGTACCCCTGTGCGCGTTGTACTGCAATGGACCGATCGGTGCCTCCGGCCGGCCCATTGCATTCAATGTGTCGCGGTGCACGCGTTGTACCCCTGTGCGCGTTGTACTGCAATGGACCGATCGGTGCCTCCGGCCGGCCCATTGCATTCAATGTGTGCGGGTGCGCGTTGTACCCCTGTGCGCGTTGAACAGCAATGGACCGATCGGTGCCTCCGGCCGGCCCATTGCTTTCAATGTGTGCGGGTACGCGTTGTACCCCTGTGCGCGTTGTACTGCAATGGACCGATCGGTGCCTCCGGCCGGCCCATTGCTTTCAATGTGTGCGGGTACGCGTTGTACCCCTGTGCGCGTTGTACTGCAATGGACCGATCGGTGCCTCCGGCCGGCCCATTGCATTCAATGTGTGCGGTGCAGCGTTGTACCCCTGTGCGCGTTGTACTGCAATGGACCGATCGGTGCCTCCGGCCGGCCCATTGCATTCAATGTGTGCGGGTACTCGTTGTACCCCTGTGCACGTTGAACAGCAATGGACCGATCGGTGCCTCCGGCCGGCCCATTGCTTTCAATGTGTGCGGGTACGCGTTGTACCCTGTGCGCGTTGAACAGCAATGGACCGATCGGTGCCTCCGGCCGGCCCATTGCTTTCAATGTGTGCGGGTACGCGTTGTACCCCTGTGCGCGTTGTACCTCAATGGACCGATCGGTGCGCACCCATTGACAATGGGCTTGCCTGGCAACGGACGCGTTTTCGAATATTCGAACGAGTCGGTTGCTGGAAAATCAGTTGGTCACCCACAACAATGTTGCAAAATCATGTATGTCATGAAGTTGAAATTTTGAAGGATGCTGTGGGCGTGTTTTGGTGCTGCTATTCCATGGATTGGCCAGATTCAGAAGATGCAAACGACTTGGACCTATCACTTTGGACACAAGGGACAGTATCTGCCTCTCCAGCACATATATATTGCTGCATGTTCCCCTGAGAGCCCACTTGCCTGCACTACATGCTCCAGGACGACATCTGCCACTGCACTGCTGCTGTCTCTGCCCCTCTGGACCCTGCAATGGCACGTACTGTGGAGAGAGCCCCAGCCTTCAGCCTTGAAGAGAACCAGGCCCTGCTGGACAGCCTACTTCCACAGTACAGCAAGCTGTATGGGACACCAGGGGAGCAGGTGAGTGTTCTGTGCACTGCCTTTCTGAATGTGCATTTTGTCTGACTAGCAAGGCTGAGAGTCAGCACACCACTGGCTAGCAGGCTCACTGAGTAGTTGTCACCCCCCATAGTGTGTAGTGACTTGCACTGGACAGGTATGGTGCAGTGACAGTGCTTCTGAACAGGGTTTTACTCCCCATGCAATGATACCATGTAGTGACTTCTGGAAAACTGTCCATGGGCAGCCGTGCACTGCCTGGGTACACCATGTGCCCCTGTGATTGCGACATGTATATGCAACTGTGTCATGCACGGATATGTTGCATGTGTAGTAATGGCCTTATCACTTTGTCATCCTGACAGGCTTCTGCCCATCGGAAGCATGAGATCTGGAAGGACATCGTCCGGGCTGTCCGGTCCGTGGGGGTCTACAAGCGCCGGATCCGCAACTGCCAAAAGAGGTGGCAGGACCTTCGGGGCTGGACCCGGAGGATTGCACGGGTCCAGCTGAAGCTGTCGCCTCCTCGCAGGAGGGGCGGAACACGGACCCTGACCCCCACATGCTCAGGATCCTGGCGGTGGTCTTTCCAGACCTGGATGGGCAGCTGAAGGCCAGAGAGCAGCAAGGAGGGGGTGAGTCAAAGACTGCACTGTGTACTCTGTCTAACATGCTATGTGCCCTCCTCGGGCCAGGTTGAACTGCCACAGTACAGCAGTCATGTTGTCCAGGAGCCATGTCCCTCTATTGTGCACTGCCCACTCCTCATCTGATACCCAGGTGTGGCCCTTACATGCAGGGAATTCTGTCACTTAGGACTGTGTCCTTGCAGTTTGCTTGACTCAAGGTGGGAGACAGCATCTGTTTCCCTGACTCTGTGGTGGGCATCATGGGTGGGTCCATTGCTTACACAATGCCTGTATTCTGACATGTATTCAGCGTGTTACTTTGATCTGTGGTCCAATTGCTGAGCTGATCCACCACATGTGGCTGGGGTACCTGGCACACACCCATGCTGCGGGTGGGAACAATGTTTGGGCCCCAGGAGTATGTATATGACGTGTGTCACACATACTTAGCCAGCTGCCTACAGTCCAGGGCTCATCCCTCATTCATGTGGGGCTGGACAGTCATGCCTACTCCAGGCCATACAATACACTCTGTACTCCCACTCCCGTGTATCAGAGGACACATTGTGCACAGTGATTTGACCCCTCAGGTGTCTGCCTCTGTGTCAGTGTGCTGTGGATTAGTCGCCAGGACTGCTGTGGAGTTTCTTGGTAGGGGCTCAGCATGCCACTGGAGATGTGACCATAGGAGACGATACTTGTGTGACACATAGGTGTCTGATCAGCTGCCCATGCAGACTGGGGCATGTAAATGTGAAGTTCAGGCAGCTGTTCCCCATGCACAGCAGAGTGTGAGGGGCTCAGGTTCAGAGGGTAGTGTCACAGGTCTCCCATATGTCCAATAGGTATGACCTGGACAGATGAGGGTTAAGAGGATGTGTTGTGGGGGGGATGTACATGTGCACTTGTGCAGCTCCAGGACTTGCATTCCCCATGACCTACTATTGTGACACAGTGCAGAGTGTTGTTGTCTGGCTGCAAAGTCATACATCACTGAGCCAGTGATGTATGACTTTGCAGTCATGCCTCCGCCATGGCATGTGTCTACTGATTGGTGAGCCTGCAGGGGAGTGACATGTGCTACATGCACACCATAGTGGCGCTGGCTATCAGGACATGGGTGCATCATGGTGTCTGTCGCTGGTATGCATCACATGCATTTCCTATTTGACTCTGGGCATCCCTTACATCCGTAAACCTGTACTGACTCAGTGGCAAGAGCTGTGATGTGTCCACACCGTGTCCTCTGCACTGTCCAACTACTGTGTACTTGGTGCATGTGTCAACACTGGGGTGTTGCAATCCAACAGACACCAGACAGATGGGTGCAAGGCCATGTGGGATGTGAGTGCCATGCTTGGCATCAGACTGACAATTGACTTCTCCTGTTCAATTAGTGCACTTTTAGCAATGTACAACTAATGATGCCAGGGCTTGCTCTGTGATGTGCTGTGCTCACAGTGGTGTGTGCGTTATGTGCAGGTGACTGATGTCTGTCTGTTTCCCCATTGTTTGCAGATACATCCACGGCCACGGAAGGGGACAGCTCCACGGACCAGGAGGAGCCGGAGAGCCAGACTGGGTCAGCAGCCGAGGAGTGGTCGGAGGGACCCAGTGGCACGGAGGGCGAGGGGAGCCACACCGAGGAGTCCTCAGCAGCATCCACCTCAGCTGAGGACCAGAGCAACTCGGAGGATGACTCCCTTGTGGAGGCGGGTGTCAGCAGCCACCACACCCCAGCTAGTGTTGCTGTCCCCGCCACCACCAGCACCACCACCGCCCTCCCATCGGCTCCCATTCCCCAGGTCCGTGGAGGCTCCCATGTCCGGGAGCGTGTCTCCTTTGGGCCAGGCACCGCACCCCCTGCCCCTGTGTCCCCTGCTGCCCTGAGTGAGGAGTCTGTGTACCTCCTTCGCCAGCTCCATGTAGGGCAGACAGCCATGCTGAGTGTCCTCCATGCGCACACCGCGCTGTTGACTCAGCTGGTGTCGTTCATGGAGGGCATCTCATCGGGCATGTCTGACCTACAGAGGGGCAATAGGTCCATGGACTCCTCCCTGACGGCAGCAGTGTCCCTCCTCAAACGGTCCCTCACCCCTCCTGCCTCTGCTCCATCCACACTCCCCAGCACCTTACCCATCCCAGGCACACACACACTGGCACAGGCACACACCAGCACACACACATCCAGCACACTGACACACACGCCAATGACAAAACGCACACGCACGCACATTCAGGGGACTGAAGCCAGACTCACAGGGGATGGGGCCCTGGAACACACACACGCATCCACATGCACTGCGCAGTCCTCAGTTCCCTCTCCCTCCAAAGCACCCTCCCTTGCCTCACCTGCAACCCCAAAGTCACAGCAGCTCTTCCTCTGTGACCTCGGCCTCTTCCCCACCGATGAAGCTGCTCCAGCATCCCGGGGGAAGAGGAAGCCCACCCACACGGAGCAGAGTGCACCTCGCCCACGGACACCCTCCCCCAGGCGCAGACGGACTGAGGCCCCCACCCGCAAGTCCCCCCGGAGTGCTAAGAGCAAGACCCCGCCACCGCCCTGCAGCTCAGGCACAAGGTCTCCGTCCTCCATCCCTCAGGCCCCCACTGCACAGGTGCCCCCACCACACCCTGCCCCAGGTTCCCCCACCCACAGATATACCATCCCCAAGATGCTCCGGCCTTCTCCCCCTGCCACTTGCTCTCCCAGCACCACACCCCCCGCTGCGCTTGTCTGTGCCACTGATGTGGTGAGGGTGTCCTCCCCCTCTGTCCAACCCACCTTGCCTGTTCCCCATTCTCCTCCCCTGGAGGTAGGCACTGCAGTGGAGTCCACTACCGCCCTGTCTGACTTGGGCACTGCAGTGGCGGACCTGTCCACCCCATCTGCAGGGTCCACTGCAGTTGTGCCGGCACCCACGACATCTGTGTCATGCCCCCCAGTTGTGCCGGCACACACCATGTCAGACACCTCCACTGCAGTTGTCAGTGGCTCTCCAGCACCCACCACCCCTTCCCTGACTGCCCCTGGTGAGCCCTGATCCTGTCCCTGCGGTGCCTGGCCTGCCCCCCCGGTTGCCCCTCCTAGTAGATTGTCCCTGGTATTGTGCAGGCATGCGTAGGGTGACATCTGCCAGTGTCACCCTGTTTGAACTTTGACAATGGACTGGCCATTGGCCTTTGCTCTAATTTCTTCTGGACGTCGTTATCAAACAACACATATGCTGAATAAAGCAACTTTCTTTTCTCTAGTGCTCATGCTTCAGATGTACATGTTGTTGGTGCAGCTAACCATGCCCTTGCTGCAGTGATGGTGATATCTGGTCTCATGATTATGAAGTGTTACTGTGCAGGAACCCATGTGGTCCAGGGGGAATGTGTCCTATCATGTGGTGTATCCATGTCATCAATAGCAGCATCTGAGGGTGTCATGTGTTCAGTATTTGGCAATGGGTTTCCTACTTACATTGGCAATTTCATATCTGTGGCTTCCACCCCTGCACATCTGTTGTGCCTGCCATCGTTGCATTTGTCTACTTCCCTGACCGTGTTGCCATCTCCAGTGGACCTGCAGGTTTGGGCATCAATGGGGAGGGACTCATCCGTGTAGTCAGTGCAACATTGCTATACAAGTGTGTTGGATCTGTGCTGATGATTCCGTTGGCACATCCATGACCAGGCTGATGTGATGGGAGCCCTCATTTGGTGCTAATTGTTGATTGTGTGACCAAGTGCTCAGCTGACATGATGGGGCCCTACTGAGGCAACATATGGCACAGCTTTCCTCACACAGGAGTGGAGTCCCCTCATGGCAGTGTGTACACGTGTGACATTGCCTGCGCCCAAGGTGTGTGTTGTATGTGCATGTCTGTGTGTTCACTTTCATTCATCTGCGCATGCTGTGATCCCTAGTGTTGTACCTGTTTGTGATGCTTGCTGACTTGAGCTATGTTCCCCCAAAGTCTTCTCCCTGTGTTCTCTGTGATGTGGGTGCATGGCACATTACTGGTCATCAGGGTGTCACCCATAGGTGTGTTTGCTGTCAGGGCAGAGTTTGTGTGCTGACGCAGATGGGTCACAGTCAGGTTTCCCTTTGGCACTTGTTGTTTGCCCCTGTCATGTGATTTCCAGTTTGTGTTATCTTTCAGTGATTGTGACACGTTGTGTGTGTGACTGCTGGCACTCCTTAGGGTCCGGGCTGCAATGTTGGTTGTTGTCTATGTGTGTTCTTTGTGGGTGACCTTGGCTTCTTCATTGGTGTGTGACTGTGGCTGGGATCCCATTGGTCGGTGTGGTATTGCCTTCATGTCCATGTACAGCGTAGTGTGCAGTGTGTCAGACATTCAGGAGTCTTGTTGAGTGTCCATGTGTGATGTGTTTCTACACCTTGGTTCCCACCCACCACCCTGGAATAGTCATGGGTGCATGTGCAATGTCACCAGTGCATGTGTACTTCACTGCTGCACATTGTTGGAGGTCGAGGGGTGTGGTCTTGAGTGTGTGCAGATGAGAGTTGTTGCCCGGCTAGTCCCCTGCCTCCATGTTGGCCTTGGCTTACTGGCCATGCTGATTGATTTGTGCTTGTGTAGGTGTGATGGTAGTTAGTTGCTCAGGACACCTGACTGTGGTTCACAGTGTGAACGACATTTAGCTTTGTCATCACAGTGGTATTTTTATTCAGCCCAGGGTCACCACATTGTGGGGGCCCTGGGGGTGGTGCTGTGGTGTGTCTGTGACTTGCTGTGTCAGTTGTTGTTCCTACGTGCCTGTGTGACATGTGTGTTTTGTGCTCCCTCTCACCTGTCAATGCCTGCTTGCCCACATAGGGGATTTGGATCCATGAGTTAGCTTAGTGTGGCAGTGTATGCACATCTGTATGATTGGTATTCAGCTCTCCTCATGTGTTGTGTTGTTGCCTGGGGACACTGGCACCCCCACCCCTCACCTGCTGTGTATGATGATAGTGTTGGTCTGCCTGTTTGTGTTTGTGCATCTGCACCACTGCATTGGCATATCTTGGGTGTGCCATTGGCTGTATGTTGTTTGGTGTGTTTCCCCTGCTGTCCCTGGGACTCCTAGGTCATCGGTCAGCACAGTGATCATGGTTTGTGTGTCCCATTGCTGCCATGGTATGGTATCTGTTCACCTCACATCTGCTGTCTCCACAGGGTATCTGCATTTGTGTGCCCATTGGTGCAAATATGTGGTTCTGCATTCTGATGGTCACTTCTGTCATTGTGTCATTGATGACTGTTGACGGTCTCAGCCCCCATGGGTGTTGTTTGTCTGCACATGGCCAAAGGAATGTTTCATTTGCACTGCAGTATTTGGCTCCCCCAATTTATGTTGCAATGGGACACATACACTACTTTGCCACAGATGAGTTTTTGGTTCTGTGACCAGGAATGATCCATGCAGTTTGGCAGTTGCAGCTCTTTCTTTGTCAACAATTACCTTTTGGTCACTGTGATGATGAGGGTGTAGACCCCATTGCCACAATGGTCAAAATGTGCTTCAGCTATGGACCCCACACTTACCTTTTGGTCACTGTGATGATGGGGGTTTAGACCCCATTGCCACAATGGTCAAAATGTGCTTCAGCTATGGACCCCACACTTGCCTTTTGGTCACTGTGATGATGGGGGTTTAGACCCCATTGCCACAATGGTCAAAATGTGCTTCAGCTATGGACCCCACACTTGCCTTTTGGTCACTGTGATGATGGGGGTTTAGACCCCATTGCCATAATGGTCAAAATGTGCTTCAGCTATGGACCCCACACTTGCCTTTTGGTCACTGTGATGATGGGGGTTTAGGCCCCATTGCCACAATGGTCATGGGCTGCTTGCATTGTGGGTGCCACACACATATATGTGTGGCACATGTGCTAGGGGGTCACATTGTATGTTCAAAGTCATGTTCGGTGTTGTAGGCATTTGACACAGCCTGCTCACACGCTTGTCATGGTGGTGGGGGGATGTCTTAATCTTGCATTCCCTAGGTTGTGGTGTGCTTGTTGTGTCATGCATTGTCCATCCTATGAGTGGGGGTGGTAGTAGTGGTAGGCATCCAGCCCCCTGGCTAAGGGTGGTAGTAGTGGTAGGCTTCCAGCCCCCTGGCTAAGGGTGGTAGTAGTGGTGGGCATCCTGCCCCCCTGGGTGAGGGTGGTAGTAGTGGTAGGCATCCTGCCCCCTGGCTAAGGGTGGTAGTAGTGGTAGGCATCCAGCCCCCCTGGCTAAGGGTGGTAGTAGTGGTGGGCATCCTGCCCCCTGGCTAAGGGTGGTAGTAGTGGTAGGCATCCAGCCCCCCTGGCTAAGGGTGGTAGTAGTGGTGGGCATCCTGCCCCCCTGGGTGAGGGTGGTAGTAGTGGTGGGCATCCTGCCCCCTGGCTAAGGGTGGTAGTAGTGGTGGGCATCCTGCCCCCCTGGGTGAGGGTGGTAGTAGTGGTGGGCATCCTGCCCCCTGGCTAAGGGTGGTAGTAGTGGTGGGCATCCTGCCCCCCTGGGTGAGGGTGGTAGTAGTGGTAGGCATCCTGCCCCCCGTGGGTGAGGGTGGTAGTAGTGGTAGGCATCCTGCCCCCTGGCTAAGGGTGGTAGTAGTGGTAGGCATCCAGCCCCCCTGGCTAAGGGTGGTAGTAGTGGTGGGCATCCTGCCCCCCTGGGTGAGGGTGGTAGTAGTGGTGGGCATCCTGCCCCCTGGCTAAGGGTGGTAGTAGTGGTGGGCATCCTGCCCCCCTGGGTGAGGGTGGTAGTAGTGGTGGGCATCCTGCCCCCTGGCTAAGGGTGGTAGTAGTGGTGGGCATCCTGCCCCCCTGGGTGAGGGTGGTAGTAGTGGTAGGCATCCTGCCCCCCGTGGGTGAGGGTGGTAGTAGTGGTAGGCATCCTGCCCCCTGGCTAAGGGTGGTAGTAGTGGTGGGCATCCTGCCCCCCTGGGTGAGGGTGGTAGTAGTGGTAGGCATCCTGCCCCCCGTGGGTGAGGGTGGTAGTAGTGGTAGGCATCCTGCCCCCCTGGCTAAGGGTGGTAGTAGTGGTGGGCATCCTGCCCCCCTGGGTGAGGGTGGTAGTAGTGGTAGGCATCCTGCCCCCCGTGGGTGAGGGTGGTAGTAGTGGTAGGCATCCTGCCCCCTGGCTAAGGGTGGTAGTAGTGGTAGGCATCCTGCCCCCTGGCTAAGGGTGGTAGTAGTGGTAGGCATCCTGCCCCCTGGCTAAGGGTGGTAGTAGTGGTGGGCATCCTGCCCCCCTGGGTGAGGGTGGTAGTAGTGGTGGGCATCCTGCCCCCCTGGCTAAGGGTGGTAGTAGTGGTGGGCATCCTGCCCCCCCTGGGTGAGGGTGGTAGTAGTGGTAGGCATCCTGCCCCCCGTGGGTGAGGGTGGTAGTAGTGGTAGGCATCCTGCCCCCCTGGCTAAGGGTGGTAGTAGTGGTAGGCATCCTGCCCCCCTGGCTAAGGGTGGTAGTAGTGGTAGGCATCCTGCCACCCTGGCTAAGGGTGGTAGTAGTGGTAGGCATCCTGCCCCCCTGGCTAAGGGTGGTAGTAGTGGTAGGCTTCCTGCCCCCCTGGCTAAGGGTGGTAGTAGTGGTGGGCATCCTGCCCCCCCTGGGTGAGGGTGGTAGTAGTGGTGGGCATCCTGCCCCCCTGGCTAAGGGTGGTAGTAGTGGTAGGCATCCTGCCCCCCGTGGGTGAGGGTGGTAGTAGTGGTAGGCATCCTGCCCCCCTGGCTAAGGGTGGTAGTAGTGGTAGGCATCCAGCCCCCCCTGGGTTGGGGTGGTGGCGCGCATTCAGGCCCCTGTGTGCATATGTGGCATTGGTGATGGGCATCCCGCCCCTATGGTGCTGCTGTTGCTGGTGTAAGTATATTCAGATTCCCAGTGTATGTGTGTGATGTGTCGTGTACGTGTTGTATGTGTTTTGTGGTTGGTGTCTGACTTACCTTCTGCGCCGTACGCGTCCGTGCCTGTTCCGGTAGTAGATGTAGAATATTGGTATGATCGGGACGAAGGGATTCATGGTTGGTTCGTGTCGTTCGTCCTTCTCGTTGCTTCGCGTCGTCCTCGTCGCTTGGCTTCGTCCTCGTCGCTTCGCTTCGTCCTCGTCGCTTCGCGTCGTCCTCGTCGGTGCTGTGTTCGTCTCGTAGCCGTGGATCGTGTTGTGGCGCGATTCGGAGCTTATGTGCGCCTCTCCCGGATGCTTTGACGTGCCGTGCGTAGCGACGGGTTCGGCGCGTACGGAAAGCGCATCGTACTTGTCCGGCCGGACGGGGCTGCATTTTCCCTTCCGTGCGACTCGATTCGGCGTTTCCGGATTCGCCTCGGTCGGAGAACAGGACCTGGTTTGGGTGAGTACGGCTCGGCCGGAATTTTTGCTGTTGTGCGCATCGTACTTGCTCGTTCGGTGTGCTGTACGGATCGGTCGGGAAACTGGCTTTCGCATGGCTTTTTTCCCGACCGAATAGTATTGGGTGCGCCTCCGACCGAGATCGGAATCGGCCCCAATGTGTTTGGACAAGAGCTTGAAGAGGATTACAGATAAGTTTGAGATCACTTGTAGCCACAACCTAAAATTATCAAAATACATTTGTTAAGACACTAAGGGCCATATGTATCAAAATTGCTTTTTGCGATTCTCAAAATGCGATTTTTAGCGAATCGCATTTTGAGAATCACAAAACCCGATGTAAATAAAAGATCGCAAAATTTTAGCGATTCTCAAAAATTTGCAGAATTAAAAGCGAATACCTATTTTACGAATCCTTAATTGCGAATTTCGCAAATAAGGAATCGCAAAATAGAGAATCGGCAATTCAGGTGCAGCCTGATGACATCACAACCAGGAAGTGTGACTGCCCATGCTGCACCTGATTGCCAGAAGCTGAGTGAGAGGCTGGGAGGAGAGTGAGAGAATTGTGCACTGCAAGTGAGAGAAGGAGAAATGGATCCCCAAGAGAAGCAGCAGGAGGAGAATGTAAGAAAAAGGAAGCAACAATTTAGTGAGAGGGAGCAGGAGGTGCTCATCCAGGAAATGGTAGTGAGCCATGAGCTACTGTTTGGAAAGAAATCCCTACGTGTGCCAGAGGCACGTAAAAGGAGAATTAGGCGTGAAATCCAAGAGAAGGTGAATGCCATCGGCGTGACCCACTGCACTGTTGAAGACCTACGCAAAGGGTGGTACGACATGCACCAAAGATCAAAGGAAAAGGTTGCGACAAGGCTGGCGGAGGCAAAGAAGACCGGTGGGGGGACATCCACAGCAACTGAGTCCACGCCCCTTGAGGAGTTGGTGGAGGGCACCCTGCAGCCCGAGAGTGTCAGTGGCGTGGCTGACCTGGACAGCTCCGACACTCCGAACACCAGACAAGGTAAGATGCATGCCCTAACTCCCCTGATACATCACCACCTCACTCACACAATCAGGAAACCCCCATACACCAAACATGAATGCAAATCCTGTACATGTTAACAAGCACACCCAGCAATGCATTTTGGGAGATGTAGTGCACATGCACCAAACAGTGGAGCTGTGAGACACAGCAAGGTAGAATAAGGATGAGTAATTCAGGAAAGACTCAAGACAGACAGTACACATGTAAATCAAAAACTGAGAACTGTATTGCATTACCAATGCGAGGCAGGACACAAAATTAACGTGTGCATTTACATTCACAGCACCACCAGAAACACAGGAATTAATTGCAGAGGGTGAGGATGCATTCACCAATGAAGACCAGGCAGGGCAGGAGCAGCAAGATGAAGGCAGACCAGCAATCCCTGTGCCATGCAGACGGCGCCTCATAGTGCCACCTCTCCCACTGCTGGAAGCAGGACCTCACGACACAAGCGGCGAAGCCCAGCCAGTCCAGAGCCAGCGTGCAGGACAGCACACAGCACAGTCCCCTGTCCATCCTAGTGAAGGGAGTGGGTCCAGACACAGGGCACGGCCATCCACCAGCGCTGCTGCTGTAGGTGAAGACACAGTGTTTTCTGGGCTTGAAGGCACCATGGTCAGAGTCCAGCGCCTGCAAGCTAAACCATTAAGATCAATCCAGCACCAGTTTGCCACACACAATCACAACATGACCGAGATGAGGGATGGTTTCATGGCCATGACAGGTGCTCTAGAAGGACTGTGTACAGAGATGAGGAGAGACCGGGCAGACAGGCGCAGGGAGAGACAACGTCTCCACAGCCGGCTGGACATACACACCAAAGCTGTGAACCGCCTGTCGACTGCCACGTCCCTGCTGGCACGTCGGTGTGTTAGCATGCAGCATAAAATGGCTCACTGCTGCCAGGATGGTGCTAGGGGCCTGGTGCAGGTCACACATGCCGTGGACCAGCTGCGGGCAGCTGCCACAGGTGGCACAGGACCCCTGAGCTCATTGGAGAGTGAGGATCAGTCCAGCAGGAGCAGCATCACTGCACCAATTCCCCAGGACAGACGGCAGAGTGCGCGGCAGGGGAGAACAGCCGAAGACTCAAGGGAGGACAGTGGGCACCCTGAGCGAGGTGCAACAGGCCGTCCCCGCAGGAGATGAAGTGTGATCAGTGGCACATGGCAATGTGTGAGGCAACACATTGCCTATTGACTCATGTATGAAGGACAACCTTGCACTGTGACTCTAACATGTGCATGCAACTGCGTGTAAGTCAGGCTGTGTGACAAATATGGCCCTGGCCCCAAGGGAATAAAAAACACAGTTGTGCACCAATCTGTAGCATTGTGTCCTCATTACTCACCTAGAAATAGTTCTGTGTGATCTCATCTCGTCTCTGGCGCCCGGCAGCTGCACCAACCCCACCTGCTGGTCTGAACCGTGGAGCTGGGCCCTCCTCAACTGATGACTCGGAATCAGTGAGCTCCACTGGGGTGCCTTTCTTGGTTGCGATGTTGTGTAGCATGGCACATGTGGCAACGATTTTGCAGCATGTCTCGGGGCTGTACTGTAGCGCTCCTCCACTCTTATGAAGGCAGCGGAAACAGCTCTTAAGCATTCCGAAGGTCCTCTCAATGGCACAGCGTGTGGCTCTGTGGGTGCTGTTATACCTCTGCTCCCCTGCAGTGGCTGGATTCAGGTACGGAGTCAGGATGTAGTCACGTACAGCAAACGCACTGTCACCTGCAGGGTGACAAGAATTAGGTTAAACACTGACCAGCCACTTCAGACCTTTACTGAATGTGTGTTTGTAAGCCATGCATTTACCAGGCAGTTAGCCCTCCCCAAATTTGCCCTCTGTGAGTAGGCGGTGTATTCCACTGTGGCGAAAGATGAATGAGTCCTGTGTGCTGCCAGGGTATTTCGCAATAATATCAGTGATTACATGTTTTGCATTGCACACTACCTGTATGTTCAGGGAATGATAGGACTTGCGGTTCCTGAACACATACTCATTCTGTGAGGGGGGGGAGAGTGCGACATGGGTCCCATCTATGCAGCCAATTACGTGGGGGAATTGGGCGCTCTGGTAGAAATCATGCTTGGTCTGATCTAGTGCCTGTTGTGTGCTGGGGAATTGGATGTGGTGATGCAGCCTCTGTACCATTGCATCAAGGAAAGTGTGGAAGAAGCGCGAAAGTGCACTCTGCGAGAACCCTCCTGCTGTGGCTATCACCCCCTTAAAACTCCCTGATGCCAGTAAGTGCAGTGAGCACAGGACCTGTATATGGGTGGGAATGGTATGTTCCCTGCGTGTGGGGTGTTCTAGTATGGGTTTGAGCTCCTCTATGAGGTCCAGGATGCTGTCTGCGTCCAGCCTGTAGTTCACATGGATCTCCTCCTCGGTCTGCTGGAACAGGGTGATGCGCGGTCTGAAGATCCTTTCCTGGCGTCTCCTTCTCTGTGCAGCAGCTCTGATTCGCAGCCTCCTGGCTATCACATAAAGCCCAGCCATTGTGAAACCCCCTGTAGCATTGTGGGCCAGTTTATATTGGTTGCACCTGGTTACCACCTGCTCAGAGTTGATGGTAATTGCAATGTGCAAAATTGCGAATTTCGCAAATTTGCAATTTGCGAATTTTACCTGCATCTCGTTTTGCGATTTCGCAATTTGCGAGCTGGTTATTAGCGATTATCGCAAATAACGTGTCGCAGATTGCGAGTTCGCACGTTTATTCGCAGATTCACTGTCTCGCAAATTTGCTAATCGCAAATTTTGCGATTAGCAATTTTGCGCACAGGATGCCCTTCTTACATTGGAACACTCTGTTTTGCGATCGCAAACACTGTTTTTTTGCGATTCGCAGTGTTTGCGATTGCAAAACAGCTTCATACATATGGCCCTACATTTTATGTGGCTTCTGGTTCAAGTATGTTCCAACAATAGTTTTACTCCAATCAGACTCCTACTTAGCCATTGCTACGACACACATGTTGTTCTACATTTTACAGGGTAAGTCCTCAAGGAACATCTAAGTGTGCAATAACCAATGTTCCAAATATGTCTTTAAACCAGTGAGCCACTACAGCGAGTAGCCTTGATGCAAAGAATTGAACACTCTCAGAAAAAAGGTGCATTACCTTTTTTGAACAAGAAAAGCGATTTTGAATCTGTTTCACATTATTACTCATTATAAACTGTTTGACGACTAAAAATAAATCTTAGACCACATAAAATAAAGATGTTTATTCTGTTCAGTGCATGATGAATGACAATTTTTCAAGATTATCACAGCACTGATCCAACTAGGTGACTTTTAATGGCACCAAATATGACAAAAAAGTACAGCGATGTGGGCTCTTATTCAGAAGGAGGATTATCACAAGGCTTTGGCAACAGTAGTGAATATCCTGCAAGTGGAAGAATAGACGGATATTTATGATTAGGCACGGGCAAACATGTAATTACGCTGAAGTACCTGGTGTGATATTGGTAATCTTGCATAACACAATTCATGCTACATTGCTTAATTTCGAGGAGAAATATCAATAGGACATATACCATTTGGGTAATTTGTTTAATACAAGCAGCATTTCAGGCAGATATTGTTACCTGAACTGACTGTTCAGGTAATTTTATAGCACAAAACTACAAATGTGAACGCAAATTGCAGTGTGTTGAATGTGAGCTGTAGTTCCTTTAGCATGGGCAGTCAGCAAACATTTCAGGAAGATTTTTTACCCAAGCAAACAAATAAGGTATTTGTTTAGCGCACAAGTATAAATATGAATGCGAATGGCAGTGTTTTGAACTCGAGCAACTGGAAATCAACTCAAAATTACATTTTTGAGGTGAATTTTTACCTGAACAGACCACTCAGTTAATTTCTGAGAGCTAGATCCATTTACCGTAATTACACATAATTCTGCATAATTATGCAGAAATTACACTACACAAAATGAATCAAGTTACGCTCATCCCCATTCATGATGGTCGATTATCATCTGCTCATTCTCTCCAAAGAAACCACAATGGTCTGTGTTATACTGTAGGACTTTGAACTGCTTATCGACATAAAAATGTCATGCAAATTCTGACAGGGGAGGACTCTTAAATGGCCATGTCAACATCGGTCTGCGGAGGGTCTTCCAGAAAGAATATGAATAAGGACAAGAGTATCTTCCATACTTCTGTAGAAGCCCTCTGCTGATACCAAAATAGTCTTGCCATGGTTCAGGTTACTTCTAACTTTAATAGTTTTGCCATGGGCAAGGATACATCTAACTTGATGGTATTAGATGATTTTCCCATCTCTTGAGAATGAGAAATATAAGGCTCCAGTTTCCCAAGATTTTAAATACTTTTACAATTGTAACAAAAAATCAGTAACCTCTAGATAAGGGTATGTCTGACCCTTTCCTTCCAACAGTCATCACAATGGATGCCAGCATAAGGCCAGCATAAGGGACCACACTGGAGACTTTAGAGGTCATTTAGACCATGGTCTGCCGTCCCACTAAGGCGTGGGTAGAATGAGCTGTCAGCTGAAAGCCTGCCATTGGCGGCAACCTGGTGGTTCACTCAAGTCTAAATGAGATAGCAGAGATGTGCGTTAGGCAAGAAAATTATAGATTTATTCTGATTGTCCTACAATTGCCTCACCTGAGAAAGTTTTGACTGAAAGAGTATGCCCTAATTTGGGCCAATAACCTCTAGTCACCCTAGTTCACAATTCAAGCTTAGACCTGTCTGCACTTGATGGCAGATGATCACATGGTGATGGCTCCTGAGACTGGGGATTTTTGTTAGAAGCTGATTGTGATTCAAGAATCAAGACTATCCACTACAGCTGCCTACATGCCTGATTACAATCATTTTAGGTGATGTTTGGGAAAAAAGGCTCAAATCCTTGGCGCTATGCACCCCTTTCCATCCTGGATTTATAGAATGATTGATAAGTGAATGGTCCTTCCTCTTCCACTTTTACAACCAGTGGCTGTCGAATTGTGCCTTCTATGCTCTTAGCAGGAGCTGCCTGCAGCTTAACCATTGGAAGTGTGCTTAATTTGATGTTTTGGTTTCTGACATTTAGTGGCTTAATCTCCTGTACCATCGTGGGTTTTGGTTTTCCTTGTAAAAGAGTTGGAGATCCTCCTGTTCCAGCTACAGAAATAAGCCTTTAGTTCTCCTCTTTCTAGAAAAGCATTTTGTCCAGTGACACTAACATCAATGGATATGAAGTTGTCCTTGCCTTAAGGGATACATACCTAAATAGCTTTCCCACATGGAAGAGACCAATACCTAATTTTCAGCCTAATGAAGTCTCTAGATATCACATGGTTCAGGACATCATTCTCCTTGTATTTTTACCTAGCTTAGTTACCCCAAAAGTGGCGGCGTTTCATTGTTTCAATGTGTGAGGGTGCCTCGAATTTTCATAGATACAAATCGTTCAAACATTCTGTCCGTGAGCGTTGTGCATGCATTGAAATTATGAAGTCCTTCACAGATGGATTAAACTCTTCCTTTGATGGCATAGCAGTTGTAGCATCTTTTGGGACTTACTCATCATTTGTGTCATTGATCTATAATTGTATTTTAGTAGCACAAACTTACCCATCCACTTTAGTAAATCACTATCAGCAGTTATCAACAGTGCTTAGTAAGGAACTTTTGGAGCATACAGTGTATTGTAAGAGGAATGCAATAAATCACTGAGTGGCAGCCATTCAGTATCTGATGTTTTCATTGTCATGACAGATGTTTGCTTATTATACTGTCACATTAAAACAATTGTTATGAGGCACACAAATGATGTGGTGATGCTCGGGTTGCTTAGTGGCTACCTTTTTTACTCTAAGCCAATTCCTTATCATCACTATCCTGCTACCTGTTTACCAGATACCCAATGCGTGATACTCAAGAATGTCTGTGATTTCCACAGGATGGCATAAACTTACAAAAAAAATACATCAAAGTTTAAGTTAATAGTGAACTAAGTCCTTTCATACTCTGCAGAAGAATAACACTATCCATATATTTCTTCTGCAAAAAAAACTCCTTCTTTTACTCCATCAATTGTTTATTGGTCAAGAAGCAAGATAGATACATTTCCTTCCTGAAAGATATTTCCTGGAACTTCATCAGGGCTAGGAAAATGTTATTAAAGTATATTCACACATAGCCTTAACGTAAACTAGGACTTAACACATTTTCCAAACTTAGCAAGGGAGAAGGGGACCAAGTCTAAAAAAAAACTTAAAGGTCATGAGCAAAAAATAAAAGGCCTAATTCTAATCACTTTAAAGTGTTTTCCCAGTGTAAGAGATCTTGGTAGAAAAGGTAGTCCCAAAATTATTCCCGAAGTAAACCATTATAATGTGCATAATAGACTTGTACTCCAGGGACCCTATAATAGGTGATAAAGGTAGCCGTACATACCGGTGAGTCAATAAAAAAAAAAAAAAAACTCTAACTTATAGTAACTTTTCCCAAGCCAAAATCTTACATCACAACAGTAATGTCCTTCTGCAAATATATGACCATTATACACTCACTATCCGTCTAATAAAAACTATATTCCCAAATGATTATATGGGTGTGGATTGAGGATAAATTGGTAAAGTATGTGTCATATTTGAACTAAAATATATAACTAAATGTTCAGTTTACTATGTGTTATAATCAGAACCATGTATCATCTCTGGATAATGAATTGTACTAAATGAATTATCAAATTAAAAGTTGACTGTATAGTAAAGAAACCTCATGCAATGCTGTGTTGCATGCATCGAGCTGCCATCCCAAATCAAAAATAGAATATATTCCTTTTGGAGGAATGATCAGAGCTTGGCATAATTCTTGGCTACAATTAGATTTTAGAAGACAGTGGAAAACATTGGAAACAGGTTCATAAAGTGGGATTTCAGCAAGGAATGTGTACAATTAGCTTTGAACAAAGTTGATAAAATCAGCAGAAATGCCACTCTGATTTTCAAAAACAGAAGAAAGAGACAAAATGCCCAGAAAGATAGACTGATTACCACCTATAAGAGTGATGTGTTTAATATAAGTGGACCCTAAGGGCTCTATTACCCACAGCCTGCGGACTCGCGGGAGCACGGTGGTGGCGGTCTTCTGACTGCCCTATTACAAATAAGGCAGTCGGATAACCATTACTCCGCTACACCTGTCTGGGAACTGCCATTCCCTGGCGGTGATGTGGTGGTCAGGAGGTCACAATACGCTTTGTGGGACCACCGCGGTCCCGCCAAGCATATTACGAGTTTCCTTTCTGCCATGATTTAAAACCGTGGCGGAGAGGAAGGTGCCTCATCTTATGTGGATGCATGCAGGGGGGCACTGTATGCATGCACCCCAGTTCCTGCATGGCATGCAGTGCAGGAACTGTTTTTGCTGTTCCCATTGCAGTGTCCGTTTCAGGGCACCACTGTGGGCCAGACATGAGAAATACTTGTAATCTGGCGGGCGGTGGCGGGGTGGACCTGGCGCCGCGCCTCCAAACTTGGAATCCGGCACTAAGTAAATATTGACACATTAAAAGTCAACATTCAGATACTGCCAGGTTTATAGGTCAAAATCCTGTGATAACTTTCTACAGAGAAACCCCATTAAGGGACATATTTAATCCTGGTTACTGTATTAAGTGTATTGAAAATTGCCTAAGAACATCTAGAAAAGGCTTTTTTCATATGTGGCCAACGTTCTATGTGCTAATATGCAATTCATGATATCAATCATTTTAATTAACAAACCAGATTTTTCAATAACATGCTATATGTCTTGCATAAATAAATATACGCTATATCTATATTAATACGTGAGAGCCATTAGATCTATGTAGGAAACACTATAAAGGCGTTACACGAAAGATTTGATGACCACATAAGAGCCATTAAATATAGCAATATAAAATCCCTATTAGCTAATCAATTGTTTGGAAAAGGGCTGCAATAGAGCCATTGTATGTTTAAAAAGCCACAACATTGATTTTGGGCTGCTGATAATCAGGGAGATAACACAGAATGAAAATTAAAGAGGTTGGAGGCACAGTGGATTATGCAGCTCATACTGGCTGAGCTATGATTTAGGGCCTCATTACGATGTTGGTTGGAAAGGCTCCGAACAGCAGTCGGGATCTCCTAATCCGTGTCAGAACTTATGTTTACATCCGACTCAGAAACATTTCTGACCGACTGATTATGATGGAAAGGTAACCGTTTGGTCAGTACGAATCGGTTCCAACCTGCATTTGGATACTCCAAGTCGGTCGGAGCCGAATCGTACAGCCCTATGGACAGCGTTTCCGACTGATGGATTACAATGTCGGATTCCGACAGCCTTTCCGAATCGGTCTGTCAGACACGGAACGGCTGTCGGAAACAGACTTTGGGGGCCCGTAGCAGGCCCCCCTTCACCCTGAAGCCTCCGGTTGGGGCCCGTGGGGGTACCCATGGGACCCCCCCTTTAATACCATGTACAGTGTGGCAGGCACCATGGGGTGCCTGCAACAGGGTGCAAGGTTTTCTGCAACCACCCCTTTTTTCAATGGGAGCCAGTGTTGTCGGTCGGAACACAGGCTCCGATTGAAGTCAATGGGATACATTCCGAACACCGAATGCGAGTCGGTCGGAATCGATTCCGACAATAAGTCGGTCGGATTGCTTTCCGACCGACATCGTAATAAAGCTCTTAATGTATACTATGACCTCCACTACATTTTGGGGGATAAAGATGATTGTTTCATTTTCATCTTGGGAATGTTTTCTGCTGATATTATCAGTTGCATATAACCTTGCAAGTTTAGAATATAGATAATCATATGATGGTAGTGGCAGTGGCAGTAGTGAATGCGGAAATACGCTCCTCTTTCTCTTTACCTTTGTTTGACATGGGACTACACCACTTTTTATGGATTGCTGTTTGCATATTGACAGGGACACTGGAATTATACAAATCTGTGGATGTGGTGTTTTCTTCATAATTATGGATTTGCCACGTAATCCATTATCTTCTGCATTATTTGCATAATTTTACCCATCCCCAAAATTATATTTTAGCTCTAAAGGATCAAAAGTTGCTACAAATATGGCAACAAGTTGCTACATGATGGGAAGCCCTTCAGAAGTCATTACTAATGATGTGGAAACTTTGACAGGACAGTGTTGCCAAGTTTATAAAAGACAAATAATACAAAAATACTGTGACAAAATGGGACGCATTACACTGCATTATTTGCCTTTTTTGTCACATCATTTAGTCAACCCTATCACATAATTTGGATCTCCCCAGTTGCATTATTTCAGTTGCCCAGTATATTGACTTTTACACTATACTGATGAGTTAACTAAGTATATTATATAATAGCAAACACAATGCATATACAATAACTTTGATTTATGGTAGGTTTATGAGTGGAAAGGGAGTTGAAACATCCTATTATAGGAACTGAAATTAAGGGCAATGAATTGGTACAGGGAAATGGAATTATGATATTTTTAACATATGGCACATGGCATAAATGGTATACCATTATATGAATAGGCAATGTGGAAATGGAACTGATTTGTAATTTCACAGGAAATGTACTAACTGTAATTAAGAATAATGAATTGGCCTAAAGCCATGTGAATTTGATATGATATGGCACACGTGAATGCATTTTCCATGAATGTTAAGAATAAGACTTCTTTAACTACCATTGAGTTTCATTACATACCTATGTTTTCTTCTGTAATTAATCCATTTCAATTTTCTGATTTCTGCTAACATAGCCACTTGCTAAGCACAGTATTAAAGGATATATTGCTATTACATGTATGTGTTGCCCATTGTATTCCAGTAGCTCCTTACTTTCCATCTTTTATGCTTTTGGATCTATGTTTATGATGGTGGCAATAGCGATCATTAAATATGGTGTCCGCGACTGGTTAAGAAGTTCTGTTCTGAAATGCTGTTCTGCTTCACTTCACACACTTACCCACATGTTAATGCTGCAGTAAGAGGAATAGAAAGATGGTGCCATTTAATTCTTTATCCTTCGAGATACAGAGAGTAGTTCGCTGACTAGACATGCCAGTGCTCACAAGCAGGGATTTAGAATTCTCAATATGGCACTGACAATTTGGTACCAGGATTTTGTTCTGAAAGGTAGGCTTTTGATCGCATATTTACACATATATTCCTCAGTCCGAGTAAAAGCAGGGTGATGGTATTTATATCCTGTTTTCTTTGGTTATACAGAAATAACTTTACATACTAGAAGAAACTATTCTCTCCTAACATTGTGCATGCACACATCCAGTGGGGTTAAACTGAGGCAGTAACATGGCAACACAGGGCTGCTGTTGTGCACCGACACTGTTTAGATGTAGGCTGTAGACAAATTTTTGGAGTAATTCTCTATTGAGACATGTTATAGATATAGAGAGAGATTTTATATTGATGGTGATTTACATTTATAATAATGATCATGTGTGAGCTAAATGATACATTTATGCAAGAATATGGATTATGGCAACTGATTAGCACCATAACGAGCATTCGAATGTCTACCTTGGGAGACACCACCATTGAGTATGTTGGACAAGCGATCATGGTGACGCATTGATCCATATATCCAAGTATTTGTTTACATTGTATTCTTTTTGATTTTTTTCTTTAAGGTTGGATGGTCAGTTTTTAACTCTCATTGAACTCTCAAGCTGTAAAGCTTGTAAATATAGCAGCAAGACGACCAATTACAGAGGGAGACCAGGAGACTCTAGACCCATCAGACAGATAACCAAGTTCCTAAATTGTAATTCTGATTTTACAGTGTACTGCTTGGAGTGTCCGTGCTCCAAGCGATACATTGGTAGCACCATTCACCCTACTAAAAAACGTGTTCTCGAACATATGCGCGCAATAGCTAACAAAGATAAGACATATCCCGTAGCGCGACATTTCGAGAAGTACCATCAGAGTAATCGGGACCTTTTGAAATTTTACTGTCTAGATCAGGTTGACAGGAAAGAACGAGGGGGAGATAGAGTAAATCAACTAAGAATATTAGAGTCGAAATATATCATCGACCTCCAGACAAAGGCCCCGTTAGGTCTGATTAATGACGAAGAACTGTGGGTACACCTATAGTAGGTTGTTGTAGAAATGAACAGACATCTATTGATATTTTGAAGTCAGAAACGACTGTCCGCTTTTATGAATTATATATTATTATAATCATTTTGTGAAATATTTCTCTTTGTAATGTATATGTTAGCCCATACAGGGCCAAATAGTAAAAATTGGGGGGCAGATTTACAACTTCTGGCGCATCCCTGCAAATCAGCAGGGATGCGCCAGAATAGTTGCGACACGCAATTCTCTCCTTGCGCCACCACGGATGCGCCGCATTTACAATGCGGCGCACCGTGGCGCAAGGAAAGGCCGATGCGTGTCGCATCCTGTGGCGCAAGGGCGGCGCATTGCTGGAGTCGTGTCGCAAGCGCGACGCAACTCCAGCAATGCTCGTGTGCTGCCCATACCTAACGTGGTGCGCCACTCCTTACGCCTGCTTGAAGCAGGCGTAAGGATTCGTCGCAGCGCAGTCGGAAAAGTGACTCAGTGAAATCTTGTAGATTTCACTGCGTCACCTTTACAAGGCTTTCCTTCGACGGAACGCCCACCCTGCGGAGGAACGCCCACATGAAACCTGACGCAGGTTTCATGTGGCGCAGGAGCTTTACAACGTGACGCATCTCCCTAGATGCGTCACGTTGTAAATAATGCGCAACGTGGCGCATGGTTTACGTCGCCGCTGCGTCACAAAGTGACGCAACGGCGGCGCAAAAGTGGCGCAAGGGGCTTGTAAATCTGCCCCTGGGAGACTAAATTGGTGTGATTTACCAAGACCAATACTATGAAATGAATTTTAGACACATGATATATGTTTTATTATATATAGAGATGTTTTGTTTTTATGACAAACACACTCCTAACTGAGAATATTGGTCTATTTTCCCAATCAAATGTTTTTAATTCACGTTTGCACTGGCACTTTATTTAGTTTTATTCGACATTTCAATGAATTGTATTTGACTAAACATGTTTAAAGATGGCCGCGATGAATCTGAGACACTGTAGTCCATCATTGTTATCTACTATTGTCACGTGAGGCGTCACGTCTTGAAATGCCGAATGGTTGCACAGTATACCTGACATTGACAAAGCTGCAAGGCGAAACGCGTCTGTCAGGGGGAGGGGGTCTGCAGAATAAAGCACTTTGTACACCGGATACCTTGTGAGTGCTTTCCTTTTTAGACGTAGAATTTGCGCGTCTGAGTTCTCTGTATCGATTGCGGCTCACCACCGCTGGATTTAAGCACCCGGGATCAGCAGGCGTGTTTGAAAAAAAAAAAAAAAAATATATATATATATATATATATATATATATATATTATCTACTGGTGGTCGCCAGTAGATAGTTATAGTTAGGACCTATTATCCATAGGAAATTCATAACATTCTTTTCCCAATAACTTTGGCGTTGGTTGACGAATCTTCGCGAAATTTTCAAAACTTATGGCCCGTTCCGGTCCGCTTCTATCTTGAAAGATTCGGGGTGATTCGGCAAGCGGGGGCCGAGAAAAAAGGGGGGTCCCAAAACGTGTTTTCTCCATGTTAATTCCCATAGGAAACTTTAGACACGGCTACAGACCGAACTGCTGAACGGAATTACACCAAATTTGGCAAAAAGGTAGTGCTTGGTTCAGAAAGCGCCCTTTTTTTTAAATGGTGTAAATCCGTTCAGTAATTCCAGAGGAATTCAAAAATAAGAGTCAAAAAATCAATTTCCCATAGGAAACTTTATGCAAGGCTACAGCCGAAACTACTGAACGGATTTACCTCAAATTTGGCAAAAGGTACTGCTTGGCTCAGAAAGCGACCTTTTTAAAAATGGTGTAAATCCGTTCAGTAGTTGCTGAGAAAATCAAAAATAAAAGTTTCGATATTTAGAGGCACGGAGGATCCGCCGACCCTCCCGACCACGAGCTTCATGCTAATTGGCTGTCAACAGTCCAAACCAGGAAGTGTTGGCAGCCATCTTGTGCCTCGGTAGAACCGAGGCACAAGAAAATAGAAAAACTAAGGCGCAAAACAAGAAAAGTGGGCAGGGTAGAAACACCCTGACCCCCTAGGCCTGCTCAGGGGGTCCCACAAGGACCCCCAGGGGCCAAAAAAGCATTTTTTTGTAAATAAAATCGCCGAGATGCGCGGAGGATCCGCGGATCCGGCCGCGAAAATAAAAAAAACGAAGCGCGGGCTTCCGCGCCTCGTTAATATTTAGCCCCCGGGTGGGCCAGGTCCCGGGGGCAGTGAAAAAAATAAGTGTGGGGGGGTCCCAATCCCGGGGCTGCGGGGGGGCTGTGTGCCCCCCACAAATATTTATGCAAAGCCCCCGGGGGGTGGCAGTCCCCGGGGCAGTGTGGGGGCCGTGTGCCCCCGCAAATATTTATGCAAAGCCCCCCAGGGCTTGTATTTATAAAGTTGGGGGGGCCTCTGAGGTTGGGGAATTAGGTTCCCTTTAATCCTGAGAGTCCCTGGGTCCAACTAGCCCACCATATACGTCCAGTAAGCACCACAGAGCTGCGTTGCAGAGAGGTGGTCCGAGGCCATGCCCCATTTTACACCTCTCTGCAATGCAACTCTGTGGCACTTACTGGACATACCTGGTGGGTTAGTTGTCCCCCAGGGACCCTCAGGATTCAAGGGGACTTTATCCCCCAACTTAAAACGGCCACAGGGCGTGTTTGCACACATCTCACCTCAGGTCCCCCTCCCTTCACCAGTGTGCACCAGTGTGCAAACGTGCCCCGTGGCACGTTTTAAGAGGTAGTTTTAATCCCCCTGCCCTATTATGTACTAGGGCCTTACAGAGGAGGTCATGCTAATCACAGGGGTACCCCAACGCATAGTGTTCCCTAGTGTATGTAGATGTTTTCACTGTATTCTAAGTGTCTTTTAGCATAGCACTGGCTCTAGGCCTGGTTAGTCAGAGTCAGTTACCACCAGTACCCATCTGAAAAAGTTGTGGGCACAGGATGATTTTGGAACAAGGCGTCTTTCTGCTCCTCTGTTGGTGCTTTCTGCACATGTCTTGCTTCTTCCTGCACTTTTCTTCGTCTTTGTGGACTTGTGTTGCTTCTTTCTGCATTTCTTTTGCTTCTTTCTGTGCGTTTTTCTTCTTTCTTCACATGTCCTACCTCTGTAGGCATAGTTAGAGACTAGCATTTAAAAAACCTTTGAAATTCACTTAAAAACCATAGGTTTCAGGCACGTTATAGTTAGAAATTAGCATTTAAAAAACCTTAGAAATTCACTGAAAAAACCATAGGTTTCAGGGGCATTATAGTTAGTTGGACATTTCACTCGTACAAAACCCGTGAAATTCCCCCGTTATAGTTAGTTCAGCTAACTATAACTCGCGCCCCCGCAATGCACTGCTGATGACGTCACATATTACATCACTGATGACATGGTCAGTGACATCACTGATGACATCACTGATGACATCTCAAATGACATCACTGATGACATCATCCAGTGACTGTGTGTTTCTGTAAAGTTTAAGTTTTTTTAAATGCTAATTTCTAACTATAACGTGCCTGAAACCTATGGTTTTTTCAGTGAATATATATATACACACACACATCTATCTATATATAAACATATATTTAAATAGAACTTTAAAAAAACAAATCAATTACAATGTATCAAACAAATTACCAAATAAATAAAGTATGAAACATTTAAACACCAAAAAACAGAGTTACTAAATGTAAAAAATAATATAAAATTTAAAATATATATATGTATATACTTAACCAATAATAGAAAAGCATTGAAGTCTAGGAATATTAGGTATACTGTTCCCACTCCAAACAATGCTACAGTAGTAAAGTGTTGGATTTCAGAGGGGTTGGATTAATTATTCCCACTCCAAACAATTCAACAGTAGGGATAGTGTTAGACTTCAGATGGGTAAATGTACTATTCCTACTCCAGTCAATGTAACAAGAGGGAAAATTTAAGACTTTTGGATTTACTATTCCTACTCCAGTCAGTGCAACAGTAGAGAAAGTGTTGGACTTCAGAGGGGTTAAACTTATTATTCACACTCCAGTCTCAGCAACTGTAGGGAAAGTGTTGGACTTCAGAGGGGATAAAATTACTATTTCCACTCCAAATAGCGCAACAGTAGGGAAAGTGCGCGACTTTGAAGGGGTTAAATTTACTACTCCCACTCCAAACAGCACAACAGTAGAGAGGGTGTGGGTCTTTAGAGGGGATAGATTTACTTTACTGTTACCACTCTAGTCTATACATTAGCAGGGAAAACGCTGGACTTTGGAGGGGTTACGTTTACTATTCTCACTGCAAGCAGCGCAATAGTAGGGAAAGTGTTGGGCTTCAGAGGGTAAAATGTACTATTCCCACTCCAGTCTGTGGAACAGTAGGGAAAGCATTACAAGTCCAAGGGGAAACACTTCACATCAAACATATTACATATTCAACTAACCCTATTAATTTAGAAATAATTTCAAACTCCTAATGTAAATATTATTAATTAACATTAAAAATATATAAATTTATGAAAAAATGCAAATACATAAACAATGAACATAATTAAATAATCAATTGAAATACACTAATTATCAAGTAAAAAGATATTTGCTATTTTAAAAATAATTGTAATAATTTACTATATTAAAAATATTATTCAAACAGTTATTTAATTATTACTTAACTTCCCACCATATAACCCTACAAACCCAGCAGCCCACATCTAAAATAAAGCTAAAATAAATAAGTATAGAACAATTTGCATAATTTTAATAAATACAATACTTAGTTAACAATGAATTAATTGCTTATTAATTTCCCACCCTAAACCCCTCAAAATCTAGCAGCAAGCACCTAAAATATATGTTTAACACAATTTGCATAATTATTTATCAATTGAATACATACTTCTAAATTAATAAGTAATTGTTATTTAATTATTACTTAATAAAGTTCCCACCCTATACTCCTACAAACCTTGCAACCTGCACATAAAATATAGCAAAAATAAATCAGTCTCTCATAATTTGAATAATTAATATCAATCACATAATTAATTGAAAAAATGAAAAAATGAATTATTACCTTATTAACTTCCCACAATATCCCCCCTACAAATCCAACAACCCACTACAACACTATAAATTAATATTAACAATGAAGCAAAATATTCTAAATCACTTAAAATTACAAATTCTATTTTAATAAAAATAATACATGAACTAAAACACATAATATAAAAAATAGCACTATTTCTTTCAGCTCTATTAATGAAAACGATGTTAAAATCAATATTACTTAAAATTATATCTCTAACCTACATTTTTTTATTTTTGGCAATTACATTTTTGCATCACAAAGATTTTGTATCACAATATTTTGTTTCCGATATTTCTGTCGCTCATTATTCACAACTCGATATTTTGTCCAAACACCAAATAAACTAAGACAAGGTTTAATAACTTGCAATTTATCCTGGGCTCAGGATATGCCTTATTACCAGGCTTTATAGATTATTTATTATTTAATATTTATCCCCATATTTTTGATGATGAATTTATGAGTGCATTTTTCTCATTTCACATGTTTTGACCTAATTATCGTGACAGAGTATTGTACACACGTTATTTGGAATTTGTAATACACCATTACTTGAGCACACTTGAGCACAGGATGGCTTTTTATGTTTCTAAAGTTTTTTTCTAGACAATTTAGAGAATTTAGTTGTAACTTTGTAGTAAAGGGGTGGCCACTTTATAAATATATATTTTTTTCAAATATGCAAATCTTTTTCAGGTTGCTACTCGTCACACAGCTAATGGAGATGGCCTGTGAAGAGAATTATACACAGCCTTTGTAAACCCATTTTTATACTTCCCAGACAGACTACATTATTACCCCCAGGTCCCTTATGTCCTCGTCCCATTCAGTAACATAGTGGAGGTAACCATCTCCCGACAGAAAAAAAGACCAAAGGCATGCTGGGACCCTAATACTGCCCCTCCCACCGGGAGTACATAAGCAGTACTTACCCAGCATCCCGCCTGTTCTTTTTTTCTGTCTGTCGACAGAATGGACGTGGTGTTGCTGGTGCTGCTCCTGCTGGGCTTGAGTGGCGTTCTTCTCTCCTCCCCCCGCCCGGCTGCCTGGCTGTGCGGGCGCGGGGTTTTCCTGGGCTGTCCCCTGGCCTGCTGGGCTTGCTGGGTGACATGCCTGTTCGTGGCCGGTGCACTGCCTGGCCGGCAGGCCCTTTGTGGCTGGTGTGTTTCCTCCCGGGTGCTTCCGGGTCGCGTGCGCGTCTTCCTGAGGCCGGGCCGGGTGGAAGACGCAACGCGTTTGCAGTGTTGCTGGCTTTACGCTGTTGGAGGGGGGGCCTTGCTGCTGGTGTTGTCCGGCCCCCTCTCCGGGTGAGTCCCGCGTAGCGGATTCTGTTCCTCTCCTTGTGGATGTGCCTGCTGCTGCTGTTCCTTGTCTCCACAGGACTCCGGGGTTCGAGCCGACTTTGGTGCTGGTATCCAGGGTTCGTGCCTCATGCATGCGCTTTCTCCTCGAGACCGGAGCAGTCTCGGTGGCTTGCTGGACGTGCTGTGCTCCAGGGGCATCAGTGTCAGCTCACGCAGAGATGTGCCGATAGCTTGCGCCATATGCTTGCTCGCCCTTTGCTCTGTCGGGTGGGCCTACTTCATGGCAGCACGGCATGGGTGCAGATCTGCTTTGCTGACGGCGGTTTCTGTCTGTCGTCATTTTGGAGCTCCATGTGCCCTTTCGTTGGCTCGCCCTTTGCTGCTGTGGGATGGGTCTCTGCTGTGACAGTGGTGGTGCAGGGGGTGACTCGTGGGGAAGTTCTCTTTCTGTGCTTTTTCCTTTGCACGGCCCATGTGCGACCGGGATGCACCGGCATGCTAGTTGGCTTTGGCTGCAGTATCCCTGTGTGCTTCGGCTGCACGTACGTTCCATAGGGGATCTCGTTGCCGGAACGGCATGGTGGCATGTGGGGTGCTACCTGCCTTTGTTGTAGTGTTCTTTGTTTGCACTGACAATTGTCCAGCTGCCTCCTTCTTTCCCGGCTGGGGCCGCCACCTTTGGAGCTGGTTCACCAGGCCCTGGAGCTGGGTCCTCGGTTCATGTCGCTGGGTCGCCTGTGTTTCTGGGTGGGTCACTTGTTCTCCCCGCTCCTTCCGGGCGCTTGGTTGTGTCCTGATAATACGTAGCTGGTGCTTCTGTGCGGCGCTCCCATTGCCTTTGGGACGGGTTAGCGCTATGTTTGTCTGCCGGCCCCTGCGACTTGTGTTATGGCACCGTGGCATCATTCCACAGGTTACGGCATGTGCTGTGCTGGTGCGCTCCTTCCTGGGGTGCTCTTGGGCTCTCTGTTGGCCTGGCTGTGGTTCTTCACCTGCTCGGTGGTGCTGCGGCGTTGTGGGCTGGTGGATGGCTGCGTGCTGCCCTGTGTAGGCTGTGTTTGCCGTGCCATGCTTCTGTTCGAGCCTCCGGGGTCACCTACCACTTTTTGTTCTGTGGTTCGTGTGTGTTTGCTTTCTCGTTGCTGTTCCGTTTTCCTGGGACACTGTGCTTGGCTTGTTTTTTTCTGCATGTCACGGGAGTGTCGCGGAGTTCTTGGGTTGCCATGGATTACTCTGCTGTGTTTTGCCTGTAGGCGTGTTGTCCTGCTGGGCTTGCCTTGCTCGGACTCCGGTTCTCGGTGTTCTTCGCACTGGCTTCTGTCCTCTGGGCCCTTCTCTTTCTCCTGGTTTCCTCCTCGTGGGCCGGTCTGGCTTCCTCTTCCTTCTGGATCTGGCCCGGTTCTACTGTGGCTGTGGATTTTGTCGAGGCTGGACTTCCTTGCCCGCTGGGGTGGTTGTTGCTCTCAGCTTGCCTGCCGGCCTTGGTGCTGGGGGGCATGGGTTCGTGCCTCCGGTTCTGTGCTTCCGGGAGGCTTTCAGGGGCTCTGTGGTTGCATGTTCGCTCCCTGCTTTCCTGCTCCCGCTGGGTTGCGTTTTTTTCTGCACAGGGGGTCATTCTGCTGCGTGCCCGCGCCCCTTGGGGGGTCGTTGGGTTTTCCGCTCTGCTCGGCCTGCTTCCTTTGTGTGCGTGCTGTACGGCCTCTGTTTGGCTGAGAGGGCCTTTGGTCTTTGGCCCTTTGCTTCTGCGGCTCTTGCTGTGTCGCTATTGCCTGGTGGTTGGGTCTCTGCCTCTTGCTCGTGGGTTGTGTGTTCGATGTCTGCGGCTCCCCCCTTATGCGCTACTGTTCTCTGCCTATTGCCTTGCTGCTCTGTTCCTGCGGTGGGCTGGTGTCCTGCTCTTCACTTTGGAGGCTGGTCCTGGGGCCTGGGCGGTTTTGTGGCCTCTGTCGCTGCCTGCTTCCCCTGCTCTGTGCTGGGCGCTGCTGTCTTGGTGGCCGTGTCTCTTCAGCTTTCTCTTTCGCTGTTTCTGGCTTCAATGGTTTCCTTGGCATGGTCCTTGTGTTTCCCTGCTGTTGCTGCGACCTGCAGCCATATCTCCCCGGCCGCCCCTGTCCTGGCTTGTTCAGTGCTCGGGCGGGTTGGGCCTGGTTCGTCCCTGCCTGGGTCTCGGCCTGTGCTTGCCGGGTGCTGTGTGTTTCCGCTTGGTCCTCCCTCCCGGCCTTTGGTTGGCCTTGGTGGGTACTGTTCGTGCCCTTCTCCTTGGATTGGAGGTTTCCTCCTTTGCTGGGCAGCTGTCTCCGGGTTCCGTCGGTGGTGTTGCTCGTTCTGTGGCTTCTCCTCCTGCAGCCCCTGTCTGCTGATTGCTTCTGCCTCCTGCCTCTCTCCTCCTTTTCTCTGGCTGGTGTGGTTGGGCTCTGGCTCTTCCTTTGCTGGGCAGTGCGGTTTGTTCTGCCTCTGGTTCTCCGGAGGTGGGGGGGCCTTGTTGCTCCGGCCCTCTCGCGGCCTGGCTGTTGGCTGTGGGTTGGGTTTTTTTCCCCTGTGTGCCTGGCGCCCGAGTTGGTTGTCGTCCTGCCCTGGCGTGGGTCTTTGCCTTGGGCTGGGGTGCGTTCTGTGTGGCGGTTCGTTGCTTGGGTTCCCTTTCTGGTGGTCCCTGGGGGTCCGGGGTTCGTGCCACGGCGGTTCTCCTTGTTTAGGGGTTCGCCTGGGTTCCTGTTGCGGTTGCTCCCTGTGGGCTCCTGGTCTCCTCCGCGTCGTTTGGCGGCGTCTGGGCCTGCCTGGTGCCTGCGTGGGGGCTGCTTGGGCTCCCTGCCCCTGTTGGTCGCCTTCTTCGGCCCTCTGTCCGGGCCTGTGCGCTGTGGGTTTCGGGGCGTGGCTCCCTGGTGGGGTCTGTCCTGCCCTTGTGTGCCCTTCTAGGCCTGCTCCTGCCGGCTGTTCTCTTCCCGGGCTTGCTTCGCCTCTGGTTGGGTGTCCGCGTTTTTCTGCCTGGTTCGGTCGGATTTCCTTGGCTGCTTTTGGGTCCCCCCCCGTTGCCCTGGTGCTCCTCCTTTGTTGGCCCTTCTTGCAGCTGGTGGCTTTCCGGTTTGTTTGCCGCTGGGCTGCGTCTTGCCTTTTCCGGCCTGTGTGGGGTCCTGGTTTTCTGGGCTTCGGGGTTGGCGTGTCCTGGTTGTCTCCGGACGCTCCTGCTCTGCCGGCTTGCTGGCGCTTCGGGCGTGGCATCCGGTTTCGCTTCCTGGGTCGCTCTGGCTGTGCTGTGTCTTCTGTGCCGGCTCTGGGGTGTGCTTTGCCTGGTCTCCCCTGTCCTGGTGCTGTTGTCCTGCCCGCTCTTCTCTTCCCTGACTCCCCCGGGTGCTGCTCCTGGTGGGTGTGTGGTGTTTGGCGGGCCCCGTTTCCCTCCCCCCTCTCCTGTTGGGGTGCGGGCCGGTGGTGTTTGTCCTGCCTCTGTGGGGGTCTGCCCTCTTGGTTGCTGGTTGTCCGGGGTCGGTGCTGCTTGTGCCTCTGGCTTCTCTGCTTCCTCCGGTTTCCGTTTGAGCGGTTGCCTCTGTTTTCTTCTGGGCCTGCTGTGTGGTCCGGCAGTTGGGTGCTTTGGGTCTCTGTCGGCCTCCCCCTGTGCTCTGCGTGGGCTTCTTCCGGGCTGGTTGGCTCCGGGTCGTGGGCTCTTTGCTCCCTGGGGTCTTTTCCGCTTCTCCTGCTGTGGTTTGGTGTCCGACCCTGGTTCGGTTTGCAGCGTTTTTTTCCTTTTTGGGGTTTGGTCCTGCTGGCTCTTTGGGCCTGGTGCAGCTTGCCTGCTCCTGGGCTCTCGCTGGGGCTTCTCCTTCTGGGCTGGGTGCTTGGTGGTTGTCCTTGGCAGCCCTGGTGGTGCTGTTTGTTCTTTCCTGGGGCCTGGTCCGTTTGCGGTTCTCTGGTTGGCTGTCTCCTTGTTGGGCTGTGGCCTTCTATTCTCCTTGACTCGGTTTCGGTCCTGGGTTTTGTCCCTTGCTGCCCGGTTGCCTCCTGCGGTCCCCCTCTTGCTTTTGCTCCCTCGGGGTGCTTTCTTGGTGGGGTTTCCTGGGTGTGCTGGCTGGTTCGGAAGGCCGGCTTTTCTGCTTTGGTATTCTCCACTATGTTACTGAATGGGACGAGGACATAAGGGACCTGGGGGTAATGCTCTATTACTTACCGGTAATCTTCATTACTCCGGGTCCCGTTGTCCTCGTCCCATTCATACGCCCCTCCCGGGCGGCTGGCCTTCCTATGTGGGCTTGGTTTTACAGGAGGGATGCTGGGTAAGTACTGCTTATGTACTCCCGGTGGGAGGGGCAGTATTAGGGTCCCAGCATGCCTTTGGTCTTTTTTTCTGTCGGGAGATGGTTATCTCCACTATGTTACTGAATGGGACGAGGACAACGGGACCCGGAGTAATGAAGATTACCGGTAAGTAATAGAGCATTACTGGGCTGGGTTAGAGACAGTATGACTTTAAGATTATAATTTTTCTAGGCAGTCAGATAGTGACTGTTAATGTTTCTCTTTTCATAGTCAGATATTCCTAGAAGCACATTACTGTTGTAAGTAACGTTCTGGCTCCGGATGAGTTACTTTGGAGTCACTGGTATGCATGCATGGCTACTTTAGCAACCTTCTGTAGGGTCCCTGGAGTACAAGTCTTAATTAAAGAGCAATTGTCAATGCAGGTGTTGGTTTGGGAATAACATTTCTAACAACACATCTTGCACTAAAAAAGCACTTCCAAAGCTTTAGATTAACAACTTTTTTATTTTTTATTCATGACTTGTTATTTTTTTAATCTTAGTTCCTCTCATCATTGCTAAGTTTGGAAGATATTTAAAGTCATGGTGCATGTTCATGTTTTATGTAAAGATACCATTTTCATTTTTCCTAACCCTGATGAAGTTGCAGAAAATATTTTTCAGTAATGAAACACATGTGAGCATCACGGAATTCTATGTATATTGGAAGAATAAGGAATGGATGGAGTAAACCAAGGAAAGTGTAAATAAATGGACTCTGTGTTCTACTTCTGCAGAGTGCGCAATTACTTAGACCTCTTTAGTGCTTGAATCAAATAAACATTTGTAAATGCTATAATAATGGATCATGTGGGGTTTGAAATTAGTTAGCTGTTATTGCTAATTATTGATATTTAAATAAATAGTAACAAATGTGAAACTGTGAAATTCAAATGTTGCCATGCATATGTCAAATCAAGGGAAAAGGGATGGCTATGTCCCTTTTTTATGAGGCAGGACTCATATTGTGTTATGAAAATGACGACTCAGATACTGATGATTAACAATAAGTATTCTTAGCACTTCTAAAACATTTTGATGCTGATTGTATCCACCTCATGACTGAGCCCACCAGGATTCAAAATTGTGAACTTCAGGTTAAGCTGTGCTTTTTCCAGCAGAGGAATTAGAAAACTGAGCTATAGGAAATAAAAGATGGCCTAAGAGCAATTTACATCAGCATTGTTTAAAACCTATGCGTCCATGAGGACCCTCAAAATTGTAGAGGTGAACATGACATCAATGTATGCATAAGGAAAGCCTAGTCACATTGAGTGACATTTTCTTAGGTCCATACTGCAAACAAAGCACCTTTCCATTCATTAATTTACATAAACAATAAAGTGAGGATTAGAGCCAACAGAAATCCTGATTAAACGCACAGCTCAAATTGCACTGATTCCCTGGCACAAGTTGTACACGGGGTATATAAGGATTTTACTGTATTTTTAGTTTAATAGTTGAGCAATTTGTGCTTGATATCATTCTACACATCTTGGAAGGGGGGATAATGTGTGAATGATATGTTAACCCCATTGTAAGGTATGTATATGAACCATGTTTGCTGTATACACACTGATTTGTAGCAGGTTTTATATGCAAAAATTGGTGGAGCTAAAAACCTTTGGAGCAGGTTTATCATTGTTTTGCGTTGCCCTTGCGCAGTGCCAGCAAGGTGGTGTATGGTGACATAAAACCTAGAATCAGATTCATCAAGCCAATCATGGCCACCCTGAGTGACCCTGCATGGCTTGGTCAATCTGGTGTAAAGCTTGTGTTGCATTGCATGGTGGAGGCGTTACATGGGTGGAGTGTGGGTGTTCCCACACATCTACCCATGCATTTTGATGCAGTCTCAGATTTACACTGGTAGAACTGAGAATGCATCAGAGTTGTACACCTTCCCACCTGAGGTGCAATGGGGAGAAATATGTTCACGTTGTTGGCACCTTATAAGTGTGCTGCATTCTGTAGAAAACGGAGATAGAGAAAATTGTCTCTAAGGATTGTTTTTGTGCAGTAAGGTATCCCTTCTTGCACAAAAACAATCCTGCCTGCAATGCAGTCACACTTTCACCATGAAAAAAGGGTGGTTGTGTTGGCGCTAGGTTGCATTGAACGCACCAGCGCAAGGAAAGGACAGTAATGCACCATATAATAGTAAATATGGTGCATTCCTGCCCTCTCTCTTTTACGCAGAACAGCGCAGTGCAGAAAGTTGTCTTGCTGCATTGTATTGCTTGAAAAAATGATAAATATAGGGCCTAGGTGTGCACAATTTGTGCAAAACTGGCTTAGATGATTTGCCTCTGATGTTTTTTCTCATTACACTTGTTCAGGTGATCAGATTTAAGTTCAGTGAAGATAGCACAAACATAAAGGTAGAACATAAACGTGTATTTGTTCAAATGGTATGTGTTTTTACGTGAGTACTGAAAATTCACAAGCACAAACCAACAGAATAAAAGTGATACTCTCAGTAGTTTCAGCTTGAGAATATCTTTCAGTTTTAGGTGTATGTGTTTCACTCTTATTGTGCCTCTTAAGTTATGTCTGACAGATATTTATCAAAAGGTCTTCTCAATGTTGTGTATCTAGCAAAAACATTTGATGAATAGGGTCAGGGGTGTAGCATCAGGGGAGGTGTTTGGGTTGTTTCACCCCCTTATTAAATGTATTCTGTAGTAAATAGTAGAGCACAGGAGCTTTCAATTGGGTATGGTCAGACGTTTGTCGGATTTCACATGGGCTTTTAAAATACACATGCAGATGAAAATACTCACACACACTTGCCTCATTTTTTAAAACCCTTAAAGAAAATGTTCTTTTACAGGATATTTTACAAAATATTGAGTTATAAGTACCCCTCACAATCGGCACTCCTCTCCCTTCCTACTTCTCTTTAATCCCCCTCCCGCCCGCACTGCGTGATGGCTGGGAAATTTGAAGCTCACCACCCCTACCCCCTCAATGTTATTTCTGGGTAATTATCAGCAAATTCTAAGCAGTATATTTGTTGAACACAGTATTCACACAAAGGCTTATTTACAAACCCCTTGCGCTGCAGGTGCATCACTTTTTATGAAGCTCCGACAGCATAGAGAGCAGACACATATCTATGAGGCCACGCAAAAACCCTTTGCGTGGCTTTTCATTGCCTCGTAGATATGGTGTAAAGCAATGCAGCCCAAGTTGCTGCGTTGCCTTACACTGCATCAGGGAGGCGTTCCATGGGCATCGCGGTGGGTGTTCCCATGCAACACCCATTGGTTTTGACGCATTACCAGATTTACAAGGAGCTGTAAACCTGGGAATGTGTCAAAGCTGTACACTCCCCAGGGCAGGCATAACGAGGAGAAATATGTTTATTTCTCCTTGTTTTTTCTTCTTTCTATGTCTGCTGAATTTTGCAGCAGACAAAGAAAGAGGAAAATGCTGCCATGGATTGTTTTTGTGCAGGAAGGTGTTTCTTCCTGCACAAACACAATCCTGCCAACAATGCAGACTTCCTTGAACCATTGTGCAAGGGTGCTTCTGTTGGCGCTAGGCACCCTATTGTGTGCTGGCTGAAAGGACAGGAATTAATTACAAAACAGCTGATAAGAACTGTTATCCATCTCCATGGCACCATGTGCCTACCGGACAATGCTCCAATTTGAGATGCTGTGAGCCTGTTGGGCTATCACGCTGTTCATACCACTGCCTGTCTGTATTGTTTTACTGCTGCTCCTAGTGATATGTGATTGATAAACTTGATTCCTGTTCATGGCACTGTGCAATCAATGCTTTCGGCCCAACTTTAAAGATAGCCACAGTTGCAGCATGCGCCTTGCCCATGCCTTCCTCTGACGCAGCACTTGCTCTCTGACAGATGACACGTGCTCTGGATTCTCATTGAAATATGCAGGGTAATGCTGTTCTGATTATAGGTTCATTATTTGGTCAACAACGCTCAGGAAGACCTCTATAAATCAAACGTTTAATAGGAAATGCCATTATAGATGAGGCGAGTGAACTCTAGACAAGATTGAGGAATAGGATTTCCAGGTCCTTTCGTGTACAGTCAGCAATTGGACACTATACAAGGTTTGATAAATATGTTGCCTTTGCATTGCAGTGTTTGAGGATCTGTCTTCTTCATGTTCCACACTCCTTCTGTGCTTCACATGCTGGTTCAGTCATCTGCCATTCCGTATTTTTCATTCATTTTTGTCTTGTTGTATGTAGATTGTCATGTTCCTTTGTTGCCCCTTTGGGGGAGTCTTCATTCATGTTTGTTTTTTCGTCTCTTCCATGGCAATTGCAACTTCCTCTGGAACCTGGAGAGGATCACTCATATGACGCCTGCAGCAAAAGTTTGTGAAGTCAAAATTCCATGTTATGGACAGCAATATGGAACATATGCAGGAATTCCTTACTGCGGTTCAGCTTCTTCCTCAGTGGGTTTCATTTTTAACCAAAGAAAATTCTGCTCTTCAGCACGAAATAACCACCCGAAAACGCTAAGCGTGATCGATGTGCCCAGGGATTAAACAATTTCTTGAACTGATGACCCAAGCAATTCACATGTTGTCCAAACCAACTCAGCACTTACTGGTTAAATGTTTGATACATTTGCAACAGTTTCTCAGGGAATATTCCAAATGGGAAACTCATTGATTAGCCCAATGTTTTTCAATTGATAAAGAACAGGTAATACAACACTGAGAGTTAAATTACAAGACAGAAAATAATAGAGCAAATCATGTTAGAATGCAAGGCAGAAAGGAAGCGAGGATATCTGCTTGGGTGTTGATTTACATTAATCCATACCCAAAGTTATAGATACTGTTTATGAACCTGACAAAGCACATATTCAGTTAGGGTGCGAATATGGTATTCGTTCTAAAGAGCTGTGGGCACAAACAAAAATCTTTGAATGCGTTTTGGCCAAAAATGGCATGCGTTTCATGTTTGCCCATTATGTCCCAAAAGAAAGAAGAGAAACGACACCCTTCAATTCTGAGAAGTGAGAGGAGTCTGACTCGTTTATTGATTGTCCTCCATATGGATGCAAAACAATTCGGGAGTATTTTATACTCAACAACAATAAATATATTAATGGGCAACTAAGAACCATATCTCCATGTTACTGAGATTACAAGCTGGCTTAACGCAAGTAACAGAAAGGTTCACAGGTATGGAAACAAACAGGACCCAAAGGTCTGTAGAGTTCTCAACGAAAACGTGTTCATTTACATAATTGAGCCTCCTCATTGCCCTATTGTTCTGGGCATTTCTTGGTTGAGTACACACAACCCCTTTGTAAGAAGAATCACAAGAACAATGGTACTGTGTTTGAAAAATACTTCTTTAAGTTTCTAAAGCCAGCCCATTATTGGACTTCCTAATTTTGTTCCATCAATTCAGCACCTTTTTACATGATACATTTCTGCCTTTCTACTCATACTCTTGCCACAAATCTTGAGGTATGCTAAAAGAACAATTGATGGACAGAATACAGAACAATATCATACATTCACCCCAGTACAGAGATCTGGGCCTAAATCTATCGTTTTTTTGCTCCCCATGCCATTCCAGTTAGAACTCAGCCATATGCAAATAAGTCTTGACCCTGCTCCTTATGGGAACAGTCAAGCCCGAGTTGCTAGGCCAGGTCCTCCCTGGAAACAAGTATCCTAGGACCAGTTTCAGGGTTTCACCACTCAGCAGCCAGGCTATCTTGGCTCCAGTGGCATGGAGAGCATGGGACCCATGTCTGGGCATACCTGTCCCACTCGGGGTGACAAACGCAAAAAGAACAATTGATGGACAGAATACAGAACAATGTCATACATTCACCCCTGTACAGAGATCTGGGCCTAAATCCATCGTTTTTGTTGCTCTCCATGCTGTTCCAGTTTAAACCCAGCCATATGCAAATCAGTCTTGACCCTGCTCCCTATGGGAACAGTCCAGCCGAACTGCCAGGCCAGGTCCTCCCTGGACTGGAAACAAGCATCATAGAACGGGTTTCAGGGTTCCACCCCTCATCAGCCAGGCTAGCTTGACTCCAGTGGCACGGAGAGCATGGGACCCCCGTCTGGACAAACCTGCCCCACTCTGGGTGACAAATGCAAAAAGAACAATTGATGGACAGAATGCAAAACAATGTCATACATTCACCCCAGTACAGAGATCTGGGCCTAAATCCATCGTTTTTTAGCTCCCCATATCGTTCCAGTTTGAACCCAGCCATATGCAAATCAGTCTTGACCCTGCTCCCAAATCTTGAGGTATGCTATTTTGGCTCCATCTCTGCTGCTGAAAAGAAGCATATATCTTTGTAATCCTTTGTGCCAGAGCAGTACTACTTTGAATATGCAGAAAAGTTCATCTTTCTGGAAGATAATGAAAGGTGTGCATCACATGTTTTCCGCATTTCCTGCATGGCTTCTAATTATGTGCTCGCTAGGTTTTCCCATGCGAGATGCAGTGTTGTAGCTGACATTGGGTACTTAGAACTGGTGCCAAAGTAGAGGCTCACAGCCTGAGAAGCATGTGAGCATCAGACTTGTCACTGCCGTGAACATTCATGGACGTACAAGGTTGAGGTTATTCACTTATAGCTGGAATCACCTGGTCTCCTTAAGATCTTTGTGGGCGTGACTTGAACCGCAAAGTTACTTGACCCATCTCATCACTACCGTAGCTGAACACGAACAGTGAATGGGGTAGAGGGAGGGGGGGAATTAATTTATTTTCTTAACACTGAGGATTTCATGACTGACTGCCTAGGTCTGAGCACAGGGGATTAAAACATTAAACAGTTGAATATACCACATAGACCAGGAGCATCATTGACTCATAAACTGATGAGAAGCACCCTGGCTTCTTGTTACATGTAAGACAAAGAGAAAAGCGATAAACTGGACAATGTGAGAGATTTTAGGAGTTAGGATCTGATTACGATGACAATGACGGAGGGATGTGTCCCACCATCGGGTTTTCGGCAGTCCGCCCACCGCCTCTTCAGTGGTTTGACTCCCCGATTGGGATGTGTGCGGTAACATGGCCACAAGACCACCACCTATACTTCTTCGTCCTCAGTGGCTGTACAGGCACACACGGGCCATGGAGGGGTTCCCACCAAGCTTCCTGCTGGGCTAATCATGACCTCCCTTTCCACTGACCTTTTCCTGGCGGGGACACCGGCGTGCGCGAGTTGGCGGAAAGGCAAAACATGAGCCCAAGTATCAAATATCAAAAAGAGTCTTGTACACTGAATGCCTATGTTTGAGGGAGATAATTTAGGGCAGCTTAATTTGTACCGGGGTGCTGCGTTTTAAATGAGAAAATACACGTATAAGAGACAGAAATTGAATCAGGTTTGTTTGCACTTTATTACAATGAAACCACTTCAACAAGAAGTGTAAAGAAAACACTTTAAATGCAATAAAGAGCCTGGAAGTCTTAGCAAAGACAAAATAAAACTGAATGCATGCTAAAAATATAACGAGCATATAATGGAGTGTTTCAATGAAATAATATGACTGCAACAAAAGGAAGAGAAACATTCTGTAAAATATGACAAAGTATGGAGCAAAAATCACATCAGATGGAGAGAGATATGTTGCATACAATTGCATGAAAAGAAGCGATGAGAGAAATATATCTTTTGATAAATGCAGTGAGAAAACCATATGTTTAAATCACACAAAGAGAGAGATGCATTCTCTAATAAATGAAGCATATGCAGAGATAAATGCTGGCTAAAAATACATTTGCAAATATTCAATCTTAAGACAAGAATTCTATAATGTGCACTAACGGTCGACCGGGGAGAACCCACATGGGACTCACGAACACAGTGTAGGGTAAATCCACCGAGTGGACTGTGGGCAGCCGTTTTATAGTGGTTTAATACGGAACAATTGGACCTCAGGTCTTTTGACAGTTTGTGTACGTCCTACCACAATTTGGACATGTTATCGGAACCGTTTATTGTCATTTCTCAGAATTCTTATAAAAAGCAGAACAGACCAAGAGGTTACAAGTGATACTGGCATGCCATGATGCTGTCATAAGTTTCCATAAGGCTAGCTAGCGAGAATAATTATAATAAATTGAGAACTTGCAGGATTGCATGTAGCCTTTGCCCCAACGTCTTCCTCTTGTCTTAGGAAGTTCTGTGTTCTCGTGGTCTTGTGGGTGAGCGCAGGCTTAGGACATACAAGGAGTGGGGGTTTGGACCGTTGTTGACCAAGAAAGACAGAAGCTGCAGCTTCGTGTGTGTCGCAGAAGAAATATGAGAAATGCTATTTAAGAGGCACTGGGCTTTTGAAGCTAAAGGAACCAGTGAGACAGTTTGGTCAACTTAACAGATTCCTATACAGTGGCTGGTAGGGCCTATATGGGGGTGTCATGTTGCAGGTGTAGCAAAGTTGGCCCAAAGCATCTTATATGGTAAAACGGGACCCTGCTTCATTTCCCTCCTCTTGTTCATTTTTGAACAACACTCTCACAGCGTATTTTCCTGGTACTTCATCCCGCTGGAGCATCCAGGGGGTGTCATTGACATAGGGGCACTTGCAATCTTTATGGAACTGTGCTCTTAACTCTACGTACTCTTCGTCATGTTCCTGAACTAGAGTGTCATAAGTATTTATGGTATAGTGTTCCCCTACTAAGTTTCTACCAGGGGGGAGCGGGGGAGCAGTTGGACCTTGGTGATCTGTGTCTGCAGGGGTCTGCAATAGGGGTGAACTTGGGGTGGTTTCTTTGACAATTTCTAACATTGCCCTGTTATCCCCCTTGCCTTGTTTGGTATTGTTACGTATGAACTTTTGGTAAATCCCTGTATTTGCATAATTCATTCCTACCACTTTAGTGCTGAATCTTTTTACACAGTGAGACACTATCTGTATGAAACAACACAAAAGCAACAACAAGCCGATAATCAGCATTAACATCTTTAGGATAGCGGCCAGCCATGAAGGCATCCAGCTAAAATTGAACCAGTCCGAAGCTACGTCTGGCATTGCACCTCCTTCCTCATACATCTTTTTCCCTAAATTATCCACATCCTCAATGGCCTTTGTAAGTGATCCATTTTCTGCATCATTTGACGGTATGAACGTGCAGCAGCTCTTTCCTATCTTGCGACATACTCCATCATCCATTGCAGTCAGCATGTCGAGGACATACTGATTCTCCAACACCATAAGTCTCAAGGGGCGTAGTTCTTCCTTAATGGCATTGAGCCCATCTCTTGTGCTGTTGAGGGCCCGCATGACTTCGTATCGTGTCACTTCAATCCAACGCGCATTTGCTTTCGTTTGAAACGGTGGGACCAGGCCTCCAAAGAAGACCTGGGCATTGTTAAAGAGGCGTAATTCCTGGGGAATTTCATCAAAGGCCGTATTGGCAAAGTACTGGGCAGTATGTCGATGGCGGTGGAGTAAGGTGACACCGCCAGTCATAGGATGAGAAAGGATATGAGAGATGTTTGTTGCCGGAACAACCAGGTGAACTTCATGTAGAGTTACCAGTGTACATAGGCCATTCCATTGAGGAGGCAGCTGGAGATAGATGTGTTCTCAGCAAGCCCAGTAGAGGTCCATTAGGACAGAGGTGCCAAACATCATGTCCAGATTAAAAATAGTGTTGTTGCAATTTGTGTTGCGACCCACAGGTACGGTGCCATTTCCTAAGAAACAAAGAAAAGGTGTTTTTAGTTTAAATGACTTTTTAGCAGGTGTTGCAAATATCTTTGTCCCTGGGGTGTATCTTTTAGCCTCCTGTGACCATATATCCTTACAATCGTCCTCAACCTCCCAATCAATCCCATCTTCATAATCTGGATCTATGAAGGGGGGGCCCAAAGATGCTGCTTTGCATACTACAAAGTCGGGATCATGCCACTTATTGTTATAATATGTTCGTGCCCATAGGTGCAGCACAGTCCTGTTCTGACATGGGCAAACTTGGGGGGGGGGAGTCGCAGTGAGATGTGTTCATATGACATGCTGCTAATGGCGTTGATACTACGATATATCCCCTTCGTCTTATCATTGGTGCCCTACTGTTCATGTTAGGTACTCCTCTCCTGTACATCCCTTGTATTAGCTCCTCAATGTCAGATCTATCAGAAGTAACTTCGTATCTGACGTATTTATAGTCCCATTCCGTAGTATTCACAAATGCAGTGGAGATCTCAACCTTAATGACTTGAATCAGCCCTTGTATGCGGCAAAGAAACAGATGCAGGAGGCATTTGGCAGTGCATGAGGGGACTTCTCTAGGGAAAATCAGTCTATCTGCACCCACTGCATGGGGAATGTGTGAGCACACATAACATGATTCGCGTGTAGACTGTTTGCCAACTGCTGTCATCTCTTTGTACCACATGTTATCCAACAGCGCGCTATGGACCCAATGGTCCCCCTCTGAACTGTGTGATGGAAGCAGGGACTGGAGGTATGATGTGCGATGTTGCAAGATGGAATGAATGACATGTTTAGGAAGCCAGGCTGGCAGGGCATGTCTGCGTAAACAAAGTTTCTTCGGGGGCCCTTTTGTGAGGTTGATGACCCCCATCCCATTCTGTTGCATTGTAACTGGGTGTAGGAGCAAATGTCGTGCTATACTCAGAATGAATTGAGATGGTGGCAGCAGTAGCAGAACTTGTCGAACCCTTTTCATTGGCGGGGGTGCTTATTTGAAAATATGTAGTACGGGGTATGCCATCAGGCAGGGGAGAAGGTAATTTGGGGCGTACAGTGACATTTGCACAAGCTATCGTTTTGATAACAAGGGTGTTCTTGTCACATTGATAGGACCACATTGCAAGGTAGTTGATAGCTGCCACTATCCCTCCCACAAAAAGGAACAATATTAATATGCATGTACACAACTTAGCATGACTTATTTCTGTGCGGCGTGTTCTTCTGTTGCGACTGAAGCCATAAACGACCATGCGATCACTGTCTTCTTCCTCTGTGATAGTCAAGGGAAACATGGTGCCTTCCTGGAGTTGGTCAACGATCAGTTCTGGGATGGTGCAGGGTGAAGCCTCACATCGGTCCTGTGTATCCATGCCTTTCTCTCAGCGATACGGACAGCTGTGGGTGAAGAGTCTGTCACAATGAAAGGTCCTTCAAATTTGGGATCCTTCCACTTCCTAACAGCTTTTCTGACAAACATTTGCGTGCCAGGACAGATAGGCGGGAGCTCAGGAGAGCTGGGGCCCTTGTTCTTCCTGTTTGATACCTGGGTAGAGAGGAACTGCGCAGCACGTGTTAGTGCACACAAATATTCAAATAATTCAGCTTTAACAATCTCAGAAGAAGTTTCAGAGTCAAGTTTGGGTCGCGTTGAGGGAATTGTCATATTTATTGAGCGACCCGTAACAAGCTGGTGGGGTGTGAGATGGTGATCGGAGCTGGGAGAATTTCTGAGTGCAAATAAGGCAATTGGTAAACAATAGAGCCATTTCTTTCCAATTGTTGCACTTATCTTGCTTATTTTACCTTTGAGCAGGCTGTTAAGGCGCTCACAAATGCCATTGCTTTGTGGGTGATATGCTGAGGTCAATTTATGTTTGATCCCTAACATGGTTGCGAGAAGGGCAAATATTACATTTGAAAAATGGCTGCCGTTGTCAGAGCGAATCGCGGCGGGCAAGCCCCAGTGCGAAATGACCTCATGGAGCAGGAAATTAACTGCTGCTTTGGCATCGCAGTGGACACATGGTCCAGCTTCGATCAATCGTGAGAATGGGCATACTACCACAATGAGGTATCAATAGTTTTGGCATCGATCAATCATGTCAACATAATCAATGTGTAGTTCTTTAAAAGGGCCATCTGGTTTTGGTATTGTAGATGCAACTGTTTTCATGGAGGGATGTGGTGAGTATTGCTGACAAATGAGACATTTATTAACGAAAAGCTGTACTAGTTCATGGGCATTGGGGATGAACCAGTCAGTTTGTAAAATGGTGGTCAAATTATCTCGGGAGACATGTGTGGGAAGGTGTAACTGGTCTAGCGCTACTTGTAACAGGGCCTGTGGCATGACTGGTTTTCCTGTCATTACTTGTTTATAAATGTAATCTGAGGCATCCTGTTGTACTCCCCTCTTCTTCCACAGCTCTTTTTCTTGTGATGGGGCACTTTGCTGTATCTCTCTGAGATGTAACTGTGCAATGTGATCATATTGCTCTTTACTGTCAATTACATATGGAGGCGTAAATTTAGGAGTGTCTGCCTCTGCATCGTCTTTGTCCTGTTGTGTTACTGGCGATACATGTTGTGCAAGCAAGATGGGAGCATGCTGTCCTTCGGGGGGTACATCAGGTGGTGGTGGTGCAGGTGTGGGGATCCTAGCTGCGGCTTTTGCTGCCCAGTCTGCCAGAGCGTTACCTCTGGAGACAAAGTCTTGGCCATTCGTGTGTGCAGCACATTTCACAACAGCTACCTCAGTTGGCAGTGTCAATGCATCTATCAGTTCTTCGAGCAATTGTCTGTGCATTACAGGTGTGCCATCTGATTTGAAGCCACGCCTTTTCCATCATAAGATACTGGAATGTGTTGTTGTTGTGACATAAGCAGAATCTGAATATACAGTGATGCTTGAGTCTGCGCCCTCTTTCAAGGCAGCGATCAATGCCACAAGTTCTGCCGCTTGTGCTGAGTAGTGTGAAGGTAGAGTAATTTGCTGTACAATGTCTAGGGAATCAGAGGAGTAATTTTGTTGTGCTCGAACCACTGCAGCTCCTGCATACCTGATCCCTGTTTCTTGATCGATGTTGAAGGAACCATCAACAAAGTACACTGTACTATCTGGCAATGGGTCCTCCTTTGCTGTCCCTGACTCATCTGGACAGTATGTGGCACAGTCATGGGGATCATCATCTGTGCTTGCAATGGGGTGGGCAAAGAACGTGGCGGGATTTACTGTGTGGCACTTAACAACTTTCAGAGATGGTAATGATAAGATGACTTCGTAACCTGATACTCTTTGTGTTGTTAGAGTTGTTTTGGCTTTTTGTATTATTGCAAAAACTGCATGTTCAGTGTACAGTGTTAATGGGGAACCCATGACTATGGGGGTGCTTTGTTCAATGGCGAATGCAGCGGCAGCCAGTGCTTGCTCAAATGGATAATGTCCTTTCATTACTGAGTCTAGCATGCCGCTGAAGTAGGCAATGGGCTTGTGGCCCATGGGGTATTTCTGAGTAAGGACTGCTGTCATGGCTTGACCATCACAGTGGGTGAAAAGGTAGAATTCCTTTGTGTAGTCAGGGGATCCTAACACTGGTGCATTTGTAATTTCATCTTTCAACTGCGTGAAGGCTGTGGTCATTTCAGGTGTCCAATCTATTTTGTTATGTCTATCTTTGGCCATTTTAACAGCTTTTAGCAGTGGGGCAGTGATGGTGGAAAAGTTAAAGACCCACTGTCGGACATAATTCACTAAGCCTAGGAATTTCTGCATGTCTCTGACTATATGGGGCTCGGGTGTACCCTGTATAGCTTGTATTCTGTCTTGGGTAACTCTTCTTCCTGACGCTGAGAGCAACTGTCCAAGGTAGTGTACTTCTTTCTGACAGTATTGAAGCTTCTGTTCGTCTACTTTATATCCTCTCTGTGCTAGTGTTGTAAGCAGAGCAATTGTATCCTGTCGGCACTGTTGCTCCGTTGGACTACAGAGCAGTATGTCATTGACATATTGCAGCAGAGTATTGTCACATTAAAAATTTGATAGATCGGCCATGACAACTCTGTTAAAGACACTGGAAGATTCACAATAGCCTTGTGGCAAATGTGTATATTGCATTTGGGTATTGGGAAATTGGAACAAGGTCAAATATTGACTGTCTGGGTGAAGTGGGACACTAAAAAAGACATTCTTTAGGTCAATAACGGAAAAATAATGTGCATCCCGAGGAATATTGGTAAGTATCACTGAGGGGTCAGGAACTATTGGGAATTCTGGCACGACAATGTTGTTAAGTGGACGCAAATCATGAACCAAACGCCATTGGTTCGACTTTGATTTCCACACAGGAAACAGGCACGTATTGCAAGGAGATCTGCAGGGGTATATCACTACCTGATCCAGCAATGCCTGTATGGTAGGGGCAATTCCCTCCTCTGCTTCCTTGGACAAAGGGTACTGGCACACTCTTGGGAGTATAGCGCCCTGTTTGAGTGTTATTCTGAATGGTGCAGCTGATCGAATGTCCACAGATTGCTAGGTACCTGAGCTAGGTCTGCTTCGCGTGTGGAGTCATATTGTGTGACTGCAGTGGGTGTTCTTATCTCTATGGTCACTGAAAGGGGTACTTCGTTTAAATAAACAATTTCGGCTTTTGAATAATCATTGGGAGAGCCAAACAGTTGGGCGTCCGAAATATCTCTAACCAGTTGTCTGGGTTCAATGAAGATGACGCAGGCCCAGAGGTGGGCGTTGTCGTCTAGTGCTTGAAAGGCCCCATATGTAGATGTGATTTCAAATGCATGTATGTCTAGGATCATGTGTTTGTCTGGTACTTGAGAGTTCTGTGACTGAGGATGAAAGAGGAACTCTTTTGGGAGCTGGACAGTGCAGCTGTGCAGTTCTGGTGTGGTAGCAACAATGATGTGTACCGCAGTGGAGAATGCTTGTTCATCCACTGGGCGGGCTCTTCTTTGATCTTTCAAGGAGGAGTACACAGTGAGTGCCATCATCCTTGCCAAAGGTGTACCTGGAATGGAGCAAATCATTGTGCCGTTCTCATCAAAATGGATGGTCATGTTTAATTTAGCCATGAGGTCACGTCCCAAGAGATTCACTGGGGACCGTGGCGAGTAGAGCAGACGCTGCTCCACGCATTTACCTCCTACTTCTCTTGGTACTGGCTTGGTGAAGGGGACCCTTGCTATTGCCCCAGAGAATCCCTGTGTGTCCGCTATTTGATTTGAAATGGGTAGTGCTCCACCTGTGATACAGGAGTAAGTAGCACCAGTGTCAATGAGAAAGCTGTATGTTTTGTTGTTTATCGTGACAAAAACAATGGGGTCCTCCCTGACATCAGTTATACATGACAAAACTGGGCACACAAGAGTTGTCTGTGGGCTGTCCTAACTGGAATATCCTCCAGCTTGGTATTGCTGGATGGTGCCCTGCGTGAATGGATTGGTGGCAGGGCATCCAATTACATTTATTTTTCTGTCTGACAGAGCGTAATGACGCTGTACCTGTGACGTCATATGATGTGTCATCCGGCCTGCCGTATGTCCCGAATACTTGTAATTGTTCTAATTCTGTCTTTTTCCTCCTTTTATTTTTCCCTCTCTCTATGTCATGGGGCAGTGTCTGTTCTGTGCTGTTCGTTAAATCGAGGGTGGGCTCTGATGATGGGGCAAGAGAAAGGGGTTGAGACTAGTAGTGGGTGCTTGAAAGGGGTTGAGACTAGTAGTTGGTACTTGTTTCTGGGATTTGTCTGAAATGCGCCCTTCATTCTTGTGTGACCCTGTCGCACCCTGTGTTATTTCAGGAGCGTGCATATGCAGTGTCTGCTGTAACGGTGTGTCTGGCCCTACACCATCCTGAGATTGAGGAGCCGTGATGACCACATCATCTAATAAATGCGTAAGATTCATCAGTTGGTGGCATGCTTGTTCCACTTTCATTGACAAGCGCCTGATAGTTGCAGCATCGCTAGTGGGGCTGGGTGACTGACTTTCGGGTATCATATTAGTGCTTGGGTCATTAAATGTGATGCTATTGGTACTTGTATTCATATATCGCTCATTTCTCCATTTATTGAAGTGCTCCTGAGAAAATACCTCAGGTGGGTCTTGTTCACTATCCCTACAGTGCATGTTAGCAATTGGGTGATCCAACAGTAGGGGCCTATCCTCACGTTGGGAAAAAGCAGTTGAAGGCAATTGCTTATTTAGTTGACATTGTGGGCTTGGGGGGTGCTGGTGTTTAGTAAGGGACAAGGTGTTGGGATCAGTGGGGATAGGTGGCTTAGGAAAGGGCTGTTGTGCATGGTCATTTATCCATTCATTTATCTGTGACTGGGTAATTATTTCAGGTGACTCTTGCCTACCAACCCTAGATTCCTTATGAAGGACTGGCGGTTCTCCATTAGCTGGGCAATGTAGGGTGGGAAAGAGTTGGTGCTCTCCAATGAAGGATGTGTGAGAACCAGGGCGTGAGGTGTGTGAGGTGGAATGCGAAGCGTTGGATAGTGTATCGCAGTTTTCGTCCTCCTCTAGCTGTTGTGCTACACTATTGTGAGCTGGTGTGAGTTTCAGTGTAAATTGTGCATCTATCTGGCCTGGCAGTCCTGCTATTGCGGCCTCTATTGTTGAATTCTGGGCGGGGAGGGATGGTGGGCTTTGAGTGCGATCCGTCAACTGATCATTTAATGGAGGAAGGGGGTCCTCTGGACATATACCAGTGTGGCCCATGGCTGTTTTGTCATTCGATCTGGGCTCTAAGTCTGTACTAATAGTTGTTTCAGGATACATCCCCACGGAAGTTTTGTTATTTGATGCTGGCCCTAGGTCTGAATCTACGGGAAGGGCAGGGTACATCCCGCTTATATTGTACGCCGGGGGAGGGGCGGTGGGCATTAATGTTGATACAGCTGTTTCTTTGAAAATGCGAAATAATGCTAGGGTGTTTTTACGTTTTTGAAGTTTGCAACCAGAATACTTCGTTTCCAGGAATGTTGTGGCGTGTTCTAGGGCTGCACGGTCAAATGTACCTTCTTGAGGCCAGGGGTGAGTCAAATTTTTCGTGTTTTTGTGGAGTTCTCTACAGTGTTTAATGATGCTCTGTTCTTGGCCTGTGAAGTTTTTCAATACGTACTGTAATGGGGTGGCCATACTAATGTATTTAGTGTAAGAATGTAGGATAGTCCTCAGTAAATAGGCGTCTTGCTGTGGGGAGACGAACCCTGGTTAAGCTCTTCCCTTCAAATGCTTGGATCAAGGTCTCTTACAAGTCCTTCTCCTACTGCCTGAAGGACGGTAAGGTATATACCCTCTTTTAATTCCTGCTCCTGTGGGCCTGTATACACTCCTTCAGGAGAGAAATCAGGGAACTGAAGCTGGCTACTCAAACAGGCAACAGCAATCTTACTTTGGAGTGGGTTTCTTGGCCATGAACTGGATAATAACGTGGGGATCTCCAAGCCTGGAGCTACTAGGATGATATGTACATATATTTTATCCAGTGTTTTGTACACTGTACTGCTCAATATTCTGTTCATATGTCCGCTAGTGTGAAACCACCAATTGCAGGAGGACAATAGGGGTGCACCAAAGGTGGGTTGGTCGCGGAATCAGGCGTCCAAGACCACAAACCGCACCGAGCCTATCTTGGCCGCTTCTGTGATCCTTAGTAGCCCGTCAAGGAGGCTCCGTAAGGGAACCAGACTAGCCGTACCGTACCACCAATAGTTCACCCTCTCCTTAGTTGCGTGGTTATTTATTATAGTTGTACTACCGAAATATCCCTGCTTAGTATTTTGTACTGTAGTACGCAATGCATTTAAAGACTAGTTCTAGAATGTAACTGAGTGATGTAGTTGGGAATTACTGTAAGCCTGACTTGTCGTCCGTGGGTTTCGTCAATGCCCAGGACGTCGAACACCGTCAAGAGGACAGCACTCGTTAAAGGTGTAACTGGGATGAAGGTGGCAGGGTGATCCCTGGAAATACCTATGATGTGTCCGTTAATTAAATATACAATAATGTGTGGTGTTGCGGGGGCTGGTGGGGTTGCGCTTGAGTCCTGTGTTGCTGTGCTCATTCCCTAGAATGGAGCAGAGTTACACTCTGGATCTCTTGGTGGACTCCGTAAGAGAGCACGAAGTAGTGGTGAGTGTGTCTCTCAAGAGTCTTCTTGCTCTGTTACACTGGCAGAGTTAAATGCGGAGAATGTGGGCGTCTCTGGACGAGTTATATCTGAGCTTTGGGCATCCTCAGACTGTTCTACTGAGTAAGCGGATTCTGTGGAGGACTCCCAATCGCTAATTACCACTGGGGAAGTTGATGGTAGGAATGGTGTATAGCGCGTGTCCTCGGTAGTGGAAGAAGTTTGTGAACAATGGGGGCAACCCAGGTCTGGACGTGTGGTATCTGGAGTTGATGTATTAGGGTGGGGGCTGGCGTGAGCCCTGCATATGATGGGAAGTTGTGTTAAATCAAGTGTGGATATTCTAACTTCTGATGTGGGGGTGAGATTAACTCCCAATATGTTCCATACAATTAAAATGAGGTCAGCGTTATTTTGGCTTATAGGGGACAGTTTATCTGTTATGCTATTATACAGGGACACAGGGCAGTTATTTAATGTGTGCAAAACTAATTCAACAATTTGGGGTTTGTTGTTGTTCATTACGTGGTCAGTTATCTGGAAGTGACTTGTGCTATTTTAAATGGGGCACTGCGCCACACGGGCCAGACAGGACCAGAGAAAGGCAGGGTGTGGCTATCGAACACTACTATTCAGGGTGAACTAACAACATACATATGCAAAAACATTTACAAATCTAGTTATTGTTGATCTCACTAAAAAATCGGTGCACCAGGCACGGATACTTTTTCAAAAAAAGGTAACCACAATGCATGCGAAAAAGCCACAAGACGTATATATATATATACAATGTAGAACAAAACCTCAAAATAATCACACTTCAATTATACACATTTGAAGCACAATATCTACACGTGTACTAAGTAAAAACAAAGAAAAACTGTGCATTCCCCTTTTTCTGCCTAAATGCATACAGAAGAGTGATGCCTTTAAAACAACATTACGACAAAAATAAACGTCCCACGTTTCACTTTAATACAAAGAGAACAGGAAACCAGCACTTCCTTTCTCTGGTAGCTAAGCAGATAGGAAGGTGTTTCTGTTCTTCACCAGTTTAGTTTTCACAAACCGGAACCACACAGTACTCTTGTTGACTGTCCTAGAAATATAAAATATATATACTGACAGTCCCTCGCGAAAGCTGAGGAAGTCTGATAACTGTTATCATAAAACCTCACGTGCCTGTCACAAGACGTAAACTGGCACGTCTTGTCCGGGACTCGGACCCGCTCCTGAGCCCGCAAATAGCTGAGATCTGCACCACGCAATCCCCTCGCCTTCCTGCACAGGCCTCCTGTCCCTCTTGGACAGGAAAATATGTGAAAACTATATCTCTATATCTCCGTAATACCAAATACACCTATTTATTTATAAAAACCTCACAATTCAAACTGTAGATAAAAAAAGGTTGCATCAGCACCTGGCTCAACGGCTGTTTACACATGTTAAAAGATGAGGAACTGGTATACGTAGCAAGATACCAGCGGAAGCCAAAGAACTGTGAGCATTGGACAGAGGGACGCCCAGAGAGACTGAATCCACTAAGACAGGCAAACAGCACACCGGGGAAGACCAAAAGTACAAGAGAAAAATATACTCTTAACTTAGGCTTACCCGAGGGCTGGCTGTGTCTGCTCAGTCAGGAAAAAGGCTCGGAAGGCAATCACTCCGCCCGCTGTCACAGGATGCGGCTGGAAACCTAGTACGTCCCTTCGTGGTCGCCAGATGTTCGAGGGAGATAATTTAGGGCAGCTTAATTTATACCGGGGTGCTGCGTTTTAAATGAGAAAATACACGTGTAAGAGACAGAAATTGAATCAGGTTTGTTTGCACTTTATTACAATGAAACCACTTCAACAAGAAGTGTAAAGAAAACACTTTAAATGCAATAAAGAGCCTGGAAGTCTTAGCAAAGACAAATTGAAACAGAATGCATGCTAAAAATATGACAAGAGCATATAATGGAGTGCTTCAATGAAATAATATGACTGCAACAAAGGAAGAGAAACATTCTGTAAAATATGACAAAGTATGGAGCAAAAATCACATCAGATGGAGAGGGATATTTTGCATACAATTGCATGAAAAGAAGCAATGATCATAATACATACAAGGAAATTAATGCTTGATAAATGATATGAAAGAAATATATCTTTTGATAAATGCAGTGAGAAAACCATATGTTTAAATCACACACAGAGAGAGATGCATTCTCTAATAAATGAAGCATACGCAGAGATAAATGCTGGCTAAAAATACATTTGCAAATATTCAATCTTAAGACAAGAATTCTATAATGTGCACTAACGGTCGACCGGGGAGAACCCACATGTGACTCATGAACACAGTGTAGGTAAATCCACTGAGTGGACTGTGGGAAGCCGTTTTATAGTGGTTTAAAACGGAACAATTGGACCACAGGTCTTTTGACAGTTTGTGTACGTCAGTCCTACCACAATTTGGACATGTTATCGGAACCGTTTATCGTCATTTCTCAGAATTCTTATAAAAAGCAGAACAGACCAAGAGGTTACAGGTGATACTGGCACGCCATGATGCTGTCGTAAGTTTCCATAAGGCTAGCTAGCGAGAATAATTATAATAAATTAAGAACTTGCAGGATTGCACGTAGCCCTTACCCCAACGTCTTCCTCTTGTCTTAGGAAGTTCCATGTTCTCGTGGTCTTGTGGGTGAGCGCAGGCTAAAGACATCCAAGGAGTGGGGGTTTGGGCCATTTTTGACCAAGAAAGGCAGAAGCTGCAGCTTCGTGTGTGTCGCAGAAGAAATATGAGAAATGCTATTTAAGAGGCACTGGGCCTTTTGAAGCTAAAGGAACCAGTGAGACAGTTTGGTCAACTTAACAGATTCCTATACAGTGGCTGGTAGGACCTATATGGGGGTGTCATGTTGCAGGTGTAGCAAAGTTGGCCCAAAGAATCTTATATGGTAAAACGGGACCCTGCTTCACCTATAATGAGCAACTTTCAACATTCCATGACCTTGGAGCAAATGTGATTTCCTCCGTTCCTCACTCTGCCAAAATTATTTACCTCCTGAGTGCTTGAATGGAGCAGATATGATATCCTCCAGTCCTTGCTCTGCATGATTTATTCACCCTTTGAGTGCCATCCCTAAACAATTCCCGGCTCGTTTCCAGCAGCAAAACATACTGTCCTCATGTCTCCACCGCCTTGAAACTGCCAGCCCCACAGGAAACTCCTAATACGGTGGATGGGAAGGCCGGCTGCTTGGCGGAGTACTCGGTCACGCCGCCACCATGGACTGGCCGTCAGACCGCCTAACTCGTAATTGGGCCCTTAAACTGACTTTTGACTTGTGAGACACATCATTGTTTGAGGAAATCCAGCTGCATTTGAACATTTTGCTTGTTTAGATTTCAATTTGGAACTGCGGAGACCTGTAAACTGATCTAAGTCTCATGTGCTGCCTTAAAACGCCATGGTTTTGCTGCCAATTGCAGTCCTCATTGCAGTATTTGATGTGGGTTATGTTCTGTGTTATGTGATCTCGTTATGTCACTTTATGACACATAAACACATGTCATATCACACAAAGTCATGTTATGTTTGAGATCAAACTGTCAGTTCGCTAAAGTGATCTAAAAGTGGAACCTTTTGCTCTTTATTGAAAGAACAGCATTGAATTCCAGACTGTGCCCACTTGAATATTGTACAGCCCTTCCCAATTCAGGCGAAGCGTAGACAGAATTTGAATTCTGAACTTAATGCCATGAAGAGTATCATAGGACCTAGACATATTTGTCTCAAATCCTGGTAACCTAAAGACAATAAACGGTCTCAATAGATAGGACTATGAAATAGGGACCCCTAGAATTCCATGGTACAAGAATATCGACAACTGAATATGTAGGGACAAAATATCGAAAGGTAAGTGCACATACAGAGGTGTAGACTTACTATTCCTAACTCCACATCTGCATACATTGAAGATAGTTGTATCTCATACGTACTTATATGTAGAGTCAGGTATAGAAATTCTTGTCTTACCCGTTGATATATTTTTTTCTCTATTTTATCCTCAATACTGTGCCACATCAATATTCTGGGATCGATATTCAGGATGCATACCATCTCAATATCAGTCTGAGAAGTGACTGTACTCCTATAACAATCTCATCACGTGCCTGCACCCCCAGTAGCAATCCAACTAATAGGGTTATTATTTTAACCCTTTGTAAAGCAAAATGGCCATATATATGGGCTAGCCTAAAAGGAACACATACATTTATAGCCTTGAAACAATGTCGGGAGGACAGAAATGGCTGCATGCGTCACAATTGTTTGGATAATGCCAACAGAATTGAAGTGCTGCAGAGATTTGGGGCTCAGCTTCCAGCAGCATGATGAATTGTCGTGTTACTAGCACAGATTTAGAAAGACAGACAATTAGAGAGTGCCAGAGATAAATAAAACAATACTTGTTTTCGGAGCCAGTCGTGACAGGCATGATCATATTTTCATAGGGATTAAGATTATGACAGGTGTTGGTTATCCAATGCTTGACAATGGTCTGAGCTCAGTGCAAGTGTTATGTGAAGATCTCAGATGACTCCTAAGGATCAGGTCCAACTGAGAATCGTCAGCAGATGTTTAAAAGTGAACCCCAGAAGACTAAAGGTTATGCTTGTAGCACAGATGTTCTCATTAACTGGTTTTTATTGCTGTAATGTAGTAAGTCCAGAACACTGTATCGGGTGACAATGTTTTTTGAAATTCTGAACCAATTCATTCAGTTTATCGTTATAGTTGGGATCACTGCTATGCTTGGAAAGTACAGGAGTATCCATATTGCCCTTTAGTCAACTGTAAATAAACACAAACTACAAAAAATATTAGATAGTAATGACTAAACCTACAACAAAACGTTGAAACATGAGAAAAACCACATGCAGACTTTGTAAATAATGCAGTCTACTTTCTGGTGGTGCCAACCATGACATTCTGATATCCAAGCTTCAAAGAGCCCAATTGCAAACTTCACACTGCCTAGTCCCGATGAAGGTGTGTCATAATTCACAGCAGGAATAAATGAATCAATGTAATATCGCACACTCCAGGATACCTACCTAGCTAAGCAAGTATGCCTCTTCTTAATTGAAATTAAATGTAATTGTGATCCATGACATAGCGTTTAATAGTAGTAAGTACTAATGCTACTCCAGTTTCACTACAGTCTCCTGTTTTTTAATTAAGTTTTCAGTCTGTAGATGTGATTATTTCTGTCACCAATACATGATTCTTTGTACCGTTATAGGCGCTGCACGCACAAATGAACATACAATGTATTGATTGGGTAAGCCCATGCTAATAACTCATTCAATGTTCTCAATCACAAAGAAAACTGTTTTCCTCCCAGACATATACTTAGTGCAGATCATTAAATAATCAATAAATTGATTGCAATCATGGAAATCAATTGGGTTTAGGACTCTGCGCGTTCATTCCTTGTTTCATTTGTCTGCCTTAGCATGTACAACACTGCATTTGAAACTAAAAGTATCTGTGTTGCAGGGATTCTGCACATATACAGAACTATGCGCAGGAAAACAGGACCTCAGTGAATAGGGGTGTACCAACCTACCACATTAGTACCCAAAATCCCAAACCGACTAGCTATAGTGTCTCATTTGTTCTCCGACTAACAGCGAAGCTACCAATGATTAGACAACCCAGAACACAACACTCTCGACTCTCTCAGGAATCGCGGGAGCCAGACAACTCTTTCGCTCACTCACTCATACTTATCCACAATGTGAGTAATCAGAGTCACGGTATAGTTTAAAATGTTTATTTTTACTAACGCGCTCTATGGTACAGTACACGTGCCATTACTAGCAGCAAAATGCATAAACACAATATAGTCTTTAAAAGATAAGGAGCCCCCTGCTACAGGTAAGAAGTTCCTCTAGGCAGGGAAATACATACAGTGAAATTCCTAGGGCAACTTCAGACTGTATTCAAAATCAAAAATTCAACAACAACATTACAAAGAGAGAAGCTAACACTCTTAAATAGAAAAGTACAAAAGTATTATTTTATTTTGTTATTTTGTTATTATTGATGAAATGGATAAAGTTCATAATCAGATTATCATTCACAGCCAATAAGCGATTCAAAATTTCCTTAGAGATCCTACACAGAGGTGGCTTTCCTGAAGAGGGCATGTGTTTGCCGAAACGCGCGTAGATGATGACATGAAACCACCCGAGAGCTGTAATCGCTACATGACACAGATATAATGTTCTGTTGTTTTTTGTTCTTTGAGGCCTAATTAGAACATTCAGTTCTTTGTATAATACTGAGACAACAACCAATATTGTCAAAACTTTATGTATGCAATTATGTCCAGTATAACTCTGTTCTAAAAGTTTGCTATTGTGAACATATTAAGCATCTGAGTGAATAGGTTTTATGAGTAGATGGATGAATGTGGCATGTATGTGGTTTACTTTTGATTATGAACTTTATCCATTTCATCAATAATAACAAAATAACAAAATAAAAGAATACTTTTGTACTTTTCTATTTAAGAGTGTTAGCTTCTCTCTTTGTAATGTTGTTGTTGAATTTTTGATTTTGAATACAGTCTGAAGTTGCCCTAGGAATTTCACAGTAAACACAATATAGTCAGCATTGTCACAATACCATAGAATATAAACGGGGATATCATTTTATAAAGACAGTGGAAAAGGACTACAATACCTAACCACCCTCCCCTTGGTAAGAAATAGTTTATTATAAAAAAGAAGACCTCTGGGCTTTGTCAGCAGACCCCATACCTCAAGGCCTAGATGAAAGGTTTACATCTCAGGACAAGCACAGCTCTTCTCTCTGGAAAGGAGTCTCTCCAAGTGTGTGCACAACATGTTTAGCTTGCAATATTAAAGCATACGATTTTCAGTAGTGCAGCTGTGTGTCATGTTATGTCTAGGTTCGAGGGACTGACCAGAACAGAATAACAAGGGGCATTGTTGATCGACCTTGTACATCGTGTGCAGACTAAACCTCAGAGCATGGCAGAGAACGCGAAAAGCAGACAGTTCTCATGTGAAAGGGCACAAACAGAGTCTTGCGAAATCTATGCATGCAGTGTCATGCGCAAAAGCAGCCTCATGACAGCGAAGCTCATGCTAACTTAGCAGATGTCAACAATGGACCCACAATCCATACTACATCTGTAACCATAACATTTGCATTTCTGAAAGCAGGTACTTTGGATTTGCTAAAAGTACCATACCCTAATGAGAGATAGGTTAGGGAGTACCGGCAGCACCTGGAAGTTGTATTTACATGTATGGTGCCTGGCTTCCAGTGCAGAACTTCTAGGGATTTTTACAAGCTACTAGAAAGAGGGCCTCAATGTGACTTGTGCACTTGTAAGTGAGCATGGAATTTTCAGTCCTTTCAGAATGGTATCACACACTGCATGAACATCAGGTTTTGTTGATGGCATCATCTTTCTACTAAACAGATCATTATTGAGTTTTTCCAACATATTCCATGATTTGTGTGCAATAGAAATGTTCTCACTATTTGGAAAACACTGTCTCAAAATGTACTCTGTGATATTGGATTGCACACTGAAACCGCAAGTTCGTCCTTTGATGGTCTTTTTGTTATCATTGTCTACCTATAATCTGACCTCAATTTAAGTTTCCTTGGAGACATCAAATCTGGCCTCAAAAAACAATTTACAACAGATTGCAATAAGTAGCTATTCTCTGACCACTTCTTTGCCAGCATCCTATCCCAATATACACTTACAACAGATAGAGTTGATCCATTATTTGTATCAAAGATCACACCTGTTTCATCAGCTCTCTCCTTACACCTGACCTCATCTGTTTTTCTTCATCATCAACTGCCCACACAAGTAACAGCTTATCTTTTCTACTCATTACCGCCCTAGTGGAATCCATTTCTAACCTTCATTCCTTTTGGACCTAATCCAGTTCATTAATACCACAACATTCTAAATGGCCAATCTTACCCTCTAAGTTTCTACTAGGCCTATTCGAAATTCATGTAATTTCCAGCCTGGAAATTAAGTGGAACACCCCAAATATTTTATGAAATGCCTGTTCGGTATTTTGCACTATTGTTTAGTGCAAAAATGTATCGTCTCAGCCGTTTTGGACACAAGGACACATTTTATGCAAAACAAATAACATAAATTTGCGCTGCTCGTGAAAATCAGTTGCTCATATTCTGATTGTTCGCTTTGTTCCATGCTCTCATGGTTGTATTTTTACCAAAATGACATCTCATTTAGACAACATGGTGTAATGGGATAATCTCTGGCCTTCTGATTAAAAAGCATGATGAGCAATGCAGTAGATTACACAAGATTGTGCAGGAGAAATGAAAATGATGCCCAAATCTAGTATCTTCCCTGAATCTCTGAGCTTTTTAACCACTGCCTAATTACTGTCTAGTACCATATTTCTTTCAAGAATAAATTTATTTTCTTCTACTAAAAGACCTAGGGCTGATCCCTTGCCACTCTACAGAATTGGACTTACTCAGGGAGGCAAATTCATCACCTCTGTCAACCACAAACATCTCTCTTTGATTCCCAGCATCCTTCGTGTCTTGGCTGCATTATTGTTGAAAATGACCATCTTTTGTGTGATATTCCGCCAGAATTCTGCTTTCTTTTGCTTACCCGGTTTTGTTGGCCATAGGTAAAGTCCTTGGTTTGTGCTCTCTCTTCTATCCCTCGTAAAATAGGCATATACCCAATTGGCATGTTTAATTTACTTAGATGTCCCTAGTATATGGTATGACCGTCACCTAGGATAGGTAAATTACATTTCTTGTGGGCTGTAGTGCTCATTGTGGCATTGACTACAGTAGCACTGTAAAACATGTCTCCAGGCCTGTCAGTGCAGCCTGGGTGGGCAATTGCAAAACTGCCATGCGACCTAGCAAAACAAACCTTTTGCCAAGCATAAACCTTTTTCTTTAATGCTTATACTCATCTCTAAAGTAGGCCCTAAATACCCATGGGGCAGGGTGCATGACATTTAAAAATTAGGGCATATATATTTAATGTTTTATAATGACTAGCAGGGAAAAACCTCCAAAGTAATTTTCACTGTGGCAAGGCTGGCTCTCTCATAGGAAAACACTGGGTTACATTACAACGACTTATAACACATAGTTTCTATTTGGGAGGAGCTAGAAAAATAGTTCAAGGACTCATGTTAATAGTAATTTAAAGTCCAACTTAATGGTAGAGTCACAATTTATATTACTATTTTGAAAATGGCACTTTTAGAAAGTTGTTAATTTTCCTGTGTAAACCAAAAGGGGCCTTTTTGCTAAGGTCCAGTGTCACCCGACTGCTGATAGCTACCCTATGGTGAGATGTGGATTGCTCTCAGACAGTGGACAAAGGGCTTTGTTGTGGGGAGGTGTTTTCCTTGAGCAGGATGTTCTGGAGGGCTGTGCCCAGCTACTTCTTGAGCTTCGAACAATGCTTATCCTGTCACTGGCAGATGTAGCTCACACAGAGGCCTGCCTCTCTTTTGTCCTTATGGTCACCTTCGCTGCAAACCCAGTGGTAGGGGGAAGCTGCACGAAAACTGGTTTACAGTGGCCGCAAGGGAGGGTTTGCCCATTATCATAGCCACACTTCTGGGTGAGCACAGGGAGCTCTGACTGGGGGAAGAAAGGTTCTGCCCATATTGAATTTAGGTAGAGAGGGGCACTGTGGGATAGTTTACAGAAAAACACAAAGGAAGTGCTGCAAAAGTGGTAGGGTCAGCCTTGAGAACTTGTACCTCATTGGCTAGGGAGTGGCCAGGATTTTCCCTCACCCAGATGCCGACACCAGGCACAAATATGGCATTCAGAGTACCCTCCTCAGAACACTCATGAACCAGTAAAGAATCAGTAGAAGGACTGTTCAGCTGTCTGAAGAACCTGAAGGAATTTGCACTTGCTTGCCTTGAACCCAGGACTCCCCAAAAGTGACTCTAAAGGTCAGTTGATTGACCTCCTATTTGAGCTGCAGGAACGCAATAAACTTCCTGAGGCCTTTTCCTGTCACTGCCCAGTTGAGCAGTACCAACTGGACCTACCCTGGATCCTGCTGCTGGCCTCTGTTGGAGTGGGTCCTAATCCCCAAGTGGTGCCAACCAGGTCCTGGGCCATTTACTGGTCTTAGAAAGTACTCCTCCTGTCCCCAAACTGCAAGAAGTGGGACTTAGAAATGTTTTGTTGACTTTGTGTCTGGTGAACCGACGGGGACCGGGATCACCGTCGAAGCTGCAGCTATTGACTTTGAATGGCTGGTTAGCCTCAGCTTGCTGGTATGTGCTTCTGAATGAGATTTGACTTCCAGAAATGTTTCTAAGTATTAAAGCCCAGGGCAGTGTAGGAAGCTGGCTCTGTATATACTATAACAAAATAAGGTATAGTGTGCACAGAGTCCAGTGGTTCCCTAGAGGCTTTACAGAGGCTAAAGTAAATAATACTAATGCTCTCTTTTGTGGTAATGTGGGCAAGCAGTTAGGCTTATCAGAGGGCACTGCTAAGCATGTGTTGTGCACACTTAGACAAGAAATGATTATACACACTCAATGACTAAATCTGACATGAATGGTTTACAAAAATATTCCTTTTAGTATATTAATTTTATATAAATAAAGATACTGTGTTGCAGTAAAATATGTTTTGCAATATCACTGTTTTTCAATGTAAAAAAGTGGACACAGTTCATTTTTCAATCAGTACAATTTTATCCTACGGGAGGAAACACAATCAGCAATATGCAGTTAAGTAACCAATTTATGATATTGAGCTTTTGGATGAAGAATCGGTACCAGAAAAGGTTCAGGTAAGTGACCTCAGTGCACCACTAGTGGCATTGGGGTGGCCGGATGCAGAGGTCAAACTCGGGTTGTGGTGCCAATGCTATCCAATGGAGAAAGGGGGCAATCAAAGTGGTACTACTTACAGGTAAGTAGAACGGTTTGGTAACCCAGTCTCCCGGGGTTAAGGTAAGCACCGGCGGGCACAAGGCAGCACCAAACCTACACCCTCAGTGGCAAAGGGACAACCGGGTGCAGACTACCAACACAGTGTCAGGGGCCCAATATAAACAAATGGAGAATCTTGGAATCGGAAAAAGGCTGCAGGTTCAGTACAGGAGGCTGGACAAAAGAAACCTACAGCTGCACAGGTATGTTGGGGTGTGCTAGAGTGTCAGAACACCAATGGTAGATCTCCCCAGGGCCCAGGGACTCCGGGTGCAGGGGTGTCCTTTGGCGAAGAAGTCAGCTTACCGGTGGAGTTGCAGTTGGGGGGTTGACGTGCAGAGGCTGCAGGCATCAAAGTGGAGTCTGGCAGGGATCGACCCATGAGGGACTCTTGCTCAGGATCGCTGAGGAACCTTTTCTGGATCAGTGGGCCTCTTGGACTCGGCCCATGAGAGTCGGGTGCAGAAGTGGTTGACTTCGCGGTTCCACAGGCAGAGCTTTGGTCTTTAAACTTGGTTTTTTTCTGGACTGGTCTGCTGGAGATCAGGAGTCTTTTAGAAGGTAGGCAGTCCTCCCAGCGTTCTGGAAGTCGCTTGGCTGCGGGACGAGTGGCTCTTCTGTAGCAGGGTCTTTGAGGGCTGCAGACAGGCTGGTAGGCTTGGGGCCAAGTCAGTTGGTGACTTCACTGCTGCACGGCTCTTCTTTGTCCTCTTCTTCATAGGTCACCAGTAATCTGAGGATTAAGGTTCAGTTGTGCTCCTAAATACTCAATTTAGGGGTGTTACACGGGTTAGAAGGTAGTAGCCAAAGGGCCACTTACCTTTAGGGTGACTACACTCTTTGTATGTCCACTCCCTCTGGGGAGGAGGCATACCCCTAACTCTATTGGCTAGAATCCTCCAAAATAATATGGAGGATTTTCAAAGGAGGGGGTCACTTCAGCTCAGGGCACCATAGGGGTGGTCCTGGCTGGGAAGGGACACACCTATCTTATTTACCAATTCCGCCGACCTTGCTGCCAAAAGTGGGGCTTGTTCAGGGGGTGGACATCTCGACTGGCTGGAGATGCCCGGGTCAGCATAACAAAGGGCAGGAAGCCTTTGAGACTCATCACCATTCTATGCTGTTCCTGCTTGAGGGTAGGTGTGAAGCACCTCAACCCAGAGCAGGTTTTGTTTCTGACCCACAAGAGCAAAAGGCTCCCACCTCAGGGGGTTCAAAACATATCTTGAGGTGGCAGGCTAGTGCAGACCAATCAGGCACACACTAGTGGTTTGGTAGGTGTTCAGGAGGCACATCTGAGATGCCCTCTGAATGCATTTATTAATGAATCCAACAGTGGCATCAGTGTGGGCTCATTAATCTCAGATGTTTGGTACTGAGCGTCTTGGAATTCGGTGAAACCCATAGTGACAAGCTCCAAGCCCATGTACTTAGTATGGCTTCACCGTGCACCTATAATGTCTAAGAATGGACATAAACACTGTAGAGGCATATCTGCTCATGCAGTTATGCCCTCACATGAGGTATAGGACACCCCGCCTTAGGGCTGTAAGGCTCTCTGTAGGGGTGACTTACCTATGCCTCTTTCACCTGCTGGTTTTCCTGAGACATAGGGATTTGTACCAGGTCGACACTTCACTTTTATCTGCACCAAAACATGCAGGCTGCAGTGACAGTGTGCATGTGTTTGGTGAGGGTTCTCTTAGGGTGGCACAATACATGCTGCAGCCCTTAGAGACCCTCGCTGGTCAGAAGGTCCTTAGTACCACTGGTACCTTTTACAAGGGACTTAAATGTGTGCCAGAGGTGTGCCAATTGTGGAAACAAAGATACAGTTTTGAGAAAGAACACAGGCACTGGGAACGTGGTTAGCTGGAACCCAGTGCACATTCAGTCAAAAAGTGGGGGGTAACCATGCCAAAAGGAGTACTTTCGTAGAGGCGGCATTGGGACTGACACTGAGCAGCAACCTGTCATTGTCGAGGCCTTCCTTTGTACAGACATTGGAGCTTTCCCACTTTAGTCCACGAGCTCACCAAGACTCGCTGTTTAGCAACCTGCCGTCATAGACCCTGTCACTCATATAGCTTGCCCCACTGACGACTAATCAGCGATGACTTTTTTTCCATAAAGGTTTCTAAGTCTGAACGCAAACTTTCCACTGGGATGAGCCTGGTTCCTGTATCTGACCAGTGCTCCACCACAGTTGGCCATAACTTTAGATTTTGACCAGGTCTAGCAAGACCAGATAACCACAATTGGCACTTTGTGCCTTTTGGCACTATTTTTAATGGAAACTATATCTGGTTCTACGTGTTGAATTTTTATATTTTTGGTGTAATTTTATTCATTAAAATATTTTCTATTATTTTACATTTATTTGAGATTTGATGTGTTTTCACTTTGTTACTGTTTGAATAATGGCTATCCACTTTACACATTGACACTAAGTTACGCCTGACTGCTTTGTGCTAAGCTACTAGAGGTTTAAGCACAGGTTTGTTTAGTGACTTTAGTGGTTCACCTCAACAAGGATTGTTATTATTATTTGATGAGGATTCTCACCTCCCTTCAACTAATACTCCAATTTCTTACAATTACAGACTGTGAAACACCTTACTCTGCTCGGCATCCTCCGATGTCTCTGCATCAGTGGTTCTGCTCTTAACTGGTTCTCACCTTATTTAATGCACCACTGCTTCTCTGCACTTCAAGAGTCTTCCTGCTTTACACCTATAAACCTACCTGTACACTTCTCCAGCATCAGTCTTGATGCCAATTCTATTTACACTTCACATTTCCTGCAGACATTGGCAGCAAAATCCCCTTCTCTGTTTTTACTTTCTCCCCACATCTTGTGCTTCGAGAATGCTGAGAGCGGGCAACTTTTTCCTCTAAATACCTAAACCTCTGAAAGCAATATTCTGCATCAGTGCCTCTGCAAAACTGGGAAGGGTTACTCTTGGGATAAGCTGAAAGAAAACGGAGTAATTTGTCTCACCCATCCCTGACTGTTACGATAAATCTTGCCCGCTAATCCTTGCTTACTAAGACACTACATAATCCATTGTGGAGTATTTTGTACTATTGAAAAATTAAGGATTCATTTGGAATTGGTGAAGTGGAAGAAATGCCCTCAAGCGATCGTCCAGCTTCCCTGCCAGACCCGCAGTTCCCCACTCTGTATAGAGGTGGGTAAATGTCCAGGTTACTACTTGTAGAATTTCCACTTGCTGCGCTGATGGAAATCTATGACACAGAAGTCTATCTGTTCCTTGGCCAGTGGGACATAGTGGCATTACTCCAATCTATTGAGGGTGGTGCGACCTTCATTCATTTTCCCTTCCCATGTTTGTTATGCAATGCAGAGTGGACATGGGCAGGAAACATGCAGAATGACTCACATACATTGGGAAAAATGTCATGCAGAGTGGTTCATTTTTTCAAACAAACTTCCAATGTGTATGTTTGTATTCTTGTATTAAAACAGTTTGGCAAATGAACTCTTTAACATGTTGCCCAATCGGCAGTACAGGGATGGTAGTCTCCACAGCTCTCTACACATCACAGAGATGCCCGCTAGGCAGGTGGTGAACCTCTAGGCACCGCAGCCAGTCCTCCCCAAATGTTGCGAAGGACATGGTCTTTGTCCTTTTGATGGATCTACAGACCATCCATCAACATGTGAAAGACAATGTGAAGCTGATTTAATTATTAAAAATTGTACTAATTAATATCAACCCACAGAATATTGTGGTTCAAGAATATTGAGGATAGAATATAGAGGGGAAAATATCGAAAGGTAAGGGTATATTGGGGAGTATAGATTTGTCATTACTAACTCTATGTATAAGTATCTTGAAAATATATGTACTGCATAGATGCAAATATGTGGAGTTAGGTATAGAAAATCTAGACTAGTTACCTGTCAATAATTTGTTTAATGCTTTTGCCCTCAATATCGTGTCCCATCGATATTTTGGGGGTGATATTCAAGGTGAGCACCATTATTTTCCAAATGTATCCCACTAAATTATATTATTTCAGTCTACAGAAAACAATAACACTACTTTCGAATTTCTCATATTTTTCTCTAAAGAGCAAGCAAAATACATTCTGCAGGTTAGTGAAATCATTACTCTGCCTTTAACTTAAGTGGCCTACATCCACACAACACAATACAGAATTTTGGTTTCCTCTCAGTTAAATCAGTGGCTGATTCCTTCTCATAACAAATCAAGTGCTTTTATTAGTAGGTTCGGCTATACCCTACCCAAGGAATGATCAATCTCACATGTAATCCTATGTTCCATGTCTAAGTATTTTGCTTTGGGAAGTGGTCTTTTTAAAAAAAAAAATATTTGTCCTCATTGAGCAATTTTTGGGAGTTGGAGGTGTCAGGGGCCCCTTAACCCATCTGTTCCGAGTAAGGGAGTTCTCCTGGGTGACCGCATTGTATGCGTGGAGAATGGCTGTTGCCCCTTCCTTCGAGGCCCCTTTTTGCCCGCTTCCAGCGCAAAAATCGGTACTGGGGAGAGCTAGTCACTCTGACTACTCGTTCAAGACCCTGCCTGAAAATTGCATTTGCCTAATCATTGGACAGTATAGCACTCATTTGATTGTGTTGTTCCCAGATGGACCAAAATTTGTACCTTTTACTCATATTCCCTTTTCTATCCAATTTATATACCCTTTGAATAGAGGCCAGCCATTCTTTATGTGTTGGAGGTATATTCTTTATCCATTTAATGCATATTTCTCTTCTGGCTAACAGTATTAATAGGAAAAGAATATTCTCCTGATCTTTACTCAGCTTGGGGTAATTTGGGTTATGTTGACTTATCCCAAAAATAACAATATCCATGCTTACCTCCACTGGTTGTTCCAACAGCTTGGAAAGGGTCTTACCCGTCTCTCTCCAAAATTCCTCCAGTTGGGGGCACTGCCGGAACATCTGTAGATCATCTGCTCCTTCTTCCCCGCATTTAGGGCAGCTTTTCGCCTATTGACTGTTGATCTTAGACAGCCTTTTTGTGGACCAGTACGCTCTGTGAGTGGTAAACAAGTGATTTTTTCTCAGAGGAGCAGATTTCACAATTCTCCAACATGTAGCCATTGATACTTGCCATTTATGGTGGATATCCAGCTCCGGCAGTTCTTTCCCCCAGATCTCACTAGGAATTTTGTATTCTCCTTCCCCTGCTTGTATGAGAGCCCAGTACCAGTATGAGATTTCCTTTTTGATGATCTTGTTGCCCTGCATCCTTTTCTCGATGTTGCCAACCCCAGAATGATTTTCTCTTTGGCTTTTAAACCAGCTGGTTAAATGATAGTACTTGAATCTCGCTAGCGTGCCCTGGGTCTTTTCGTTTAGGGCTTCCCATTCTATAACCAAATTATGCTCTATTATCTGGCCCCATTTACTGATATTACCTTCCTTCTGGGGAATTGCTAGTTTAACCTCTGAGACATTCTGGTGTTCCTGGGGAATCCCAGATTGGTGCAAACTTGCTGTAGTACGGTATTTTTAGAGTTCTTCTTATTTCATACCAAAGTTTTGCGGCCGACCTTAGGGTCTTTAGTTTGATCTTCTTGAAATATTTGGGGTGACCAAATTTGTAGAGGTAATGGTTTCCTTCTGTATTGACTAATGCCTTCAGGTAAACGGGATATGAATCAAAACTGTCCAATAATTTCCTAATATTTTTAAATTGGAAAGCTCTGCAATATTCTAGGATATCTGGGCTTGCAATTCCACCTTGCACCTTTTTCCTTCTAATTTTTTCCAGCCAATCCTTACCCCTTTGGCGGCCCAGATGAAGCTACTTAATTCTCCTTGTAGTTTTTTTATCCGATCTATCTTGAATTCTAGCGGGATGGTACTGAACAAATACGTGAATTTTGGTAGTATTGTCATTTTGATTCTGTTCGATCTCCCCATGAAGGTCAGAGGAAGACCTCCCCATACTTTTAGCAACTTCCTTACTTCTTTATAAATTCTGTCAAAGTTCATACTCGCTATTACCTCTATATTCGTTGTGAGGTCTATCCCAAGATATTTTATTTTTTCCTTCACCATTGGATTTTTGGAGTTGGTATTCCATTCTAGAATTTCAGATTTTGTTTGGTTTACCAAGTAGCCTGAGACTTTCCCGAATTGTTCTATAATGCCTTCTATTTTGGGGAGAGAAGCCGTTAAGTCACTAGTGAACACCATCAAATCATCCGCATATAATGCTACTTTCTTCTCCCAGCCTTGATATTTAAATGATATTATTTCCTCTTCCTTTTTTTAATAGGCATGCTAGAGGCTCGATATATAAGTTAAAAAGTAACAGGGATAGAGGGCACCCTTGTCTCGTGCCTCTCTTTATCTTTATCCTGTCTGTGAGGCTGTCATTCACCAGGACCTTTGCTGAGGGGTTCTTATAAATCTGTTTTATTGCATCCTGAAAAGTATCCCCAAGATTGAATTTAGCTAGGGTTGCGTTCAAAAAAGGCCAGCTAGCCCTATCAAACGCTTTTGCGGCGTCAAAAGTTATAATTGATAAGGGTACAGATTGGTGAATTGCTACGTCTATTGCACTTATGAGTTCGTGAGTTATTTCTTGTATTTGCCTTCCTTTAATGAAACCTTTTTGGTTTGGATGTACTAAGGACCCTGCCACCCTTCCCAATCTCTTAGCTAATATTTCTGTGTATATTTTATAGTCTGCGTTTAAAAGTGGTTTTATTAAGATACTGATGATTGCATCGTTCCAGAAGTCTGGAAGATCTTTTTTACCTAAAAAAATATAATTCAGGAGTTCCGTCAGAGGGATGGCCAATACTTCTCTTAGGTTTACATAGAGCTCATTTGGAAGTGCATCCGGGCCAGCTGCTTTTCCCTTTTTTAAGCCTTTGATGGCTTCTATGACTTCCTCTCTTGTGATCTCTTGATTAAGTTCTGCTCTTTGCTCTTGGGACGTAGAGGGGGTTGTTACCTTGTCCAGTAAGAAGTTTATCTGTTCTGCTGTAACTAAGGTCTCTTCAGTATAAAGGTTATCAAAGAATTTTACAAACTCTTGTCTAATCTCGATATCCTCTGAGCTACACTCATGTTGACCTCCTTTTTGTATTTTTGCTACTCTGTTGCACGTTAATTCTGTTCTTGTTTTCCAGGCCAATAATTTGCCACATCCTTTGCCGTATTCGTAATGCGACAGTTTACTGGCCTCCCATCTATCCCTAACGATTGCTTTAAGGTAATCCGCCAGATCCTCCTTTTTCATTCTTCTCATCTCCTCTATCTTCGATTTTTCTTGTGTGGTTTTCTTTTTAGCTAACTCCTCTTCTAAAATTGCTATTTCTTTTTCCATCTGTTTGATGCAAATCCTTTTATTCTTATTTTTATACGCAGCGAGATTGATTATTTTCCCTCTGATAAAAGCTTTGTACGCATCCCAAGCAATTTGTTTCGTGGTCCCTTCTTTATTTAACTGGAAAAACAAATCTGTGTCCCTTGCTAACAGTTCTGTATGAGTTGTGTCTGTGAAAATGACTCTGTCCACTGTCCACCTTGGGCAGGAAGGAGTGGTTTTTAAAGTGAGACGCAGGAGCACTGCCGAATGGTCAGAAAGATGGGCTGGTATATGCTCTACCTCTTGTGTGCTGTTAAGTAAGCTTCTATCTATTAGAAAAAAGTCTATCCTAGACGAATGCCCCAGTCTTTTATTTTGTAGTGTAAATCTATGGGTCTTATCTCCTTTTTCTCTCCATCTATCTATAACCCCCAAATCCTTAATGCACATACCGACCCACTCCCTCATTTTTGGTAGGTTCTTAACCGGGAGTCTGTCCTCTTTAGGATTTAGCATTATATTAAAATCGCCCCCCATTATTATGGGTGATAGCGCAGTCAGAAGTTGAGAGTATACTTTTTGGAGAGGCTCTGGTTCGTCCATATTTGGGCCATAGTACCCCATATCGTGTACAAGTTATTGTATATCCTAGTTTTCACTATTGCCCATCTTCCTTTCCTGTCTACCTCTGCTGATTCAATCCTTGCTTTCAGGGATTTTTTAAATAGGATGCCAACTTGCCCAGGTTGCAGGTAGAGATCAACGTTGGGAGAAGATGGCGTCCGACTAAGAAGCTCGGTCGGGAGCTCCGAGCACCACAAAATCAGCATGAAGCAGGAAGCTAACTAAAACGGAGGAAAAGAGTGTCAAATCAAACCGGAGCATTCAATAGTGATATGCAGTCGGAAAAACCTATTGAGATACCTGTTTCTCGGTGCCGGAGAGTGTCGTAGATCTAAGGAAGAATCTTGCCAAATCTCGCTGTGCGAACGCCCTTCCAAAGACTGAGGTTTGAGGCTCGGGACACGGAGAAGCGGAAAAGAGAAAGTGGAGCCTGAGGGGGGGGGGGTGCGCAGCAGTGCGGTCTGGTCGGCTGGAGTGTGGGCGGAAGCGATCGTGGCATGCCGTAACAACAGGAGGGCCGCAGCAAGGTTGTCGTTCCGGCGCAGAGTTCCAGCTCTGGCTGAAAGGAGAAATAAAGATCCCGACAGTCGCCCAGACATTGAGGAAGGTGAGCAAGTGGTTCTTGTGGCTGGGGGAGACGGAGGAAGACATCAAGAGTCCCGAAAGCACCGCAAGCGGGTAAGTGAGAGGGGGCGTGGGTCCAGCTGCAAGGTAAGGGGTGGTGGGGGCACTAAGGACTTGGAGCACCCAGCACGCGCTAAGACTCTGGCAGGAGTGGGAGCAGTGAGGTGCATAGGGGTGGGAATCCAAAAACTGCAGCAGCCCCCCCCGCCAATACAATAAATCAAGGTCCAGGGCAAGCTAGTGAGGTGGAAGGTGGCTACTGTCTTAGAAGCAAACACCTTACAGCTACAGCGCCTCAAATTTTCCAGAAAGAGCAATCTATTACAGGCACAATAGCCCCCAAGGATACAAAAAGAATAAGGAAAGCACATGTTTCGGGACAACCACAAGCCCCACTGTCTAGAGCAAGTCAAGTAAAACTAAAAGCGCTGGGCTTGAGTAATAAAAAATAACGCCCTCCCTAAGATCCTATTTTAAGGTCCAGGAGAAACAGAAGGACGACAAAACGGAACAGAAAAGGGGTCAAACAGAAACCACAAAAAGAGAACAGAACTATAATAATGTGAGAGAGGTGCTTCACATCGAAACTGCATTAACAGAACCCACCGGAGAAGTAGAAAGAAATACAGAAACAATGGAAAACAACAGGTACAGGGTACTTTTGATGACAGAACAACAAGAGCCAGCATCAGAAAATCAGGTAGATACTGAATCCAGATCACAGCCTCAGGATCAAGCTGATAAACAACAGGGCCAATCACTATCCACCAACACCAACACTGAGAAAATAATGGAAATGATGATGAAAGAAATGAGGGCCAATTTTGCAACTTCTGAGAAAAATCAGACAAAGATACAGGAAGCTTGCGAGGCGCTTGATCAAAAGATAAATATGCTCGTAGACAGAGTTGCACTGGTAGAGGAAGAAGTGGAGGCGCTGAACAAAAAAGTTGAGGTAAACCAAAAAGAAATTAACTTTCTGAACACTAAAGAAAATGAGATCAGCGACAAAATGGAATCCTTGGAAAACCATGCCAGGAGGAACAACCTCAGAATTCTCAACGTGCCCGAAGGCCTTGAAGGGGGAAGACGTAAAAAGCTTCACAATTAAATTGTTGGATGAAATAATCCACTGGACAAAAACGGTAAATCTCTCTGAGGATATCCAGAGAATACATCGAGACCCATTTGAGAAAGGGAAAACAAGGAAAAATCCAAGGAAAATCTTAATTAACTTTAAGACATACACAATAAAAGAAAGAATTTTAAATGAAGGACTCAAGGCAGGTTCCTTCCCAAAAAATGACTGGTCATGCAGAATCAGATCTGATATCTCAAAAACAACCCAAGACAGACAATGGCAACTGGGTCAATTTATGCAACAATTAAGAACTCTAGGTGTTCAAATGCGCTTCCCTGCTTCCCTGAGAATTATGTGGGAGAATAAGATGCATAATATAAGGGACGTAAAGGAGGTCGAATGCTTCATTGAACGTATAAAAGTACAATAAAAAGAACACTCTTAAAAAGGAATAAACAAAGTTAGTTTGTCATGAGGGTAAGGAGCTCAAAAGGGCAGAGACCTGCCTAGAAGAAGAAAAAAAGGAGGCTTCTCCAGGGAGGGAGGGGGGGGGGGTGGGGGGGGTGAAATGCAGGAAAATCACGTAGGAAAATGTCCGAAAAATAAAAAAAAATGCACAGGGTGGGGAGCATAATGGGGAAAAAAAAGAACAAAAAGTCCAAAAGAAGCAATATAAAGGAAGGGTCCCCTGAAAAGTCCCAAATGAAACTAAAAGATTATACTAAATACCGCCGAAGATATCAAATAGATGGCAGTTAATATCCTGTCTTGGTACACAAATGGCCTCAGGATAAAAAAACGAAGGCAAAAGATCCTGGAATACTTGAAAATAATTGACTGCGAAATAATAATATTACAAGGGACGCATTTACTGAAGGAAGATTGGGCGAGAATTCGTAAAAAGCAGAAGTGGGTGGATTCTTATGTATGCACAAAGCAGGAGTGCTGTGTAAAAGGAGTGGCGATCCTATTTGGGAAGTGGTCTTGTCAGTGGAAGTCTCCTCGGAACTAGCTGGTGGTAAGTAATGGCAAGCATTCATGGGGGGACTGCATTTTCCTTTTACCTAGACTGGGAGGGACCTGGAATGGAATTGCATTCCAGAAAGACAAAAATTCTGACAATTTGCTAGTTGAATGAAAAGCAACAAATGTATGTAGTACATATCTGCTGGTAGACAGGTTCCTAAACATTCCATATTGAATGAAAGCCTATGTCAAGATCTGCCATCTGCAGGCCTTTTAGAGTAGCAGATGATCTTCACTGTTTTGATCTGTTAATCACCTTTCTCACTTTATTTTTCCTTTCACGTTCAGAAAAATGTCATAGATAAGGATGAGTGAAACGTTCCATTGGCATTGGGTGTCCATATGGCTTCATCAGGACCTCTCTGACATCAAAATTAAGGGAGTAAAATGGAAAGTATTTGGATTACAGCAGAATAAAGTGCCAAGAGACAGACCAGGTTACAGCAGACCGGATGGGAGATACTCATAATTAGGTGTTTCCTGAGCTTTAAGGGCTAACATTAGAGGATATTTGGAACTTATACGCCTTGGATAGATAGTAGTCGTACTCTTAAGCTTTTCTGGTTGTCTTTTTGGGTGAGGTGTAAGTAAATAGGCTACAAAACCAATTATACTGTGTCATTACTTTGTTGAGGCAGCCTAGGCATGCAGTACAGAGGGGTCCATGTGACTGCAGACAATTACAACTCTGTTCTGTACTTCATGTGGAGACACTGGAGTGTCCAGAGTGCAACCTTCGTGGGGTTTGATGTGCAGAGGTCAGGGTGACTTCCTACAATCAATTAAGAATCCACATGTGCTTGCCTCAAACTCAGTTTTACTCGTAGATCAAAGCAGATTTCATGCTAATGGTCCTTTCGTGTTATAAAAGCAGTTGGTTCTGTAACGCCTGTGATGAATTTGGTAAAAGGGCCTCAGATTATAACTTTAAATCTAGAAACCTGAAAAATCAACACCATGGAGGCACATGAAAGAACTACGGGTTATAGGCTTCAAATGTTGGATTCTTAGATGAAAAGAGCAGCAGAAAAAAAACCTAAGAGATACACTTGGCACTGGGTAAAGAAAACCTGATTTTAATTTTACATTAATGTCAAAGTACAGAGAGCTGTCTACCACGCCAAATAACCATGCAAATTAGTGTGTCTGCCGGCCAAAAAGAGGAATTTTCTATTTAGCAAGCAATCTCTGAATAAATTAAGCACAGTTAACCAAAGTACAAATTGTACACTTTCAACACATCAACGTCAAAACAATACCATTCAGAGAGCACGCAATGAACACCAATTAAAAAATAACAAAAACAAAAGTTGCACTTCCCATAATTATCCATTGAAAAAATCATAAACTTGCAAGAGAAAAAATATTCATTTTATAATATTCCTACAAAGTAAAGCATAAAGCAAAAGAAAACTAATACATCAAATGGAACTGCAAAATTGATATTTAAGGTATGCAAAGGGATATGTCAAATGAAGTTAGGCTAATTTAGTTACCCCAATCAATCAACAAACATACTATTAACTTTAGTAAATTTGAAAGAAAATTTTTAAAACTCACACAATATATGCACAGATTTTACACCTGTGCTCAGTTCTTTTAATAGCACATGAGTCTCTCTCTACACATCCCATCAGAAGCCCTAATGCAAATATCAATCAATAATCAGCAGCGGTTTCTCCCTTAGGGGAGGAGCGTTGCCCCGCCTGCTGGGAGCACAGCAGTAAACCAACTTAAATGATCAGCAATATGGTCATTACCAGTCGTTCGATGTGCGTGCCAGTGGGGGGTGGGGCTTATTCCTGTGTATTTATTGCCAGCAACAGTGATAACATTAAAGTGTGCAGTGCACATGTCGGATTGGCCGGCTGTCTTGCAACAGCCAGCCCGACATATGCACTTAAGATTGCACCAATGCAGCTGGGTTGAAAAGCCGGGGGATATTTCAGACACAGGCACCCTGTCTCAAAAGGAGTGCTGGGTTAGTCTGCTCCTTCCAATCCTGATGCTTCTCTCAAGCTGAAAGCAGCATAAAAGCAGCTGCAGGATTGGTTAGGTTCACGTTGGCATGAACCGGAAGTTTCTCAACTCCATCCAACCTCGAGCAGCCTCGGAGGTAAAGCAGTCCGCACGCTCGTGGAAGCGATGGAGAGAGAGTTTAAAGCCAGGAATGATCAAATCCTGCACAGCACAAAGTGCAAGCACTAACTCCAAGGAGGAAGCAGAGCAAGGACTGGGAATGCACCGAGAGAAAAAGGTACTGCTTCCACTATCTGCTTCTGTCTAGGTCCATGTTTTCCCTTGTGCCTTACATACTCTTCTCCTTGTGGTCGTGACCCATGTCCTGTCAGACCTCACCTCAGCCAGACACAGTCCAGCTTTTCCTTTAAAATCAGGTTTCTTCTTCGAGCCAGAGCAGTACCTATGATGTTTTCATCATCATTGGCCCACACTGCTGTGGCTCAGGCATATCTTCAGAGGGTGTCGCTCTAAGGACATTATATACATCGATTGTCTTTGATAAACATGTGACATGCATCACCCGGGCACATCTGAGCATTTATTTATTCCACACCAATGTTAACAAGCTGAAAGCATGTTCACAAAATTTAAATTTACTCTTGTTCATGCATAAACTCACAATAACAGTTTTGCCGGTGTTTGCTGGTAGGTTGGATCAGCTCATGGGCTAGTTGCTGTGGGGTGTGGGGTCTTCTGCATAGAATGGTGAGCACCCAGAAACTCACAAGTAGGGGGTATTCACAACCCTTTTAAATAGCATTTCCTGCCCTGACAACAGCTGGAGATTCATTGGGATAAAGGGCAGGACTCAGTTAGTAAATGTGTGTCATGAAGAACACAGTACACCCCAAATTGTGTTTCACAGTCTCTATAAGTTACCCTAAGTGGTGTGGGTGCGCCGAGATGTGGGCCTGAGCTCTGTCACAGGACCTGATATGTCATGTCACTGTTCTGCTTAAAGCACATGGGGCATTCAGAGGCTTGTTTACATTACCCAATCTTACTAGAATGGGAACACTGAGCTGAAGAAAGTCATTTCCGTGTCTGTCTCACGGAGCCCATTTCTCCCAGTGTCCAATTTTACTGGTGCCTGTGACTGATTCCCTTGTGCCTCACAGTAGCAGATTAGCGTCCCACCCAAGTTATCTCTCATGTTTTGCAAATGACAATGTTCTCCTGTCAACCCTTTTCAAAACTCCTTCTAAAACGTCCGGAGAATGCGATTTACAGCCTGAGGCTAGGTGTCAACAACATTTCCTTCAAAACCTCCAGGGCATCTGCCAGTGGCGTAGCGAGGATGTCATCACCCTTTGTGCAAGTAAGGTGAGTGGGCACCCTGTCTGTGGTAAGGACAGTAAAATCAGTCATAACTGGGGTACAGTGGGCTCCTAAAGCCACTGGTCTCTGGAACCACTGCACCTGCTGACTTGTTTTTAGTACTCCCCTCGTGTGTGCACATTACCTGTATTTTCTACATGTTTTTCAATATTTTCAGTACGTTGAGCCTGTGTGTGGACACGGAGTGCGCCCAAACCTGCTGGAAGTAACAGGTGACATAATAAAAGCACATCTCTCAGATGGCCACCTGCCATGTCTTCTGCTTCAATGCTGTGTTTATATTCACAAATATTGTTTCACAGAGCTCCATAATCCTCAGGGGGCAATACAATACTCAAATCTCTTTCAGAAATCTGAAGGTTTGAATCTGTGTTTTCTGCTGCCCACCACTCTTAGGGGCATAATCACAAGACCCTATCACCACGGGAACGTCACTTTTTTTGACGTTCTCGTGGCGATAGGGCCAGAGCCCTATTCTCAACGCAGCGTTAACCCACTTAACGTGGCTTAAAGCCATGTTAAGTAGCTTAACGCTGCCTTGAGAATAGGGCCCCTTTAACGCTAAATTTAGCGAGAAAGGGGGCGTTGCGGTGGGCGTACCACCGCAACACCCATTGAGTTTGACACTACCGCCTATTATCAAGTGCGGCGATAATAGGTGGCAGCGCCAAACTTAAGACCTAAACGAGGAGAAAAGCTTTATTTCTCCTCGTTTTTGCTTTTTCTATGTGTGCTGCATGTAGCAGCACACATGGAAAAAGCAAACTGACATTTTGGGTTTGTTAATGTACGTGAAGGACACCTTCCTGTGCATTAACAAACTTCCCTGCTCGCAGACACCCTTGCGCTCTGGTGCAAGGGTGCCTGTTTTGGCGTTAAGTCATGAGACTTAGCGCCGTCGATGGGGGAAACGCCAAGCTGCACCACATTCTTGTGAATAGGGTGCAGCCTGGCGTTTCCAAAGTGGCGGTGAGAGGCGTTAAGCCAAGGAGGCTAACGCCTCTCACCGCCACTTCTTTGTGAATATCCCCCTCATTGTCTGATGGGTGACAGCAAGCCTTGAAATTGTTTCTAGTCTGTCAGGCACAAATATCTGCAGCTTCTTTCTTTTAGAAATATTTATATTTGACCTCCAGAATTGGGGCTCGCACATCTCATGGCATTCAGGACAGGCATTGACGCCCCATCCCTTTTAACTGTCACCAGCTGGCACTGAATCAATTGTTGCTGTTAGAACAGAGGGAATAGTATTTTTCATGACAGTAATTGCCATTCTTGAAAATAATGGGTGCATCGTCATACACCAATCAAGCTGTACTGCAGGTCATGCAAATCAGCAAATAACTGTATAAACTAATCCAGGTAAACTGTTTAATCCACTTTTATTCTGTAACATTCTGAGAATTTTCCAAGTTCACAACAGAGGCATTGTATTTCCAAGCTTCACATGCCAAAAGACATGCTCATCCAAGCTTTATCGATTAGCGCAATGGAAATTTACAATATGTCCTGGGCAACCAGATAAGAATCTACCCAATGCATTTCGAGCTGTAAAGCCCTTTTTCAGGGGTAACTAGAATGTAAAAGTAAGTCCATCAGCATCAACAAAAGAATCTTGAACAACATACCTGTAATCGTATATAAATTAGTTATAAATGTGCGGACTTTAACTTGTGTGTCCAACCCTCATTCAAAACCACCGTGAATTACATGCCATTCTGCCCCTCTGGTATTTCCTGGTTAGTCTGCAGGCTAGGCAGATACTTTCAGAGCCGGATGGGTTGTATGACCCAGCATTGAATCCAACATAATGCCCTCCCCCCCATTCTAGTTTTTACTCCTGCAATGTGCAGCTGGTTTTTCTTTCATTCCAGCCATGAGTAGTTCAACTACATGACTTGATTTTTCCATATTAACAAGAATTTCTGAGCAGCTTTTAAAGCTTAGGATTAACTCGATAACTTTGCAGCATATCTCCTCATGTAAAATCCTGAACAAAGTTCTTCCAGTTGGAAGATGATTGAGCAAATATAATGTTTTGTTTTACCTGCAACAATGCTTTCATCCCCTTGGTGGACTGCTTATGAAAAAACTCCAAACAATCAGAAAAAGCTTGCAAGTTGAAAGTTCATCAAAAAGTGAAACCTTAGGCATGTAAATGCCTGTGGTGTAAAAGTTGTATTTCACAGAAACGAGGTCTTAAGTTTGAATTATTTCCCATAATTCTCAGTGCTGAATTGATTTGCAGGCTATTAAGCTTTCCTATAGCACCAGTGTAGTTATAGTTAGGCCAAAGTATTCATAGGAAAGTAATTTTTATTTGTTTTCTTAATAATTTTCACGTTAGTCGACAATTTGACAGAAAACTGTACAAAAAGAAGTACTTTCACTTTGGATTCTTCATAGCAAGTTTCATGCAGATCCATCAAATGGGAGGCAAGAACAAGGGGCCAGATGTACGACCCGTTTTTGCATGCGCAAACGGGTCTGCGACCCGTTTGCGCATGCAAAAACCTACATGGTCAATGTACAAACACATTATCTTGCAGTCGCAAAAATTGCGACTCGCAAAATAGTGTTTATCACTCGCTATTAGGAAGGGGCGTTCCCTTCCTAATAGCGAGTCCCTAGCCATGTATGAATGTTTTGTGACCGCAGTTGCGGTCGCAAATCACTCGGAAATTACCACCCTCTTCAAGAGGTTGGTAATGGAGTCGCAAATGGGTAGAGGACCCCAGGGGACCCCTTCCCCTTTGTGCCTGGCTCTAAAAATATTTTTTAAGGGCAGGCAGTGGTCCCTAAAAAATGAAACGAAAATGTTTCATTTTTTTTTTTTAAACGCATCCTGTTTTCCTTTAAGGAAAACGGGCTGCATTTAAAAATAAAAACCTGCTTTATTGAAAAGCAGTCCCAGACATGGTGGTCTGCTGAGCCCAGCAGGCCACCATCCCTGGAAGGGCTAGTCATTCCCAATGGGCTAGCAAATTGCAAGTGGCTTATTAATATTCATGAGCCTTGCAATTTGCGACCCCATTGGGAATCGCAAACAGTGTCTTAGACACTATTGTACATTGGATTTAGCGCCTCGCAATTTGCGACTCGCAATTTGTCGCAAATTGTGAGGCGCTAAATCCAATGGTCATACATCTGGCCCAAGGTCCTTAAATTGTCAAACACTGTGGTCCACTCATGTCAGTCATGACTGAAGGTTCTATGCAGCAGGGCCTGCCCTCCACAGAGCGTGGCTCTCAGGACCTGGTGGGAGGCAGTGGTCCATCCCCACAGCTGATAGCTGAGGGCTGTGTTCAGCGGGGTAGGGGTCAGTCTGCCTGTGAAGCATGGGTTTCAAAGCATGACCAGTGGCCAAGTGGCCAAGCCCTATACCCTTTATTCCCATTCTTCTCTCTCCCCCCGCGTCCTGCCCCTTCTGCCGGTTTCCCGCCGCTGCTGCCCCGGCAGCCCTTCATGCATATTTCCCGCTCCCGCCTCCCAGCTGTCCCGCCCTCCCCGACCTCTACTTAATGGAGTCCGCTGCGCGCTGAGTCGAGCATAACCCCTTGGGTTCCTGCTCTCCCAGCGCACAGCTCCGGAGCTCATCCAGGCAGTGCTCTGCCTCTGATCTGCACAAACCGCGGTTCGAGGCCCTGTGCCTCGCCCTGGACTGCTCTTGACTATTCTGTTTGGCTTAGTTACTTGTTTTAGTTCTTTTTATTTCTTTCTATTTCTTTTTGTTTCTTTTTTCATCTTTCCATCTTTCTCTTCCCTGGTCTGCCTACACTTCCCCCTGTCACACGGTCCTGTGCTTTTTAATACCCTTTAATCCCATTCCTCTCTGTCCCCCCGAGTCCTGCCCCTTCTGCTGGTTTCCCGCCACTGCTGCTCTGCGGCCCCTCCCGCTCCCATGTTTTTCTTGCTCCTGCCTCCCAGCTGTCCCGCCTTCCCCCAACCTCTACTTAATGGAGGCCGCTGCACGGCTGTGCTGCCTGCACGCCAAAGGCAAGCCCGTCTGCACCCATCTGCAACCCGACTGCGACCAGCACCAGGAACCCTGGTTCTCCGACCTGCCAATGCTACAGTTCTGCAGCCCTCCACGAACTCAACGTCAGCAGGAATAAGAACTGCAAGCTCTCCTCACCTCTCGACACCCACGGGCCTTTCTCCTGCCGAAACTGCCACCACTCCCTCACCCTCACAGAGACACAGGACCCATCCCCACTGACCAGCAACAACTCCACCGTAGCCCAAACCTTGCAATTCATCCTCCTCAACGTCCGCTCCCTCCACAGACACGCCACGGAAATCTGGGACCTCCTCGACCGCACCACTCCTGACGTTGCTTTTCTTACCAAAACCTGGACCAACGCCTCCTCGGGACCAGACATTGCAGTCGCCATCCCCAAAGGATACAAAATCACCTCAAAGGACTGCCCAAACCGCCCCATAAGGCCAAACTCTGCCTGAGCACCTACACCGACCGGCCCACAGACCTAATGGAACACCTCCACTTCAAGATACAAGTCAACCCAACCACCACCCTCCGAGGCACCCTCATCTACAGACCTCCCGGACCCCACGCACCTTTCTCTGACTCCATCATCAACATCATCACCCCGCATGCCATTACCTCCATCGACTACACTTTGCTGGGAGACCTCAACTTCCACCTCGACAACCGCCAAGAACCCAACACCGCCTCCCTCCTGGAAAACCTCCACATCATCAGACTCAATCAGATGGTACCAGGACCCACGAACTCAGCAGGACACACCCTCAACCCCATCTTCACAGCAGGAAAATCCATCTCCTTCAGCCACACCTCTGAACTCCCACGGACGGACTACCACTGCGTCCACTTCACCTTCGAAGCAAACACCTCCCGCAGATGCCCACCCCAGCTCCAATGCGGGAATTGGAACAAGATCTCCGATGACCAGCTTGCCGCCACCCTCAGCAGCTCCGTTCCCACCACCTCAAACGACGACCCCACCACTGCCGCCCGCACCCTACACAAATGGATCACTGAGTGCGCTAACACCGTCTTCCCCCTCAAGCAATCCTCCAACCCTCACACCAAGAATGCCAGCTGGTTCTCCACCGAACTCCGGGAATCCATACGAACCTGCAGACGCCTCGAAAAACTATGGAGGACCTCCAAAACCCCAGCGGACCTCGACAACTACAAAACAGCCTCCACTGCCCACCACACACTCATCAGACATTCCAGGAAGAAAGCTCTCCAGGACAGAATCTCCACCAACGCACACAACAGCAAAAAACTCTTTGGCATCATCAAAGAGTTTGCCCAACCCAACAGTGAGTCCACCGATATCCCACCCTCCTAGGACCTCTGCGAAAACTCAACGCCTTCTTCCATCACAAAATCAAGACCATCTACAACAACTTAGATGACAACAACCTCCACGGGGAACACACACCCACAACTTCCGACAACACACAGCCAACAATGAACAGCTGGACCGCCCTCAGCATCGGGGATACCCTAAAGACTATGAATAACACCCACTCCGGGGCTCCCAAGGACCCCTGCCCCCACCACATCTACCACAGAGCCGCAGACATAATCGCCCCTGAGCTACAAGGAATCATCAACGGGTCCCTCAAGACCGCCTCCTTCCCCGAGGACTGGAAACACGCCGAGATCAACCTTCTCCTGAAAAAACCCTCAGCGGACCCCACCGACCTCAAGAACTTCAGACCGATCTCCTTACTCCTGTACCCATCAAAATTCATCGAAAAAGCTGTCAACAGCCAACTCGCCTCCTTCATCGAAGAGCACAACATCCTCGACTCCTCCCAATCAGGCTTCAGGGAGAACCACAGCTCTGAAACCACCCTCATTGCCGCGACAGACGACATCCGCTCCCTCCTCGACAAAGGAGAGACTGTGGCCCTCATCCTCCTGGACCTCTCCGCGGCCTTCGACACAGTCTCACACCACACCCTAGCCCGCAGACTGCATGATGCAGGAATCTGTAACAAAGCCCTCAACTGGATCCTCTCATTCCTCTCTGGCAGAACGCAGGGGGTCAGACTCCCTCCTTTCCTCTGGGAACCCACACCGACCACCTGCATAGTCCCCCAAGGATCCTCCATCAGCCCCACCCTGTTCAACATCTACTTGGCCCCTCTCGCAACCAATGTCAGATCACACGGACTCAACATCGTATCGTATGCACATGACACTCAACTCATCCTCTCCCTGACCAACGAACCAGACACCTCAAAACACAACTTTCAAGAAGCTGTCACCGGGTGGATGAAGAACAGCTGCCTACAACTAAACACAGACAAAACCGAAGTACTCATAATTAGGGCTCCCAGTTTTTTTACAGATAAATACAGACAGAAAACTATTTATTTTCCTGTCTGTATTTATTTCTAAATACAGAAAAATATGGAAAATAGGTCTTCTTTGAATGATTTTTTTCTACTGTCAATCATGAGTGCCAGGTCAGCAGGTGCACAGACTGAGAGATAGGAGAGATGGAAAAAGACAATAGATTTCCTAATTAAGCTTAAGTAAGTGCAGAACTACAGTTATTTATGCTATTCTGCAATTCAAGTATTTTCAGATAACGCTATTGCAATATATACTGCTGAAACCTGTTGCACATTCAAATGCGAGCATACATTTATCAGTTAAATGTGGAAAAATACCCATTGCAGCTTCACTTATGCAGAAAACACAAAATAAAAACGAATAAATACAGAAAAAATGAGCAAAAAATAAATATGGATAAATACAGACGGAAATGTTGAAAAAATAAATACCATAAACCGGGAGCCTTACTCATAATGGGCCCACATCCGGAAGCCTGGAACGACACCTGGTGGCCCCCCCGCCCTCGGGAAGCCACCCCCACCCATGGACCATGCACGCAACCTCGGAATCATCCTGGACTCCAACCTCAAAATGGACCGCCAGATCAATGCCGTCACCTCTTCCTGTTTCCACACCCTTCGCCTCCTACGAAAAACTTTTAACTGGATTCCCTTTGAACATAGGAAAACCGTCACCCACGCCCTCATCATCAGCAGACTGGACTACGGCAACGCACTCAACGCCGGGATCAACAAACACCTCACCCACAAACTCCAGAACATCCAAAATGCCGCCGCCAGACTAGTCCTTAACTTAACGCGCCACTGCAACATCACCCAACTCCTGCGGGCCCTTCATTGGCTCCCCGTCGAGAAGAAAATCACTTTCAAGCTTCTCACCAACACCCACAAAGCCCTCCACAACACCGGCCCTGCCTACATGAACCACTGCCTCTCGTTCCACGCACCCCAAAGACCCCTCCGCTCAGCCCAGCTTTCCCTCGCGATGGTGCCGCGCTTCAGGAAGGCCAGAACAGGGGGCCGTTCCTTCTCCCTCCTTGTGGCCAAGGCATGGAACACCCTCCCTCTCCACCTCCGCCAGACACCAATTCTCTCCAAGTTCCTGAAGGACCTCAAGACCTGGCTCTTCACTGGATCACCATGATCGTCCGGCAACTGCACAAACCCTGGAAAACCTGGCGGGCCCTGGAAGACCTCAGGACTTACCTGTCCTCCCAACAATACTCTGTAAGCGCTAAGGAGCTGTGTGCACCCCCCCCCCCAGCACCTTGAGACCCTCCCGGGTGAGTAGTTGCGCTTAACAAACCTTTGATTCTGTCCCGCACCTGCTTCATGTGGGAAAGTCGTACGCAGTGGGTGTCAATAACCCGCCCACCCACCATCAGAGAGTGGGTTGCAGGGGTTGATTGGAGGCCATGTGCATTAGGGGGCTGACTGCCTGTGCAGGGTTGGTCAGAGGGCCTGGACAGGGGACAGATCCTGTGACCCAACCCCAATGTATGTATGGTAGAAAGCTGTGTCCAGAGGCGGTCACGCCCTCAGAGGGTGGATCACAGTGCCTGATGAGTGGGCAGGTTCTGCAGTGCACTACTGCTCTCCATGGCCAAAAGCTGTGTGCAACTGTGGTCTCCAATCTGCTTGTGGAGGATTGGATAGCATGGCCTAGCCAGAGGCAAGGTCCTGTGGGCCACCCTTACTGCACACTGCTGAAGGCTGTGCATAGTGGGGAAATGCCTGTCCACAGTCTGTCCACAGATGGAGAGTTGATGTCAGTCCACCAAGCTACAGGGCTGAATGGCCAGACCTTGGGGCCCACACCCACTGCACACAGGATGAAGGCGGTGCACAGATGGGATCACTTATGGAGTGTGGAAAGCTGGACATGGCCTCTGGCTCCCCCATGCTGCACATGGCTAAAGTATGTGCTCAAAAGGGGTTCAGGCCTATGAAGGGTTGGGCACAGGACTGTCTCAAGGCCAGGCCCTGCTAGTTACCCACAATATGAACAGCTAATGGCTGTGTGCAGCGTGGGTTGGATACCCACAGAGAGTGGACTGCAGGGCCTGTCCTGAGGCCAGGTTCTGAGGCCCACCCTTTTTGCTGCAGTGAAGGTTGGCCACCTGCAGAAATTTGACAACAGGCCATGACCAGAGGCCGAGTCCTACTCTCCACACTTGCTGCACACAGCTGAAGGCTGTGCGTAGTGGATGTTAGCTAATCACAGAAGGCTTTGTCCCTGGTCCTCCAGCCAATCCCTACTGCACACTCTCTCTATCCCAATACCTCATTTACAAGGTTTCTTCGACTCTCATTCACTCACTGTTTCATTGACCCCTCAATTCTGCTGTCCAATCACTCTCCGTCACGGTTACTCACAAACAAAACAATCAATATAATATTTTCTTTCTTTAAAGCATTAAAGTTGATTCTAAAAACAACCTTTTTGTATTTTAGTACTTTTTTATTATTTGTGTTTTTAAAGACTTTTATAGTTTTTAATGTTTTTATATTTTGAGGTAATAAACCCAAACTACAACATCAATTGTGGGAAGATAAAATTGCGATAAAAATGAAAAACATATTTTTTATAGGACTTCTGGTACAGAACTACCTGATTCTTTTGTTTTGTTGCACTTCCTTCACCACAAGAGATAACAACATGAATTACTTAACAATGGAGTGACACAGTGGTATAGCAGTGATCTATTTCATCCAGTTCCTGGTGAACAACATCCACCAGGCTGGATGTGGTCTTGCAAACCTGCTGTAGATATAGATGCTTTTTCAGCATCCCTCTTTCTTTCTTTGGCATTGAACTGTTGCTCATACTAGGCATTCAGAAGTATGTGCTTGGATGATGTGTCAAAGCTAAATTTGCCTTGGTTGCCCCACTTAAGGGCATATTCACAAGGAGCCATCGCCGAATTAACGGCACTTTATCGTAGCCAAAGTCGTGATGAATTTACCCCCCCCATTCACAAGCCGGTGTTAACAGCCCACAGCACCAGTTTACCCGTGATAGCAGCCGCAAAAAACATCGCCACAGAGGACCCCCGCAAATATCGCTAATGAGATGCAGAGTAGGCGTTCCCGTGTGAAAAGTCGAGACAACATCACACCTCAACATTCACAACGACCAGCCACATCTGCGATAAAAACACAAAACAGGCGATAAGGCGCGTTAGCGGCAGGTATTTAACACCTGCCTCAAGCAGGTGTAAAGAAGGACGTCTACCTGCAGTAGGCAACGGAGTCCTTCAAACAGCCATACCCAAAGAACAAACGATGCCATGGAACTACTCTACATGCAGCTCAGAGCCCCAACAGGGCCACAGCACCCCCCGCCACCACCCCCTGGCCCGCCACCCATCCCAGGACCCAGACCCGCTCCCCCCCCGGACTACCACAGAGGCAGCATAGAGCAAGACAGCGGACCTACCGTAAACGCACCACTCTCACAGACCTAACGCCCGCGGAAGTCATTGCCCACTACAGGCTCAAAAGGACAACCATCCTCTGCATCCTGACCCACATTGCCCACAGGCTGACGGTCCCAATACAGCCGAGAACAAACATCCCTCCGCAGACAAAGCTGCTGGCAGTGCTGCACCTGTTGGCCTCTGGGACCTTCCAACCAACAACTGCCAGAGTCGGAGGGGTCTCACAGCCAGCCCTATCAAAGTTCATCACACCCGTCCTGGATGCCATCCTCAGCTTCATACCCCAGTACCTTCACTTCCCCCACACTGCGCAGGAACAGCTGGAGACTAAGCAAGGCTTCTACGCCAAAGCCGGATTCCCGGCCATGTTGGGGGCAATCGACTGCACACATGTCCCACTTGTGCCCCCTGCGGAAACTGCACACCACTACCGCAACAGGAAGCACACGCATTCCATCAATGTGCAGGCAATAGTGGACCACCGGGGAATGTTCACCAATGTCTTCACCAACTACCCAGGCCGTGTGCATGATTCCATCATCTTCCGACAGTCCATCATCAACCAGCGCTTCCAGGATGGCACATATGGAACGGGACTGCTCGTTGGTAAGTATCAACTCAACACACCACACATCACACAGCCACCAACGCACAAGGCACAACTGTGGGGATGCACACGTGACCTAACCACATCCGACATGTCAAACTACACGACCCCGTACCAGACACCACTACCCCACTCCATGGTCATCCTGGGCTACCCCTGCACCCAATACAGACTCCACATGGCACCACAGCCGCACATCTGCTGAACGTGTGGAGATGCGGAATGCGGCCATGACACATGTGAGGCACTGCTCTGCCCCCATGACCCTACCCCGGTCTCCCGCAGGTCAGCGTCCCGTGGTGGTGGGCCCGTGTCAGCCGCTGTGCATCCGGGGCAACTAGCCCTGTGTGACTCGAGTCATCCCCCCTTGTAGTTCAGACATTGCATGTCTGTGTGCCTGATGACTGTTGGTGTAGTTGCCAGCACCTGCTACTCCCTGAGGGCTGGCTTACACTCACCCCCCCCCAGCCAGCACAGGCGTCCCTGAATTGGTGGGCCTGCCATCACATCCTGCCGAACCAAGTATTGACTCTTTTCTCCCTGCACTGTCCCAGGTGTTCAAGGTTATGCACTCTGCCCTTGGATGATGACACCCCTCCGAGACCCGAACACACCCGCCCAGAGGCAGTACAATGCGGCACACATACGCACCAGGGGCATCGTTAAACGCACATTTGGTGTGTTGAAGTCACGTTTCAGGTGCCTGGACGGCACTGGTGGGAAGCTCCTGTACAGCCCGGACGTCGTGTGCAAGATGATCGTTGCATGTTGTGTGTTGCACAACATCTGTGTTCACACCAGGGCCCCATGGATCCCAGTTCCAGAGGTACCGGACGATGATGGTGGTGATGGGGCAGGTGGCCCACATCCCACTGCAGCTGCGGCAGGAAAGGCCCGTAGGGACTCCATCATTGACACTTACTTCTCATGAGCACGTCACATTGTGACCCTCCGTGGCATCATTGTGACCCTCCGTGGCATTCATGGGACAGTAGTGGATGTCCAATTGCACTGCATGTGTGAATAAACATGTTTGCAGGTCACAGGTTGGAATTGTACATTGTCATGTTACATGTCCCTGGGGTTTCAGGTGTGATTTGCCAGGTTGTGCGCATTTTCCGATCCAGTTGTGTCCTGTGTTCAGTTGTGGAGGTGTTGCTGTTTGTACCTGTATGTTGTCACTGTCCGGGTGCACTTCTGCTTATGTGCGTATGCTGCACGTTGGGTCTGTTGCTCCTGCGCCTCTGATTTGTGTGCCACTGGTCTCTTTCAAGTGGTGTGCCTGTGGGTTCTGTTCTTCCACGGTGCGTGGATGTTGTGGTGTGCATGTTGTCCTCTGCAGTTGGCCAGGGTGCATCCGTGACACTCCGTTGTTGATGTATTTTGTTCTGTGGCATTTTCCGTATACTGTTCTTGTGCTTTTTCCAGCATTGCGCGTGCGTATTGCTGCCCTCGAGCTGGTTGTCACTGTTTTCTTATCGCGCTTTGGCCCATCGCCTGTTTTTTGGTGTTGTGGTTTGTGTTTTTATCTCTGTCGTGTTGGTTGTATCGCGGACTTTGTCCGCAGTTTCGGCATGCTATCGCATGCTACCGCCTTGTTGTGAATTCCACGTTGACACGGGGTTATTTTCCTGTGATAGGCTGCGTTATTGGAAGTTGCGTTACGCTACTCTTGCGGTAGTTATCACACGTTCTTGTGAATATACCCCTTAGTTTTTTATCACACAAAGTCCACATCTCATATATTGAGATAATTTTTTTCTGCCACGGTGGAATTGAAAAAACGTGCACACAATCTATTCAGATGGTGATTTTGACCTCTCAGTATGAACATCTCCAAATTGTTCTCTTCTTTCTTCCTCATCATGGACCTCTGGGTTTCCTCTCTCCTTTTCTGGTCCAGAAGCCTTTGTATTGCAGGAAAATGGCTTTGTTCCCCATAAATTGAAAAGAAAGCAAAATAAACCACACAGCCTCCTTTGCCGTAGAGTTCTCCTCTACTGTAGAGTGTAACAATATGTACAAAAAGGTCAAGGACTTCTAGAAGTTGGAACTATACATTCAAACATGCATACATTCACAAGAACCAGTGAAGTCTTTCTAAAGGTTTCCAATGATTTGTGGACAATGGCTCTCAAAAGGCTTAAAATTTGAAACTTTTAAAATGAAGCATCACAATGTTGAGTTTTAAGTACTAATTAAGAAACTCCTAGTCTCAAACATTACAAATAATCTTATTTTCCTATCAAACTCAACTTAGAAAAAAACGTCCCGATTTGTGGCTCCTGTTTTGGATTTGCTGTTCCCAGAAAGAAAGTCCAGCCTTATCTCTCTTGCTAGAGACACATCACCATAGCAGTTTCTATTGGAGCCAGATGGATTTGAGAATCAAAAAACACAAAAGAAGAAAGGTCCCATTTGATTATTTAAACAGTCCGCACTATCAAAAAAGCAAGTCCACAACCTCTAGAAACAAGGGGGCATATTTACGTTCCCTGGCGCATCCCTGCATATCAGCAGGGATGCGCCAGGGAAAATGCGTCACGCAAGTTTACCCTTGCGCCACGTCCGATGCGCCGCATTTACAATGCGGCGCATCGTGGCGCAAGGATAAGCAGATGCGTGACGCATCTGCCGGCGGAAGGTTGGCGCAGTGCTGAAGTTGTGTCGCAAGCGCCACGCAACTCCAGCACTGTTCCAACCTTCCCTATCCCTAACATGGTGCGTCAATCCTTACGCCTGCTTGAAGCAGGCGTAAGGATTTGATGCACCAGCGTCGGAAAAGTGACACCGTGAAATCTTGTAGATTTCACTACGTCATTTTTCCGAGGCGTTCCTGCGCCGGAACGCCCCCCCCTGCGCCGGTATGCCCACATGAAACCTGACGCAGGTTTCATGTGGCGCAGGGGTTTACTACGTGACGCATCTCCCTAGATTCGTCACGTTGTAAATATAGCGCAACGCACTGCATGGTTTGCGTCGCCGCTGCGTCACATGCGTGACGCAACGGCGGCGCAAAAGTGGCGCAAGGGGCTTGTAAATATGCCCCAAGGAGCCTACTCTTTAGAGGTCCCCATTTTTTTGTGTTCATTAACGCTGAGAGAAGAAGGCTTCAGGAAGAAAAGAAGGGAAGTCCTCTTTCCAAACCCAGTAATATGATGATGTCAAAGAGAAGATGGCGACAAGCGCTGCTTTTGCACCTTAGACAGAAAGAGTACCTTTGTTATGGAAATTCTTTAGATACCCTGTAATACAGAAAAACATCAGTGCCTGAACGGTAGGGATGAACTAATTTGGAAACATGATTACCCATCTTAAGTCCATGCACCTGAATGAGTACTCTCCAGTGGAGATGCGGAGAGAGTCACAGGAGGAAAGGGAGAGGGAAAACCTGATGCCAAAAGTCTTCCAACAAGCAGAAGAGGAAGAAGATAACACATGCAGTTCTTCTTAATCTACTGCAACCAGGGCAAGATAATTTGTTCAGGTGAGATAAACATGAATGTTATCTCCTAGGCAATGAATCAACACCTGAAGAAACATCAAAAGGAAGTTTTTCAACATTTTAAAAAGTGAAGATGTCAAGAAACGTTTTATGAACTAGTACAAAAAAAACAAAAAAATGTTTAAAAGTTTTACAGCTTAACAGAAATAACACCTAAAAAGGGGTTCTAACATAAAAACCACAGAAACAAAAAAAAAACTAAGAAGTCAATGTATGTGAAAGTAATATTTAAGGTCATGACAGGGATCAAGTTATGGTTAGCTTACTAAACCATAATTGGCAAATTTCAGTGATTTTTATATTTTATTTTGTAATCATAACCTCATTTTTTTCCAGTGAATTTTGCAGGTTGTTTTAAAGACACGTTCAGATGTTTTAAGAAAAGCTAACTAAGTAATCATGGTTATTGTTTGAGGGGTGTAGAAGCCCCACTCAGTCAACAACCACAATCCTTGCCAGGGTGAAACACAAAAATCACTAAATTAAGCTGTACTTAACCCTAGCTTGGCACAAAAGCAGTCAGGATTTACTTAGAGGCACTATGCAAAGTATTCATGCAGCATACAAACAGTAATGAAGTGAAAACACAACACAAGAAAAATCTCAAAACAATTTAGAAAAATAGAGTACATTTTGGGCCACATGTATCAAGAGTTTTTGCATTAGCAAATGGGCTGATTCTCAGAATCAGCCCGTTTGCGAATGCAAAAAATGCTCTTGCCATGTATCAGACCCTAATTTGCGATTCGGTAACCTGTTACCGAATCGCAAAATGGTTTTGCGATTCGATTTTTGGAAGGAGCGTGTTTAGGGCATCCCTTCCAAATACCGAATCCTAACAGTATGTATGAATGTTTTGTGACCATGAATGCGGTCGCAAAACATTTGCATATTACCACCTATTTCAAGTATTACAAAGGACCCCTTCCACTTTATGAATGTTTGTAAATGCATTTTTAAGAGCAGGCAGTGGTCCCACGGACCACTGCCTGGTCTCAAAAAATGAAAAGAAAACTTTTCATTTTACTTTTTGTAAAGCATCTCATTTTCCTTTTTTAAGGAAAACGGGCTGCTTTACAAAAAAAAAAGATTGCTTTATGTAAAAGCAATCATGGGCATGGTGGTCTGCTGACCCCAGCAGGTCACCATCCCCGTGATTTTTGCGATTCCTAGGGGGTCGCAAATTGAGATCTACATCATTAATATTAATGAGGTGGAACGATTTGCGACCTCCTAGGAATCACTATCTGAAACTCTTTTGAGTTTCATACATTGTAAATTGAGATAACCTAATTGCAATTCTCGGAAATTCGCAATTAGGTATTCACAATTTACAATTTTGATACATGTAGCCCTTTATTAAGTAAAATGATACTGTGAGGTTGCGTTCCAGAACTGACTACTATCCAACAAAGTTTGTGACCTACCTGTGTCTTGGGCAGCATGGGCCAACTCTCCCTCGCATCCACACTGCCACCATTGGAGTATAAGTATGCACAGCAGTGTTGGGATAAATACAAGGGGAAGTGGTCTGGAGCAAACATCACACCAAAACAATTAATTAAAAATAAACTGAAATAACTAGCTAAAATAATAATAACACAGGAGGAGGTAACTCCTGTAATATCTCCAGAGAGACTATCCACATTCTGTAGGCAACCTGCCACCCAAGGATTCTTAGCCTTTCTCAAGAAATCCCAGTACGGTTAGTTAGCATAATCCAGAAATCATATACAAATGCAACATGATAGATAGCTCAGTGTTATAACCCAAGTCAGACACGGATGCGATTGCTTCCTTACTATGATGCCAAATTGACTTCTCAGAACATAGAATGAAACAGGTTACAGCACCTGGAATAAATGGCATACAAGTGTTATTGCACCACACTTCACATAGTTACACAGCATAGCTTATTTTAACACATTATCATCTCTATATATACATACAGGTCAATCGTGATTGCTAGGTGATAGCAGTAACAACGGTGAATGCTGACTGCCCACTTAGTCTGATTGTTTGTTTGTTGTGCAAAAGTGATGAGTCTTATGCGTTTTTTCCCCAAAACCATCTGATAGAAATAGTTCACACGCTGGCATAGCAGATCGCTACAAGTTGAGTGATCCAGATAGATAGACTAGGCCTTCCAATAAAAAGACAATTCCCCAAAACAATGTGCTTATCGTTATTTAGACAAGGAGAGTAATGGTGTCATGCAATTACTGGGAGACCTTCACAGGGCCGATCCATCCACCTCAGATTCCTTGATGCAAAGCATCAAGATCTCTAGAACCCAAGCTTTTATACCCGCAGGAGCCAGAATGGCCGCCAAGACTTAGATATCTAGCAAGAGCTGGGAAGTTTGGCGAGAGTTTGGTATTTCCAATCAAACTCATGTTGGAAGTTACTCTTAACAGGATGTGGTACACAAAGAAAAGCACAGAGAGGCAACATAAGTATAAACAAGCACAAATGCAAAGCAAAAGAATCTATCCAGGCTCTTCGGTGATGTTAAATCTGATCCTTTAATGAATACTTGAGCCTCAAACGACATGAGGCGATGACAAAATGCAGCCAACGCGTTTCGCCCTAAATAGGGCTTCCTCAGGGCAATAGGCAAAAAGTACCGCAATCCGAAAAGTATTCAGAAATATACCCCGATTGTTTCAAAATCCCAGATAACTCAAATTGATGAAGTTCAATTCCAAAATATAAAATCAATCCCAGTCATAATCATTGGTGTGTACCCAAGTTCTCGTAAAGTCCGTAGTTGCTCAAAACGATGAAATCAGATTCCAAATTGTAAGGTCAAATCCAGTTCCTGTCCTTGTATTTTCAGTTCGGCGGCAGGTTGAAAGATACAGCGTCGCTCGAGATGTGCTCATGGACTAACTTCTATTAAAACGAAGAGATTTTACATGTCTCACCTATCATAGTGAGTACTCTACAGTTTGTCTGAATACAAGGACAGGAACTGGATTTGACCTTACAATTTGGAATCTGATTTCATCGTTTTGAGCAACTACGGACTTTACGAGAACTTGGGTACACACCAATGATTATGACTGGGATTGATTTTATATTTTGGAATTGAACTTCATCAATTTGAGTTATCTGGGATTTTGAAACAATCGGGGTATATTTCTGAATACTTTTCGGATTGCGGTACTTTTGCCTATTGCCCTGAGGAAGCCCTATTTAGGGCGAAACGCGTTGGCTGCATTTTGTCATCGCCTCATGTCGTTTGAGGCTCAAGTATTCATTAAAGGATCAGATTTAACATCACCGAAGAGCCTGGATAGATTCTTTTGCTTTGCATTTGTGCTTGTTTATACTTATGTTGCCTCTCTGTGCTTTTCTTTGTGTATCATAGTGTTGTGGTTCTTTGGCAGTGGACCAAGGAGGTGGGCAACAGTGACCGTGTGCATTTTTGAAAATAGTGTATAGATAGGTGGTGCGGCTTTAATCATCCCTTACTGCCATTTTCTCCTTTTTTTTAACAGGATGTGGTCCCTGGCGTCTGGGCTTTAAAGTTAAGTACGGTTTTCCCCTAGTTTTTTGTGCACAATAATTACTTTATCCACACTTTAAATAAAATGTTATAGCATTCACCACATTTACCATAATCCCTCACATCTATAGAATTAACAAAGCATGTGCTTGGGGCACAATGGACAGTGAAGTGAGCAATGTTGATGAGTCCACAACAAGGTATGGGCCGAGGCTGGCGAACAGAGTCATGGTGTAAGCTTGCCTACTTTGCATGGCACAGTTTCCAAAGAAGGTGCCACGAGAAGCTGTGACCAGATGGTAGGGGCCAAGAGGCATTCCCCGTGGTAGCCAGCAGAGAGAGACCACGTGTGGTTTCCTGACAGATATCAGAACTACAAACATTCATTCAGTAGAGCTGGAGATATGCCATTTCAAAGTTGTGTGCAAATATAGTGCATAAAAGCACAAAGTATTTGTACATCAGCTCGTGCTAGACCAGGGGAAGGTCACAAATTTAGGTCAACCGCGATGGAGCGTAGGCCAAATACAGGGACCACGTTATTCCCACTGAAAAGTTACTGTTGGAAAATGGTCCTCTCTACAGGGTCACCCCAAACTTTTTGCCTTCTGCCTCCACTATTTCTGACCTCGTTTTTCTTGACATTAGGAGTTTGAGAACTTTACCACTGCTAATCAGTGATAAAGTGCATGTGCTCTCTCCTCTAAACATGGTAATATTGGCTGATACCCAACTGGCATATTCACATTAATTATAATTCCCTATTAAAGGGCACTACATGTGTCCAGGGTCTATAAATTAAATCCTACTAATGGGCCTGTAGCACTGCTTGTGCCACCCTCTTAAGTAGCCCTCTAACAATGTCTCGGGCCTGCCATTGCAGAGCCTGTGTGTGCAGTTTAAACTGCCATTTCGATTTGGCAAAATAAACTTTTTGCTAGGCCCAAACCTTCCTTTATAATACATATAAGTCACTCCTAGGGTAGACCCCGGACAGCACAGACGGCTGGGCTTTGTGCATTCTCCCTAGTCAGCCATGCACAATGGGAGCTTAGGTGTGACTTGATGGGCCATCCTGGGAGGATGGATGGAAGGGAGGAGCAGGACCCAGCCTCACTTACGTCGACGCATTCCAAACTAAGGTACTTTTGCTCAGTGGGACAAGCCTGGTCCCTGTAACCGCCCCGCTCTCCATCGCAGTCAGCCTGAACTTTTGACTTTATTCCAGCCTGGCATGACCGGATGTTCTTTGTTGCACTTTGTACTATTTGGTGCTATTTTCACTTAAAACTTTCAAAATCAATATCTCAGGTTATGCAAATTGGATTTTTGTCATTTTTGTGTAAAATAATTTATTAAAATACAATCTATTCTTTGAAATTGGTTTGGGATTTGTCTTGTGTTGTGTTTTCACTGTCTTAGTGTTTGTGTAAAGTCCTTATGCAGCACACATTGCCTCTAGGTTAAGCCGGACTGCTTTTGTGCCAAGCTACCCAGGGTAAAGCACAGGTTAACTTAGTGACTTTATGTGTTTCACCATGGAAAGGAGGGTGGTTGTTGCATGATCAGGGTTCTTACCCCAGTCAACCAACAACCCAATGTCTCACAGTTACTTTTTCAAAGTCCGTCGCAACGAGTTCCATTCATAGTGGAAGAAGCAATAAGGAGCAGGGAGAGTGATGCAGATGTTCAATGTTGTGGAGCGAACAGCAAGCTGAGCGGCATGGGCTTTGTCACTGTAGCACAAAGATCCAGTCTGGGATCGTGGACAGTCATTGCTGGAGCTTTGTATTGATGGTCACTGCAGGCTGTTGTTGCTGTAACGCGAAGTGCAAATCTTGTGCTGCTGACTGTCGCTGGCGGTCACTGTTGCGCAAGCAGTCAGGTTCACAGGAGATTGGCGTTAGTGTTTGTTGTGGGTAACAGAGTCTTGCAGCAGTCCCGAAGATCCCAATACTTCAGGATTTGAACATTCTTCACTGGAGGAGTTCACCTGATGCCAGCCAAAGGTCAAATACCTGGGGAGCCATCTCTTGGGTATCAGTAATTCACTCCAACAGAGGCCAGCTGGGCTAAGGCAGGTCCAGTTGCAGGTCCAGGCAGGTCTAGTTGTAGCAGGTGTGCTAGGCAGTTGCAGGGAGGCCTCTATAGCTTGTTGTGTTCCTGTAGCCAAGGCAGAAGTTGGCCAACTTGGAGTTCCTCAGGTTAGCATGGAATGAAGGGAGCAGTTCCCGTCTTCCTTCTGACAAAAGCAGGGCAGTCCTCAAGCAGCAGGGCTGCCCTCTAGGGGTTAAGGCAGTCATCAAGCAGCAGGGCAGTCCTCTGTTAGCAGCAGGACAGTCTTTTGGGAAAGAATGTAGTCCTTCTTCTATAATGTCTACAGAACCAGGAGTGTACTGAAGAGTGACTCTGGAGGTCCAACATTTATACCTGGAGTCAGTCTTTGAAGTGGAGGATTCCCTATACTACTCTCACATCTGGGTCTGGAAAGTTATTTCCTTCTCCTGTCAAGGTCTCAAAAAGCCTGGGGTGACAAAAGACTACTGACAGGATCCTTTGTTTGTGCAAGCCCTGTGAGGTGCAAGTGGGACCAGGCATGGCTCAGACCCAGCCATCCTGGCAGGATGCCCCATCCTGTTCACACCTAGTCCCTTTTGTGTCACTGTCTGGAAGGATTACACAGACCTCAACAGCAGAGCCATTTACAGTCATGTGACTCAGGACACTGGCAGAAGGCACAAATATTTAGGACAAGAACATTAAAACTTTTAAAAAGTGGCATTTTCAGAATTGTGACTTATAATCAGACTTTACCATTAAAGAGCATTTTAAATTTCAATTTATTTGAGTGTAAACAGCATATTTAAATCTGCTCCCAATCCAAAGTTATCACTTATTAAATGTAAGAAGGTAACCCAGAATTAGTGAAAGGATAGATAGACCTTACAACAGTGAAAAATGACCAGGAGTTTTTCGCTGTTACTACATGTACAATTGAAGTATACATGTCCTACTATTTAAATACACTGCACCCTCATCACGGGCCCTCAATACATGTAGTACCATTTACTAGGGACTTACAAGTAATGTAAATGTGCCAATCAGGTGCATGTCAATGTTACCAAATTGAAAGGAGAGGGCAGAAGCACTTTGGCACTGGTTAGCACTGAAAAAGTGTACAGAGTCCTAATGCCAAGAACAATGGATTCAGCAACAGAAGGCAAAAATTCTGGGGGAGACCGTGTAAAAAGGGCCAGATCCAATAATAACAACAAATACAAAAACATATATTATTTGGGGAGAGAGTATGATTCACAAGAGGCATAATATGACATGATGCCCCTGCTCTCCCTTAACAATGGTAATAGATAACACATTACACTCAGCAGACATGCTTGTATGGATTATGTCATGCTTTTTTCGATATGTAATAGTTATAAACAAGGTGTATAACTGTATCCCAGGAACAAGGGGTTACATTCTTGTAGTGAGATAGAATCACAATAACATAACACATGTATTTCTATCACACATGTTCACCATTTGGCATGGAATAAAACGTTTTTAATGTTCTCTAACTCAATGGTACTCATTTGTACTGCCACTAAAAAATGAATGTCTGAGGATATCCATCTGGATTAAAATCTGTAGCCATGAGTACAAACCCAGATTTCTGGAGTTGATGCATTAGGCCTCTGTGTCACTGGTCCCAGTACAGCTAACCTTTGTGCAGGACACAGTTTTCTTCTTCCATCAAACGTTTCTAGAATTAAATCTTTGAGACAATATGCTTAAATTAGATGTCACTTACATGCAATAATAACAAGGAATGTAAACTTTGCACTGTAGAAGTAAATGAATGAAAGTGTGTTTATTAGCACACACTTAAATGTATATATGTAGTATAGGTCTGTGGGTTACGAGAATTTTTGGTGGGTCGTGAAAGTCCAAGCAATAAACAAATATGCCTTTAAATTCTGTATTTATCTTGTCACGTTTACTTTGCTTCAGAGACCAAGGTCAAATGTCAAGCTGTCTTCTGACAAATTGCTGCTTATGTTTTTACTGTGGGTATTGGTGTTTACAAAATTCCTCTCACTTTGCAGTCAGAGAAAGGAAAGTAAAGTGAATTAGGTGACAATCTTGCTGGGGTACATAGAATGTGGAAGGAAAGGCTGTAGGATGGAATTTTTGTAACACACACACAATGTAAATAACTGTAAATGAACTGTACACATTCAGAAGTTAGGAAAGAAAACATTAAGCAATTTTTTTGTAATACTTAAGTGTGATGGAATCACATATTTTAACAGAATCAAAACAAATTAAGACACTTTACTTGGTGATGCATAAATGATAAATATTCACCGAAACCCAATCTACACACATTATAATTTGTGTGCAATATAGTTTTATTAGTAAAACTGTCTGTCTTGGTAAATGTAGTTGCCATTCAATGAAAAATGTGCTGTCTGTAAATGACAGTGCTCTGTCACACATTGTTTTAGCTACATAAACAAATTGCCTACCTCAAGCCCATTAAAGCTAGGGGGGATATTCACAAGAACGTGCGCTAAATATCTCCCAAAAATGTTAACGCAACTTTACACATCGCAGTCTATCGCGGGAAAATAACCCTGTGTTAACCTGGAATTCACAACACGGCGGTACCATGCGATAGTCGCCCTAAAACGCGGCCAATGTCTGCGATACAACCACCGCGATGGCGATAAAAATACAAACCCCAACGCGTAAAAAGACACGATGGGCCCAAACGTGACAAGAAAACAGTGATAACCGGCAAGAGGGCAGCAACACCCACGCGTAATGCGGGAAAAAGCACAAGAACAGCCCATGGAAAATGCCACCAAAAAGGAAATGAACTGCGGAGTACCACGGATGCACCCTGACCGACTGCAGAGGACAACATGAACCCCACAATCCCCACGGAGGAACACCGAGGAATCCAGGGCCCGTGGAAGGGCAATGAGAAGAGGAAGAGGAAGACGGGGTACAGTCTGCAGGAAAACACGATCATCGCCACGGATGAGATAGAACACCACCACCAACTGCACGTCACCTCCAACGTGGCATTGGCAACAAAGAGGCAAAGATGGCACACCATCTCGGACCATGTGAATGCCGTCGCAGCGCCGAGGAGGACAATGGAAGAGGATAAGAGGCGCTGGATTGATGTGAATGGCAAAACCAAGCAGAAACACGCTGCCAACATGAAAGCAGCAACGCACTTCGGAGGAGGGGGGCCAGCAGAACACCAGGAGCTGAATGACATGGAGAAGATGGTGGCCACAGTCATCAGACAGGAGACGGTGACAGGAGTTGGGGATCCGGACACTGCCCAACATGACCCAACACCACATCAACAGGGCGCGTACCGACCAGGGAGTGGGGGGAAGGAGGGAACTGGGCACAATGGCACACATGCACAATTAAGCAGAGCACACTGCACACCCACAATGACTCTGGATCATGTCCCTGATCCCACGGGAACACTTCAGCACACACACAAACACCAAGTAGTCCCACGTACACCATGTGCCCAAAGGGGTACCCACCCAACACATCAACAATCACACAACCAACACATGCACACGTGCGAAACACAGCGAACATGCACATACGTCAGCCACACTGACAATGCAAGAGACACCACATGACGAGTAGCATGGCTGCAGTCCAATCATCATGACAATGTACACGGCACAACACTGAGGTGGCTGAGTGGGGACCTCAACCGGAAAGGAGCAGGTCACACTCGGACACAACCACCTGCACAAACAACCCCTGATGTCAATGACACATCTGCGGACAAGCGATGCCCAAGAGACACAACTCGACAAAGAGCACAAGTCACCCAAGCCTGCAACATTTCAGCACTGTGGAAGCACAGAACTGAAAGGCACACCGCATGAAAGGGATAAGTGGCAGCCATATCAGAGCCGCCGGAGCACCTCACCCACCGTGCAGCATACGCACATAAGAATGAGTGCACCTCGAGATTGACAACATCCTGGTACAAACTGCAACACCACCACAACAGAACACAGGACACAACTGGTGCCGCATATGTGCACAACATGACCAGTCACATCTGGCACAGCAGGAAACTGTGACATGGCAATGTACAAGTACAACCTGTAACCTGCAAATTTTTATTATACACACATGCCGTGCTTGTGGACATTTAGTACTGTCCCATGATTGCCAAGGACGGCCACAATGTGACGTGCTCATGAGAAGAAATTGTCAATGAGGGTGTTCCTATGGGCTATTCCTGCCGCAGCTGCAGTGGCATGTGGGCCACCTGCCCCATCGTCCTCATCATCGTCAGGTACCTCTGGAACCGGGATCCATGGTGCATTGGTGCGTACACAGATGTTGTGCAACACACAACATGCAACGATCATCTTGCACACGATGTCTGGGCTGTACAGGAGCCTTCCACCTGTGACATCCAGGGACCTGAAACGTGACTTCAACATGCCAAATGTGCATTCCACGATGCCCCTGGTGGGTATGTGGGCCGCATTGTACTGCCTCGGGGCGGGTGTGTTCGGGTCTCTGAGGGGTGTCATCATCCAAGGGCAGAGTGCATATCCTTGATCACCTGTGACAGTGCAGAGAGATAAGAGTCAATACTTGGTTCGGCATGATGTGTTGGCAGGCCCACTAGTCCAGTGACGCCTGTGCTGGCTGTGTGTGTGGTGTGTATAGGCCAGCCCTCAGGGAGTAGCTGGTGCTGGCAACATCTTCAACAGTCAACAGGCACTCAGGCATGCAATGTACGAACGGCAAGGGAGCCTGACTTGAGTTGCACAGAGTTAGTGGCCACGGATGCACCGCGGCCGACACAGGCCTACCGCCACGGGACGCTGACTTGCGGGAGACTGGGGTAGGGTTATGAGGGCAGAGCAGGGTCTCGTATGTATCAAGGGTGGTTTTCGCAGAGTGTCACGGGGATAGTGGGAGGTGTACCCCCAGGGCATGGTGCAGAGGGCACATACCAGCTGTGTCCGGCAACATGGCGGATATGAATGCCACAGACTCATGCCAAACACCAAGTCCGTACCTGCCAGTTGCTGGTGACAACCCCCAGGCCACAAGCTCAGACACCAACGATGTTCGGCCAGAGGCTGACGGTGTCTCACGGCGCACAGGGTAAGTGGCACCAGGTCAGTCCTTGCGAGTGGTTGACCTCCTCCGTGACGGTGATCCGTGTTTCCACCGGACTGGGACGCATCTGTCTCTCACTCCTCTCCCTGCGTCCACTGGCTTGAACTCTGCCATTGATTGATGGGGACTCAGTTCTAGATGTGGGACATACTGGACTGCAGTGTAGGCCGGCTGCAGCGGTGGGGTATGTCAATGTGGACTCCTGGGTGCCTGTGCCACGGAGGAGAGTGATAGTCTGAGGAGGCTGCCAAGCTCGCGGGCATGGGTCTTGGAGCTAGCACCAGCACGTGGTGGGCCCTCTTTGACACACAATGGTGTCGGCAGGTGAGCAGTGCGGCCCTGGAGGCAGGCAAGCCGGGTCTGGGTATCAGCGGCCTGGGGTGCAGCAGGCGCACAGGCTCGCAGGCCCCGCTGCTCACGGCGTCGGCCTCATGGCGAGCTGAGAGGCACCGCCCTGGCAGTGACGTTGGCCATTCCGGGAGTGCACCACACTCAGCGCAATGGTGTTTTTATCCACACCCATGCGCAGGCCTGGCGTAAGCCGGGCCAACCCACTACGCTCACGCACACAGGGGTGGACGCAGCGAGCAACATTTCCGTGATCTACCCCACAGCCTGAGTTGACATGGTTGCGTCCACTGTTCACTACTCCCCAGACACCAGCAGTTAATGTCTGCATGGATATATCTGTGGTTTGCATACCCAGGTCTGTCCAGCACATTCACGCCACACTTGTCGTTGTGTACATTCCCATTCATGGGTCACTTGCGTACTTCGCACATGCCTGCTTTCCGCCTCTCCACACATTCAGCTGTTGTGTGTCTGTGGTGCCCTGATATAGCTGGCTTGTGTATATGGGAAGCCCAGTATCCCAATGGAGTTGTGTTGTCGTGTCTGCTAGGTGGGCATGTTGACTGACATGTCGTATGTGGTTTGGTCACGTGTGCATTCCCAGAGTTGTGCGTTGTGTGATGGTGGGTTTGAGGTGTGTGGTGTGTTGATTTAGTACTTACCAACGAGCAGTCCAGTTCCATAGATGCCATCCTGGAAGCGCTGGTTGATGATGGACTGTCGGAAGATGTAGGAATCGTGCACACTGCCTGGGTAGTTTGCGACGACATTGTGAACATCCCTCGGTGGTCCACTATTGCCTGCACATTGATGGAATGCATGTGCTTTCTGTTGTGGTAGATGTGTGCAGTGTCCGCAGGGGGTACAAGTGGGACATGTGTGCAGTCAATGGCCCCCAACACATGTGGGAAGCTAACAATGGCGTAGATGCCTTGCTTGGTCTCCATCTGTTCCTGCGCAGTGTTGGGGAAGTGAAGGTACTGGGGTATGAAGCTGATGATGGCATCCAGGACAGGTGTGAGGAACTTTGATAGGGCTGGCTGTGAGAGTGAGACTCCTCCGACTCTGGCCGTTGTTGGTTGGAAGGTACCAGAGGCCAACATGTTCAGCACAGCCAGCAGCTTTGTCTGCGGAGGGATGTTGGTTGTCCGCTGTGTTGGGACCGTCAGCCTGGGGCCAATGTGGGTCATGATGCGGAGGATAGTTGTCCTTTTGAGCCTGTAGTGGGCAATGACTTTCTCGGGCGTTAGGTCTGTGAGACTGGTGCGTTTTCGGTAGGTCCGCTGTCTTACTCTGCGCTGCCACTGTGGTGGTCTGGGGGGGGTGCCGGTCCCGGTCCTGGGGGTGGTGGCGGTCCTGGGGGTGGTGGCGGTGGGTGTTGTGGCCCTGTTGGGGCCCCAAGCTGCATGATGAGTAGCTCCATGGCGTCGGTTGTTCTTCAGGTGTGGCTGTGTGCGGGGCTCCGTTGCCGATTGCAGGTAGTCATCCTGCTTATCACCAGCAAGAGGCAGATGTTAAATAGCTGCTGCTACTGCGGCTTATCGCCTGTTTTTGGTTCGCATCGCAGATCTGGAAGTTTGTTGTGAAAGTGGTGTAGTGGTGTTTTCGGGTGTTTTTGCATGGGAACGCCTACTCCTCAACTCATTCGGGTTAGTTGGTGGTGTCACCCGTGGAGATAAGTTTTGCGGCAGTTATCACGGAAATACTGGCGATGTCTGCAATTTGCACCCGCTTGTGAATGGGGCGTTAAATCTATCTCCACTTTTGTTGCGTTAGGGTGGCGATAACTCGGCGATAAGTCCTTGTGAATATGCCCCTAAGTGGGTTCTCAACGTTTGTTGTTCTAAAAAGTGGGTAGTGGTTCTAAAATGTTTGGTAAGCACTAGTATAGATGCAGATGGGCAAAGTGAAATATGCTATTTATTACCATTGCGGAGTATGGGAAGGGCCATGACTTATGAGCTACCCCTCCACTCTGTCAACAATGGTAATAGATAGCATAATATACTCTGCACACCTGCATATATGTAGGGTTATATACCAAAATTTAACGCAACATGGCAACAATTGCTTCAAATGGAAAGAGTACCATATTATGCATCAAAAGGACACAGTACCTTATCTACTGAAATATCGTTTTCCTCTCATGCTATGCTGGGGCACTTTGGTTGACTTGCAGCTTCGCACAATTGTGCATAACTTAATACTTCTCTCACTTTGTATGTGTGCTGTAGAGTGTAGCAAACAGGTAAACTGGGAAAAATGTTGACAATAGAAAAATGTTCTCAAATTTTACACCTGCCTTCGGAGACATACATTTTTGACAAAAAGTACCACCTAGCTTTTTATAAGACAGTGCTTCACACCAAAACTCATGGGAATGCCAAGATGCCATCCATGGAATGCCTCCCTTTTACACAAAGGAGCATAAAGTGAAGCATAGCGCTACTTTGCGTAATTTAAGGCAGCTTTCTAATGCAAATCAAGATCTAGGGTGGAAAGAACATCTCAACACAATACTTTCCGCTGGGTTTGTTGTGTTACTTTTGTGATGCAAACCCTGTGCAAAGTGTTAGTAAATTTCCCCTATGGTTTATTGCTATAGTATTTTTATCTTTTACGAACACATATTTAAACAATCCAGCGCACGCATCCTGCTGCCATGTTGCAAGGGTGCCTGCCCTTGTTTATGTCCAGGAAGACACACCTTCCTGCACATAAAGAATCAATATTGGCAATTTGCTCTTTCTATGTGTGCTGCAGAATGAAAGAGCAAAAAATTAGGAGAATTTAATAATTTCTCCTCATATCACTATTCTAAGTCCAGGTATTCCCTGGCATTAGTTTTTGCCCCAGCCCCACCCTTGTAAATCTGGGGCAGTGTCAAAAAGCAATGGGTGTTGCGGTGGAATGCCCACTGCAACACCCATCCTGAGAGGACTTTGGCGGAAAGGGGCATATTTACAAGGTGGCGCTAAGCCATGTTTAGTGGCTTAATGCCACCTTGAAAATATGGGAAATGCTGCTGTGCCAGAGGAGCGTCACAAAACGTGCGGCTCCGGTGGTGATAGGGGCTTGTAAATATGCTCCTTTGTGTCTATGAGGAGGGTTATGTTGCTGTTGTAATAGAAACGTCTCATGACTCCACAAGACTTACAAGATTGGCCTCGCAACACATTGCTAATGCTTTGTTGTTATTTAACCTGTATTCCATGTTATGTTATGGAATGAAACCCACTTTACTGGCTACAGGTGTGTAAATTGTTACAGGCAATCTGGGGGGCAGTAAACGATGTTTTTCTCATGCCATTTTTGGTGTACTGTTTTAATAATTTGGAATTTGACCTTCCCACTGCAAAAATAAATGTGCCTTTATAGTTGCTCCAAATATTATCTGTTATTGGGCCACGGTATGTATATGTATATCTACATATACATACATACTGATCTTTGAGAGATGACCTTCTACTTTCTCTTTGAATACCAAAGAAATACATTAATTCAAATGCTCTGCACTATCAGCTTCATCTGCTACAAACTCCTTGCTTATGTCCCTTAATGGGCTTTTCTTGTTTGGCTGTGTGCTTCATCTGCATCTAAAGAACCCCTTGCTGATTATCTTTATCACCCTTGTTATTTCTATTTTATTTACTGGCTAGTCTTCCTTATCAGTATTTAACACACTCTTAATTTTTGGCTCTATAGTTTTCTGAGTTCCTTTTTTGGTTGTAATTTAAGATTGCCAATAAACTGCATTCTTCATCCTTAATCACTTTATGAACCTCCCCATTAGTCATCGTAATTCATTTTTATTCCTCCTGCTTTTAATTCTAAGTTGCACACGATGCCCTTCTCATAAAACACATTTTCCATTCACAGCATACATTTTCCCTTCTTTCTTCCATTTTGTGCCTAGGGGAGTGTTTATTTGATTTTAAAAGCTGTATTGTTTCTCGACTTTCTGCAAACATTTGCATCGTGCTGCGTGAAAGGTTTGTGGTGTGCGTAGCGGCATCTGGCTTAAAGCTGCTATGGATCCCTTCATTGCTATTACATTATATCCTTCTCTCTCCTTTAAGCCTAACAGTCATTGCTGATCCTCCGCTAGTACTCTGTTACTGCCCAATACTTTACATATTTTCTTAAACCTGTCTGCTCCATGCCATCTCTAAAAGGGGATGGAGCCAAGGTTTAGAATATTGAAACTGTGTTTTACTCTGACAAGTTTGTGGCTGTACTCCTTGTGGTGGACTCACATTGACCCAAATTAATAATGCGTTTTTCTACATGGGGGGGGGTCTGCCAGTGGGAAAATTGCAGTTGACTCTACAGCAGACTCTATGCAAAGACACTAGGGCATATTTACAAGTCCCTAGTGCCAACCGAGCGTCCCTTTTATTGACACTCCTGTGGCACTGTGTGCTGGCTCATATTTACAAGGCCACGCAATTCCACTTTGCGTTGCTTTCCACGGCCTGGTAAATATGGCCCTCTTTCACGCAGTACTCTGCATTAAAAGGGCGTATCATGGGTGTTGCTGTGGGTGTGCCCATGCAACACCCATACTGGAAATGGCTGCATCAGTGCTTCATTACAACACTTTTTGAAACTGCCCCAGATTTACAAGGATTGGTAAATTTGAGGCAGCGCCAAAACTAACGCCTTTCCAGGGGAGGCAATAAAGTGGTGCAACAAGGAGAAATACTTTTATTTCTCCTTGTTTTTTGCTCTTTCTATGCATGCTGCACACACAGAAGGAGCAAAATGCCATTCATGGTTGTTTTTGTGCAGGAAGATGTCCCTTCCTGCACAAACACTATCATCCCTGCAACGCAGGCACCCTTGCGCCATGGTAAAAGGGTGCCTGCACTGGCACACGGTCGCAGTTTTAGTGCTGGCACATGGGAGAGCACAGGGATGCACCGCATTTCTGTAAATACGGCGCATCCCTGCATTTTTTAAATGACGCAGGTTGGCACAGCAAGATTGCTTGCAGCGATGCACTGTGCCATTGAATTGTAAATATGCCCCAATATTTCTGTCACATGATATTTTTGCTAATGGTATCCAGACATACAACCCTCTGCAGGTACTTTAGGCTTCATTTACAATGCCTCTGCGCCACCGGAGCATCACTTTTTGCTGCTCTCCAGTGGCGCTGTATCCTGCTTCATGTTTACAAGGAAACGCTAGGCCACTTTGCGTGGCTTAATGCGGATTTGCATATATTGTTCCCTTTGATGAAGTTTTCTGCATTAAAGGGGCGTGCCATGGGTGTTGCTGTGTGTGTTCCCTGCAACACCCATGGTTTTTTAACACTGCCCCAGATTTACAAGGAATCATAAATCTGAGGCATCACCAAAGCGTACGCCTCCCCAGAGGAGACATAAGGATGGCGCAACAAGGAAAAATACTTTTTTTTCTCCTCGTCTTTTGCTCTTTTTATGTGTGCTGCTTTCTGCAGCACACATAGAAGGAGCAAAATGTCATTAATGATTGCTTTTGTGCAGGCAGATGTCCCTTCCTGCAAAAGAAGAATCATCCCTGCAATACAGTCTGGGTTGGCGCATGGCTGCTGTTTGTGCACCGGCACAGGGGTGAGTACAGGAATGCGCCGCATTCTTGTAAATGCAGTGCATTCCTACACTTTGACAATGACACAGCTCAGTGCAGCAAACTTGCTTGTGGCACCACACTGCACCATTGTCTTGTAACTATGCCCCACAGTGTGGTGAACACACCCAGGAGATGGGAAACTAATGTAGCAAAAAGAAAACTGGTCGTATATTGCCTGATTCTTTTATCAGATTCAATAATTTTCAGACCTCCAGAGACACTGTGGAAGCTCTGCAAAAGAACAGTGAAAGGGGGGAAACAAGTCTATAAATGTCTATAATTGGGCAGCCAATGAGAGGTCCCTACCAAACAGAACTCCCAAGACCTTGACAGTTGTCACCAAAGAGAGAAAACTACCAAAGTCAGTTGGACAAAATAATCTGTACAAGTGGGTAGAAATTTCTTATCAAGCAACACCTCAGTTCTGCTGCAGTTATAGTTCTCTGTATCAAGCTGCCCCCAAGTGACAGGAGAAGATTGCAGAATGTACAAATAAAAGGCTAACGTGTTGTGGACATACATTAAAAAAAACAGTATCTCATACAAATGAGGAAAAAAATCAGACCCCCAAAACAACGGTTTATGATAACAATGAAGTGTGACACCAAAAGAAACATAAGCAACAACTCTAGTGGCTGCAAGGCAAATAACTTTTTTTATACTGAATTTCCGTGGCGGTTCCTCCGTTAGGGCTGTGGAGCGTCGCCCAGCCTGCTGGGAGCGCAGCAGCAATCCAACTTGAATTATCAGCAAAATAGTCATTCCCAGTCATTTGATGCGTGTGCCAGGGCGGGGCTTGTTCCTGCATATTTATTGCCAGCAGCAGTCATTACAGCAAAGTGTGCATGTTGGATTGGCTGGCTGTCTAGCGAAGGCCATCCCAACATAAGGATTTAAGATTGAACAAATGTAGTTGTGTTAAAAGGCTGAGGGGAATTTCAAACACAGGCACCCAGTCTCAAAAAGGAATGCTGGTTTAGACTGCTCCTTCCAATCCTGATGCTTCTCTCATGCTGAAAACAGCATGAGAGCAGCTGTAGGATTGGTTATGTCCATATTTGCATGAACCGGAAGTTTCTCAACTCCATCCATCCTCGAGCAGCCTCAGAGGTAAAGCAGTGTGTGGGCACTTGGAAGGGATGGAGAAAGAGTTTAACATGGGGAACGATTGAAGCCTGCCCAGTGCTATGTGCAAGCAAGAACTACGAGGAGGAAGCGGCGCAAGGAGTAGGAATGCATAGAGAGAAAAAGGTACTGGTTCCACTATCTGCTTCTGTCTAGGTCCATGTCTTCCCGTGTGCCTTGCATATGCTTCTCCTTGTGGTCATGTCCTATGTCCTTCCAGACCTCTCCTCATCCACACACAGTCTTGTTTTTCCTTTAAAATCAGGTTTATTTTTTGTACCAGCGCGGTTCCTATGGTGTTTTCATCGTCATCGGCCCGCAAAGCTGTGGCTGAGGCCTGTCTTCAGTGGGTGTCTCTCTAAGGAAATTATATACATTGATTGTCTTTGATAAACATGTGACCCCCATCACCCGGGCACACCTGAGCACTTATTTATTCCATACCATTGTTAACAAGCTGAAAGCATGATCACAAAATGTAAATGTACTCTTATTAATGCATGAACTCACACAAACATTTCTGCTGGTGTTTGCTGGGAGGTTGGATCAGCTTGTGGGCTGGTTGTGGCGGGGTGTGGGGTCTCCTGCAAGTAATGGTGAACACCCGCAAGCTCACAAGTCGGGGGTATTCACAACCCTTTTAAATAGCATTTCCCGTACTGAAAACAGGTACAGAATTATTGCGATAAAGGGCAGGACTCAGTTAGTAAATGTGTGTCATGAAGAACACAGAACACCCCAAAATGTGTTTTACAGTCCCTATAAGTCACCTTAAGTGGCACGGGTGCACCCAGATATGGGCCTCAGCTCTGTCCCAGGACCTGATGTGTCATCTCACTGTTGTGCTTAAGGTACATGGGACACTCAAGGGCTTGTTTGAATTACCCAGTCTTAGTAGAAGGGAACATTGAGCTGAAGAAAGTTGTTTCCGTGTCTGCCGCACAGCGCTCATTTCTCCCAGTGTCCAAATTTACGGGTGCCTGTGACTGATTCCTTTCTGCCCCACATTAGCAGACTAGCGTCTGACCCAAGTTATCTCTCGTGTTTTACAAATGAGAATTTTCACCTTTCAAAACTCCTTCTAAAACATCCGGAGAATGCGATTTACAGCCTGAGGCTAGGTGTCAACAACATTTCCTTCAAAACCTCCTGGGCATCTGCCAGTGGCGTAGTGAGGCTGCCATCACCCTTTGTGCAAGTAAGGTGAGTGGGCACTCTGTCTGCTGTTAGGACAGTAAAATCAGTCATAACTCGGGTACAGTGGGCTGCTAAAGCCACGGGTCCCTGGAAGCACTGCACTTGCAGATTTGTTTTTAGCTACCCCCCTCGTGTGTGCACATTATCTGTATTTTCTAAATGTTTTTCTATATTTTCAGTATGTTGAGCCTGTGTGTGGGCAAGGAGTGCACCCAAACATGCTGAAAGTATCAGGTAAGATAAAAAAGCCCATCTCTCAGACGTCCACCTATTTAAATGTGTATTTCTCTGGATGGATGATAAGGTTGTGTCACTACTTGCCTACATATCTGAGTAAGTGTAGGAGTCCAGCTAAGCTAGTGCCAAAAGATTTTTAAGTAAATATGCTGGTATGTGACTGTCTGTTAAAGTACCTCTATGGGTCTGTAAATCTGTATGTAAGTGGCTGAACAAGTAGCTCAGTGCCTGTGTTAGTGAAGAGAAAGGTTTGTATGTGTGTCGGCAACTGCCTTTGACGCTGCTGGATATATAAGTAGCTTCTGAATATGTAACTAAATGTATACATCTTTCTATTGCTGTCTGACTTAATGAGACAGAGGCTCTATGCTCTAAATCATGTATGTCAGTTGCATTATGCGTGGTATACTCTATGTAATGCTTGGTATAGGAGTCTGCAAGTGTATCCCTAACTTACTAAAACTAAAAAGGACATCTCTCAATCTTTTAAGCACAACGCACTGTGCTGTATGGCATACCTACAGCATATCTCAGAGGTGAGTTATGTGTACTAAAACATGGATTTAAGACTTGAAAAATGGCTTTTACTTACCAAGTGAAGCTGGCAGGGAGAGTATACAGACAGGGTCTGCACTAGTAGACCTCACCTATATTTAAAGGACTATTTGTCTGGATGCCTCACAAGGTTGCCTCACTACTTGCCTACATATCTTAGTGAGTTTAGGAGTCCACCTATAGCAGTGCCATGAAATGGTTATGTAAATCTGCTAGCATTTGACTATCTATTTTAATAACTCTATGGCTGTGCAAATGTGTATGTAAGAAGCTGAACAAACACCTCAGTGGCTCTGTTAGGTAATATAATGTTATGTAAGTATGCCTGCAATTGTTTTCTATACTCCTGCATAGATAAGTAGATTCTGACTATGTGAGTGAATGTATAAGTCCTTCTGTCACTCTATAACTAAGTGACAGAGAGGCTGTATGCTTTAGAAACATATATGTCAGTTGGTATAATGTATGTGGGGCTTGGTATAGGGGTTTGCAAGTGCACAAGTAAGGTCCTAAAACTCAAATGGATATCTCTCAATCTTTTAAGCACATAGTACCTTGTTCTATGGCATATCTATAGTGTATGTGACAGGTGAGTTATGTGTACTTAAACAGAGATTAAACACTTGACAAACAGTGTTTACATGCCAAGTAAACCTGGCAGTGAGACTGCACACACAGAGTCTGTAGTAGTAGGCCCGATCTATCTTTAAACACTGCATTTTTAATAATGTCTGGCATTCTTATACTACAAAGGTAACTCAGTATTAGTATAAAGGGCATGTGTTACCATCTAAGAACATGCAAACCTGTTCTATAATTTACCAATACCTATCCTAAATTGTAAATAATACATAGCTTTCATGTTTCACAGAATCACGCGTTATGTGTACCTACAGTGCGTGTTTCTTCCTTTCAATTCTGAGACTTGTAGTTCTCCTTTAAAATGGAATAAATCCCAGAGTTCCAAGAAAACTTTCATTGAGAGCAACATATCATGTATAGATATGAAAAACTTTGCAGATCTTCAAATTCATTCTGAAGTATATGTTTAACCCTTAGCCGCCAGTTTTGTTTCTAACAATTACTGTGTGTAGTAAAACAGCACATGTGTAGTATTCAATTCCTGGGCAACAGATTGTGAACTAACTTCTCAGTGAGCTACTCTACACCTCACACAGACTGTTACATACTCACACACTTAGAAAGTTTCTTACTCACCTATTGATAAATATATAAAAGCACTTACACTACCACTCATTTGATAAACTTTCAAAACTTTTCTACATATTTCATACTCACTTTTAACATCCTCACATACACATTTACCTTTTCAATCATTTTTTTTTCACAAAATACAATTTCCTTCACGTACCTGAAAATTAAGTTCATTTGCGAAATAGTGTTTTTTGCTCTTATTAGGCAGACTCAATACTCTCAGGAAATGTGAAAAACAAGTTTATGAATGATACACCACTCTCATACAAAGCAACCATTAATGGCAACATTTTCAACTTTGCACTCTCTGATAGTGCAGAAGGCAGCAAATAAAAACATATCTTTCAGTTTTTAGTTTTGTAATTCCACTTCTGAATGGTTAGTATACGTTAACCCCTCCATGCACTTTTATAAAGAAGCCCAATATGGTATGGTATTTGAGCATATTCACACATTATTTGCGATCATCATGACAAATTTACAAAAAACATATTTAGCTTGTGATTTTTATGACTTTAAGAGTACAGTACACTTTATTAGCAAGCCCTCACTAGGAAATGCAACCCTTGTTACACAACAATGAAACTAAAGAGCTCTAATTTCTTAAAACAGACAACTCTCTCTTTAACTCCCTTCCCTCAATACACTCTTAGCACAGTCTCCATAGCAACCCACTAGAACCAGTAGGTTACAAGTTTGCAGTACATTCTAGAAGGACAATACTAGTTACAAAATGAGCCACAGCAGGTGCAGTTTACTGTACAGAATAAAACACATTTCCAAATCTGCATTACATTTTATTTTTACTGCAGCCAATCATAGATCTAGTTACTTAAGCGTTCAAGAAACTACTTAATTTTAGTCACCTCCATATTCACAACATCCAATCAACTATGTTTTTTAAACCAGGAGCACACCTCCATGTTAACTGCTTTCATTTTCCAAACTGTCTCATTCAGCTCCAGCCTTCTTCTGTCTACTAATACTGCTTCTCTTCAAAATGGTTACAGTGTGGATTGTGTGCCACAGCTATGTGTTTTGGACTAGAGAGGCTGCTAGAAAAAGTGGTATTGATGGGGACTTGCAATTGGCTAATGTAGACATTACTTGGATTGGCCAGAGAGTGTTGAAGTGGCATCATTTGCTGGCTTAGGTTAAATGCATTGTTGATTCCCAACCCCCTGACCTCGCAATTGTATACTGTGTTGGCAATGACCTAGGCATACTGACCAGGGTAGGACAGGAAATCCTAATGAAGGATACCTTTGTATAATTAATGACACTTTTCCCTCACACTATCTTGGTGTACTCCGACATATGCCAAAGGCAGAAATGGAAGTGGTCTAATCAATTCTGTCCACAGATTGGCAAATCTAGGAAACATGTTAATAAAACTGTTTCTGCATTCCTCAGAGACCATAACATGGGCTCTGTCTACAATAACAACCTGTGTTTTGACATGCATGCAATCTATAGAAGTGATGGAGTTCATTTCACAAACTAAGGCAACAGGGTGTTTCTCATCCAGTCTTATGTATAGCTGTTATATGCACACAATAAACACAAAGGCTCTTCTCAGAGCCACCATATTGCCCAAAATGTTGTTACTTTTTTTTATAAATCTTTGTTTCAACTTTTTGAAATGTTCGCACTGACTGTGAATTTTGTGGATGCGTTGTGAAGTCGCAAAACAAAACTAAAGACTCAGTGTGTCTGTGAGTGAATGTATGAGAGCTTGAGTGGGTCTGTCAATGGGTGCATAATTGTCTCTGAAGCTCTGTCAGAGGGTATGTGAGAGTTTGACTGGGCCTATGAGAGCTTGTGTGACTGAGTGAGTGTGTGAGTGAGTGTATGAGTCTTTTGATGATTCTGCCAGTGGGTGCAGGAGTACCTTAATGGGTCTGTGAGTGGGTACATGACTCTCTGACTGGGTCTCTGAGTGAGAGCATCACTGTCTGAGTGGGTCTCTGAGTAGTTGCATCTCTGTCTGAGTGGGACTGTGAGTGGGTGTGAGAGTGTTTGAGTGGGTCTGTAAGTGGTTGTGTGAGTGTCTGAGTGGGTCTTTGAACTGGTTTATGAGTGTCTGAGTGCATCTGTGAGTGGGAGCATCAGTCTCAGAGTAGGTCTGTGAGTAAGTGTGTGAGTGTCTGAGTGGGTCTGTGAGAGGGTGCATGAGTGTCTGAGTGTATCTGTCAGTGGGAGCATCAGTCTCAGAGTGGGTCTGAGAGTGGGTATGTGAATGTATGAGTGTGTCTGTGAGTTGGTGCATGAGTGTCTAACTGGGTCTGTCAGTGGGTAAATGAGTGTCTGAATGGGTCTGTGACTGGGTACAGGTTTGTCTGAGTAGGTCTGTAAGTAGGTGCATCAGTGTCGGAGTGGGTCTATGAGTGGGGGCATAAGTGTCTGAGAGGGTTTAGGAGTGGTGCATAAGTGTTTGACTGGGTCTGTGAGTCGGTGTGTGAGTGTCTGAGTCAGTCTGTGAGCGGGTGCATTGGTGTCTGAGTGGGTCTGTGAGTGGGTACATGAGCATGAGTCTCTGAGTGGGTCTGTGAGTGGATGAATGAGTCTCTGAATAAAACTGTGAGTGCCTGTGTGAGTTTCTGAGCGGGTTTATAAGTGAGTATAGGAGTGTCTGAGTGGGTCTGTGAATTGATGTGTGAGTCACAGAGTAGATCTGTGAGTGGCTCCATGAGTGTCTGAGTAGGTATCTGAGTGGGTGTGTGAGTGTCTGAGTGGGTCTGTGAGTGAGTGCATCAGAATATCAATGGGTCTGTGAGTGAGTGTATATGTCTGTATGGGTCTGTGAGTGAGTGCATGAGAGTACGAAAGGGTCTGTGAGTAGATGCATGAGTGTCTGAGCAGATCTGTGAGTGGGTGCGTCAGTGCCTGAGTGGGTCTGTAAGTGGTTGTGTGAGTGTCTGAGTGGGTCTGTCACCAGATGTGTGAGTCTCTGAGTGGGGCTGTGAGCAGCTGTGTGAGTGTCTGAGTAGATCTGAGTAGGTGTGTGGGTCTGAGTGGGTATGTGACTGGGTGCATCAGTGTCTGCATGGGTCTGTGACTGGGTACATGATTGTCTACATAGGTATGTGAGTGGGTGCATGAGTGTCTGAGTGGGTCTGTGACTGGGTCCATAAGTGTCTAAATGGGTCTGGGATTCAGCATGTAAGTGTCTGACAGAGTCTAGGAGTGGGTGCATAAGTCTATGAGCGGGTCAGTGAAAGGTTGTGTGAGTGTCTGAGTCAGTCTGTGAGTGAGTGTGCGAGTGTTTGCGTGGATATGTGAGTCAGTGCATCAGTGTCTCAGTGAGTCTATGAGTAAGTACATCAGAATATCAATGGTTCTTAGTGGGTGCATTAATGTCTGTATGGGTCTGTGAGTGAGTGCATGAGAATATGAGTGGGTCTCTGAGAGCATCACTGTCTGAGTAGGTCTCTGAGTAGTTGCATCTCTGAGTGGATCTGTGAGTGGGTGTGAGAGTATCTGAGTGGGTCTGTAAGGGGTTGTGTGAGTGTCTGAGTGGGTCTTTGAACAGGTTCATGAGTGTCTGAGTGCATCTGTGAGTGAGAGCATCAGTCTCAGAGTAGGTCTGTGGGTAGGTATGTGAGAGTCAGAATGGGTATGTGAGAGGGTGCATGAATGTCTAAGTGCATCTGTCAGTAGGAGCATCAGTCTCAGAGTAGGTCTGAGAGTGGGTATGTGAATGTATGAGTGGGTCTTTGAGTTGGTGCATGAGTGTCTAAGTGGGTAAATGAGTATCTGAATGGGTCTGTGACTGGGTACACGTTTGTCTGAGTAGGTCTAAGTAGGTACATCAGTGTCTGAGTGGGTCTGTGAGTGGGCACATAAGTGTCTGAGAGGGTTTAGGAGTAGGTGCATAAGTGTTTGACTGGGTCTGTTAGTGGGTGTGTGAGTGTCTGAGTCAGTCTGTGAGCAGGTGCATTAGTGTCTTAGTGGGTCTGTGAGTGGGTGCATGAGTCTTTGAGTGGGTCTGTGAGTGGATGAATGAGTCTGAGAGAACCTTTGAGTGGCTGTGTGAGTTTCTGAGTGGGTCTATAAGTGGGTATATGAGTGTCTGAGTAGGGCTGTGAATAGATGTGTGAGTCACTGAGTGGATCTGTGAGTGGCTCCATGAGTGTCTGAGTAGGTATCTGAGTGGGTGCGTGAGTGTCTGAGTGGGTCTGTGAGTGAGTGCATAAGAATATCAATGGGTCTGTGAGTGAGTGTGTGTGTGTCTGTATGGGTCTGTGAGTGAGTGCATGAAAGTATGAATGGGTCTGTGAGTGGATGCATGAGTGTCTGAGCAGATCTGTGAGTTGGTGCGTCAGGGTCTGAGTGGGTCTGTAAGTGGTTGTGTGAGTGTCTGAGTGGGTCTGTGATGGGATACATAAGTCTCTGAGTGGAGCTATGAGCAGCTGTGTGAGTGTCTGAGAAGATCTGAGTGGGTGTGTGAGTATCTGAGTGGGTCTGTGACTGGGTGCATCAGTGTCTGCATGGGTCTGTGCCTGGGTCCATGATTGTCAATGTAGGTATGTGAGTGGGTGCATGAGTGTCTGAGTGGGTCAGTGAATAGGTGCATAAGTGTCTTAATGGGTCTGGGAATCAGCATGTAAGTGTTTGAGAGAGACTAGGAGTGGGTGCATAAGTCTCTGAGTGGGTCAGTGAGTGGGTGTGTGAGTGTCTGTTCAGTGTGTGAGTGTTAGAGTGAGTCAGTGTCTCTGTGAGTCTATGAGTGAGTATGTCAGAATATCAATGGTTCTGTGAGTGAGTGCATGAGTGTCTTTTTGGATCTGTGAGTGAGTGCATGAGAATATGAGTGGGTCTGTGAGTGAGTGCATGAGTGTCTGAGTGGGTCTGTGAGTGGGTGCATCAGTGCATGAGTGTCTAAGTATCTGAGTGGGTCTGTGAGTGGGTGGATCAATCTCTGAGTAGGTCTTTGAGTGGGTCTATGAGTGGGACTGTGAGTGGGTCTGTCAGTAGGTGCATAAGTGTCTGAGTATATCTGAGAGTCAGTGTGTAAGTGTCTGAGAGGGTCTTGGACTGGGTGCATAAGTGTCTGACTGGGTCTGTGAGTAGGTACGTGAATATCTGAGTGGGTGTGTGAGTAGGTGTATGAGTAGGTTTGTGAGTGAGTGCATCAGAATACCAATGGGTCTGTGAGTGAGTGCATAAGTGGTTGTATGGGTCTGTGAGTGAGTATGAGAATATGTGTTGGTCTGTGAGTGGTTAAATGAGTGTCTGAGTGGGTCTGTGAGTGGGTGCATAAGTATCTGAGTGGGTCTCTGAGTGGATGTCTGAATCTCTGACTGGGTCTGTGAGTGGATGCATGAGCCTCTAAGTGGATCTGTGAGTGGGTATGTGAGTGTCTGAGTCTGTAAGTGGGTGTATGATTGTCTGAATGTGTTTGTGACTGGATGTCTGAGTCTCCGAGTGAGTGGCTGATTGAGTGTCTGAGTAGGTCTCTTAGTGAGCGTGTGAGTGTCTGAGTGGGTCTGTGACTGGGTGCATGAGTGTCTGAGTGGGTCTGTGACTGGGTACATGATTGTCTGAGTAGGTCTGTGAGTGGGTACACAAGTGTCTGAGTCGGTCTGTGAGTGGGTGCAGAAGTCTCTGAGTGGATCAGTGATTGGGTATGTGAGTGTCTGAGTCAGCCTGTGTGTGTGAGTGCATGAGTGTCTGAGTGGGTGTGAGAGTGGGTGCATGACTATCTCAATAGGTCTGTGAGTGAGTGCATCAGAATATCAATGGGTCTGTGAGTGACTGCATGAGTGCCTGTATGGGTCTCTGAGTGAGTGCATGAGAATATGAGTGGGTCATTGAGTAAGTATATGAGTGTCTCAGTGGGTCTGTGAGTGGGTGTGCCAGTGTCTGAGTGGGTCTATGAGTAGGTGTCTAAGGGCATCATTACGGTGGTGGATGGACAAAGTCCGCCTGCCACCGTAACAGAGCACGGGACCGTCCGCCAATGCTGCGGTGGTCCCGCCATGCAAATTAGGATGCACCCGCCACACTGGCAGGCGCATTCTGGGCCTTTTACATTGCGGGTGGATCTGGTGGCTGCAGACCCGCTCGCAATGTAAGAGGACTGTGCACAGCATTGCAATGCACAACATGGCAGGCACCACGTGGTGCCTGACACGTAGTGCATTGCAATGAGGGGGGTACCATAGGTACCCCCCATGTGCACCCCCCACCCTCTCAACACCCTGGGGGCCCGCAACAGGCCCCCAACAGCAAGAACCACATGCCTTTCAATGGCGGCATCGCCGCCATGGAAAGGCAATTTACCGCCTACATCATAATATGGATGGCTGTGTCTTGCAGACACCGCCACCATATTGTGTCCCTTTTCTGCACGGTCATCAATTCGACCTGCGGAAAAGTGGCGGACGGTTTTCTGTCCGCTGCGGTGCCCCCCACCATACTAATATGGCGGGGGCGAACCAGAGACATATGGCGGGCGGATCGCCACCACCGGGCCGGCGGTGACCACCAACGGCCCGGCGGTGGCAATCCACCCGCAATCATAATGGGCCCCTAAGTTTCTGAGTGGGGGCATGACTGTCTGAGTGGGTCTCTCAGTGGGTGTATAAGTGTCTGAGTGGGTCCGTGAGTGAGAGTGTCAGTCTCAGAGTGGGTCTGCGAGTGGGTGGGTGTGTGAGTGTCTAAGTGAGAATGAGGGTGGGTGTATAAACATGTATTTTTAAAGAAAAAATCAGTGATATTCGTGAATGCGTCTCAATATACATTCGCGAATTTGTTGTGACCTTACACAGGGGGCCGTGCTGATGGTCGCAATGAATTTGTGAATATTGTGAGTGGAAAAAAAATCTGTTTAGCCACATTTAATACTCATAAGGGGTTTCTCAAAAAACCCTATATTCCTCTCATGGGGTCAGGGCACATTCACCCTGACCCCTTATGCCACTTTCTGCCATTTGGTTTGAGCCCTGGGGACTGTTCAGATAGGGTAAAATGGTGGACACAACTCTCTGCTCAGGTTGCGGCAATCCTGTTGGCGCGCACATTCGAATTTCGTCGTGAATTCATCGCAAATTATCCGCAATCGCAGATAAACACATTTGAATTTCCTTAAATTTCTCAACAACTACTAAACAGATTTACATCAAATCACCGAAAGCGTGATCTGTGAACAAAAATCTACCCTTCTGCCAAATTTGGTGTAATTCTGTCCAGCGGTTCGGGCTGCAGTCGTGTCTAAAGAGTCTATGGGAATGAACATGGGAAACACATTTTTTTAACCCCCCCCTTTTCTTGGCCCCTGCTTGATGGATCACCCTGAAACGTTCCATGTATAACAAGATTCACCAGGGCACTTTTTTGGTAAAGCTGCAAGATTCGTCAAATGGTGCCAAAGATATAGGCAAGTCAAACAAGCTTTTCCTAAGGAAACCTGGTCCTAACTATAACTACCTACTTGCGACTGCCAGTAGTTAATAGATAGATAGATAGATAGATAGATAGATAGATAGATAGATAGATAGATAGATAGATAGATAGACAGATAGATAGATAGATGGATGGATCCTGAAAAAAGAAACTTACAGTGAACTTGAGGTCGACAGTGGTCACATTACAAAACCTCAAAAGACATGAAATCGATAAGTTAGGGTACTCTCGTAGCAGTAGCTTACACTCCACATACTCCAACATACTCAATTATTCATAATTCCCAAAATCACCATACACTATTTTTAACCTCAAATATGCATCAAGAAAATATTGCAAGAGACCGTGCTACAGTGTTTCCTTTCTTGCGGCATAATTTAGATAACTTTGCCGCATAATTTCATCCTCCATTGCCACATATTCCTAGTGATCCTAATGAAGATTAACCTCTGCACACTGGTTTAGGGACTATCTTTATAATGAGGAAACTTGTACGTCCCAGGCAACTATGAACTACTTTACATATTTCAAGGGTGTCTGTAAATATGAGTTTTTACGCCACTGCATTTTTTTTGCAATAAAAATTAAGCTCTAAGTTTTGCTTTGGTGTTATTTAAATTTCTCATAAGCAAATTATGCAGTATTTGATGTCAGCATCTTAATACAATTTATAATCTATTTTTCCATGTTGGATGTATATATTTCAGTTAACTACATGCTACACATCTGATTGACCCACTGCTCACAGATTTTGCTGATAACAAAGTGATATACTGCAGATAATAACCTGTTTATGTGACCCAGTCAATACTACTATCACAAAAGTGTTTATCTCGTCACACTGTCTACCTTTTTCTCAAAATGTACTTCTCTCAGATTTTCTCTGTGGCCTTTCTATATAAAAAATATTGTGTGAGAGGCATTGTATGTTGAAACAGCTGCAGTTTTGCAAAGGCAAATCTATAATATAGTGTGCATTGTTATGTCTCAATATTGTGATCTGGAGATGGAGGAAACAAGATATTATTCCACAGACAATTACTATTAAAAATGCCATCTCCGCCTGATTGTCTATAGCAGTGTTCACTTAATAAATGCATAGAACTTACAGCCTTGAAATTATTCCTGGAACACCGTCCTCTATAATAATTTTCTGCCTTCATTTGTAAGAAAACCCATTTGCTATTACCTTCAACATCTAGGGCATGGAACCAATCATGAGCATTACTTCTTATTCATTTTAATGTCATTCCTTTTACGTTTGATGAAAAATGCGACTGTCTGTTTCAGTTTAATACATCTGAAATGGAATCTGAAACCCAAACAAAAGAAAGTAAACTTTGTCTATACAGGAAACAAATGTACTCAATATTTTATTTGTAGAAATTATTTTGCTATTGAGCTATGCTTAATATATCAATAAAACAGCTCATTGTAATAAGCAAACAATATGTTCACCTTTCTGGCATTATATTCTAATTTCCTCAAATTCCTGACATCTACATATTAGTAGACTCTGAAGAGCAGGAACAGGAGTGTTGTATGGGACATAATGATGGATTTGTGCTTCCCAACTTGCATTTTGTTAAGGGCTTTTAAGGTTTGTTCACAACTTTGCTCTGCTTCTTTGTCAACATTTGCTTTGCTTTTAACAGCCATTACATATTTTTCTTTTTTTTCTTCAGTAAGGGCTCACTAACTGTGTTCCAAAATGAATGCACTAACAAGCTCTCATTTCATATTTACTTGAGATTGTGTATATACTGTTTTTCATTTCTTTGATATTAATGGGATCTACTAATACGTTTTTGAATCTGTACATATTTTTGGAGAGATCACGGATTAACTTCAACTTTTTTTAGCCACTGTATGTTTTTCTCTTTTATCCTTAACCCTATCCCGTTCTTCTCCGACACAACCACAATCAGTAATAGTTATATTGATTGAGGAACTAATGGACACAAAACACACCAGCAGCACTACAGCTGCCATTTTGTGTCTAGCTCATGTTCCCTTTTCTTTCCACAGCCAGGGCAATACATTAGGAATCTCAGGGCATGCTTTCCTAATATTTTTACAAAATCATTTAAACACATATTTAGAGAGTTTGCAAAGAATACTTGCGGAAGACTATGCAACACAATTCTTTCTTTTGTGTTTTGGGTGCTACCAAGGCCCTGGACAATATGCCATCCCTAAATGAACATAAACTGTATGTCTCCAGTAATTAGTTATAACTCAAAGAAATATTGAAAATACTTGCAAAGAAGGAAAGAAAAGCGCCTCAAAGAGAATCCATGAACAATTGACTGTACAGTGAGTTCTTCTGTAGGAAGAGTTGTTCCTACAGATTCAAAAGCTGTATTAACACATAATAAACTATGATGGATGTTTTAATGTACTCAGCGTTAATAAATCAGCTGTAATTAGCGATCTCAGACTCACCTCCATCACTGAGAATGTGGGAGAAACTGGTCTCTTAAAGACATTGAGCAGAACCAGTTCCAGAAATCCGTTAATCGGGGGCAAACTAAGAATATTATCGCCACCCCAGTTCAGACCCAGGCATATGCAAATCAGTCTTGACCCTATTCCTCATGGGAACAGCCCAGCCCGAACTTCCAAGCCAGGTCTTCCCTGGACCGGAAACAAGCATCCTGGGACCGGTTTCGGGGTGGACTGTTCCTATAAGGAACAGGATCGAGACTGATTTGCATAACAACAATTTATGTTACCTAAAAGCATATATCAAAAAAGATCCTGTTGCATAACAAACATTCAAATCAGAACTGCATCTGTAAATGCATTATAGAGGGCCTGAACACTGTGCCCAAAGCACTACCCTCCTAGTGGCGAAAGGCTACTGCTTTACCCAGGAGTTAAGCAGCACAAGCATGGTGTAGTGTAGCTCCTATTTCCCTAATAGGCTCTGCACATTGGAATAATATCCCCTATAGGTTTGACATAGGACTAAGGTCAGTATGTCCCTATCGAGTATATTAAACTTAATTACTTGTGCCAGCTAGCTCAGAGGCCACTAGAAACTCCTTGACAAACAAGAAGGGAGTAGTTTCTGGCAGCCACAAAACATGACCACTTTGTTTCCCTTTAGAATCAGAACGTGTCCCAGAGTCGTGGAAACAATAGATAACTATTTCACTCAGCTCACTCGTGCATACTTAGTTTTCCTCAAAGTTACACAGAAAGAATAGACGGGCGTTTCAATAAAAGATTTATTGAACAGTCTTGTTTCTCGTGTAAGTAAAATGTGCTGTTACGATCACAAGACAGTATGCAAGATAAATAATGCACAGCGGAAGCAGTAGAAATAAATAATACTGCGCTAGCATGATCTTTAGTAGATATTCATTTACATAAATAACATAGACTAAAAATGCGAGTACTCATACGATGCGTTTCTAAGCTAGTTCTACCCCACTGTACCTAACCTAACCTAGGTGTAGGGAGAGGTATGAAGTAGGTGAAGTATTCCTTACTATGGTATACTAAGAGTATGTTAAGTCTAGTATGCCTAGTATGCCAAGAGTCCCTCTAGGTTTCTAGTCAGCTCCATACCTTGAGAATGAGAGAGGTGGGAATCTCTTGCCAGACTCGAACTCCAACACCCCGCGAGGGAAGTCAGGTCACTGGAAGCTGGACTCTCTGCGTGCAGGAATGACAGCGTCTTCTCAGTGCGTCAGGCCAGGAAACGGGCTCCTCTGAAGTCGAGGTCTCCTCTAGTTTACAAGGGCTGGGGAAGGTATATTTATACCTGAGAGGTACCTCAGAATGTTAGCATTGACGTAAATCGGACAGCGGAAGACGTCATGAATGAACCCCTAAGGTATAATGGTTCATGCATAATAGATGAGTCCTTGAAGAAATCAATAGTCCTGTGCTAGGGAAACTCCCGAAGCCTAAGGGTCTGTTCTTCAAGAACTTGTTGTGACGTTAGGGTGGACGGATGTCGGAGACCATGCCTGTATTTTGGAGTGCACGGTTTAATGCCTATATAAGGACATGATACAGGAAAGCCCGTGTATGGACACCGTAAGAGGAATACAACACCCACTCCACTTTCGTGTGTACGGTAATACTAAAATGCTAAACATTAAATGGAGTACCGCATATTAAAAAAATATTTCTTAAAAGCATTAAAAAACATAGTAAAATGCAAAAGGTACTGTACATATTAAGCAATGCTTTTCATTTTAGGCATAAAGTTTGAAATTAAATGCAATTTAAATGAAATAAGCAGTAATATTTACATGTGACAGAAAATGATCGATAAGTTGTTCAAATTCAAAGTCATTTCATGTCTTGAAAATTAATGAACTTCATAGACAAAATAAGATGACAAAGTGTCTTTGGAAGCACCGCGAAGTCCGTACTATAAGGCTAGTTCTACTTTAAGCAGATTGAAGTGCCATTTTAGTTCGAAAAAATGGGAAAAAGTTCAATTTTGGGAAGAGTTCCAAGTTTTTGAAGTATGAAGGCCAAATTGTTACTGCATCTCTGGAACACCGTGGGCTGAATCAGAGTTAGTTTACGGGTCTGGTGTAAACATGAGATCATCTATTTCTGTAGACAAAACATCGTCCACTGAAGTTGGTGTCAGTTGGAACACCTCGTGTAGTAGATTAATTGCACAGAGATGTGAAGCATCGCTTCCAGCATAGGTTGCCGCAGCAATGTTCGCGTCTGTTCTTACCTGTGTGCCTGTAGATCTTTCTCGTACCTCAGCAGCAGCCGGAAGCGACTGTGAGATCTCAATGAATGCTGACATCAGGATTGGTAGCCTCTGGGGACAACACAGAGCATGAGCCGTTATCGGGACCAGCAGAGTATCGACATCCGTTGGCGTTGCTGATGGAAATGTTAGACAGGTGTCCAACACGCATTCTTCACCGCATAGCAGGCATCGTAGAACAGGTAAGATGCAATCTTGCCAGATTGGTCTGAACGACAGGAACCACGTGGTATTCAGGTCCCGTAGACGAGTCATGCCCAAAAGCTGTACTATTCGCTCACGGCACTTTCGTTCAAGGAGAGCTTTCTCCATTTCGCTCGGAGTGATGTCTGCGAATAGGCTGGCCATAGCGTAATAGCAGGAAGAGAAATAGAATTCCGGCAACAAGTGCTAGAATTAATGGTATGCCACCAAACACCGAATGTGCAAAGTTCGGGATGATTCCAGTATTGCCTGGAAAGGTGCTAACAGACCGGAGCAGATGCTCTTAAATACATGTACAATTCCGGTTGTATCAGACATGTTAAAGATACGTCCTATCATTTCCACGAAATGTATAGGGCAGTTTGTACGTATTAAAGTCTGTATCTCAGCCGAAGTCCTTGCTACTTGTAGATCATAGCTTTCTTTGGCCGAGGTCAAAGGCACTGTTTGCTGTAAAAGCATGGCTTTCATTCTGCTCAAAGTATCAAATCTTATAAAAGAGACGTTCAGCGAAGGCCATAGAGGCGACTCCCTGACTGTGTCTATTGGGGCAAACAATACTTGCATACAGCAAGTGACCCTGGAGTTGACCGTTACTAGATATGGGATGCCTGGCAACATGCCGCAGCAACTCTGATCATTCAACATGAGGTAACTCCCATTAGAAAGTTGTCCAAATGTTGGATTAATCACAGCAGCTGGTGTACCCTGCTGATGGCAAGACAAATTTGACACAGAACCATTGCAAGCCCCGTGTAAAGAAATGTCCTGACATATAAGTGAACCGCTCAGTGCACGTTTACAGTGTGTACCGCTCAGAAACACTTCACGATCCCCACTCCAACATCTATATGTATACGGTAAATTCCAAGATGTCTTAATGTATTCCTTACCCAACCTTTCATATTTGCCTGCTTGCATTCGTTTGAGGCAATACTGAAACTGAAAAGTAGTCACAGGTAGTGTGATTTTGCCATGAATGAGCCATTCTGTAGCTGGTTTTTCTGCCACTGTGAATGGTAACTTTTCCAGTTTTTCAATGCTCAGCACTGTATACTTTGCTCCTCTTTGTGCCAGTTCGATCTGTTTGTCAGTTAGATTGTATTCTGCAAACAGAGCCGACGTGTTGATAAAACGCCAAGGCACATAGCCCGCATGCAAAGATTGCAGCGTCCAGCTTAATAACACAAGAGAACGCAATTGAGATTGGCCTTGTTGTAACATCGCCAAATCTTGTTCTAGTATGTCGATAGCAGAGGATACAATGCTGTCCAACGAATATATTCTGGAGGACAAAGTTGTTAACCCATTGTCGACCACAGAGAGGGTTTTCTCCAAATTGATACGATCTAGTTCACGTATTCGTTCTGCTGCCTCCATCTGTGACACTTTCCATGCTTCATTATAGGCAGCTTAAATGCCGGCATATATGAAACGTTTTTGACGCGGTTTTCTTGGTCGAAGCAAGAATTCCCTAAGGTCTGCGTCGTCTTTAAGTAAGGATAAGTGTTGTTTCACATCCTGTAGTGTAGATCTCTGAAGCCAATCGAGGCACAATTTACCTACACTGTATGTTGTTACTACCCCCGGATGCTGTCTTTGGACGTATCTTGGGTCTGGCCTATGAATAGTAAAGCCCTGAGTTTTATTCAGGAATCTTTCCTGACAGTTGTTCGTGTCTGTGGGCCAGATCAACCATTTTTTCCAATCAGGATTAGATCTGTTGAGTTGTAGTATATTGTCAACTGTCACCACTGCCTGTGTATTATTATCACTTGCAGGTGTTGGTACAGAAGGTGTTCTCATCTCTTTTATCTTGGCTAATCCAAGACAAGACGTTTGTTGGACGGTTTCATTCAAAAACATTATTTGTTCAGGGATGATACAGGCTCTAAATAAAGCTTCTATCCCCTGTACTTGCCAATCTTTAGTACCCCACACAGTTTTTGTGTCTATTGTGTCTTTCCATAAGTCGAAACCCTGTCTAGACAGCTGGGCAATAAATGCTGCAGAGTAAATCTGTTTCGTATTAGTTAACATAATTTTCAGTCCTGTTTTGTTTACATTTTTATAGTAAAACATTTCTGGATCAGATGTATTGTACCCTGAAAAATATGGAAACTTGTTAGCAAATGTTTTTGAACTACCTTGTGGTGGTGTAGGACAATGCTCCCATTGGTTAAACATAAACACATTCCTTGGGTATGCAGATTTATGCAAATAATGATGACCATAGTGGTCATAACAATACAGTTGTTCATAGTCTGATGAACCCTCTAAATATTCATTTTTAGAAAATGCAGCAGATTTTTCTAGGTCAAACATTATGTCGTTTACAGTCTCAAAGTCCCAATCATCAGAGTAGGTACTGGACGAAATTAGATCACTTAGTGATATTTTAAACAAATGTGGAATGTTCAATTGTTCCGTCGGGCCGAAGATATCAAAATCTGTTTTGTCCCACACTATACCATCCTGTATAGGAACGGCTGTGATGTTCACTGATGACAAGTCTCTTGCTTCACAATGGGAAGATTTATGTGGTTTCAAAAGTACGTTCACGTCTTTTCCTTCAGTATTCACATGGATGTATCTGCCACTTATAAGCACGCTCACAGTTGTAACCAAAGCTAGCCAGAGCAGGAAAACAAAAAGACCAGATGTAATCCAGAGTTCAATCCATGGAGAAACCAAATAAGTCTTTTTCAGAAAGTGAAGAAAGTCTTGTACTTGCTGCTTGAACTTCAATGATGCTGGCGTCGTTTCAGGTTCACTTGGATCTTCTGAGAACGTATCAAAGTTAATGAAATAGCCAGAAGCAGTTCTGTCAATTGTTGGAATTGCATCAGGATTTGTAGAAATCGCTGGAACCAGTTGATCACTTGCTACATTGGTGTAGATAGGTGTATTTGGATGAACTGTTACTTGATTTTCAAGAGGGATGAGTTCCATTGCATTGTTGCTTAGTCCTTCATCTGTTACAGCTGAATTCTCGATGGTTATCAGTCTTTCAAATCTGAACCTCTTGGATAGTAGCGAGAGGAGTGCGTCTGCTACTAGGTCGGAGTCCACGAGGCCTACTACTTAGTATTGGCCACATACTGTGGTTTGATGAGGTCGATGGACACAAATCTTTTCTCCTTTCTTCCAGCACGGGGCGGCAGAAGTACTGTTCTTGTTCCTTGAACTGCTAGGACAGGTACTGGTTGTCTGTAAGAAGGTCCAAATTCCTTCTTGTCCGCAATCTTTTCTCTGACTAGATCCCCAACTTTTGGAATCCAGACAGGCCTTGCTGGGACCGCCGGTTTTTCCCCAGTGGTGGTTGGCTGTAGGAATACGTTGCTTTGTTTCGTTCTTAACTCATTCAGTTCCTGTAAAACAGCCAAACGATCTTTGATATCAAACGTTTTATTTTCCAGCACTGTGCCTACGTGATCGAGATCTGGTACCCACATTCTTGTCCCAAATAGGACCTCATATGGAGTGACCCCCCCTAGAGAACTTCTTGGCAGGTTGTTCAATGAGCGTTGGACCCCATAAAGATGTTTGACCCACCCATCACCCGAACCTAATACCCTAGCTGTTATAGACTGCTTTATGTCCCGGTTTTTCCTTTCCACAACAGAATTTCCCTCAGGATGAAACGGAGACGAGTACCGCAATGCAACGCCCAGACTGGCCATGGCTTCTTTGTAAGCCTGAGAGCTAAACGCAGGGCCCTGGTCAGAATGTAGCGTGCCTATTGCGTATGTGCTGATAAAGACTCGCAAATCTTTTATAACAGTTCGAGCGTCAGCCGAGCGCTGAGGCCATATCCATAGGAACTTAGAGCATGAATCCACTGCAACCATGATATATTTATAGTTACCGTCCCTCTGCAAGGGACCACAGTGGTCCAGGTAAACACAAGCTAATGGTTTGTCTGAAATTAACAGGGGTGTCTGCACAGGACGTTTCACTGTTGAGACTTTCATCTGTTGGCAAATATCACATTCTAGAACATAGTTTTTAGTTTGTTTCCGAATGCCAGGCCACCAATATCTTTGCTTGAGTAAAGATACTGTTGCAGAAACACCTGCATGGGCAGAAGCTATCCCTTCGTGTGCTGCTAGGATTAGTCGTAATCTGCGTTCCTTGTTTGGAATTACCCTATCCCCCACTCCAGGGATTCGAGCAAAAGGAATGTTGTTCGCATCAATTACATAAGAGTACTTGAGTGAAAACTTTTTTGGTAACGCTGCACTGCTGCCCTTGCTTGAAGCATTGACAGCCAACATTATCTCACTGTCTATTTTTGTTTTTGAACGAGTGATCGCAGCTAAGGAAGCCGTCTGAACAGCCCCTTTGCGGCTTCGTCAGCCAATGAATTCCCTGCAACGTGAACGCCATCACGTTGATGACTCAGTGTGTGGATCACGTGAGCCTTTGGTAGTTCATTTTTCAACTGAACTACTTGTTCCCAAAGCATTTTGTGCTTTATTGTGCCACCTTTCGCATCTTTGAAACCATTTTCAAGCCAGTTTTGTATATATTCATTATACGACTGAACACAGTAAAAGGAATCGCACACTATCAGTGTGGGGAATTCTCGATCTGTACTTTCAAGTGCCAGTTTGAATGCTTGTAGTTCAGCTCGTTGAGCTGTACAATCTCCTAGAGATTGAGTTTTTGTGACCATAGGTCTGAAGATGCCATCTCGCATGCGACCTTTAACGATTGCACACACTGCACTGTAAGCTTGCTTACTCCCTGTTGCGGGCTTTGCGGATCCGTCTGTGTAAATTATGAATTCGTACTGATCGAGAGGCAGAATCTCAGTGGGCAGAGGACATTCTTGTTCATATTGCAGGAATGCTTGTGTTTTTAAATCAGGATCAAAAACATATTCAACATCTGTTGCAGCAAGAGAATTAACCCATTGTATCCATCTTGGATGTAATGCCTTAGCATTTGGAATGCTTGCTTTTGTGACTGCTTCTAAAGCTGGTACTGGGGTTACGACAATAATGCGTTTCCCTTGGGCTAAGGCTCTTTCTTTTGCTACAGCGGTTTGAACTGCTGTCAGAATTTTTCAGTTGAACTGAAGCGCATTTCCGCTTGTGTATACAAATGAGACTTGTATGCGATTGGTATTTTCTCACCCTCATTGAAGGTTAAGTATGTGAATCCGTATTGACCCGGAATTAATCGGATCACCAAATTGCGTTGACTTACGCGTGTTTGTAAATGATTTGATGCTAACATGTTAGCCTGGAGTGAACGCAAGATTTCTGTGTGTTCGTTTGTCCAGTTTTTGATTGAAAAATCAAGTTTGATTAATGCATAGAGAGGTTTAACCCTTTCTGCATAATTTAAAAAATATGTTCTTCCAAAATTTAGGAAACCCAGGATGGATTGTAAGTTTTTTGCGTTTTTGGAGGTTGGAGCAGCGCACACTTTTCTAGAAAGTTAGCTGCCAAGCTCTTGCCTTCACTTGAAAGCTCATATCCTAGAAATAGGACATTGAGATGGGCAATTCTGGACTTTTGAAGTTGAATTTGTAGCCCTCAGAGGCGAATCCCAGTATAATGGTGCTCACCCTGTTCAAGTGTTTTTCCAGGTCATCGTCTGTCAGATAGATGTCATCGACATAGGACAATGCCTCATTGTCATAAATTTGTAGTAACTCCGTTACCCTCGCTGAGAATAAACCTGGGCTGTTCTTGAACCCTTGTGGGAGTCGACAAAAGTGACGCTGGGTCCCCATTATGGAGAATGCTGTTAAGTACCTGCTTTCAGGTGCTATGTTTTGACAAAAGAAACCATTTGAGATGTCTAATGTTGTTTTGTATTTTTACGCACAATGTTATTCATTAATGCTGTGCTATGTGCATTTTGCACTGCAAAGGTTTTAGAACAAGTGTTTAGGTGTCTGTAATCCAAAACTAGACGATATGTATTGTCTGGTTTGGAGACAGGAAACAAAGGATTGTTCATTGAGGAGGTGCATGTTTCAATCACCCCTTGGTATTCAAGTTGATCTAAGATCTCCCTGACCTGTTTTTTAGCTTCTTGCTTTATAGGATACTGCCTTTGAGCAGTTGGTTCATGTTTCAGATGTATTTTATGGTGAGGGGAGTCCTCATCCCATCCTACATGATTTTTATATAATGCTTGGGCATGGGCTACTGCCCATTTCCTGGCATATGTATATTTTAAGTGAATTGGAATATGGTTGGAGAAGGCAGGCATAATAATGTCTTCGCCATGTGGGCACTCCCTGACAAATTATGGTGGCCAGTCTTTTTCTGCTAGAAGTATGTCATAGCCCCTTGATAGTCTTTCCCAAAAAGTGCTTTCACCTGTCTAGGTTTGTCTCCCTCCATCCGGAGTGTTATTTCATATAACTTTTGTGGAGTACTAACCCTGGTGTCTACAGTCTCAACTGTAATGTACTCATTCAAGTCCACTATCTCCAGAAGTTCCTTCAGGTTCTGGCGAGCTATTGTGACTTCTGCTGCACTGTCCAGCATTGTCTGAGCCCATTCTCCGTTCTTGAGTTGTGTTCTCAGTATTCTCGGCATGTCTGATCTTCAGACCTGCTACTTTCTTTTGGAGAATTGAGGTTTTGCTTTATTTTTCGGAGCGTGTTTGTCGTCTTTCGATTTCACGCGTTCTTCTCTATGTTCTGACCGTCCTCTTCTTTCCGAAGTCTGTGATGAGATCTGAAAGGGACGAGAGGAACGTGTATCAGTATCTTGATACCTGTCAGGCTTTCTCAAATTATCCCTATTCCTGAGGTTATACCTCCTTTCAGAGGGCTCCTTTTGAGGAGACCTACCTCGGGATTGAGAACGTTTCTCGTTTGAATTTTGTTTATTTGTTTCCCACTTCTTTTTAGAAGATGTAGGAGTTTGTTTTATAGAGTCCTTCTCAGGACTTTCAGATAGTTTTGGCTTCACTGGTCTTCCACCTAAACTATCTCTGCCTAATTCTGCATAAGATTTTTCTATTATTCTGGGTAGTTCTGTCTGATGTTCTGTAACATCGAATTCCCTTAATTTTTGGCGGATCGCCACTGCTGCTGCCTCCCCTTTAATATTAGATAATATTATTGTTGAGACCTGGTCGAACTTTTTCAGTAATTTCATACCTAAATTTAGAGCAGGCTCTGCCCCGTATTCGTTTTGAATTTGTTTCAGGACATCAGGTATTACCGCAATTGACGGAATGCCATGTGTTTTAGTATAGATGGCAGCAAAGACTGAGCCCCAAGTGGTGCAGTCTTCCAGTTGTGGTGTGATCCCCATTGGTAAACTGATTGTTAGGATTCTGTGTTTCTCATACGGGCTAGTATTTGGAAATACTGCTTCGATTTGAGTAATTTTTTGAGCTATCCAGAATGGAATTTGCTCACATTTCGTGGGCATTTTACCCATGACTGCGTATATAGAGTCTGTGGTGTAATTTTTAGTGTATTCCCCGGTTGAGGAGTTTGATTTGGAAGTGTTAATGGTGGTTGGACTGTGAAAGTCCGCATGACATATTGGACCAATTGTCTGTATATTTTTATTAATTCTTGTAGTTGAACAAGTAGTTCCTCATCTGACATTATATCCAGGTCAGAGTGAGGTGTGTAGCCGGCTAGAATCGGCCATGTTGCTCCTGGTCTACCTAGTGGACCGAGCCTGGTAATGTTTATGTGATGTTTTAGGGCGCCTTTAAACCAGAGCTGATGCTCCTGGTATGTTAATGGAATTTCAATATCCTCGAAAGGAATGTATTCCTCTGGTGGATCATCTTCTTTGTAGAAGTGAAACAGTTTTGTAACTGGATTGGATTCAGGAACTATTACCCATGAATAGAATACCTCTGTCTGAAATGATTTGTGTGCCTCTATCACGAAAACTGCTCTACCGCCTCTTGGTGGTAGGCCGTGTTTTATAAGTTTTAGAGTGATTGCTCTTCTTAAGTGACACCCTCCTTGGTTTCATTTAAACCAGTAATGTTAAAAACTGCTGCTTGGGCTGGATCAGCCACAGCTCCACCGTTTCCGGTGGCTTCGTCCCCTGTTATGGACATTTTGTTGTTTTTGAAAAATGTAGAACAAGTTTCAAGGAAACAAAGATAAGGTGCACAATATTTTGGAACACTGTATCCTTCAACGTTGAGCAAACCAAACAGCTAATATATAGGGTGCTTCCCCATGTAGCCATGGTGGATACTTAACCCTGCCCACTCCAGACGTCTTTTGGAGTATATGGGTAGGGGTCTCTGAGAGAAAAAGCACGGCTGAGTTACTCAGTATCTAACGTTGGGCGCCATGTAGTGTAGCTCCTATTTCCCTAATAGGCTCTGTGCATTGGAATAATATCCCCTATAGGTTTACATAGGACTAAGGTCAGTATGTCCCTATCGAGTATATTAAACTTAATTACTTGTGCCAGCTAGCTCAGAGGCCACTAGAAACTCCTTGACAAACAAGAAGGGAGTAGTTTCTGGCAGCCGCAAAACATGACCACTTTGTTTCCCTTTAGAATCAGAACGTGTCCCAGAGTCGTGGAAACAATAGATAACTATTTCACTCAGCTCACTCGTGCATACTTAGTTTTCCTCAAAGTTACACAGAAAGAATAGACGGGCGTTTCAATAAAAGATTTATTCAACAGTCTTGTTTCTCGTGTAAGTAAAATGTGCTGTTACGATCACAAGACAGTATGCAAGATAAATAATGTACAGCGTAAGCAGTAGAAATAAATAATACTGCGCTAGCATGATCTTTAGTAAATATTCATTACATAAATAACATAGACTAAAAATGTGAGTACTCATACGATGCGTTTCTAAGCTAGTTCTACCCCAATGTACCTAACCTAGGTGTAGGGAGAGGTATGAAGTAGGTGAAGTATTCCTTACTATGGTATACTAAGAGTATGTTAAGTCTAGTATGCCTAGTATGCCAAGAGTCCCTCTAGGTTTCTAGTCAGCTCCATACCTTGAGAATGAGAGAGGTGGGAATCTCTTGCCAGACTCGAACTCCAACACCCCGCGAGGGAAGTCAGGTCACTGGAAGCTGGACTCTCTGCGTGCAGGAATGACAGCGTCTTCTCAGTGCGTCAGGCCAGGAAACGGGCTCCTCTGAAGTCGAGGTCTCCTCTAGTTTACAAGGGCTGGGGAAGGTATATTTATACCTGAGAGGTACCTCAGAATGTTAGCATTGACGTAAATCGGACAGCGGAAGACGTCATGAATGAACCCCTAAGGTATAATGGTTCATGCATAATAGATGAGTCCTTGAAGAAATCAATAGTCCTGTGCTAGGGAAACTCCCGAAGCCTAAGGGTCTGTTCTTCAAGAACTTGTTGTGACATTAGGGTGGACAGATGTCGGAGACCATGCCTGTATTTTGGAGTGCACGGTTTAATGCCTAAATAAGGACTGGGATTTTATGCCTATATAAGGGCAGGGCGAATTGTGCCTATATAAGGACATGATACAGGAAAGCCCGTGTATGGACACCCTAAGAGGAATACAACAGTGGTGTTGGACGTCGTACTGTGTAGTGATCAGTAGGAGTGAACAGGTACCAGTGCCACTGGAGTGAGGCCTACAGATCACTCATTTAATGTTATGTTGCTCTGTGCTTATCTCAGTCTTGGCCTTCATTGGTTTAGTTTGTAGTGCTGCACAGTGCATGTGTGGAATAAATCTGCTGGGTGTATGTGTACCTGTGAATGATACAATACAGGGATGATTCAGAAGTGCAGTGCATGTATATAATATGCATGTGCTGTGTGTATCTGTTCCTGTGAATGGTACAATACCTAAACGATATAGTGCTGTGCAGCATGTGTATGGTATATGTATGTGTTGGGTGTATATGTGTCTTTGAATGGTGCAGTAAAAACTCTGGGTTCCATTTTGGGAGACCATGCTGACCAGAGGAACATGAGAAAAAGAGGCAGAGGAATCCCCCAAGCATATTTGTGTATTGCTGTATTTCTGTGAACTGTGTGGGACACTGGAAAGGGGCCTGGGCACATCTCAGGAAGGAGATGGGGCTGATAGGAGAATTATAAAGAGTAGGGCTGAGGCCCTGGGGGAAACTTTTAATACACCTATCGCTTTGACTGACACACGCAATTACCTTTTGTCACTCACAAGGCCTGTGTTGGGGGGCTTTCAGATATGGAGTCACTCCTGCTTTGAGAGGCTGCTTTCTGGAGGAAGAGAGAACAGAGTAGAGGCACTTCAAAGGGAAGCAGGACCCCAACATAAACTTCCAAAACTCAGATTCTTAATCACATTTGGTATTTGGAAATGGACTATAAGAAGGTGAGCTTGAGACCCTCAAAATTGTCAACTATGAAGCAGACGAATGGGCTGTGCAAGGAGGAGAATCTATAAAGGACTGTGGGCCAAAGTCTGCTAGTCTCCCAGCTGGGTGAGGGGACATCACCCAGGGATTCCAAGACCACATGCCCTTGGAGCCTAGAGTTCCAGGGCCTGCCTGCTACACCAAGGCGAGTGTGCCTGGTGAGGTAGAGGAGAGCATTGGAGGAAGCGAGGTCCAGTGGAAGGATCCTGGTAAGTGGATGGCTGCTGCACAGATGGGGTTGTTGCCCCAAGTTCAGGGAAAAGTCGGCAATTCCTGTATACCAGAAGTGAGCCATGACGGTTACTGCACCAAACGGGTCATCGCATGTGTGCAGTTCCAAGTTGGCAAGCCAGTATTCCAGGTGGAGCTGCCATGAAGATTGGTGCCATGCCGTTCAGGGCATAGCCCCTGTGTGGTATAAAGTATTCGAACATGTATGCCAGGTGTGGCCGCCTTGAAGATTGCTGCCATTCCAATTGGGCCATAGCCTGTGTGCGGAATGAAATCAATGACCCTGCAGAGAAACGGTGACCTTGCATGCCAGGGGTGCCACCATGATGAAGCAAGAAGCATGTTCTGGTTGAGACAAAATTAATAAAATTGGGGCTAAAACCCAGCCCTGCCAAACTCCCTTATTTAATCTAAACGATTCAAAGCACTCAACGTTATCTCCAACTCTAATGGTAGCAGATGAGTCAAAGCAAAAACAGTAGAGAAAGTTAGTAAGTGATACATCATGACCCATAAATAACAATATCTGCCATAAATTTGATCTACTAACATAACCAAAAGCACTGCTCAAATCCATAAAAGCTCAATGGAAGGAAGCCCATTTTCACACAGTGGACTAATTGATGCTTATATGCAGATTTAGACTCTGTTCTGTGGGCTCCAGGTCTTCCTTAAAGTCATATTGCACTTTGTCAAGAATATTGTTATCAGAGGACCATGCAAAAATGTTTTGAAGATTACCTTTTGGCCTATAGCATTTTGTTTTACTATAATTGCCCTTCATGAATGTGGGGACAATAATTAAATTAGTCCAGGAATACAGTAATCTAGAAGAGCTACACCTCTCAGGCAATCCTCCTGGTGTGGACCCTGAAGGTGGGGCACCTCATAATGTGGTCTGCTCTCCTGCAGCACGGGACACTTTTGGATTTTGCTGTACTTTTTGCCCAGGAGCAAGCCAAGGGCTACATCTCCCAGGCTACAAAGCTGCTGCGGAGCCTTAAGGTGGGACGGAAGAGCCAGGCACTACATAGTGTGCTCTGCTCTCCCGCAGCATGGGATGTATGTTGAATTTGCCCGGGCAAATACCAGGCCAAGAGTGGGCGTGTCTGCACCTGTCAGCAAGTGGTAACAGCTGGAATAGGCCACTTCCCCTTTGTCTCTTCTTTCTCACTCAGTTACTAATAAAAAGATAACCAACCCAGTTTCAGAAAAGGTCCCTGTAAAAATAGGTTTATTTGAGGAAAACCATCAATTTGTTGTCTGTGATTCCAGTCCTGTCAATCGGCTAGTGAGGGAGCTATTGTGCAAGTTAAATTGCACAATTTACTGTGCACTGGAGGGTGTTGGATTCCAAATACATGAGGAAGATGTTGAATTTGAAATAGCCCAACAAGAAAAAGCTGTAGTATTGTATCAAGTGAGGACAGTAGGTGACTTATCTCCTGATTTAAAATAAACCGTGATCCTAATCGGACTAATTGTATTGTATATCCGAGAATGCCACCATACAACTTGACGCCAGAGACAGCTACAAGAATAATGCCTGTAATTAAAGGCATGCTGAGAAAAGGGATTTTAAAAGGAATTATTGGAAGCCCTTACAGCTCTCCAATCTTGGGTTTACAGAAGCCCAATGGTAAGTACTGGATTGTGCAGGATCTTTAAAGATTAAAACCAATGTTGTTCTATGTTGTCCTGTGGTACCTAATCCAGGTATCATATTTTTCCAAATTCCTTCCACTGCAGAATGGTTTACCGTTTGGGATCTCTGCCAGGCCTTCCTTTCTGTCCCAGTGAATGATGAGAGCCAGTTCTTTTTCTCATTCGAGTTCATATATAGAGGGCCCAATTTAGTAATTGGGCATACCGCCAGCCCACGGCAGTGGCGATCGGGAACATGCCGACAAGCAGGTGGCATCCCAACCGCCGTATTATGATTTCACTGCAGGCTGGTGGTGTTGTGGCAGTTCTACTGCGGCTGCCTGTATTGGCTCATATGAGCCTGCAGCCCATGCTGCCACTGTGGCACCGCCTCTTGAACCTTGGTGCACTGCGTACCATGCACCATGTCAGTGCAAAGATAGGGGGCACAACATGTGCCCCCATGCACACCCCCTGCGGGCTAAAATGCCCTGGGACCGTTTGGAGCCCCTTTCCCTGCCTTTCTGCCGACCTGTTCATGTCCGGGGCCCTGCCATGACAAGGTCGGCAGAAAGGCAGGTTGAAATGGGCACGGCGGTACTGATGCCGGCACTGCTGTCATTCCCCCGCACTGTCCACACCGCCGCGAGCGCTCAGCTCTTGGTGGAGGAGGCGGTCTGGGGGTTATGTTACCACCAACATCTTAATCTGGCGGTCAGTCCGCATGGTATATGGGTGGTCAGACCGCCAAAAATTGAAGGACTTCCCAGAACTGCCAACATCTAAATGGGGCTCAGAGTTTTGGCATGGTGCAGAGTTCCACTAGGGTATACAGGAAGCACATCAATTTTCAATCAGATTTAAAAAAATGAATGTTGAGTCTCTGAAATTCAATCAATCAATCAGTAGATTTGTAGAGCACTTCTTGCCACCCGCAAGGGTATCCAGGTGCTGTCAGTGTCCAGTTGATTAGCCAACTAGCCAGGTCTTCAGGGACTTTCGGAACTGATGGGGAGGTCCATATATGAAAGGATAGCTCATTCCTTGTCAACCCGTGCTAGGTTGGAGAAGGAGCAACCTCTGCATCTACTACGTCGGATGCAGGAGGTGAGGGTTAGAGAAAGGGACGTGGAGTGGAGGTGTCTGGTGGGCTGTTGAAAGTTCAGATGGTGGTTCAAATAGTCAGGTCCGCAGTTGCGTAAGGCCTTGTATGCATTGGTCAGGAGCTTGAATTGGCATCTTTTATGTATAGGGAGCTAGTGGAGTTCCCTGAGGTAGAGGGAGATGTGAGTTTGTCTAGGGAGATCAGGCTGATTGTGGCTGCGGCGTCTGTATGGTCTGCAGTCGGAGGAAGAGGTGAGCTGAAATCACTGCATGGAGAGCATTGCCCTAGTCTAGTCGGCTGGAGATGAGGCCCTTAGTAATGGTGCATCTTGAGCGTTGGGGTAGCCATTTGAATATCTTACAAAGCAATTGGAGGATGAAGAAGCAGGAGGAGGAGACAGAGTTGACCTAAGTCATCATGGTTAGCTTCTAGGTCCAAGTTCTGAAAGCCTCCAGGATGCGTCCCATGGGGAACTTTTTTCTGAAAATCAGTACCTCTGTCTTGTTCGAGTTGAGCTTCTGGACGTTGTCCTTCATCCAGGTGGTGACATCTGTCATGCAGTTGTGGAAGTTGGTCTTGGTTTTGGTGGTGTCTATGGAGAGGGCGAGGACGAGCTGTGTGTCGTCGGCGTAGGATATGATGTTAAATCCGTGTGTTTTGGCAATGCTGGCTAGAGGTGTCATATAAGTGTTGAAGAGGGTGGGGCTGACCGAGGATCCTTCACAGAGGATTTCCTTGGGTTCGCAGATGAAAGAGAAAGACAGACTCTTTACATTCTCCCTGTGAGGAAATAGATGATCCATCTGAGAGTGGCTCCTTGAATGCCTATGTTGTGGAACCTTGTGATTAGTGTATGATGGGAGACCTTATCAAAAGCTGCTGAGATATCTAGGAGGATCAGAGCCATGATAAGGACCCTGGTTGCTGCAGAATCTGGATTGGGAGGAATCGAGTAGGAGGCTTCCATCCAGATGTGAGGATAGCTGTTGGTTGATAGCTTTTTCCAAAACTTTAGCTGGGAATGGGAGCAGGGAGATCGGTCGGTAGTTTCTGAGTTCCCTGGTGTCTGCCGATGGTTTCTTCAGTAGGGAGTTGACTTCTGCGTGTTTCCAGTCCTTGGGGAAGATGGCCATGGAAATTGAGGTGTTAAAAGAGGTGGTGAGTATTTGGCTGATTCTGGCTTTGCCTAGGGTGAAAATGTGGTTAAGGCAAGGTTCAGTTGGGGCCCTTGAGCGAACCGAGTTCATGATAGAGGTGGTGTCCTGTAGTGGTGAGCTGGCTCTATTCGGGCATTTGGATTTCTGTGGTGGCAACGGGGTCATTGTGCTGCTTGAAGAAGTCAGTGGCCTTGGGCTGGGGTTTGCAATTTCAGTAGGTTTTGGCAATCTTGTCATGGAAGAAGTTTGCAAAGTTGAGGGGGTAATGTTATGTGTTGCAGCTGAGGGGAATGGATAATTCTTTGATGATGTTGAAGAATTTTTGCTGTTATTGGAGCTTGATTCGAAGAGTGAGGCTAAGGCCTTTTACTTCAATTCTCTCAATTGTCTGTGGTAGAGGTTGAGGGCTATCTTGAAGGCGGGCTTGTCCATTGTGTCCTTGCCGGTGCGCCATCTCCTTTCCAGTTGCTTACAGTGTTGTTTAGCAGTTCTGATGTCTTAGTATACCAGTTAGCCTGCTTGATTGGACCTTCTGTGGGTGTTTTTGCCGATGGGAGTGACGCTGTTGCTGGGGGTGGTGATCCAAATGTTTGAAGTTTTTGACATTCTGGTCTAGGTTGTTGGAGGAGATGGGGTGGGTGGTGTTGAGGGTGTTGATCCATGTGTCCTCCTCTGAGACTTTCCTCTAGCTGCAATGGGGGGAATTGGGCAGACTGGGGGTGGAGGTCCATGAGCTGGTGATGTTGAAGTGGATGATGGAGTGGTCAGTCCAAGTGAGTTCCGTGGTGTGGCTATCCTCTCTAGGCTGGGTTGTTGCAACATCCTATACCTGGGAGCTAACAAGGCTGTTATCAGAAGACTCCAGATGGCTCAAAATGCCATGGCAGGGCTGCTGTTTTCTCTTCTGAAGTACTGCCCAGCTGCTGGCGCTATTCGCAGATTGCATTGGCTCCAGGTGGACAAGTGTCTTCAGTTTACCGCTTTGTGCATGGCCCAAAAGATCATTTTTTCCCAGGGGTCCCCTATTTTGTCCAATTTGTTGTTGCTGTACCTCCCCTCACGGTCCCAGTGCTCAGCCACTCTTAACTTGGCCTGTGTGCCATGCGTTAGAAGAGTAAGGGCGGGCGTCCGGTCCTTCCACGCTAAAGCTCCTGCCCTCTGGAACGCTTGTCCTCCATCTTTGAGGTGCATTCAGAACCATTGGTCCTTTAGGAAATCCCTAAAGATTGGTTGTTCTCCCTCTAAGCACTCTGTGGGGTTCTTTTTTCTTCTGGGCATTTCTTCACGGTTGGTTCCCTTCTGAGACTAGCGCTGGGATGCCCGTTTGCTGAAGCAGCCATGTGCGCTATGAATTCTATAATATACCATGACATAACATAACATGGGATATCCTTTAACTGTTATGGTCCCTCACTTCGTTGAGATATTGCTCACCAGAATGAAAACTCAGTACATGACAAACAGCAGACTTACAAAGTATGAGCAACAGATTCTTGTGGCTGAGAATATCATTCTCAGATTATGCCAAATTCTGAATCCATCAACATTGTTGTCTGTAAATGAAAATACCAGTGATTATGAACTTGGACATGATTGTCTAGATGTCACAGACTTATGCACCAAGCCATGGCCAGACATAAAAGATAAACCTTTAGAAGAGCATGATTTTGTCATATTTGATGACAGCTTATGTCTGAGAAACAATGAAGGTACCATGAGAGCAGCATACGCTGTCTGTACGATTATAGAAATTGTGGAAGCTTCATGGCTTCGAAGTGTTACCTCAGCACAAGTAGGAGAATTGATTGTCCTGACAAGAGCTTGTAATATATCAGCATAATTAACAGTGACTATATTTACAGATAGTCAATATGGCTTTGCTGTCGTCCATGATTCTGGACAGTTATGGTCACAGAGTGGTTTCATGACCTCTTCGGGATTGCCCACACGGAGTAACAAACATGTAAAAAAAAAACTGCTTGATCCCTTACAAATGCCCACAGAGATTGCTGTAGTGCAATGAGTTGCTCTTCGAAATGGCAATGATTACTGGCTGAAATACCTGCAAATACACTTTTGAACATCACAGATTACATGATACTTGATTACTGCAAAGGATTGGCTGATGTGGTGTGGTCTATCTCTCACCAAATTGAAGCTGCTGCTTCTAATCCACATCAGGAACAGTGCCACACCCACAACCTTAGTCCCAGTGACAGGGTGTTGATAAACAATCATGTGCAAAATGTCTGCCTGGAACAGAGATGCAAGGGCCTGTTCCAGGTCATCTTAATTATGAATACTGCTGTTCAATGCGCTGGAGTGCAAAATTGGATGCATCGCATGCAGAGAAAGTAAGGCGTTCTCATGAAGAAATTGTGACCTACAAGCAAGAACAAATGGCACCTGTGACAGCACCATCCCAAAGAACACTACTTCAAAAAGAAAAGAGAGCTGAAGAATCTCAGACATATCACAAAGTGGAGGGGAAGCTCCTGAAGAAGAAGAGAAGAAAGCTCAACACTAAGTAGTTGTTGAGACATCACAGGAACAGACCGATGATTCAGGTGAAGGAACATGTAGAGGATCAAGAGGGCTTCCTCATGATGGATGCTGAATGGCCACAGAACTATGCCCTGAGAAATTTGAGATAAAGTGTGTCAGTTGAACGCATACCACCAACTATTGTTTGGGGAGACAGAGTCAAGCAGTATAAGTGACACAGTAGATCAATAGACACCAATCAGATCAAAAAGAGTGAAAGTACCTTGTTGAAGGTATTCTGCACCTGAATGGGCCTACTACACAAATAAGGTGTTTAATGTATCAGTGGGAGATTTAATTGACCTGAGATCAGAACCTTTTGAACCCCCAAGACATCACACTATAAACAAATTGGGGCAAAGCTGCTGGAAAAAAGATTTCTGAAAAGAAACAAGAGTTTAATAGACATTCTTAAATGAGAAAGTGAGAAAAAGCTGAAATAAAAATACGATATATTAAAAAAGAGTTAAGAAGATTTCCCAAGACTGCAGTAGAAAAGTAGGGAGAATGCATTTAGAAGAAGACTTAGTAGGGATAGGGATGACCACATGAAGATTAATGTGCATAAAGCTAAAAACGAACTAACTGCAAAAGAAAATGCTTTAACAAAAGCAAAAAAAGAGAACATTTCTATTGACTTTTGCTGCTATATTTTTGATTAACAATCGGACTACAGACAGACGTGTTTCCTAACGAAGAATAGATGCCGGATTGTTATGGGTATTACATTCTCAGTAGTCTTGTGAGTAGTCATAACAATGTTGATAGGGATTTATTTTACACCATAAATAAAGAAGCCTATGTCTACAGCTGAAACTGCACCATCTGCACACACATTAGATGAAACAACATTAAAAGCTTCATTTGAAGATTATTCAAAAGATTAATTTTAAACCAACACTTATTCTAGGTGGGTTTAAGAATACATGCAGGCACTAGACACAAATGATTGCTACATCTGTGCACACTTACCTTCATCAGCTGCAGAGGCATTTGAGGAAAGAAGGACATATGTTGTACATAGTAATAACTAGCTGGAAGATATTTTGAAAAACATTTGGAAGAATGATGAATTTAGAAAGAAAATGGTCTATCCCAAACTAAAATTAGACCAAGACAGAAAGGTTATCAGAGTTTACTGGCCAATTATATTTGCCAAAAGAGGATGAATAGCAAGAGACTGAGACAGTTTTAAATCCCCTATGACCAAGGCCTACAACAGAGTCCAAAAAGTAAGGAATCAATGACCTACCCAGATTTTCCAATTCCCTCTTGAATACATTCTGCAGACTGAAATAATGTGAACTTTTAGACTAGTAGGTGTGCTGAAATAGCAAAACCACTCTACTTTATTACTTGGCTGCTCATTCTTAGAAGAAAGTGGGTTAGATGGTAGGTAGGTAATCTCTGGTTGAAGATTCTTTTTGAGGATATGATTACCCAGTGGAGCAGGAGAATCTCCTGGAGAATGTATTTTCTTCTTAATTAGGAGGGGCCCAAGTAGATGAAACTAAGAAAGCTGAAGAGCAATGCATCTCTGAAAATAATCAGAATCATCTGGAGCATCAATAGTAGAGTAAGGCATCCTCTTCTGACTGTTACAAGTATCACATATGTACACAGGAGCAACCCATAGACCCAAATGAAAAACTGTGCTAACATTTATACCAACGGGAATCATTGTTTTGGTCACCCAGTCGAGAGACAAACATGCCACACATCCTACAGATTTGGGTGCGTACAGCAAACAATAAAGATATGGGACTAACTTTTTCCCTGTATCGGTCAGTATTCACCATAATACATGATGCCCTAAAATCACAGATAAATACCATCCCTATTTTTAAAACATCCACTTATGCTGTATCCTCAACTGCAATTGATTTACTCTGCAAAGGCTTTTCATTTGTTCCTATTGAAGGAAGTGTTTTTTTTACTCATCAGGAAGATCTAACATTTTTCAGATGCACAAGACTGAGTTCAAGATCTGTGATGAACAGGAACAGTACACCAATAATATTATCAATTTGTTCTCTTCATCCACCTTCTTTCAATCATCCTCAAGTATGCCTGCTGCAAATCTAATTCTTTGAAAAATTGGTTTTCAGAGGATTTATGGAACTGAAGCAATCTATTGAATACATTCCATTAATTCCGATGAAAGAAAAATGCAATACTTAAACAATCTAAAAAAAGAATTCCCATAGTGAACAAAATTGATTACCATAACAAAATCATTAGACAGTTATCTAATAGTGAGCATGTTAGACCTGGCATTCTTTGTGTGGTTCTCTGACTTTCTGCCTTCTCACCTCCTGTTTTGCTGAGTTCAGTTTTGCAGGCTTTAGGATACTGGGCATTTTACCACTGCTAACCAGTGCTAAAGTGCATATGCTCTGTACTCAAAACATGGTAACATTGGCTTAGCCACAATTGCCATATTTAATTTGCATACAAGTTCCTAGTACAGTGTACTATATGTGCCCTGGGACTGTAGATTAAATGCTACTAGTGAGCCTGCAGCACTGATTGTGCCACACACTCAGTAGCCCTTTAAAACATAGCTCAGGCCTGCAGGGCCGGACTGGCCGTAGCGGGCACCGGGCGTTTCCCCGGTGGGCTGCTAGGGTGGGGGCCGGTTTTGGGCCCCCGGGGGGCCGTTTTTGTTACCCGGGGTCGGCAATATCGGCCCCCTGTAACAAAATCGGCCGAAACCGGCTCTCGCAAACAGCTCGGCTGCACCCTCCTACCCCCAGGGGGGGGCAAGCCGAGCAGTTTGCCAGGGCCGGTTTCGGTTCCCAGTCCGGCCCTGCAGGCCTGCCACTGCAGAGCCTGTGTGTGCAGTTTTAAACTGTCATTTCAACCTGGCAAGTTAACCTACTTGCCAGGCCCAATCATTCATTTTTATCACATGTAGGTCACCCCTAAGGTATGCCCTAGGAAGCCCCATGGGCAGGGGTGCAAGGTATTTTAAAAGTAGGACGTGTACTTTTAATTTTTACATGTCCTGGTAGTGAAATGCTCTTACATTCATTGTTTACTACTGCAAGGCCTATCTCTCCCATAGGTTAACATTGGGATTGCCTTAAAGACCTTTTAAGTGTAATTTCCAATTGGGAGCAGATAGAAATTTGGATTTTGTTGTCCCTGGAAGTCTGAAAATGCCACTTTTAGAAAGTTGGCATTTTCTTACTTTAACCATTCCGTGCAACTGCCTGTCTATAAATATACGTCTGGGTTAGGTGACAGCTGTGCTTTGTGCATTCCCTCTAGACAGTCACCCAAAGGGAGCTGGGGTGTGACATTTACATCCTGATGGCCTCATCACCAGGCTGATGGGCCTTCCTGAGGTGGATTGGGAAAGAGGAGCTGATACTTGCTCCTGAGTAGGACTGTGCCTGTCCTCACACAAACAGCTGAATACAACCTGTACTTAGTCTGGAGCCAGTGCAGGACAGGCAAGAACCTTGTGGTCTTTAAAGGCCTCTTTGATATCTCCCCCACTTCAAAGGTACATTTAGGTATAAGTACTGGAACCATGACACCATTGAAACAAAAAATTGCTGGAATCAAGGACATTCTGTCTGGAAGAAGAGCTGCTGTGCTGTAGGAGGGGCTGCCACTCTGCTACCTGCATTGCTGTGTTGGCCTGCTGCCTGCTGATTGCTGTGCTACAGGAGGAACTGCCCCTTTCCTACTTGCTCTGCTGTGTTGGCCTGCTGCCTGCTGCTTCTTACCTGAGAGTGAGAGGGACTGGACCTGTACTCTACATCCTTGATCTCAAGATTCTCCAAGGGCTTGCTGGCTCGCCTCCTGTTTTCTGAATTCTCACGGACACAAGCGACTTCTTGCAACTCTGCTGGTGCTCATGGAATCTGCCATGTGTGAGCTCTACCCTTGCCTGAGGTTCCCCATCGAGTCCTGGCCCTCAGAAGTGGGTTCTTCACCTGTTTTTCTGCAAAAACCGGTGCATCGACCTGACTGCATGAGAAAAATCGACACATCTCTACCTGACCCCGATGCAGTGCTGAATCAATGGCGATGCAGGTCCCGACTGCTAGGCTCCAAGATGATGCAGTGCTGAAACTTTGACACCATCTGCAAGGCTTGACAATGATCCCGCGCCAAATCTTCAACACTGTCTGCAAGGTTCATCTCCAAAACAATGACCCAAATGTGGGGAAATTTCACACACATCATACACTCGGCGTCAATGCTTTGCTCCATTCATACTTTCTCAGCCGGTCCTGCAGGGGTTCTGTAGCAGGCCTGCCCTCCATTGCGGTAGGCCTAAACTTTGGATTTGTACTGGTCCCTCGTGACCTCAAGTAACCTTTTGTATGCTAGTGAATTCTAAGCACTCTTCACATTTAATCTTTAAAAATTCATATCTAGAGTTCTACTTATTGGATTTTTGTTGTTTTGGTCTTGTTTTACTCAGATAAATATTCTCTATTTTTCTAAAGTGGTGTGGAGTCTTTTGTGGTGTTTTCATTGTGTTACTGTAATTAAAGTGTGCACAAATACTTTACACATTGCCTCTTAAGTTAAGCCTGACTACTCCTTGCCTAGCTACCAGAAGGTGAGCACAGGTTATTTCAGGTTGTGTATCTGACTTACCCTGATTGTGGCTCCTCCTTGGACAGAGTGTATAGTCTGCCAACCAGAACCCTCAATTTCTAACACAGCACTAGACCCGCCTCACTCATATCCCTCTCAAACTGATACAGTCAAGCATACTTAGGATTACCAACCAAGCTCAGTTATGGGTATACTTTGTGAGAATTTGAGTTTCTAAATTATGACACCAAACGTACACCTATCATTACCAAAGATCCATAAAGATGTCAGTAATGCTCCTGGTCACCCTATTATCTCTGGCTGTGGCTCAACTTTGGAACCCCTAAGTAAATATCTAGCGAAATTCATCAAGGGTTCACATCACTCACCAGTGCTTATGTCAGAGATAGCATGGACTTGATTATACTAACTGAAGATCTGGAATTTGACTTTTCTACCAACCTAGTCAGTTTGGATAAAAGGTCATTATATATTAATTTTTCACAAAGAGACAATAAATGTCATTATAAACTAATATTTCACAAAGAGACAATATACATGTTATTTAGAAATTGCTGAAATCTAGACCAAATCCTACTAGAGTACCAACATCTTTTTTAATTGAACTTTTAGAAGTACTTCATACTCCAAACTACTTCTTATTTGAAGACAACTTTTACCTAGAAAAGAAAGGAGTTTCCATGTTTGCTTGCTTGGCCCCAATTTTGCTATCCTTTTTTTGGACAATTTTTAAACCAATCATATACTTAGAACCCAGATTACAAATTACTGAAGCATTTGCCTATGGAACCATTATATAGATGATGGTTTTGTAATCTTGAGGGGTAGTACCAAGTACATCACTAGTTTCATTGATAGGCTCAATAATAGCAGAAACACCTGACTTTTAAATTTTATTGTAAAAAAAAGATTGTCTATATTTCTTGGAATTTATGATCAACGTATGAAGGGCAAATTAGGTACTACCCTACATTGAAAACCGATGGAACACAATTCCAGTTTAATGTGTCATTGCAAGCACCCCAGGTGACTCAGTTTTGGGTTACCATATGGTCAATTTCTAGGGATACGCAGAAACTGTAAGTGAAAAAGGGGCTATGGTATTCCCAAAAAAATACTGACAGACGTTATCCCAAATGCCTCATATTGAGAATCTTGAAAAGGGCATGGCCCTGCCCCTGTGATACGTACTGCACATGAAAATATCTAAAATACATTGATCCCTTGTGTCACCACATTCAGCCCACGTCATGAAAATAATCTAAAAAACATTGGTCCATTCTCTGATCTACTGGAACTGAGATTGATCTCAGATCATCTCTGAACCTCCTCAATTTTCTTATAAAAGAGATATAAACCTTTTGGACCACCTCTTTGGAATCATGTTTTGGGACCTGAACATTAATTCTGCTATGAATACTCTTATTAACATTTGGGGCTTACCACCTATATCAGGACACTATAAATGTCAAACTTGTTCAGTCTGCCTCATACTTTTAATACCAAAGAACTAAAACATGGAACTATAACAAACACCTTAGGATAGCACACCAATTGTAATTCTCCTAATTTAGCCTATGCCATTTGGTGTTCTAGCACCCTTTTCTACATTGGCCAAGCTATACAAAAGATAAGAAAACACATTCCCATCATAAAAGTAGAATTCACTGCAAAACTGGAAATTTGCCACTTATTTCACATTACATCTCCCAATTCACTAAACAAGGGATTTCACTCCACTGATGAATTGAATACAATGGTCTATTTATAAAACTTTCTGAGACTCTTGCTAAGCCTTGTTTTGCCAGTTCTTGTAATTTTGATGTTCACAGATGTTACTCATGATTCCTACTTTCCCTGTTCACACTAATTCACTAATAGCACTACAAGTTATTTATTGCCTGTCTATTGATGACACTTTTTCTTCTATAAAATTAACTGTAGGTTGCATTTTATTGATATAATATTAATTCATTTTTTCCTGTTTTTCCAAGCTCATATTTATACTCGTAGTCCCTTGATCTCCTTCATTTACTTCATGTGCATTAAGTACTGATATTTTTTTCCTCCTCTCCTTTTGTGTAATGTAATGTAATGTAATGTAAATAATTCTTATATAGCGCGTACTGTCACCCTACGGGTATCCTGGCGCTGTGACTGACAAAATCGACATTGGAGCCTGTGATCATCTTACCCAGGAAAACATTATTGGGAACTCAGCCAGACCCTACCTGGGAAACAGCCAGGTTTTTAGCTGCTTTCTAAATAGGGGCAGAGATTGAATTTGCCTAATGTCTAGAGGGAGTTCATTCCACAGCCGTGCGGCTGTTACACCGAATGCTCTACCCCCCGACTTCATTTTCTTAATTCTTGGGATGTTCGCTAAGTATGCATTTGCTGACCGAAGGTCTCTCGCAGGAACATACCATGAGAATTTCCTCTGCAAGGGCTTTGGGCCCATTCCGTGCATTGCTCTGAACACGGTGCACAGGGATTTGAATTGTATCCTCTGGCAGATCGGCAGCCAGTGGAGATCTTTCAAGGCCAGAGAAAGTGAAGAACTGTGCTGCCTGTTTAGAGCTAGCTTAGCTGCAATTGACTGAATCCTTTGTAGCTTTTGAAGTAGTGACTTTGAGCCCCCCAAATATAGTGAGTTGCAGTAGTCTAATCTGCTCAGGATTATACACCTCACAATTTGGGGTCTGGTGGCAGTCGGTAGTAGCGGCAAAATTCTTCTCAGAGCTCTAAGCAGAGAGAAACATGTACCAACTACTTTGGTAACTTGTGATTCTAGCTGGAGATTGTCATCCAGCAGAACTCCCAAGTTATGCACCGTTTTAGCTGGCACTACAGGTTTGTCTGTTGGTGTTATTTGGAGCTCTATGGGAAAAGGCCGGGCAATCCTGGACGTGGAGCAGTATACAATCTCCGTTTTTCCTCCATTAAATTGTAGGGAGTTGTTTCTGAGCCAGTTTGCGGTATTCTGCATACACTCCTGAAATATATCCAGGGTGATTGCCTGGTTCCCTTCTAATGAAAACACCAATTGCGTGTCATCTGCATAGTTTACAAGATCCACGCCAAAGGATCTAATAATGGAGATGAGAGGGCGCAAGTAGATATTAAACAAAATCGGACTTATCGCCGAACCCTGTGGCACCCCATGGCGAATGGGGATTTTAGGAGACGTAAAGGGGGGGATTGAGACTGCCTGTTGTCTATCAGTCAGATATGATCGTAGCCATTTCAGTGCCAGGCCTTTCACCCCAATTTTCTCTAGTCTGTCCAGCAGAATGCTGTGGTTCACCGTGTCAAATGCGGCTGACATATCCAATAGTACCAATATACTCGAGTTACCATTGTCAGCACGCATCCTCAGGTTATCTAGTACTGTCACTAGAGCGGTCTCTGTTCCGTGTCCCGGGTGAAACCCAAATTGGGCCTCGTCTAGCAGATAATTTTCTTCAAGAAAAAGAGAGAGAGATTTGCTAACTGCCCACTCCAGTATTTTAACCGGATAAGGGAGGAAGGAGATAGGCCTGAAATTGGCTGGGCAGAGGGGGTCCAGTGTGGATTTCTTAAGTAGCGGAGTCACCACTGCCTGCTTCCACCCCTCAGGTAACCATACATAATCATTTTGGATGGTATGTCTGCACGTGTTCACACGCAACGTCATAGTGCCGCTCTGGCTTTCTTCTTGGCAGTGCTGGATGACTGCAGTGCTGCTTTTATCTCAGACAGCACTGACTTGCATCTGCACCGGCCACCAGAGCTCAGATTCAAACTGGCCTGAACTTACCCAAGCTCAAATCATTTCTTCTTTGGGAGACTGGTCAATGGCAGATCTCACTCACCTCCAGCAACTTTTGTGACCAGGTTCACTCTGCTTAAGTTTACCTCAGCCCTTTACGCTTCACCTGCTGCGGTGTCAAGTGTTAATCCCCTTTCTCTCTGACAATTCTGAGACCAGATTCATTATGATTGGTAATTTCTTAAGCCACTGCCATTTCCCTTGCTGGGCTTCCAGTTTTGGTCCGCTGCCCGACACCATTCAATCTTTTAATTCAGCTAGTACAGGAGCTGCTGTCTCCCTTCCTGACCACACATCGCTTTTGTGTGGTCTCACTAGTTCTACCCACAAGATCGCTAGGGCCCGATTTATATATTGGTGCCATGTATACTCCATTGAAAAGGCGATGCAGTATACATACTGCTAATATGAAGGCCCACACGCCTGATTGAAATGCGGGCAGACCTTCAGATTGGCCATGGTGGAGACTACTCTATCTCCGCCTAGACCAAACTTTACTGATGGCCCTAGAGAGGAAGGGCCATTGGAGAAATGGCTACATGTCCACCTGCTTAATTTGGATGGGTGAACATAGAGTACTTTTTTAATAATAATTGTAAAAATGCTCCTCCCGCCATGAGAAGACTTCCATGATGAGGGGAGCATTACTTTTTTTCTTTTCAAAAAGAAAATCCTGTTTCACAATTTTCATTTTTAAAAGAAAACACAAATGCTGTTTGCTACAGTGCTGCATGTAGCAAACAGTAAAATGCATTTGCAGGAACCACTGTGACCACTGTTCCAGCAAATGCCTTTATAAATGACCTCCTGACTGTCAATCATTTATCAATTAGGTGGATGTCTTCTCCACCATTGGGAAGGAGTAATTTACTTCATCCCAATGGCTGTCCACCTAAAATTAAATAGGGCCCTTAGTCTTTAGCCGCCTCCTTCCAATTGCTTCAATATGCGTGACTTTTGGAGGCTGTCCTCTTGTGAAATTGTTTTCAGCACCATTTTGGACAATTACTACCAATCGGAATAATTGATAATCTCCCTCCATCTTATGCAGATCTGTAAGTAAGGCAGCTTGGCTATCATAATTTTGCATACCATTTCACTTTTTTCATTACATTTTCTGTAGATTCATTCATTAAACCAATTATTTCCTCCTCGGTTTTACATGTCTACCAATAGTGAAATGTATCATCTATGTTCACCACTCACCTCTTGAACACTATCCACTCTATTTCTTTGATTTTTTTACGGTCTCTCTATTCTTCAGAACTTTCGGTATCACCTTTGGAACAAGTGCTTCTAAAAAATCAATTCTTTCTTAATCTTCACCCTTGGTCATGGTATTTTAGCAATTTTTTATATTCCTATTCTTCTTATGTTAAATCCTTTAAGGACATTGATGATAATAAATGTCATCTGTATCAGACAGTGGCTTCACCAGAGCCTTTTCTCATCTGTTAATACTTCACCTTTTTTGCTGCAGCAACACCACAACCAAATGACAACCAGCCTAGAAATCTTAAATATATAAAGGAAAACTGGGCCTAAAGTAGTAGGCTGTGAAATGGCCTGAAATAAAACTAGCTCCAATCCCTATTTACCACTTCCTTTTTTATCTTCTTATTTACAAAGACGGTAAGAAATACAGGCCTTAAACACACATTTCAGTCAACTACAGAAAAGGCCCAGAATCAATTAAAAAAAAGTGTATTACACTCACGGGCATTACACCCAACACATTTCCAGAACAAGCAACAGGAAGAACTTTCCTCAACAATCAGGGTCAGGAGCGTAGCTTACCCTTCCTGACAAAGCGTGAGAACCGAAAAGAAGTGTGTACTCATTGGCCCCTGCGCACCACCTGAGCTGCTGCAGATGACCAAGAGAATGAATTATATTCAGCCTATACAGCTGTCAGCAAGATAACGTAAGCCTGCACATCACTAGAGCCACTGCTTCCACCACCAGGCAGAAAAGGCCACAGTTTCACCCCTACCGGCCACTGCACCATTAGGGCCACGTCTGCCTTTAGCCTAAAACATTGCAGCAGAGTTCTTCATGGTCACGGGGTAGCACACCGCTGGAGCCCCAGCTCCCATTAAGCACAAAACTTTGCAGCCAAAGGTTTCATCCCAGCAGGCATCTGCAACACCGGTGACACTGCTGCAATTTTACAAAATGTATCACAGCCAACAGATTTGTTTCCACTAGAGCTGCCGATGCTACTGCACTGACTACACTGTAGCCGATGGCTTCTTAAAGCTGTGTGTCTCTGCATAACTAAAATTTTTACTGACGCAACAGGCACAAAAAGAGAATATCTCACTGTATACCGGGAGCACCAAACGCAGCAGCTCTCAGAACGTAGATTATCCAAGAATTCCAAGAATTGTCAAATTAGGAAGTCGAAGGGTGGGCATAATATATATAGGAAGTGAGTGGGACACCTCTTGTCATCCATAGAGAGTAAAAGAGGCTTAAGAAGCACTGACGATAGTTGTAGTTAGGGCCTTCATTGTTGCGTGCTATTTACCCACATAAGTGTTTTCTTACTTTTTGGTGTGTTGATTTATGTGATGAACCCACATATCACATTGCTTGCATTTGGGTGGGTCATTAGGTTTATGGGTTTTTTTAAATTCGCAGGCAAAATTGGTGACAATGGGGAAATGAAACCCGGGCCGGGGAAGGCGCAGCCAGACCTGATGGGGGCCCGGGGCAAAAGCCGCCCGGAGCGGCTCAAAGCTGTGGGGGCGATCAGGACATCGAGGGCGGGGACTGTGCCAGGATCGCTCCAGCAACAACGAGGATCGGGCTCCATCCAACGAGGGACACGGGAGGAGTGGCCCGGGGGCACTGGAGGGAGCAGCATGGAAGCAGCGGCCAGGCATCGAAGGCCGGGAACCTGGAAGGAGCGGCTGGGCAGGGCCTTGCAATCAGGCATGCCTTAAAAGGGCGCAAGCCATTTTTTTGTCCAGCGGCACTGGGGAGAAAGCCAGTAGGCAGCAGGGGCTGCGAACTGGTTGAAATAAGTGTGTTGGCAAAGAGGAAACACACCACAAGGTAGGCAATACCTGCAGAGAAGACAGCGAGCAGCAGTGGCTGCAGGATTTGAAACCCTTTTTCTGCTGGATTGAAATAAGTGTGGTGGCAAAGAGGAAATACACCACGAGGTAGGGAATACCTGCAGAGAAAACTGCGAGCAATGGTGGCTGCAGGATTTGAAAGCTTTTTGCAGCTTGAGGACTAAAAGATAAAGGACTAAGCCAACGGCATGGCAGGAAGGCGAGGGGCAGCTGGCAGGGAAAACACAGATGCCAGCACACTTCAGGGAGGCGCAGGGGGGCACGGATGCTCCTCAGAGAGGGCAGAAGAGGCCATGAGCGGATGCCGGGCCTGAGCCGATGTGGACTTGAAGGCCATGTTGGAGAAAGCCAGGGCTTTGTTAGCCCTGAAGGGGAAGTCTTGGATGGACCAGCAAATCGGGGAGTGGTCCAACGGGAAGGGGAAGAAGCCAAGATGGGTTAACCCTCCCATACCACCCCCCAAACGACCAGGAGGCAGGGGGCATGCAGCCAAAATGGTGGCCCCCAGGAAGACAAGCTAGACCGGAAGGAGGGATACTACTGTTGGAAGGGTGAAGGGCACCAGGGACAAGAGCGGAGCCCGGGTCAGAGGCAGAATGGCATCATCCCCCTGAGGTGCTGTCCAGCTCGGACAAAGAGGAGAGCAGCAGCGATGAGGGGTCTGTAGCCAGCACGGCGGCCCCTCAAGAACTGCGCAGAGGTCGGTGCATCGCGACGGACAAGGACAATGGTAAGCACCATGGAGAAAGTGCAAGGGGAAGGCACAAAGGGAGTCAGCGCGCTGGTACAGCAGATGGGGGCCCAGGGCAAATTGTGAACCTAGGTACACAGCTAGGTGTAAACAATCTAGTGATGCGGGGGACCTGGCCTCTCCAACCCCCCTGGTTAACAAGCCTGGGGGGGGGGACCCACAAATGCGCTACATATTCAGGACATGTTAGTAAATCTGAATTTAGATTGTCTTTTCATCACTGAAACATGGCTAAAAGAGTGTTCTAATCCTGATGTTGTGCAAGCCCTCCCACAAGGATATACCATTTCCAGAAAAGATAGAAATGGGCAAAGAGGGGGGGCCTAGCAATAATATACAAGAACTCTCTGAAATGCTCTATATTTAATATTACAGAATTAAAAGAAGCTGAAAGCTTTTGCTTTTGCTTCCAACTAGACAGCTCTATGGCGTTCGCTGGGGTTTTGATCTATAGACCCCCTGGGTCTACTCTCAAATTTTTAGACACCATGGGGGAAAGTATAAGTTCCCTAGTGGTCAGATATTCCAATTACACCATCCTAGGAGACTTCAACATACACCTAGTAGCAAACGATACTCCTAACACAAACGTTTTTACAGAAATTATAAACACTCTGGGGCTAAAACAACAGATAGAGGGGCCCACACATTGTGCAGGGCACACTTTAGATGGTATATGCACCAACGCCGTCTGCCTAAATACTGACCCACCAGTCACTATAACCTGGTCAGATCAAAAGCTTATTCCTTTCAGGATTGGCTATAATACTGTTCAACCAGTGAAAAACCCCAGGCAATCCGGACTCACATTGAGAAGCAAGTGGAATAACATGCTTACTAACCCCGACTTACATGCCACGGCAGAAGCAGGTAAACCCACTCTTACGGGTAACCCCTCGATCGACAACGACCTCTTTAATGATTGGATGACCTCTCTAGCCAATACTCTGGCGCCATTCGCCCCTCCTAGGAAAAGCACCATCAATAAAAATTCTGCTCCCTGGTTCACCTCCCGCCTAAAAGACTTACAAGGCCAATGCAAAAAATTGGAAAGAATATGGAGGAAGAACTACAAACTAGAAGAACTTTTATCTTTCAAAACAGCTCTTAGACTATACCATCAGCAAATTAAAATAGAAAAGAAGGTACACTATTCCAATCTAATTAATAAGGGAGCAGCTAATCAGAAAACCATTTTTAATATTGTGAAATCTTTCACGGATCCGAAAATTTTAGAACAAGAAATTCCTCCGTCACAGGGATTATGTGATCAAATTGCCGAAGTAATCCCCTCGTCTATTGAAGCAGAAACTTTAGGAACCAGAAGGGAGCTCACTTGCTTCAAGGAGATTAGTCTTGAACAGTCCCGGCAAGCTATTCTCTCTTGCAAGTCAGGTTCACCCTTCGATCCCTGCCCCCCAAAAATCTTACACGCACTTGTGGACATCATAATCCCGACCATCAATCAAATAATTAATTCCTCCTTTAAGCTATCGAGAGTTCCTGACAACTGGAAAATGTTAAACCCCTCCAAAAAAAGAAAATTCCAGACCCCACCACTCTCTCCAATCTCAGACCTATCTCGCTGTTACCATGTCTGAGTAAAATAGCAGAGAAAGTGGTCAATATACAACTCAATGGCTTTTTGCAGGAATCAAATATCCTACACCCTAAGCAATCGGGTTTTAGACCTGGTCATTCAACAGAATTGGTGCTGCTCCACACTACTGAAACCCTAAAGTTTGGCCTAGATCAGGGCAAGGATGCCGTACTGATTCTGTTGGACCTATCGGCCGCATTTGACACGGTCTCTCGTGACGTTCTGAGAGACAGGCTTGCGCATAGTGGCATCACCAACAAGATGCTGGCCTGGCTAACATCCTTTTTGGAAAACAGGCGTCAAATAGTAACACTTGGCAGTTACAAATCAACAGAAAAACAGTTGCCATCAGGGGTCCCACAGGGCTCGTCCCTGGGCCCAACTCTATTTAATCTTGATATGATACTGATCCAACACGAGGCCAATGCCTAATCAGGGATCAATACTCAAGAATATAGCAGAACAATGGCCCATACACATTCACCCAAATCCCTGATGCGCTGGGGTCAATTTTATAAAAGTTAAATTTTCTTCCTCTTAAAATTCATATATGGCATTTCCAAAATACTTATCTATTTTATACATCAACTCTTCCTCTACTTGGTCGATGAACCAATTAGTTGAATAGTTGATGGTAATGATACTTCTTATCTGACTAATCATTCGATCAACTACATAAAACACAGACTCTCGTTGAAGTTAATAAGTTTATCTCAAATCAAAGGATAAAATGCTCAAAGCATATGGTTACAAGTGCAACAATGAACTCACAAAGGGAGAGAACATCAGCAATTCAAAATAGAGACAAACTCATCCATCAAATAATGACATTGTGCATGAAGGAGTGGATAGATAAAAAGACAAAAGTTTCAGAGACAAAATACATTTGGAGATAAAATATGCAAGAAGGAGTCAGAATAATACAAACCTGACGGAGTTGTAGAAAACCACCCCTCAGGCCTAAGTGGTGGTGGGGATCCCCTGAAATAGAGTCAGGGGACAAAGATTTCAGGGACAGGAATCAGGACAGGATAGGAACAGCTAGGCCTCTCTGCAAACCGACGAGCCGCGACGCATCTCCCCTCTCTCAGCCTCTCCTAACGACACCTTAACCACACCCCAGTTATACCCTAAAACCTACATGTCCGTCCCACATCAGTTGTAACATTCAGCGTAACTAGACAGTTGATTGGTGGACTTTGGGGGTGGTATGTCACACCATGGTGACTTCACTAATATTTGGGCTTATTCATTGTTTTATGCCGAATCACATGAAATCATGGGGCATATTAGCAAGGGCACTATCGCCGCTATAGCGGCACTTTTTGCCGCTAAAGCGGCGATATTTATATCGCCCTATCAGCAAACTGTCTCTAACAGCAGTTAGCGACAGTTTGCGGGCATTAGCGCCCGTTTTTTTACCGCTTTGCATGTCAGCGATATTTATCGCTAATGACATGCAAAGTGGGCGTTCCCGATGAACAAACCTGGGAAACACTCGCTAACAGGCCTATCGCCTATTAGCAAGGTGGCCATGGCCCCAGTTAGCGACGTGAAAAGTCGCGCTAACCGGGGTCATCGCCATTTATTTAACACCTGCAATTAGCAGGTGTTAGCCATACCTAACATGGGGGGTGGATTATGCTGATATGACCACAGGGTCGTATCAGCAAGGTGTTCTCCCTTCTCCATGCAACATCGCTGGTTTTTCAGCGATGTTGGCCCATTTCCCCCGCTATCGCTGGAATATTCATCGCCATAGCGCTAATCGTTGCTAATACAGCGTTAGCGTGGCGATATATTCCAGCGATAGCCGGCGATAAAAAAAATCACGCTAAGCAGGGTTAGCGATGATTATCGCCTCTTCTTGCTAATATGCCCCCATATTCGCTCCGTTCACACGATCCGATCCCTGTTACAATTGTATACAAATTTAAGCAATGTCTACGGAAGAAGTCCTTCTGTCCCACGGACTGTCACATTGCTTGGCAGACGTTCATCACATTGGCCTTCAACTCTTTCATTTCTTCTGCTTTGCTCAGCGCTTCAGCGCTTCAGCGTGACTTTGTCAGAACAGCTTTCCTCATCTAGCCAACCCCGCCTTCATTCGGCCAACTTAAGGAAAAATGGAGTCTTATCCAGCTCACTATAGCAAATGGAAAATGAACATTCATTAATTGTATGATAATATAGTTTTCACTGTTTACCACCCACCTTTGCACTATTCCCTTTTAACGTTTTTCCTAGCATAGCTTTATGCAAAACGATATTATTTATTAATTCAAAGCAAGCTGCGACATGCAAATTACGAAATGCACATGCGGCCTAGTCATGCATTGCTTTCCGTTTCTTTCAAAGCATAATGTAAATACGGTTTTAGTTATTTCATGGGTTATCTCACGTTAGGGCATGAATGCGCAAAGCAGTTTCCCCTGTGTTCATGTAAGGTGCATGTTAATTTTCTATTACTACTTACTGTTAGTACGTATTATGGGGGTATTCATTTCAGCAGGTTTCTTTTCGCGAAATCCTGCTCCATGAATACCGTTGCTCACTTTGATGGCCACATTCAATATCAAATCCATTTCATACGCGGACGACACACAGCTAATTCTCACCCTCGACAAAAATTCCACAGCAGCTGAAGAGAAATTTCATCATTGTCTAACTGCAGTTATGAACTGGATGAAACTCATCCATCTCAAATGTAACAGCCCAAAAAACTGAAATCTTGCTGCTTGGAAAATCTAATCTCTTCATGCCCAAACAGTGGTGGCCTCCGAACACGGCTCCACCTCCCAACACAGTAGACACTGTGAGGAATTTAGGGATCAAGTTCGATTCCACTCTATCCTTCCACAAGCAAGCCCTCGCTGTGGCAGGCATGTGTTTCCACACAATAAAAATCCTCAGAAAATTCCTGGATCTACTTCATGTTACTGCTAGGAAAACAGTTGCAGCAGCATTAATCCTGTCACGTCTGGATTACTGCCACAGCCTGTATGCAGGAGCAAAAAAGGCTGTTCTGAAAAGATTACAGGTAGTCCAGAACGCGACAGCTAGGCTGGTACTCAAACTGCCTAAGGGTTCTTCTTCAGCAGCAGCACTCAGAACCCATACACAAAAGGATTCTTTTCAAAATTTTAATAATCATCTACAAGGCCACCAGGGCAACGGGACCAAAATACCTAAGGTCCAGAATCAGACCCTATATCACCCAACGCCTCTTGCGGTCATCCTCGGAAAACGTTTTAGCATCCCCACCTTCCATCTGACATCTAGAGGGGGTAAGGCAATGGCTGTCCTGGGAACGAAAGCCTGGAATACCTTGCCCACCCAGTTGAGACTTACACAATCTGAACCTATGTTTAAAAAACTTCTAAAAACCTGGATCTTTGCTGCCCCAGACCACACTGTGCTATCTCTCATCTGATACCTATTCCCCATGTGTTAGCTAAGCCTTTTCCCCACCTCAGATTTCCAAGTTCTCTCCGCTAGCGCCAAGATGCTCCTTGGAGCGAACGTCGCGCTTTATAAATAAACTCATTCATTCATTCCAGGGCAAGGCATGGGGTCAGTGACTGCCTCACCCAGCAGCATGGGTGCCCTGGTGGCAATGGCCGGGGGCTGGATCCCCATTTCGGTGCCCCCCCAGTGGAATACAGAGAGCAGTGGGGGGAGCCAGGGGCCAGACCAGAGATCAAAGAAAAAAGGGGACCCAAGGAGGCAACGGTCAGGGGACAAGAGAACCCCCAGCGGGAGAAACAGAATGGCGAGGCAAGGGATGAGGAGATGGTGCAGGCGGGGGCAGCTCCCGTGCCAACAACGCAGAAAAAAGTGGAGCCGGGGAAGGCCCGGACCCAGGGGGAAAATGGCCAGTGAATAACTTATACCCCTCCCCGGGAGACCCCCCCACCACCACGAAACTACTAGGCCTAGCCAACCTCATCCCGCTGACAGCAAAGGAAAGGATTTGGAGGAAAGAGTTTATAGATATTTTCTCATTGCTAAAGGTGTGCCAAGCAGGCTTAGACCTAACGTCGCAAGACAAAAAAGAGGAGGACAGGAGGGACAGATGTAAGCCCTGGGTGGAAAGGTCATTTGAGAACTGGCTAAGGGCATTTAGGACACTAGCATGTGTATTCATTGAGAAGTTCCCCCAGAGTGCAGCGGCACTGATTCTCTACAAACAGAAGGTACACGATGCACAACTGCAATACAAGGGGGACGCCTGGTTAAAGTATGATGAGGGTTTCCGGGAGAAGATGCGAACATGGCCAGTGATCGAGTGGGACTGTCGAGACATTGAGGTGTTCACAACTCACCTGGTAGCAGCGAGAGAGGGAATAACCTTGAGGGAGCCCAATTTTTGTCCCCATGGGGCAAAAGGAAAGTACGAAGGTCAGGGACAGTCGTTCAAGGGTAAGAACCAATACGGTAACAAGTCAGGAAAGTCATGTTGGAAATACGACTAGGACGAATGTAAGTGGGGGATCGCCTGCAGGTTCAAGCACACATGCGGGACCTGTGGGGGAAGCCATCCTGCCATACACTGCAGACAGGCCTAAGGGGCAGGGACCAACAAAGAAAACAGAGGTACAAAAAAGTAATGGACAGGTGGCAACAGAAAGGGGCGAGGGGGGTGCGGGCGGGGGCAGCCCCTACCCACCCCCATAAAAACAAGCAGATTATTATATTTATTAGGACGTTATCCCAAAACATCGAACAGTCAAACACTAGCGGAAGGTTTCACAACAGGCTTCCCCATCCCATACAAAGGACCTGTGGGAGCATGGGAAAGCCGGAACCTGAAGTCAATACGAGACAACCCGGGGGCGGCAAGGCAGAAGGTAGAAAAATAAGTACAGCTAGGAAGGGTAGCTGGCCCATTTGCATCCCCCCTGCTAGAAGATTTGGTGGTATCTCCACTGGGTGTGGTGCCCAAGAAGGAGGCAGGCAAGTTTAGGTTGATACACCATCTGTCACACCCCCAGGGGGACTCCATCAATGACTGGCTGGAACAGGGGAGTTGCTCAGTAGCATATGCATCAGTGGACGACGCAGTAGACCTAATAAGACAAGCAGGGAGGGGGGCCCTTTTGGTTAAGACAGACATAGAATCGGCCTTTCGACTCCTGCCAGTACACCCGGATAGCTACCACCTGCTAGGTTTCCAGCTAGATGGCCTATACTACTACGACAAATGCCTGCCTATGGGCTGCTTCATCTCCTCTGCATACTTTGAGGCTTTCAGTGGGTTCTTGGAGTGGGAGCTAGGAGTGCGTGCCCCGGGCCAGGGGGAGGGACCACTACTTGGACAATTTCCTCTTCGTTGGGGGCTGGCACAGGGGAATGTGCAAACCGCCTCCGCCTTTTCATGAACTTGGCACAGGAATTGGGGGTCCCCCTAGCTCAGGACAAGACGGAGGGCCCAACCACAAGACTGTCCTTCCTTGGAATAGAGCTGGAGTCTGTGGCTGGGACATGCAAACTGCTGCCCGAGAAAGTGGCAGAGCTACGACAAATCATTGACAGGCTAAGGCAACAAAAGAAGGCAATGCTAGGAGAGGTGCAGCAGCTGCTAGGAAAGTTGAATTTCGCCACTAGAGTAGTCCCTGCAGGGCGCCCTTTCGCCAGACGCCTAGCCTGGCTAACTAGGGACATGACACAGAAACACCACAGGGTCCGCCTGACGCAGGGAGTGAAGGAGGACTTAGGGCAATGGGAGGCTTTCCTGATCAATTTCAACAGCACCCTCATGTGGCGAGAGCCATTAGTACACGCTAACCAGCTCGAGCTTTTCACAGACTCGGCAGGAGACTACGGCTTCAGGGCCATCCTAGGGACAGCATAGACGGCAGGGGCATGGCCGGCAAGCTGGCGAAGGACAGGAGTCACGGCCAACATCTCCCTTCTAGCATTATTCCCCATTGTGGTGGTTTTCCATATATGGGCCCAACGGCTGGCCAACAACCAAATAATTCTCTGGTCAAACAACCATGCGGTAGTGCAGGCAATCAACACAGGAACAGCGAAATGTCCGGTAGTGATCAACCTGCTGCGGAAACTAGTTGACTGCCAGATAAAAGCAAACATTATGCTTAGGGCATGGCACATCCCGGGGGTAGACAACTCAATTGCGGATGCCATTTCTCGTTTCAGTGGGGCAGATTCCGAGAGCTCACCCCGGACGCAGACCAAGGGATGACCCCGGTGCCGGAAGAAGCATGGGCATGGGTGGACCCGGGTTAAAGATGATGCTGGACGACTCACTGGCCCCTGAGACAGAGAACCGTTACCGTAAGTGCTGGGCGACATTTGACGACATAACAGGGGTCACAGAGTGCCGGCTGGTAGGGCAAGAAGAGGTCTTAGGTTTCCTAGAATGGGCATTCATGACGGGGAAAATGAAATCCTAGGCAAAGGCACACCTTAACGCCGCAGCATACTACACAAGGATGGCAGCAGGGGAGGATCCGACAAGGTCTTTCCTGTGTAGAATGGCGTTAAAAGGCTGGGGTAGATTGCAGCAAACAAAGAGGGATAGTAGGCGGCCTATTGATTTTGCAGTACTACAGCAAATAATAGGAGCATTGGGTGAGATATGCATCACGGAGCTGGAGGCTACACTCTTTAGGACAGCATTCACGCTGGCATATTTTGGGGCATACAGGGTCAGCGAGTTAGTTGCCCCCGCAATAGATAACCCAAGAGCAGCCTGCCTACGCCGGGCCGACGTAGAACTGGGGCCAGGATACATGAACATCCTCCTGCGTCGGTCGAAAATGGACCAGGCAGTCAGAGGGAAGTGGACCAGGATCAACTGCATCAGGGACAAGTCATTCTGTCTAGTGTGCTTATTTCGGACGTACTTGCAACACCGAGGACACAAGCAGGGGCCGCTGCTAACGCATAGGGACAGGTCTTACTTGAGCCGGTTCCAATTCATAGCAGTGATGAGGAAGGCGCTAGAAAAGGTAGGGCTCCCGGCAAAGGCGTTCGGGTCCCACTCTTTCCGAATTGGGGTGGCCACCACTGCAGCAGAACTGGGTCTGGGAGCAGACCAAATCAAGGTGATAGGGCGCCGGGCATCCGGCGCATTTAAACGATACATATGCCCCACGATGTACTGAGTCTGGTTTCTCCCCCCCCCGCCGTTTAGGTCCGGCTGAGCAGTGCAAGAAGGTCTAGATTGTGGGTCACTCATACATAATGCAGGCGCAACGGTGGGCGGCGGCCGGATGTGAATTTGGCAGAATATGGCTTCGGGACACAGAAGTAATCTGGCTGGGGCGATCAGGGATGAAATGGGACCAACTGCTCCCCGCAGTGCGGGAAGCACTGGGGCAAGGTGGCAGACTGGATGCGGTGGTTGTCCACCGGGGAGGGAATGACCTGGCAACAATAGGGAGGAGGGCCCTCTTGGAGAAAATGCAGGCAGGCCTCACAGCTATAGCAAGACTAGTCCACACGGCCGAGGTGATATTTTCAGAGATATTAGTACGCAAAGCATGGAGAGGGGCTGTGTATCTGGGGGCGGTGGAGAAGTCCAGACATAAGCTGAATATCACCATGGCGAAGATATGCAGGGCCAATGGCTGGGGGTTCGTGAGACACGGTTTCATCAACTTGAGATCCCCAGGTTATCATTTGGACGACGGTGTACACCTGACAGGGGTGGGGATGGGCATGTTCCTGCTAAAGATCGTAGGGGTACTAGAGCAAATAGGTTTCTCTTGAGGAAGGAAGGGACGGGAGAGCAGGGGGAGCTCCCTCCGGTTGTAAAACCGTAGGTAGCGTGGTGGAAGAAACCCAGGAAAGATATTCAAAACAGATAAAAATTACTATAGGTAGATGGAAGGCTCACACAGTGTCCTTGGGATGCCTCATGGCAGGGGCACTGAGGGAGCTAAGGACAGCACACAGCCACAGACAGAGTAGATGTGATGGTCCCACAGGGCCCTTGGGATGCCTCACGGCAGGGGTACTGAGGGAGCTAAATGACAGGACACAGCCACAGGCAGAGTAGATGAAATGCTCACACAGGGTCCTTGGGATGCCACACGGCAGGGGCCCTGAGGAGCAGGTGAGGGGCCAACAAAGGGTCCAGGGCAAGTGGAACGGCACTTGCAGCCCGGGCAGTTCCTGACGGACACTCACCAAATTCGGTAGCAAGTTGAAGCCTGGAACCGCAGACACAGAGACCTGGCCAAAGGGGCACCCCGCAAAAAAGATACTGTCTGGGAGCTCATAACGACAAGGAATGTACAGAGACAATAAAAGTATGCAATAACATGGATGTTTATGAATGACCAATGAAACTGTGAAATGTACAACCATGTTATGTTTGAATAAACTGCGTCCTTTTAAGGCACCAAATCACGTTGTCAGTGGTGTCATTTGAAGGTAAAGGGACGCAGTTAATTGGGCAGGGGGGGAGGAAGACTTGCCCCTGGGAGGGGTTGAAACCCGGGCCGGGGAAGGTGCAGCCGGACCTGATGGGGGCCCGGGGTAAATGCCGCCTGGAGGCAGGGAGCCCTCCACCCCCGTCGTGGAAGCCTGCGAAAAAGGGGGCAACCAGAATTGGTCACCCCAAGGTAGCCTACAGCCCCCCCAATCAAGGGGCGAGTGGCTAAGGGGGTTAAATAAGGGCGCAAGGCCCTGAGTTAACACACAACCCCCCCCTGCCAGGAGAAGAAAGAATCCCAGCCACCCACACCAAAGGAAGCGGGCATCGCAGCCACAAAGTAGAGGTGAGGCGGAAGAAACCCCGGAAAAATATACAAAAGAGAGAAAAATTACTAGAGGTAGATGGAAGGCTCACACAGTGTCCTTGGGCTGCCTCATGGCAGGGGCACTGAGGGAGCTAAGGACGGCACACAGCCACAGACAGAGTAGATGTGATGGTCCCACAGGGCCCTTGGGATGCCTCACTGCAGGGGTTCTGAGGGAGCTAAATGACAGGACACAGCCACAGGCAGAGTAGATGAAATGCTCACACAGGGTCCTTGGGATGCCACATGGCAGGGGCCCTGAGGAGCAGGTGAGGGGCCAACAAAGGGTCCAGGGCAAGCGGAACGGCACTTGCAGCCCGGGCAGGTCCTGATGGACACCCACCAAATTCGGTAGCAAGTTGAAGCCTGGAACCGCAGACACAGAGGCTCGGCCAAAGGGGCACCCTGCAAAAAGATACTATCTGAGAGCACATAACAACAAGGAATGTACAGACACAATGAAAGTATACAATAACATGGATGTTTATGAATGACCAATGAAATTGCGAAATGTACAACCATGTTATGTTTGAATAAACTGCGACCTTTTAAGGTACCAAATCTCGTTGTCAGTGGTGTAATTTGAAGGTAAAGGGACGCAGTTAAGTGGGCAGGTGGGAGGAAGACTCACCCCTGGGAAAGGTTTGTTGCGATGTTCACTAGTGGAGGTTCAATCAATCAATCAATCAGGAGTTTGTTAAAGCGCGACTACTTACCCGTAAGGGTCTCAAGGCGCTAGGGGTGGGGGGGTGCAGGTTCCATTCCATCAAGGAGGGGGTCTGTCGAAGAGCCAGGTTTTGAGGTTTCTTGCGAAGATGGGGAGCGATGTTGTCTGTCTGAGGTGGAGCGGAAGGGCGTTCCATGCTTTGGCCGCGAGGAAGGAGAAGGAGCGGCCTCCCGATCTGGTCTTTCTGGTGCGGGGGACCACGGCGTAGGAGAGCTGGGCTGATCGTAGGGTCCTTTGGGATGCGTGGAATTTGAGTCAGCTGTTCAGGTATGCTGGTCCGGTGCCGTGGAGGGCCTTGTGTGCGTGGGTGAGCATCTTAAAGGTGATTCTCGCCTCGACGGGGAGCCATTGGAGTGGAGGTTACTCATTTCTACTAACTGTGCATGACTGTCAGACTCCTGTGTCATTTTCAGCTCCAGCATTTCCCTGGGTATGAGATCTGTGAGCAGTAAATGGGCTGTTGGTGGTTTTGCATCCACGGTAATGCAGGGAAATTTAGGGGTTGGTATGGCTGTGTAGGTCGGAATGTTTAAGGGCAGGTGGGTTGGGCGCACAAGGCTAGGGGCAGGCACTGGACTGGCATTTTTAAAACCTAGCAGCCAGCGAAATAAAGCGCAGCTAGGGTGGGACAATCTTTGGGTGGACAGCATGAATTGGTGCACTGCGGCAGGGTTTCACTTTGAGTGGGTGAGGCAATGTTTTTTCATAACACTTCAGTCAGGGGAACAAGTGATTTGAGGTGCGGTACCCAGAACAGGGCACTTTCTGCTCAGTGGCACTAGTGCTCCTAGTGCTCTTCTTTAAATCTACTAATATCTACGGATATATGATCCGCTGTCCATAAACTAAAACATATTGGCAAAGTTGTGAGCCTAAGGCTTTACATTTCCATGCACCCCTAGTTCCTATATGCATTGATTGAGGTTATGCAGAAAGGTGGCAACACTAAAATCGCTGGAAGGTTTTATCAACTTTGAATCAGATGATTGTATTTTAGGTGCAATTTGTAAAGCTAAGATTAAACTGTATGCACTTGGTTTTACGTATACAAAGTTGGAGGAAGTTACTAGAGGACCAAATGTGCCACTGTGTTAAATTGGTGTTGTGGGAAATGTCCATCATTTGTGTGACATCCCAATGTTTTTCTTGCCCTATCTGCCTTGCTGGCTTTAGGATTCTGTACTTGTTACCATTGCTAATAAGGGGGAAAGTGCCTGAGCTCCCTCTTTAAATGTGGTTAAATTGGTCTGTTCCTAATTGGCACATTTAACTTGCCTGTAAGTCCCTAGAAAATGGTGTAGAAAGGGCACCCAAGGCCTGGAAATTAAATGCTACTCGTAGCCTCATCACCTAATGTACAATCAACTACAGTGGCAGAGCAAACTTGGCTGCAGGTCTACTTTTTGTATCCTGCCTGCTGCAGACTAAAACCTGCAGTGTGAAATGTCAAATAACCCTTTTTGAGAGGTAAAGACACCCCTTTTAAATGTTATCACTTCACCCCTAGGTAGGCCTTGTAAACAACAAGACAGAGTGCCTGGCATTTAGAAGTGAGACAGGAAGAATATTAGTATTGCCATGTCCCTAAGGTGACAAGGTCCTATAAGCTATTTTCACTGCAGCATGCCAGCTGTCCTATGTAGAAAATCAGAGTACAGATTAAAATACTAATACCGTATCTCAGGAATTGGACCAGCTAGAGAAGTAATTAAACTATTCTTAATAGTTACTAAAATTTTTGTTCAGTAGTGAAGTCAGATTTGTAATAAATATTAAGAACACATGACTTTTAAAAAGTTACCTTTTCCCTGCCTGAATTTTTGGGAGTTTTATTTGCATTGACACTCAGCAACTCCCAGTCTGGACCTGTTTGCTGTAAGACAAATGGAAACTACTAAAGTAGGTAGGGTGGCCCCTGAGAACGTTTAAGTCATTGGCTAGGGAGTGCCCAGGAGTCCTCTCCACCCCCAGCTAGTGGCAGGCATAAATGGGGCAGGACAAGGCACCTGGTCAGAAGACTGTCTGGACATGCGGAAGAACAGAAGTGGACTGTACATGCTTTCTGTGACATGTGAGGAGTAACAAAAGACTGGACTCACTCCCTGTTGTACCAAGGCCAAAGAAGTGTACTCCAAGGGTCACTTGGCTGACCTGTGTGGGTACAGGGACACAAAAAGCTACAAAAGATCTTTACCCTACAGTTCCCAGCAGACCAGTTGCAACTAGAATTCAGACTGAACTTTGCTGGTGGCATCTTCCTAGCACCCTGTGAGTCTCTAACTGAACACCCCCCGCCCCCACCCCCCCGAATCCTAGGGGCCTTAGAAGTGTAATTCTGTGCTTACTTAGGATCCAGGGAAAAGTTTGGAAACTTTTGAATACTTTTGTTCTGAGTTCCAGAGTCAAGGAGACTGACTGTCTCCTGACCTGTAATTCCATGACATAAGATTGTATTTCAGATTCATCCCCTGAAAGGTTACAGTATCTCTGAAAAACCCCGACAGTCCCCTTCTGTTTTTGGACTTAAAAACCATTTTCAAGCAAAACCCTCAAAAGTATTAGAGCCTTAGCAGGACCAACCTGTGGCACGTACCCGAGCAGCATTTTCATGGCGGTGGCTAAAATCTTAGGGGCATATTAGCAATCCATTTATCGCCGTGTTAGCCACTTTGGGGGGGGCTGACGAAGCCGTTGGCCCACCATGTGATGTCCCATGCTGACGGGTTGGTTACAAGGATGAGGACTCATGTCTCCTCTGCGTATAGCACCCCCCAGCTGTTGCTCATCCATGTTGCAACTTACAGCAATCCTTACTGGAAGCCCAGTTTGGTGTGTGGGCGTATTGTTGATGGAGATTATGAGCCTGGTGTCCTTGTAGGTGGTAATGTCTAATGGTATCCTCAATCTTGCACCAGTTCTTCTACATGTGCCAGCAGATGCATCTGCCAACTTTGAGGTTGTTGGTGACCGAGGTGGCATTTATTGCACTATGTATGTTGGAGTTGCATAGTGGGGCAAGTGTGTATGCCCAGTTGGAGATACATGTCTGTAAATCGCGGTCTAGCACTATTGGTGTCGACTGCAGCATTGTGGGTGTTGCTGTTGATGGTGGTGTGTAGCATCTCCTCGGTGACTGAGCTCAACTAACTTTGTGATGTTCCGGATGTGGCTTAGGGTGGCTTGGGGTTGACGGACGAGGAAGTGTATGTGTTGGTGGTCACTACATGTGCGTTTAGTGGGGTGATGAAGTGGACCAAGTTTACACATGCGAAGAAGGTGTCAAAGGTGTGCCCTGCCTTGTGGCTCAGTGTGGCCAAGATTTGGGACAGTCTGATGTCAGCAAACATTTCTCAGAGTGTAATGGATTTTGAGTAGTCGTGCTATGTGAGTTGGAGGCTCAGCACAGGAATGAGTATGAGGTCCAGGGAAAGGACGGCGTGGCGTCTGATGATGTTGATGGTGTGGGTGAAGCGTTCCTGCCCTAAGTGGGCCCTGCAGGTGAGGGGGCTGCTGAGTGTTACTTTGTGGCAGGTCTGGACATGAAACTGCATGTGTTGTGCAGTGGGGCAGGTCTGGCGGCAGTTGCAGAACTGAACGTGAGCCGTGTCTGGTCTGGCCCATTGGCATTTAAACGTTCCCATGGTGTTGACTGCGAGGAGGGCGGATGAGTGCTATCGCTAGACGGTAGGAGAGCCAGGGTGCCTGCTGGTGTTCGTGTCAGGCCTGCGGATATGCGCAGATGGCCTTGACATTGTTGCACAGTAGGAGTGCCAGTGATGCAACTGTGCAGCGCACACAATCAAATCGGTTTGGGGGAGGGAGGATCAACTGTGAGGTAACGTAATTAGCATTGATGCTGGTAACTAGTCAGACGCAACACATGGCTAACATAGCACAAATCACACACCACAAAACTATCAACACTACCAACACAGCATGCATGACCAATAATGGACACATCTCTCCATCACATGTTACAGGTGACCAAGGATATGCACTCTGCCCGTGGATGATAACACCCCTCCGAAACCCCACCACCCAGGCCCAGAGACAGCATAATGCGGCCCACAGACGCACCCGGTCAATTGTGGAGTGCACCTTTGGCGTGTTAAAGTCACGTTTCCATTGCCTGGACATCATAGGTGGCAGACTGCTGTACAGCCCCGAAATGGTGAACAAAATCATCATAGCATGTTGTGTATTGCACAATATATGTGTGCGCACCAATGCCCCATGGATCCAAGTGCCTGCTGCACCGGACGATGACCAGGATGATGATGAACATGAGGCAGGTGGAGCACACCCCACAGTTAATGCAGCAGGACCTGCCCGAAGGAACTGAATAATAAACAATTTCTTCAACTGAGCATGCCACATTGTGACAGTCCACATCAAATGTATATCAGTGCCAAATGACCCCAATCACGGTTTGTGCCAATAAAAAACACAACACACATACCCTGTCTGCATGTTACTCTCCTGCATAAGTACATCACTCAGAAAAGTGTACATTGCACAATAAGTGCAAATAATATCACAATAGTCAATTCATGGTGGGAATGTCTCCTCAGTACAGAGATGCTTTTTAGTGTGTCAATTGTGCAAAAGTAGAGTTTACATGGTGTAAATTGTGGTACCAAAATCTAATATTTTGCGTGTCCTTCTGTGTAACTCATGAATTATTGTTTGTCCTCTGTGCTAAATTCTGAATTGTAGGGTGTTGTTTGTGGTAAACAATTTATTTGAGTGTGTCCGTTGTGTCAAATTTTGAAATTTAGGGTGTGAAATTGGGTAAAAGCTGAAAAATGGGTGTGAAATGGGGTAAAAGATGAAAATTGTGTGTGAAATGGGGTAAAAGATGAAAAATGGGCTTGAAATGGGGTAAAAGATGAAAAGTGGGCATGAAGTGGGGTAAAAGATCAAAAAAGGGCGTGAAATGGGGTAAAAGATGAAAAGTGGGTGTGAAATGGGGTAAAATATGAAAAAAGGGCGTGAAATGGGGTAAAAGATGAAAAGTTGGTGTGAAATGGGGTAAAAGAAGAAAAATGGGTGTGAAATGGAGTAAAAGATGAAAAGTGGGTGTGAAATGGGGTAAAAGATGAAAAATGGGCGTGAAATGGGGTAAAAGATGAAAAATGGGTGTGAAATGGGGTAAAAGATGAAAAGTGGGTGTGAAATGGGGTAAAAGATGAAAAATGGGCGTGAAATGGGGTAAAAGATGAAAAGTGGGCGTGAAATGGGGGAAAAGATGAAAAATGGGCGTGAAATGGGGTAAAAGATGAAACGTGGGTGTGAAATGGGGTAAAAGATGCTTTTTAGGGTGTCATCTGCAATAAGCTGGGAACCTACTTCCACCTCAAGATCATAAACCTCTACGACAAGTTTGTGGACCACACACCGGAAGCAACAGCCGGACCACCCGCCACCTGAGACAACAACCAGCCCACCATCTCCAACTGGACACCAGGCACGGATGAAGACACCGCCTCCAGCATGAAAGGCATCCACTCGGGGGCTCACACACAGACCTCTGCCCCCCTCAAATCTACCACAGAGCCGCATCTGCCATCGCATACGAACTACAATGCAACATCAACACCACCTTCAAAACAGGCACCTACACAGACGACTGGAAGCGCCCAGACGTCAGGCCGCTGCTCAAGAAGCACACAGCTCACCCCACCGACCTCAATAACTACTGGCCCATCTCGCTCCTCACCTTTGCAGCCAAAGTCGCAGAGAAAACAGTCAACAGGGAACTGACACGATTCATCGAAGAGAACGCCATCCTTGACCCGTCACAATCCGGATTCCGAAGCAACCACAGCACTAAGACTGCCCTACTTGCCGCAACATACAACATCCACACCCTCCTGGACCAAGGCCACTACGCAGACCTCATCCTACTCGACCTTTCAGCAGCTTTTAACAACGTCTCCCACCGCACACTAGTCATCACTGAGCCCGACCCTCTTCAACATCTACAAGGCCCCCCTTGCAGCCATCATCCAACAACATGGACTCAACATCCTATCCTACGCTGACGACACCCAGCTCATCCTCTACCTCACCAAAGACCCCACCACCGCCAAAATCAACTTCCAGAAAGGAATGCAACACAGCGCAGTCTGGATGACCAACATCTGCCTGAAGTCCAACGCTGAGAAGACAGAAGACCTCGTCCTTGAAACCACCCCTGCAGCATAGGATAACACCTGGTGGCTGACGGCCCTCAGTAGACCACCTCCCCCTGCAGACCACGGTGAAAACCTCTGCATCATACTCGACTCATCATTCAACATGTACCAACAGGTCAACGCCGTCACCTACAGCTGCTTCAACACACTCTGCACCCTCTGCAAGTCCTTCAAATGGATCCCTCCTCAGTCAAGGAAGACAGTCACCCACGCACTCACCACCAGCAGACTGTACTACGGAAACGCACTCTATGCCGGCATCAACAAGTCCATACTCTGCAAACTCCAGACACTACCAAACTCCGCCGCCCGACTCATCCTCGTCATCCCCTGGCGCGAACACATCAGCCAACACCTACGAAGACTCCACTGGCTCACAGTGGAGAAAATAGTCAGCTTCAACATCCTCACTCACGCCTACAAATGCCTGCACAACAACGGACACAAATACCTCAATGACAGAATCAACTTCCACGTACCCAAAAGAAAACTCAAAATTAAAAAAATCTCACTGGCCGAAATATCTCGCATCCACAGAGCCACAGCAGGTGGAAGATCCTTCTCTCACATTGCAGCCAAGACCTGGAACGAGCTACCGGCAGACATCAGACATGCCCCCTCCCTGAACACCTTCATGAAGCCCCTCAAGACCTGACTCTTTGGCTAACAGATCTGCACGCCCCCCCCGAGCGCCTCATAACCCCCACGGGTGAGTAGCACACTTACAATTCCCCTGACTGATTGATTGAATTGTTGTGAAATAATCAATTTATGGTGTCACCTGGGGTGAAAGATGCAATTTAGGGTGTCATCTGTGGTGAAATATCATATTTAGGGTGTCATTTGTGTGCTGAACAAGCTTTTCATGTTATTATTGGGCTCTGTAATGATTTTTGCTCTAAGACTGTACATCTGTGTATGAAATTGCTCTTAGCGTGAAGATCTGACCGCTAAATCGCTAACGCGATGCTTTTTTCATACGCTCGATGGAAAAATACATCGCTCAACACATTGTACAATACAAAATATTACTCATGAGCCTATTTGCGTGCAGATTTTCACCGCTTCGTCAAAAACGGACCGCACACTCACAGGAAGTGATGTCTGCATGCTTCCTGTCTACTGGAGTAGTGTTTTGCACTTTCACTTTCTCTTTTGAGCACATTGCTGGTGATTTTGGAGAGTGTTGGAGGTGTTTGGTGGTGTGTGCTGCAGTTTTGAGATTTGGAGAGTGTTGCTGTGTCCTGTGTCCTGTTGATAGTGTCTGTGCAGTGTTGTGTACTGGTTTTTACGTGTTGTCTTGTCTCCTGTCCTCAATCTTGTCGGGTGTTTGTCTTGGGGTACTTAACTTTCTTTGTTGTTGTTGGGATATCATTGAGAGTTCTTTTTTTTCGCTGTGGGGTCACAGGTGTGCAGGGAGATGCCGGCTGTGGGCAGGGAGGGCAGGATGCCCGAGGGGGCATTGGGTGGCTTCCTGTGGGTTGTCAAATACTACCTGCCCTTGATGTTGCAGAGGGGAGGCCGTATCCTTCAAGGTTACAATGTCAGTGTGCGGAAGATGAGGTGGGAGCGTGTGCGGGTGCAGATGCTCTGGTTCTTTGGAGTGGACCGTACCGTGCGTCAGTGGAAGCACCGCTGGCATTATCTGTTGGCCCGTGAAGCTGACCTCCTGGACCATGTGGGAGTCATGACTGGCCTACAGGGTGGTAAGTACAAACTCCATATTTAATCGTGAATACTGTAACTAAAAAATAATTAGGCCGTGTGTGACACTGGTGTCAAAGTGAAAAAAGGTTGCTGAGTGAGGTGGGAGACATAATGCGTTCACGCCTAATGTTGGCACATCCGAGACACAACGCTACATCATATTGACAAGCATAGGGTGCTAGTCTGTGTTACCCACTGCGCTGGAGCAACACTTAGGACTGTAGTGCCAATGCTGGCACACTTGCGCAGAAACTGCGTGCAGGATAAAGATTGTTAGTGTATGGGAAGGGTGACTGTACATGAACAATCCAAGGCATTGTTTATGGGAGCTGTGTGCTGGCCAATAGGTAGGGTAAAAATGCTGTCCTCATGAATTGTGGTACGTCGGCTACGCTGGCCTTGTACATAGTTACTGTGTTAGAATGTATTTGATGGGAAGGAATGGTCAAAGGAAATCGGACATCTCCAGATTGTCATACACCAACAACATTTGTGAAACTGCCTTGCGCGATCTGCAGCGATGCAATCGTACACAGAGCATGTATGACATCATGTTGCATGTAGTAATGGGGCCTTGTGGATGTGTCACACTAGTATTATGTGCATGTTAGCTAGCATTATTGTCTTGTTTGTCCCGACTCAGCATTCACAGGTCTGGCGTGAATGGCAATCAAAGTGGACCCAATCATGTAGCCAACATGAAACGCAACACTACAGTTACGTAGCATTTTCAGTAATGGTGATGATTTGTTTGAGGAATATGACACATATGATTTAACGTCTGATACAACACATATTTATTTTGTTGTCTCACAGATGGTCGGCCACCAATCACACAGGGGGACATCGACAGCTTCGAGGACCCACACGCCGCTGGTGAGTTTGGACATCATATATTGGCATACTGCGGTGTCATGTATGTCTGGGTCAAATGATCAACGTTGTAGTATGCAGTATGGGTGTGTATCACATGTCCCTTGCCTACAGTGTGATGATGTATTGTGGAAGTCAGAAGTGTGTACAAATCTGTAAGTGGAGGTGGAGCAATGCATTTGTCTCACAGTTGTAACTTTGCCGATCCCCAGTCAGTGAAACACATTGAAATTAAGGTGCATATTACCAAGCCTCTATCGCCAACACACCGTCACTTTCAGTGAAGTTGTGTTGGTGTAGGGGCCTCGCATCATGACCGAGGCTGCGTTAATCCACTTCACATGTATTAACACTTCCTTGTTAATAATGCACCCTTTCACGCTGTGTTTAGCGTGAAAGGGGCGTGCAGTGGGTGTTGCGATGTGCGTTCCACAGCAACACCCATTGTATGTGACGCTGCCCCTATGTACAAGGGTGACGTTGATAGGTGGCAGCACACAAGTCAACACCAGTGAAATCCTGGTTGTAATTTTGCTAAACTGAGGATGAATGCTTTTTTCTCATTATTTTTGCTTTTTCCATGTGTGCTGCCTTGTGCAGCCCACATGGAAAAAGCAAAATGACATGGTTTGCATATGTACAGGAAGGTGACCCTTCCTGTACATACAGAAACATTTTTTAACATTCCATATTGTAACTTTCCTGTGTGCTGCACGAAGCAGCACACATGAAAGTTACAACATGGTATTCTAGGATTGATTATGTGCAGGAAGGGGCACCTTCCTGTACAGAAACAAACCTCCCCTGCACACACACACCGTTGCACTCTGGTGCAGGGGTGCCTGCATTGGCGCTAAGTCACACAACTTACAGGGGGAAACGCAAGTCTGCACCATATCCTTGATAATATGGTGCAGCCTTGCGTTTCCTAAGTGGCGGAGAGAGGCGTTAAGCCAAGATGGCTAAAACCTGTCCCCGCAACTTCCCTGTCAATATGCCCCTAGGTCTATGGGTTCTGTCACCACAGAACATGCCTGTGGATTGCAGAGCGCACTGATAGGAGAGGAAACATGTAAGTGGGGTTGCTGATGACTATCAGATGACATGGAATGCATGTACATCCTTGACTGAGATGACTGTGCAAGTGTGCCCGATGATGCACAAGGAGGCAGTGCTTTTGCAGTCCGTAAGTGCTCAGACACAGTTCGGCACTGTGAATTTGTAGGTATGCTGCATACCATCTTCAAAGAAGTGGCAGTGCGTATCTTTGAGCCAAGCATATCAATGGCACGATCCCCAAACACTCAGCAAAGATGGCCCTATGAATCACATTGGCATGTTTGGCCACTGCAATGGTGTTGACAAGCTGTCTCCTTGGGGCCATTCCCTGATTGACTCTAGATCAGGTGTAGGAACTCCTCTGTCCCAATTGGTGACATTACTCCGCACGCATTTACCACGCATGCTTTAGCTCTGCCTTCATTGCTGTGCCATATATTTTACAATGCAGGGCTCTACAACGCTGTCTGTGAGGAAGCATTACCCATGACAACACTATAAGCATCATGACTCCAGTGTGCCGTTACAATGGGGAATGCATTGTGACAGTTTGCGTTGTAAAGGCCTGCGTATTTAGATTTACTATGGAGTGGGATTAGCGGATACAAGACATGCATGCATGACAATTTAGAGGAAACGATGTTTCCTCCTCTCAGGGGCAACACCTCACATATTGTGTAGTAGTGGTGGAGAGCGGCACAGCGCCTCATGTATAAGTCAGCATTGAGCCACACAATGGGTTTCCATGTGTGCTGCATGATGCAGCATAGTTGAAAGTGTGAGTGGGGCTGTCCCAGGATTACTCCTGAGCAGGTAGGTTAAGCTTCCAAGACATTAACAAGCCCCCATGCACACAGACACCCTTGCACTCTTGTGCAAGAGTGCCTGTGTTGCCGCTGACTTGATGAACTGCACACAGTTAGTGGGGGACACACAGGGCTGCACATGGGCATTGTACATATCATGCAGCACTGTGTCACAGGAGTGGATGAGGGTGGTGCTACACACGGAGGGCTAATGCCTAACTCCTCTGATTGCTTGTACATGTCACCCTCAGTCCGGGTATGTCATGGCACCATCGTTTGAGACTGTCAGTCTCATTTTGTTGTGACAGTACATGTCCCATGCCATGCACTGTCATGTCAGTCTCCCCAGCATGTAGTCACTGATCCAGGATTCTACATTTCGTTGTCCAGGTCACTCTCTGACTTCACATAGTTACGCTGGAGTGTAGGCTCCCATGTTTAAGTGTTCTTGTATTACAGATTTGAATGGAGAACATTGACATAGTCTAAAGGACTCAATATTCCCATTGTTGATATTTTACAGACAACATGACGCCAGCCGAACAACATGCATTCCAGGTGAGGAAGGACCGCTTCAAGCATGTAAAGAAGGTGGCAAAAGGGTACCGCAACATGGCGAAGAGGTACCAGGAGGAACGGAAAAAAGGTACATGGAAGGCGGTGCCCGAGCTTGCAGTAACTGGCACACAGGCCATCCCAGGCCCCTCTGGCGTCAGTGGTGGGTCCCAGCCTGGACAGGTGTCCCATCCCCTACGGCCACCCCCCCTCAAGGGACAGTCACACCTGCACCTGCCGATCAGGTGGTGCCATTCACAGTGAGGGACAGGAGGATCCTGCATGACAACAATGTATTTCTGACAGAGATCAGGTGGGACATGGCGGATCTGAACAGACATTTAACAGACATGAAAAAACACTTTGGATTGCCATGATGCCTGGACATGTTGGACCCCATCCCCCTCTTCTCCCTTCCCCCAATGTTTTAACTCGTGATATTAGGTAGTGTTAGGTTAGTTCTTTTAATTGTTAGGTAGTGTAGTTTTAGCGTAGGTTATAGTTAGTGATAGATTTTAAGGTCGTTTTTAGATATGTATTATTATGCAGTATTTGGGGCTAAGTTTCCTTTTCCTTTGGGTGGTGGGTTGATGTATTTTTGTAATAAAAATTAAAAAAATATATACAAAAAAAGATATCGTTGTGTAGGTTACATGTGTAGTTAGTTTATGTATAGCTTAGATGTCTTTGTCCTGTCTTGTGGTGTGCCTTAAGGGTGGGAGGGGGGTTGATGTCTAAGATGTGTTGTTGCGTGGTTAGGATTAGTTAGGGTAGATAGTTTAGGGAAGTAAGAAATTTCAAGTTATTTTAGATTTCAGTAGTAGTTCTAGTGATCAGTGTTAGTTTAGGGTAGCTCATTCTTTTTGCTGTTCTAATAAATGTTTACTATTTTGGATTTCTGCTTGTACTTATGTCAGGGATGATGTTGGGGAGTGTGGCTTATTCCCTTGTATGCAAATCATACCATCACTGGACAATACATGGAATGTGTAAGTCTGGCATGTTACTTAGCAGGATTTATTGTGTCAGGATACCTTAGATCTGAGCACAGTGAACTTGCATGGATGACAGGGTGGCAAGTAGGATTTACGGCCTAGTCTAGGGACCGTCGTTTGTGACGTTCTGCATCTTAACTGTGACTCACGGAGTTGGACAGCACATTGTTGCCCATTTCCAACACAACCTAGGGACATGGCATTGAGAGGAAATCGAATTAGCTACTGTGATCCATCATGGGGATGTATGTATGCGCTGGGTACCACAGATTCCGTCACACACCTGCATATCAGATGCTCCTGGCGCAGAGTCCATCTACATTGCACAGACCTTGGCACACTTGCTGCGTAGTGCCAGTGTGTCAGCTTCCTTAGAATTATATGTTCCTGTGCATGGACGCTCAATCTCCGGGCCATGCATGATTTATTAAATTAGTGTGTCAATTGTGAACGGCACATGGCACAACAGTGTTCCAGATTCACAAAAGTTATCTGAGAGTAAGTAATGACTTTACATTTTACGGTATTCACAAATGTCATTTAGGAGTTGTACAGTTAGGCATGCTGACTTCACTTCTCCTAAATGCCTTTCGTGACTCCCTTAATTAGTCAAGTTATGATTTTGTCCCAGCTAACATTTTGGTGTGGGCACACTGTTCTGCTGCACACAAGGGGGGAAATGTTGCATTGCTCCCTGTAGTGACAGTGTCATAGCCACTTGTCCCAGCTGTTACTTCAGGCATTGCCTCATAGTGATGCCACCCTTGAAATGTTGGCCTTGCATCGGACTATTTGCTAAGTGCAGTGCACCACACATCCCTAGACACATTGCCCGATACGCTCACAGTGGTCACAGCATGAGAGGGGTCAAAATTTGGTATGCATTGTTTGTCCACAGGAAGGGGCTGACTGACGCCTTGCACTTTGGGGTGAGTCCCTATTGGCAACTCTACTTCACTGAGGCAGACATTGTGGTTCCATATGTGTATGGTAGACATGTGCCCTTACGTGTCTTCATCAATGTGATTATGGTGTGCACCATGTTGGGATGTGACATGCAATGTGCACCATCACACCAGCCTTTGTCCACCCCGTAGAGTGGGAGTAGATATGCCAAGAGATGATTGTTTGAAATTGTTAAGGTGGACACTACTTGTGGCCTGCAACAGACTTGGACATTTTATCACACATGCCTATGTCCTTACTGGACGTGGGGCTAGGTTGGGATATTGCTAGATTGTTATTTTGGAGCAATGAGGGCACAGCTAGTTCACACAAACCCGGTCATCTCACTGCCTATCTGTGTCAGGTAAAACATGTACATTGCTCGTATTTCCCTTGGTGTACCTTCTGGTGGATTCAGTGTCCATACACTTTGTACAGACTTCTATACTTGATTGGTCATGGACAACACACATCTGTGTGAGTTAAAGATTTTTATTTACATTAAGAGGATGAAGACTGGATCAGTGCTTGGCCATATGAGCACACAATGCATAGATGCCCGTTAGAGGGCCAGACAGAGTCCTTCGGTGGTAACAGGTCCAAGGGGAGAGGCAGAGTTCAGTCCGCAGGCTGAATGCAGTGTCATTGGTAAGAAAAAAGTAATATGGCAGTCCATGTGGAGGTCCAAGGTGATTGTCGGGGGACAGTGGAAGACAGTGGAAGATGAAGTTCCGAGGCATGATACTAAGCCCAGCACCAAGAAGAAACAGGCTTTTTGGCGTCGATGGATGCTACCGCTTTCTCCTTAGCACAAACGCACTATCATCCTCCTCTTCGTCCTCTGATCTGTCATGTGCCTCACATGTGGGTGGTGGTATAGTGGGGGCAGCACTGTGAGGCACTGACACATCAGGGGGCGGGGATGAGGATGTAGAAGCAGCAGCAGCATTCATCGGCGCCGGACCTTGGGGCAGCAATGCAGTGGTGAGCAGGTGCAGGGCATGATAGATTCCAGCTACATCGCGGTGGTGTGCAGCCCTGGCAGCCATTTGTTGTGCCTGCATCTGCTCCATGCTCTCCATTATCTGACAGATGTTGGCCAAATCCTGGCTGACATTGCTGGAGCCACTCTGACCAGACAGTTGTTGTTGTCTCAGAATCATGACTCCAGCAATGTCAGCCATGGACCGTTGGAGAGCATCGAGCGGGCTGTGGGTGTCCGTGATCTTCTGTATGTGGTCCCGGATGGGACTCAGACACCCACATATGGCATCAAGTTTGTCCGCCAGCCTCTCAAACCCCACCCGCACCTGTTCAGCCGTCTCCCGCTGGACCTCTAACACATGGCGTTGGAAGGCCAGATGTGGGTCCTCGAGGTCCTGGGAGCCAGCTGTGGTGGGAGGTGCTTGCTGCTGGTTGGTTTGTGCAGGGGGTGGGGTTGCCACGATGCTGCTGGGTTGCCCTGCTCCTGGAGGTGAGGTGCTGAAAGAGTCTAACAGATTTTGAAGTTCATCCTGATTTATGGTGGGGTAATCATCCTCGTCATCAGTGAAGGTTGGGCCAGTCAGCTGCCCAGGAGGTGGTGTCTCTCCCTCTGCAATGTGATAGGGGAGATACAGTTCAACAGAGTGTTTCATGTATGATCATGCATTTGATGAGTTTACAAGCAGACTGCAGGACAGTGTACATTCAGACTGTTTTTGTGGAGATGCCTATTTGTTGGAGGATAGTGATTATTGTGAGGACATCACGGATGTGATGTTGTTGTTTTACATTGTCATCTCACAGTTTACAGCTATGACAAATGTGATTGCACTATTTCTACACACAAGCGGCACCAGTTGTGTCCTCTGTTCATTTGTGTGAGTAATGCAGTTTGTACCACATAGTAGTCTATGTTGATGAGCTCAGATTTGTAAGTGTGTGCACTGCATTGTGTGATAGTGGCACCTGCAGCTTGGGCTTTACTGCCCATTATACCTTTCAGGCAGTGAGCCTTTCACTTCTGTGCATTTACAATGCTGAGATGTTGCAAGCTGGGTGGAATATGGGTCTTGGTCAGAGTTGGGAGACTTGTGCATAGTTTGTCATCAAATGTCTTGATTACGTCAGGGGTTGTATGTACACAAGGATGTGTCAGAGTGTGACCTCCTCCTTTAAGGATGTGGTCCACACTCAGCCACCTCAGTGAGGTGGCCTGCACCATGTTAATATGTTGGGCCTGCAGGCATGCTATTCATCATGCACTGTCACTTGCCTTGTCAGTGTGGCTCACGGACAGGCAGCTTTACAGGGTACTGCACATGTGCATGTGTTTTGTGCAAGATTAGTAATGTGTGAGGAGGGCACCCTTTAGGCACATTAGCAATGGGGGCCTACTTGCTGTTTCAACATGTGCTGCACTATGTAGTACACATGGGCATCCAGGTAGCTTTGTCTATTGTGATTAGTCTTGTGTGCATGTCGTCCTTCGTGTTTTATCTTGCATGCATTGCTTACTGCCCTCCTGTTGGCTTACCCATTGTGAGTATGGTGCAGCATGAGTTTCTATTGTTAGTGCTGTCTGAACAGACAATGTCAACACCCATTACCCTCAAGGTTGACCCCACGTGTGGTGTGTAAGTGGTCCGTGATTTGATGTATGTGCATTTCCTAATGCCTATTTATGGTGCTCAGGCCTAGTCACTGCCACTCTCACAAGAGATGCAAATGGCAGGGTGATGTATGTTTGTGTATGTGCCACGCAGCTGCTGACATGGATGATACATGCTGTCCTGGTTCTGGTATTCAATGCCTGGCTTAGCGTGTGGGTGATAACTACCTGACTGCATATTTGTTCACTAACACAGTTGACTTACCAGACATTTAAGTTTAATTGCACATGATGGTGTGATGGGCAACTCACATCAGGACTGATGTGGAATGCTGTTTTCTGTATGGCAGATGTGTGCACTTGGGGGTGGAGGAGTGCAATTTGACCTAAGGGTTGAGGGTGCCATTTGGGCCTTGGTTATTAATTGTTGCGACGTTGCTATCCTTGCTTGTTGTCATAGTTTGGTTGTCATACTGCTTTACAGGCACATTGTGGTTCTGTGATTATGTCACACAGACAAGGCATGCAGTACTTATTTGTGTGACACATTCCTGATCTGCATTGTCCACGTACTGTGGTGTTGTAGGCATAGCCCCCTGCTCATTGTATTCCATCGCCCTTTGAGTGAAGTCTGCTGTTTTTGTGCATTTTTGGATGTGCATCTTTTATCCTGCGACCTACATGGTCACTTTGTTCTGACATTGCATGTGTGTCTGGTATGCAGACTCCCTAGCTGCTTCCCCACTTGGTGTACACAGGACTGCATCTCATGAACAGGCAAGGGGGCACATTGCCTGGTGATGCGGGAGGATGTCAGGTTTTTCCCCTTGCATCATCACCACGCAGATCCAATTCATCTGCACATGGCCACATCTCTCTGACGGAAAGATGAGGATGCACTGTGAATGTGACTGATCATGTGCACAAGTAGGCATGCCACCACCAATGTCAGCACACCTGCAACATTGTGCACGTGTGTCTGAGTTGTGTGCAGGAATGTGCATGTGCATATAGGTGGACTTTACAGCACATACACAACATTGCACACGACTCAGACACACATGCACAATTTTGCAGGTGTGCTGACATTGGTGGTGGCATGCCTCTTTGTGCACATGATCAGTCACATTCACAGTGCATCCTCATTTTGGCATCAGAGAGAGATGCGTCCTTGTGCAGACGATTTGTATATGCGTGGTGATGAGGCATGGGGGCCATTTTGCCACACTGCCGCATCTCAAGTTAATGTGCCACTTAGCCATTTGATGTGGCACTTATTTTGTGGTCTGATGTTAATCTTGGACTATATTGGGCTTACTTCTCTGTGCACATTTCATAGTCTGTGTGCCCACCAATATGTGTCTTGCAATTTATTGTTTTGAGTAGGGTGATATGTGTCTGTGCCACCATGGACAAGGGTATCCAGGACATGATCCACAGTAATTGTGGGTATGCACTGCAATGTATTTAATTTTACATGAGTGCCATTGTGCCCATCCACCCCGTCCCCCCAGTCCCTGGTTGTTACTCACCCTGTTGTTGTTGTGTCTGGTCACGTTCAGCAGTATCCTGGCCCGCAACTCCGACCACCGTCTCCTCACTGATGACTCAGGACACCTGCTCCTCCAACTCATCCAGCTCCTCCTGTGGTGCTGGACTCCCACCTCCAGTCTGCTTTGCTGCTTTCAGGTTGGCTGCTAGTTTCTCCTTGGTCTTGCGCTTAGTATCATGCCAGTGCTTCTTGCAGTCGTCCACTGTTCTCCTCCTCTCTCCGACGGCATTCACCTTGGACACAATGTCCTGCCATATTTATTTTTTTCTTGCCAATGTCACTGTGGAGGTTACAAACAGTTATTGTTGGTGTTCAGTCACCTCCGCAATCAGGACCTGGTTTTCCTGCTGGCTGAACTTGGGATTCCTCTTCCTCTTGGGTCTCTGGCTGGTCCTCCTGGGTATTTTTGGGGTTGTTTGTGGCCTCTGCACTGGTCCCAGCTTCATCCATGGCACCTCTGCTATCTTACATTTTATTTTATTCTATTTTTTCTGCTTGGCGGGCCTTTTGAAGTGCATTTTCCCGCTGATCGTGAGAAATGCAGGCCTGGTCCCAATTAGTGATCCGATTCTGTCGCTGATTGGCCCATCGCCACTTTTTTTACGTTAGCGTCAGGGTTTTTATTGCTGTCACGCTAAATCTATCGCCGTCCATTTCCACCGGAGAGGGAAGCTATCGCCTGTATACGGCGTGTTGCTAATACGCCGCTAACACAGCGATAGATTCAGGTGTTGGACGGCGATTAAAAAAAATTGTGCTAAACACGGTTAGCGATAATTATCACCATTTGTTGCTAATATCCCCCTTTTATTTTTCCCGCTGGGAGACAGCTGTATCACTGATTGTAAATTCCTGTCTCAGTGCATATGAGACAAGATAAAAGGCCTGATTTAGAGTTTGGTTGGCAGGGTACCCCATCACAAAATGCGATGGAGCCTGTCCACCAGACCCTTGCACGCCGCCTCATTTAGAGTCAAGCTGACCTCAAGTTTTCCTTTTACGGAGCACCTCTTGGCTCCTTTAACAGAAAGTTGCCTCTGACAGCTGACGGAGTAGGCCATCAGAGAAAAGAACACTACACCACCCACTCAATTTAGGATGGACAGTTGTTGTAATCATCCTGTTGTTGGCTCCTGATGGCTTGGAGTACTGCCCATTGTTTGGTCTTCACCCCCCAATCCTTCAATTTAAAATGCTTGACCCTGGAGATTATTCTCTCATCAGTGAGAGCTTGAAGTCGGTGAATAAACAAGTGTTTCTGTAACTTACCTGTGTATACCTGCGTTATTACTTCAACAGTAATGTCTTTTTTTCTGTCCATTACAGCCAGAAAAAACCTGGTGGTGAAAGACAGAGAAAAACAGTATTCACCCCCACACAGTGGAAGAAAACTCTATGATTACATGGACAAATATATTTGGGTATAAATTATTTCAAAGAAAGATATCATAGAACAGTGGACAGAAGACAATGTACTTTCATCAAAATTGACCAACAGGCAAGCCTGGGACAAATGTCTCTCTTTTGTGTTAACCCTGGAGCTGACTACTCTGGTCTGAGTATAGCTCAGCACAGTGGACGGCCAATACCACAGAGGAAGGTGACTGAAGACGGGTACAAAACAAGTATTTTTGCGGTAATTAATTTTCGTCCAGATGTTGAGGTTTTACAATACTATGAATAATGTAATAACATTATAACATATGGCATATTAAAATAGTTAAAATAAGAACACATTATGCACATATGTAGAACAGCTGCACACTTAATTTCTCTTTACTAGATTCATGCTTGGTTTTAGGCATTTTATTCTGTCAAATAATTATTTATCACTGCTCTTGAATTTCATTGAATGCACAATCTGGAAAAAATTGTTTCATCTTTCTAAATCCAATATAACCTCAAATCAAGCAAATCTTATGGAACAACAAATGTTCGTGCAGATTCAAGAAGCTTCACTGAGTTTGCTTTTATTTACTGTGATATTTGAATTTTATTATCATTTAATTGGGGTCGCGTTAGAGATTAAGACTACAAACTGACCATGCTTGCTTATACTGTGTTCTGAAACTGACCATCAAAGAGCACAGCGGATGTAAAATGTATAATGCATTTACGTGTTAGCCAAAAAATAATCTTGCTTGCAATTATTCCATTTACAATCGCCTACTTATATTTATGCAGATCTACAAAGCTGTACAAAGTCCAGACCAAAAAATTACTGAATCCCTTTTTAAAAAAGATTTGTAATGTTGTTAGATGTTTGATTGTTAGGTTATGATTGTCAAGAGAGGAGGGCAATATGGACTCAGACAAGTTAAAATATACATCTGTGTTATACTAAATATCAAACATACTTTTTTAAAAAGGTACAATATCGAACATAATATTATAAAATATTCATACAATTATTGATGTAGAACTCTGAATAGTCTTAACAACTTGAATATAATTTCTTTAAATGACTGCTGGAACCTGCCCCACACCAATAATTTACTCAAGGAGCAGAGCAGAACTTTACAGTGTTGATTAAGACCATATTGAGCATTTATGGAGCCGTCAGTATAGACATGCTTTGGGAACCCTCCTCAGGACTTTTGCAGCCTGACTCTGAGGAGGGCTGTAACTAGATTACCACCAAACATGGCAGAATTCCAAATTGTACTTTTGTTCATTACTTTGTCCATTTATGAGATAGAGCGAAGTTGGCCTTTGTGAGTCACAGACTCTGAAAGTTCTGCCATCTGCAACGCCATGTTTGAGGAACAGACACTACAGAAAATGGTGATTTACCAACTGCTTGCACGTCAAACACGACATGTAGCTATAGCTCTCCTACGTAAGACATCATGTACACCATGACTCTTTTGGATTAAACTTCACACAGTAGTCTCCTAAGTGCCAAGGAAATAGACCCACCCCATCAGGGACACATCTCATGTGTATATTAGCAGTATATACCCTGCTTTTGTGAGTCCATACAAGGTGTGGTAGCAATTGCACCACATCACCTGGGCATGTTGAAATTGCTGTTATAGTTTATATCCTCAGGTGGCTCCCGCCAAAGAGGCAAAAGCAACCTTTGTGAGGATTGGAGAACAGCTAAGACAAGAGCATTCAAAATGGGCAGTCCTTAGGAACATTCAAAATGACCAGTCCTTTCCCTGATGGTATGGCAGAAATGGTTCCTCTTAAATCCTAAACTGGTCTTTAGGCTTTAGTGCTAGAAATCGCACTGATATAGAAAACTAGAAATGACAGACCACAAACATAGAAGAAACGATATACTGACAATTATTTAGGACTTGTCCATAATTTGCTTAATTGCAGGAAAGTATTGTTAGAAATGGGGGTCTCTCGTTGCCAATGGTTTGCAACTTTGTCCAAGTAGGAACCATTCTTCCTAGTCAGGGTAAGGGGGATACACTTCTAAAATAACCCCTGCTCACCCCCTTGGTAGCTTGGCACGAGCAGACAGGCTTATCTCAGAGGCAGAGTGTAAAGCATTTGTGTACACATACAGTAATACAGTGAAAACACTACAAATGAACACCACACCAGTTTACAAAAATACGCAATCTTTATCTTAACCAAACAAGACCAAAATGACAAAAATCCACCATACAGTAATCAAAATATGACTTTTAAAAGGTAGAAACAGTTCTGTCCTTAGCAAACTATAGTTGCGACACTCTCAACACAAAGTACCTTGGGTGCGTCAAACTCATAAACAAAAACAGCCGCACGGAAGGTGATGCGTCGGTTCCTTATGCGCAGGGAAGGTGATGCGTCAGTTCCTTACTGCCACGCAGGGGAGGTGATGCGTTGGTTCCTTACTGAAGGGGGGATGATGCTTCGGTTTCTTACTGTGCATGGAGGTGGTGCGTCAGTATTTTACTGTGGCCCCAGCGTTGATGTAGACTTGGCGCCCCGGTGCGATGCGTGAGGATCGGGGATGCAGCGTTTCTCAATGTGGCGGTGGCATTGGCGCTGCGTTGGTTTCTCCAGCCACTGTCCCACAATGCGTTGGTTCTTGCAGCCGCACAGCAGGGCCTACGTCAGAATCGATGCAGTGATCTCGGACTTTGTAGATCGGTGCACTCGATGCGGCGTGCTGCGATTTGTCCCACTGCGGTTAGGCGCTGCATTGGTTTCTTTGGCGATGCATCAGAAACAGGCACGGATGCATCACGCTCCTCGTCGTTGCGTTACTTTTCCAGCTCCCAACAGCAGGAACAACCTACAGAGGCCCAGAACAGCAACAGGAACCTCTTGGCAGTTCAGAACTCCCAGCAAGGAAGTTCAGTTGAGCTGGGGGTGAGGTCTTTGTATCCCTGAGACTTCAAAACAGGAGGCAAGCTCTACTTTAAGGCCTTGGAGATCTCCTTCAAGCAGGAGACACAGCACACAGCAAAGTCCTTGTCCTTTCCTTTGGCAGAAACAGCCACTGCAGGCCAACCCCAGGCAGCACACAGCAAAAGAGCAGTACTACTCCTTCAGTTTTTCCAGCTCTTCTCCTTGGCAAAGGTTTCTCTTGAATTCCAGAAGTGATCTAGAGTTCAGGGGTCTGGGCCCCACATTTATAGTACAAAATCCTTTGTTCTTTGGTGGCAGAGAAGCTCTTTGCCCAGCCAAAACCAATTATGTCCTCTCTGGTGAAGCTGCCTGGCAGAAAGTGGAGACAGCATTGTCCAAGGCAGACCGGCCCATTCAGGTGTGAAAGAAATCTCCTCCCCCTACTCTGAGTGCAGCCCAAGTCTATTCAGCCCAGCTCACCCTGGAAAGGCAGGACACACCTCACACCCCCCCCCAAGTGGCTGTCTGAACAGAACACACATCCCCAGCCCCTGTCACTCCAAAGCCAGAGAGTCAATACACAAACCTAGCAGAGGCACACAAGATGGCTAAGCAAGAAAATACCTACTTTCTAAAAGTGGTATTTTTAAACACAGAATGTAAAAATCATCCTTACTAATAAAAGATGCATCGTTAGTTCAGGCATACTAAACTTTACCTTCCTATCTTGTCCCAATGGGAAGTTATATTTAAAAGATGTTATAAATAAACTCCCATTCTATCCTATGGGACAGATACCCTTTCAATAGTGTAAAACGAAATTGGCAGTATTTCACTATCAGGACATGCCACACACATCAGGACATGTCTCACCTTTCACATACACTGCACCCTGCCCACAGGGGTACCTTGGGCCTACCTTAGGGTGACTCACATGTAGGAAAGGAGAAGGTTAGGGCATAGCAAGTGGGTGCACTTGCCAGTTCGACATGGCAGTACTAGACTGCACACAGACACTGCAATAGCAGGCCTGAGTTCTGTTGTAAGGCTGCTTGTGTGGGTGGCACAATCAGTGCTGCAAGCCCACTAGCAGCATTTGGTTTACAGGCCCTGGGCACACACAGTGCACTGTACTAGGGGCTTAACAGTAAACCAAATAAGCCAATTATGGAAACACTAATCCATGACAACAATTTACAGAGGGGGCACTTGCACTTTGGCACTGAACAGCAGTGGCAAAGTGCTCAAAGCATCTAGACCAGCAAAAGCGAAGTCCAACACACAGTAAAATCACGGGAGGCAAAGGTAAAAATACAGGGGAATCCCATGCCAAGGATGCCAGGTCTAACAAATATGTTCTGTATTTCAGTTTTGCATTCACTGCATGACTTTTCAACATACAGAATACTAACGAGTGTTTGGGCTGCGCTTTTTTATCTTTGTTTATTTTAAATTTTGTACCACTGAATTTAACTGCTTTTCTGCGCTACAGGCTGCCCATGGTTACAATAACCCATTTTGTAGCGCATTAATATGGGCAAAGTGAACACACACACATATCATGATAGACACTTGGCAATACTGTTGGGGAAAAAAATGCAAACCAATGGGCAGATATTTACCTCACATCCCGTGTGTGCTTCAGATCTTTTTTTTCTATCCACAATCATGACCAGAAATATGTCTGCAAGGCTGAACAAAGCACAGGTTTCCAAGTGCACTTTTGGGAATGTAATGTCACACCTCCAGTGATGGTGTCCTACTCCACCAGTGCATAATTCTACATAGCATGGAGTTACACTGACGGGAATGCAGCCCTGTGCAAACACATGTTTTTTTTCTCTGTGGGAAAAAAAATCCCCATGGGGAAAGCTGTTCTGCAACCCCCTTCCAAAGGTAACTTGTAACTTTTTTGCCATTTCCGGGGTGAAAAATGGTCAGATCAGGGTTTGACAGTCAGCACAAATCTACGTGGTGTGGGTAGTCTCAAACGTCTAAGGCAAACCACAGATCGAAGCACCTCCTTCCCACCTACTGAGTGGGGTGTACTACTGTAGAATAGTGGTCTTTGTATTTCAATGCATATATTGACCATAGAGCAAATGTATAGGCATATAGTTGGGCCTGATAATATGAGTTGTAGTCCTAGATGCATAGCACAAATATCTAGTTCCCAACTTCCAACTGGGTATTTTTAATTAATATGTTGGGGGTTACACTGATGTCAAGGCTTTGACTTTAGAAATGAGAAGTCACTTAAATCCTTCAGAGCCAAGATTAAAGAGCAGAGGAATTTCTCAGGCTGCATAGTTCTGAATAATGCATAGTGGTCACCCAGAAAAGCTGTCTCACTATTTGTACATATCATAGATGCACAGATCGTATTGGCCTTGGAACTTGGAGGGTCATTAGGATGGCGGTCGGAAAATCACCCCGACCGCCATGGAAGCGGAAAACAACCGCCCGCCGGCACCGTGGAGAAACCGGCGGCCAAGTTATGATCAACCGCCCAAAAACACAGACCGCGGCGGTACGGGGGAACAAAAACCGCCCGTAGCGCGCGGAGATGGCCAAAACACGTCCGTGGCAGACGGATCCGCTGCGGAAAAACACAAACCCGCTGCAAGGATAGCGGAGACACCGCACGGCAAATTAGGATATCCCCGCAGGTCCCGCGGCACGTTCCGCTCTTTCCGACCGCCGCGATCGCTAACAGTGATGAATGGGAGAGCATGCGGAAGAGCTGCAACAAAGCCACCGCCGCGGACGCTCCGTGACAATTTTGGCGGACGAATCAAAAATCCCACAATAAGGCCACACAGTGCCCACACCAAAGTAGCCATGCCACCCAAAAACAGAAAACACACCCCAATGACACAACATTGCACACAGAAAAAAATTACAAGGACAACCCACACAACACACCTGAGAGCACTCCCACATGTGGACACACCCACATAGCAGAGCATAAAACCAGCCCCTTCCTTGACCACAATCCTCTGCACTAACCCACAACTGAAGGGCCCAACCCCTGAGAACAAAGGATAGGCAAAGCTACACCCCATCACCACTCACACCACACACAGCACCACCACCACTTCCACACATGCACCCCTAACCCCTTTGCACATCACACACCATACACATCACCACCACCACCACTTACACCCCTGCACCTACAACACCTCTGCACATCACACACCATGTCAACACATAAAATGCCCAAATTCACAGAGAGTGAGTTGAAGGTAATGGTAGATGAGATAGTCAGAGTGGAACCACAACTGTTTGGTAGCCTGGTCCAACAGACACCATTAGCCACAAGGACTCAAATGTGGGCAAGGATAGTCCAGAAGGTCAATGCAGTAGGGACCATCCCAAGATCCAGAAAGGAAATCATGAAGCGGTGGCATGACTTGAAGAGGGTTGTCAAAGAGAGGAGGACCAAGAACCGTGAGCTGGCTGACAGGACTGGCGGTGGCACTCCCATACCACCAAAACCATTCACCCAATGGGAGGGGAAGGTGCTTGCCATACTGCATCCAGAGAGTCTCACAGGAGTACCCGGGGGAGTGGAGGCTGGTAAGTACAAACAAATGACTACCACCACACTGCTATGTACTGCCTTGCACAACTACAAAGATACACCTCCTAGGAACAATTCCATTCATCTGCACCACACACTCACTAAAACATGTCTCACAGATCCAACATCCACCCCTCCCAAACACCACCAATGTACCTAGCAACATTACCATGGGTGCATGTGCACAGGCAGCCTGCACTGCAACTCCCACCATGCCCCCTTGTCCCACACCTCAGCAGGATGGAGCACTCCCCCACCCAGAAGCATGTGTCACCATTACATCCCCAACAAACAAACTTACAGGTAGGTAGCCATCTTGCCATGGAGGGCTGTTTGGGGTGGAGGCCTGTACTACTACTCCCACCATGCCCCCTGTCCCACACCTCAGCAGGATGGGGCACTACCCCACCCCACCCAGAAGCATGTGTCAGCCATTACATCCCCAACAAACAAACTTACAGGTAGGTAGCCATCTTGCCATGGAGGGCTGTATGTGGGAGGGAGGCCTGTACTACTACTGCCACCATGCCCCCTGTCCCACACCTCAGCAGGATGGGGCACTCCCCCACCCCACCCAGAAGCATGTCTCAGCCATTACATCCCCAACAAACAAACTTACAGGTAGGTAGCCATCTTGCCATGGAGGGCTGTTTGGGGTGGAGGCCTGTACCACTACTCCCACCATGCCCCCTGTCCCACACCTCCGCAGGATGGGGCACTCCCCCACCCCACCCAGAAGCATGTGTCAGCCATTACATCCCCAAAAAACAAACTTACAGGTAGGTAGCCATCTTGCCATGGAGGGCTGTTTGGGGTGGAGGCCTGTACTACTACTCCCACCATGCCCCCTGTCCCACACCTCAGCAGGATGGGGCACTCCCCCACCCCACCCAGATGCATGTGGCATATAATGGATCACTCCAAATAAACAAACAGCTAGCCAGACATATTATTCTGTCTTGTGCCACCACTGAGCAGGATGCAAGCCTCCACCACGCACACACAGATGTGTCACAAAACAAACACAAATGCTAACACACAACAGGCAAGTAGGCAGTACGTGCACCTAGCCATTTGACACAAAAAGAATGGTGCCATATGACAACACCAGTCCTCTCAATGTACAAATATGCACACCGATCATATTGCCACACACAGTGTGCACACAGCTAAGCAAAGGAAACTGTCACAGCAACCAAAGTGAGACACACCAATGCACATGTAGAGGAAAGACTGGGAACAATCATGCACAGCAATGAATGACAGGTTCAGTGCCATGGGGCCAGAGTAACAACGACCATATGAACAGTAAGAAAGCATGTTATGTGGTACCAATCCAGATATGCACATGACAAGACAAAGGTATGCAGGAGATGACAATGGCCAGGACATGCCCAGATGTGACGGCTGACAGGTCATAAAAATCCACATACAGTCCGCACAAAAATCATATTTTGCGCAAGGCCCTAGATGTCAACATGTCCCTGTAATCACAAATCATGCACGTGGTGCATGGTACATATTGACACCTCACACCATGGACAAGAAATGCATGTACCACCGCAGCATGTCAGGAGGCACAGTAGTGCACATAGGAAACAATGTGATGATCAGTCAACTGTGTAGTGTACTAACAGTGAATGACACACAGCTAACACAAATCTTACGTGGTGCACCCCAATGACCATTTCCCATCTGATCCACAGGTGACCAAGAATTGACTGCAGAGGACGACACCAGCAACCTGCAGGGCCAGTCTACCCCCCTCATCCCCGGAACATCGACTCTCGGATGTTGACTTCCAGGAATCTTCGGACGAGGAGACTGAGGCCGGGCCATCTGGTGTTCCAGGGCGCAACAGGTCCCAGGACCCCGTTGTCCCCCCACCACACCTGCAGCTACAACAACCAATCTGCAGGCCCCTGCTGTTACGTCCGGTGCGTCCTCCACCACCACCACAACCACCAGTGCTGCCTGCAACACCCTCCCTGTCCCACAGGATGACCACCCCACCCTAGCAACTGAGGAAGGCAGGGAGAGGATGTGTGTTCCGACAGTGGAGAGGCAACCGGTCCGTGGCAGCAGAGCAGGTGGGAGGGGCAGGGTCACCCACACACGAACACAGCCTGGGACCGAATCCCTGGACCACATCCACAGAGTCCTTGGGGCATATGAACGGGCCCAGGGACAAACGGCCCGGTCCGAACAAGATTCACGTGAGCTCCTCCTGCTGATGAGGTCCATGGACACCCGCATGGGACAAATTGTGGACCTCTTGGGCCAACTAGTGGCGGTACTGAGGGACAGGCCTGCGTCACAAACAATACCTCCCCCTCCCACTGGTGGTCCGCAGGATGACAGTTCACCATCCTCCCCTGCGGCCACAGAGAGTGGTGAGTCCTCAGACCCCACTGGGCCTATAGCAGAGCCCCCCCCTGCCAAACGGAAAAGGGGACGTCCGAAGAAAACCCTGGGAGTATCTGTTGGCAAAGCACCTGCCAAACGCCAGTCACGCAGCCAGCCATGATGGCAACCCTCTGCACCACTGCATTGACTTTTTGGACTGTCCTTCCCCACACTGCCTTGTGAATGGCATCTGTCTGTTGGACTGGGTCACCACACCTATGTGGTGACCACTTGATTATCTCATTTACCATGAATGTCAACTCACTGCTCCACTAATCACCTCACTGTCAATGTACCCCCTCACATGTCACCTTTGTAAATAAACAAATCCTTACACACACGTTGTTGTACCTGCACCGTCTTTATTCCAGGATGTACAATTTTCAACAGGAATACAATGTACCAGGGGACGGAGTGTATGTAGGCAAGGAGAGGTCAAAGGCACCTAGGAAAAAACAACAGAACAACATTCACTAGTCTGGGTGTGGCATCACAGACATCACACAACACTTCACAACAAGAACAACCCACATGCACACATAACAATGGGCAACAAGTGCCAACATACACATCCTGTAGATGTTCAGAAATGAACTGTCCCATCAACATTGACAGCAAACACTGAGTCTACAACTGGCTGCTGTCACAAATCTCACTTACACCCTCACAACAACAGCAACATCATCAGACAATGGGTACGTTGTACATTGTCACCCACCTTCAAGTGAAGTAGCGGGTGATGAGCTGTTGGCGCTAGAGTCAACACCTTCCTCCTCTCCACTGTCATCATCACTGGACACGGGTTGGTTTGCAGGCGGGGTCCTTGGCTGCTCATCAGCATCCAGGAGCAGGGGAATCTCCTTGCGAATGGCTAGGTTGTGGAGCATGCAGCATGCCACTACAATCTGACACACCTTCCTGGGCGAGTACATCAGTGCCCCTCCGGTCTTGTCGAGGCAGCGGAAACGTGACTTTAGCAGTCCAAAGGTACGCTCCACCACACGACGTGTCCTCCCATGGGCATCATTGTAGCGGACATCAGCTGGTGTCCTGGGGTTCCGCAGTGGGCTCAGCAACCAAGGATGGTTGGGATATGTAGAGTTACCTATGTGTGACACACAAAGAAACATTGCAATGTTGCAGATGCAGAGGACAGCAGGTCACACACTCAGCACGCCAAATGACTAGGCATACTCACCCACAATCCATGCATGCTCAGGAAGCAGATTGGCCATCAGCTGGGGTACAATGCTGCTACGCAGGATGTATGAGTCATGGGCCGAGCCTGGAAATTTTGCACACACGTGGGAGATGATCATATCTGCCAGGCATACCACTTGGACATTTATGGAGTGGTAATGTTTACGATTCCTGTATGTGTGCTCACGGACCTGTGGTGGCACTAGCCCAACATAGGTGCAATCAATGGCACCAACTACATGGGGGATGTGTCCAAGGGGATAGAAATCTCCCTTTACAGCTGCCAATTCTGTCCCCCTGGGGAAATGGATGTATCTGTCCTTGTAGATCATCATGGCGGACAGAACATCCCGCAGCACCATGCTGAACATGGGTTGTGACATCCCACCTGCCTCGGCCACCGTGTTCTGGAATGATCCAGTCGCAAAAAAATGCAGTGCCGCCATCACCTTATACGTTGGGGTGAAAGCTGTTGGATATGTTCGGCGAGGTTGCAGGTGGGGCTCCAACAAATCACAAAGGGTCTTGAGGGTGGCTCTATCCAGACGGCATTTCCGGATGATCGCCTCATCCTCCATGTCTGCCAGCACTGTCAAGTGACGATGCAGATTTGGTCTCCTCCTAGTTGAGATGAGAGTTGACACATTGTAATGCAATACATCATGGGATGTGCACAGCATCTCACATCATGGCTGACACAACGGCAACAAAGAATGTCATATGAATTGAGTCACAGACCAGCTGACATGTAGGGACCCCTTCAACTACACAAATCACACACTTGTCAGATTACACACAGCAAGTCCCCCAAACAACACCTCGGTCAAAGTGAATGGACATTGGGATATGGCCACATTCCCCATGGGCACGCCTGGGAGTCTGTCATCCTGCACATGTGTGACAAGGCAACCCCACGGTATCCTACCTAGCTGCTGTACATGACACACATTCAGGCGTCAATTGAACCTGGCACACCTCAACAACTTATTGACCACAGTCTGAGCATCAATGACGAGTGTGTGCATGATCTAACATGAGAGGACATGCTAAAACAAACATCATCAATTGTGGAAACAAATGCTGTGATTGACAATGCACATCAACACATTGACATGTGTGCACATTGTATTGTCCATACCAACACTGTCCTGTAGTGTAGTGTAGTGTACTGTAGGTGCGGTACTGAGAGACAAGTGATGCCCAAATGGCGGTTGGCATGCTCCGCCACCCAAATGGCGGTGCCTCATGTGTGTCTATGGCACCCAAATTGCGCAAACTACCGCCTGGCACCAGCGGTGTGTGTGCAACACACCCCAATGCACAGGTGCAGTACTGATAGCCCCAGAGACATGGCCAAATGGTGGTTGGCATGCTCCACCACCCAAATGGCGGTGCCTCATGTGTGTCCATGGCACCCAAATTGCAGAAAGTACCGCCTGGCACCAGCGGTGTGTGTGCAACACACCCCAATGCACAGGTGCGGTACTGATAGCCCCAGAGACATGGCCAAATGGCAGTTGGCATGCTCCGCCACCCAAATGGCGGTGCCTCATGTGTATCTATGGCACCCAAATTGCGGAAAGTACCGCCTGGCACCAGCGGTGTGTGTGCAACACACCCCAATGCACAGGTGCAGTACTGATAGCCCCAGAGACATGGCCAAATGGCGGTTGGCATGCTCCGCCACCCAAATGGCGGTGCCTCATGTGTGTCCATAACACACAAGATGATGGACGGAATGCTGTACATTGGCAAACATTCACCCCCAGTCACAGATCTGGGTTTAATCCATCGTTATTTTGCTTCACCACGCCACCCCAGTTCAGACATGGCCATATGTAAATCAGTCTTGACCCTGTGCCTCATGGGAACAGTCCAGACCGAACTGCCAAGCCATGTCTTCCCTGGACCGGAATCAAGCATCCTAGGACCGGTTTCAGGCTATCAGCCTTCATCAGCCAGGATAGCTTGACTCCAGTGGCGTAGTGAGCACGGGACCCACGTCTGGGCATACCCTTCCCACTTAGGGCGAAATGCAAAACACACAAGATGATGGACGGAATGCTGCACATTGGAAAACATTCACCCCCAGTCACATATCTGGGTTTAATCCATCGTTATTTTGCTTCACCACGCCACCCCAGTTCAGACATGGCCATATGCAAATCAGTCTTGACCCTGTGCCTCATGGGAACAGTTCAGACCAAACTGCCAAGCCATGTCTTCCCTGGACCGGAATCAAGCATCCTAGGACTGGTTTCAGGCTATCAGCCTTCATCAGCCAGGATAGCTTGACTCCAGTGGCGTAGTGAGCTCGGGACCCACGTCTGGGCATACCCTTCCCACTTAGGGCGAAATGCAAAACACACAAGATGATGGACGGAATGCTGCACATTGGCAAACATTCACCCCCAGTCACAGATCTGGGTTTAATCCATCGTTATTTTGCTTCACCACGCCACCCCAGTTCAGACATGGCCATATGCAAATCAGTCTTGACCCTGTGACTCATGGGAACAGTCCAGACCGAACTGCCAAGCCATGTCTTCCCTGGACCGGAATCAAGCATCCATGGATTTAGGCCCAGATCTCTGTACTGGGGTGAATGTATGACATTGTTCTGCATTCTGTCCATCAACTGTTGTTTTTGCATTTGTCACCCCGAGTGGGACGGGTATACCCAGACGTGGGTCCCGTGCTCTCCATGCCACTGGAATCAAGCTATCCTGGCTGAAGAGGGGTGAAACCCCGAAACCGGTCCTAGGATGCTTGTTTCCAGTCCAGGGAGGACCTGGCTTGGCAGTTCGGGCTGGACTGTTCCCATGAGGCACAGGGTCAAGACTGATTTGCATATGGCTGGGTTCAAACTGGAATGGCATGGTGAGTAACCCTGGGCAAAGCACTATGCTACGCTCGCGTAGTTTGCGAAGTTTGCGCTACTTCGCACAACGCGAATTGCACGTAGCACAGTGCAAACACGCGTAGCGTAGCGTAGTGCAGCGGTCATTTTGCTTGCTCACGGTCCTCAACGTCAAGTTGGCGACCGCGAGCAAGCAAAATGACATCCCGGCGAGATTCTCAACGCAGGGAGGTCAGGTTTCTCATTGCGAGTGGTCGCGTATGCTCGCGACCGCTCGCGATGAGAAACTACCAGTTCGCGTTGAGAAAGCTGCCGCTCGAGTAAAAATCTACTCGAGCGGCAGTAAAAGACAGCTCGCACTGTGCAAGATGCCGTTTTCAATGATTGCACAGTGCGGACAAGCATCCGGCACTGTGCAATTATTGCGAACTTACGCGTAGTTCGCGTAGTGCAAACTGCACTTTGCGTAGCTTCGCGTAGCGCTACTTCGCGAACTACGCCCAGGCTTAATGGTGAGCAAAAAAAATGATGGATTTAGGCCCAGATCTCTGTACTGGGGTGAATGTATGACATTGTTCTGCATTCTGTCCATCAACTGTTGTTTTTGCATTTGTCACCCGAGTGGGACGGGTATGCCCAGACGTGGGTCCCGTGCTCTCCATGCCACTGGAATCAAGCTATCCTGGCTGAAGAGGGTGAAACCCCGAAACCGGTCCTAGGATGCTTGTTTCCAGTCCAGGGAGGACCTGGCTTGGCAGTTCGGGCTGGTCTGTTCCCATGAGGCACAGGGTCAAGACTGATTTGCATATGGCTGGGTTCAAACTGGAATGGCATGGTGAGCAAAAAAAATGATGGATTTAGGCCCAGATCGCTGTACTGGGGTGAATGTATGACATTGTTCTGCATTCTGTCCATCAACTGTTGTTTTTGCATTTGTCACCCCGAGTGGGACGGGTATGCCCAGACGTGGGTCCCGTGCTCTCCATGCCACTGGAATCAAGCTATCCTGGCTGAAGAGGGGTGAAACCCCGAAACCGGTCCTAGGATGCTTGTTTCCAGTCCAGGGAGGACCTGGCTTGGCAGTTCGGGCTGGACTGTTCCCATGAGGCACAGGGTCAAGACTGATTTGCATATGGCTGAGTTCAAACTGGAATGGCATGGTGAGCAAAACAAATTATGGATTTAGGCCCAGATCTCTGTACTGGGGTGAATGTATGACATTGTTCTGCATTCTGTCCATCAACTGTTGTTTTTTCATGTGTGTCCATGGCACCCAAATTGCGGAAAGTACCGCCTGGCACCAGCGGTGTGTCCCCGCCATGGTCCATGCCATTACAGCCAATGGGTTCCACGAACGCAGAAGCTCGATGCAATTTTGAAAATAGCGGTAGGCGTGCTACACCACTGCGGTGCCGGTCATTGGATGCAATCAAAAGATGCAATACCGCGGTAGCGCCCGCCTGGCCCCTGCGGTGTGTCACCGCCATGGTCCATGCCATTACAGCCAATGGGCTCCGCGATCGCGGAAGCTCAATGCAATTTTAAAAATAGCGGTAGGCGTGCTACACCACCGTGGTGCCGGTCATTGGATGCAATCAAAAGATGCAATACCGCGGTCGGCCCGCCTGGCCCCTGCGGTGTGTCACCGCCATGGTCCATGCCATTACAGCCAATGGGCTCCGCGATCGCGGAAGCTCGATGCAATTTTGAAAATAGGGGTAGGCATGCTACACCACCGCAGTGCCAGTCATTGGATGCATTTGTAAAAGGCTGACCTGGTAGACCAATTGCAGCAGCCCAGGACTACTGGAACAACACCAGGGGGCTATATATGTGTGGGAGAGTGCCCAGAATTTCCACTGCTCACAGAGCCTGCTGCCTGAGACCCTCACCTGCTGCTGCCTCCAGGGACTGCTGCCTGAGACCCTCACCTGCTGCTGCCTCCAGGGACTGCTGCCTGAGACCCTCACCTGCTGCTGCCTCCAGGGTCTGCTGCCTGAGACCCTCACCTGCTGCTGCCACTGCTGTCTCTAACCAACAGTGATGTCAAGGACAGAGAAGATCCGTGCCAGTCCCTTCACTGGCGAGGAGCTTGAGGTCCTGGTGGACGAGGTGCTCACACAGTACCCAAGGCTATATGGTGCCCCAAATGTCGTGGTAAGTCTTCCACAGTGGGTGTGAGAGTGCAGGGGGGGCACACATGTAGTCGGTCTGATGCAGCATGTGCATGTGAGTGTGGGTTTGTGTCATGCATTGTCTAACTTGCATTCCATTGGGTGAAGGGGTGTGTACCCTACTCCTCAAGTCTCCCTGCCTGCACATCAAGATTTGAGGGACATGTCTTGTCTTGTCAGCCATACAGTGAAGTAGCAAGTTGGTAATGGAGGATTCAGGCCAGTCATTGCTAGTGTGCATGTCTTTGCGTTTCCCTGTTGTCCATCTCAGTGTGAGCCCACCTGGCCTGCACAGTCACTGCCCAATCCAACAAGAACACATCACTGACTGTACAGAGTGTAACATGTTCATTTTCAAATTTGACTCCCCTTCAATGTGCCAGGTCAACCCTGTAGATTGCACACAACTTGCACTGTGAGACAGGAGGTGGGTTTGTGAGATCATGTCCCTCAATGTGATATACATGACACAGTGGGCTACTCACAGTGCATGTTCGTTGACGCCTGCGCATTGTCAGACACAGTGGGTCTCGCCACATACACATGTTGTTTTGTGACGTATGTCTTGCTCTACCTAAAAATGGTTAGTAGATGTGGGCAGAGTACACATGCGCTTCTGTGCTGGCATCCTGCTTGTACATGAGATGTGCAAGTATTGTGTCCCCCTTATACATGCATGCATTTACGTGTGATTCTCACATGCAGATTTACCATGTGAAAAGCATTTATGTCTCTGCATGTGAGATATGTGGATTTGTGATTAATCTGTATCATGCTACTGTCCTGAGTGATTTGGTCACATGACACTGTGCCACTGATGTTTGCCCCCTCTTGTCTCCCATGCCTGCAGCGCAAGGTGCACCAGCATAAGGCCGTGTGGAGGGGCATTGCGAACAAGGTGCGTGCTCTGGGAGTATCAAACCAACGGCGCACCCACTGCCACAAGAGGTGGGACGACATCTCATGGCGGGCAAAGAACGTTGCGGAGATGACACTGGGGCGGATCCCTCGCACTGGCCGGATGGCACGGCGCAGCATGACACCACTAATGTGCCGCATGTTGGCCGTGACTCACCCTGAGCTGGATGCACGATTGAAGGAGCATCGGCAGGCAATTAGGGGTGAGTGTACTGGGAAGGGTGACTATGGCTGTGTGTGGCTGCATGTGTGCACAGCATGTGCCAGCGCTGGGCAATGTGATGTTGGTAGTGTGATGCAGTGGCCTGTGAGTGTCAGCTTGTGCCGGTGCTGGGTGCAGATGTCATGCATGTGTCCTACCTGTACTTAACACTGGGAAACGGGTATGGGGCATTTAAATGGCATTGTGGGTGGTGTGAGACAGGTATGAGCTATCTGTGTTGCAGTTGTAACGGAGCCACATGCAGGATGTTGTGCTGTGTGGTCATCACATTGCTCACTTTGTCCCGGTTTGATAGTGCACACGCACTGTTGTGATGACAGAGGTGGGTTTGAGCAATGTAATTGCACAGGGTGGCGTTCAACATGTAGATCTAGTCATCTTAATGGTTGTCTGTAATGCATATGTTTGTTCTGTTGCTGCCACTGCACTGACCCTACATCTCTCTCTCTCATGCAGCATCTCCCGTGGTCACGGAGGAACATGGGACAGACACCAGTGGTGGGGAAACCAAACACAACAGCTGCAGAGGAGCCCTGTGAGACAGATGTGACCAGCACCTCGGAGGGGGACAGGAGTCTGCTGGAGGAATCACAGCCCGAGACGCAAAGTAGTACGTCATCTGATGCCAGCGGTGACGCAGACATGTTGGCGGGCACAGGGAACGGGGACTCTGCATCATCTTCCACCACACAGCGTGCAGTGCCCACCCTCCCAGCCACTTCCTCTGGTGCTGCCCGTGTTCGCACCGCTAAGAGGGGAAGGGTGTCCTTCACCCCTGGCACCGCAGCCCCTGCCCCGGTCCCCCCTGCTGCCAGCAGTGCTGAGTCTGTGTGTAGGCCAGACAGCTCTCCTCAATGCATTCATGGACCACGACAGTAAATTGGCTCAGGTGGTTGCATTCATTGAGGGCATACATTCAGACGTGGGTGGGCTGCACCAGACTGTCCAGTCATTGTCCACTGTAGTGACATCAGCCCTTCAACTGGCACAATCTGGGAGTCCAGCGAAAGTCCCTTTGTCCACACCCATGCCAGTGGCCACGTCGGACGACAGTGACCACGCTCCACAGACCTCTAAGTCATGATACGGCACACGTAGCACACAGCAGCAGCAGAAGCCCAAGCGGTCCAGGCCACAGACACCATCCCCACAGATGACCAAAGACACCCCAGTGCACACAGACAAGAGCCCATCAGGCAACACCAGGGGACAAAGAGCCAAGAAGCAGGCGTCAGGGTCACGTGCCTCAGGGACATCCCCAGCCAAGGACTCTCCTGTCCCGAAAGCGTCTCCCAAAACCAAACATACAATTTCCATGTCCACTGAGAAGGTGGTGAGTGCCAAGGATAGGCATAAGAAGGGCTGCAAGTCCGATTCACCCACTACCTCGACTCCCATAGCAAGCCCAGTGAAGCAGGGAATGGAGGGCACTGTGGGGGGACCACCTGGTAGGCAGGGGTTGGAGGGGCAAATCCAGGGCCATGCAAAGCGTTGCGCAGGTTCAAGCACGTCACCAGAGGGAGGTCCAGCGTCTGCACCTGCTGCAGCCTTGGTGTTGAGTGAGCCTGATGTGTCCACGCCACTTCCCATTGTTCCCAAAACAGTGAAGCCATTGCGACTCCCCAAGAAGTGGAAAGGCACCCCTCCACAATCTCCCATCCACACTGTGTCTCATGTCTGCATGACTCCACCTCCACCTCCACGTGCCACTATGCCACCTGGTCCAAGCAGCCCTCCGTTTTGCCAAAACACTGATAGGTATACCTCAGCTGTGCCTCCCTCTCCCCAGCCAAGTGCTCCAACTGGGCCCGACACACAGCCAGCTCCCAGTACGACTGACAGCCAAGTCTGAGTGTTGGTAGACCTCACACGCCTGTCTCTCACACTGCATGGCCTGTGCTGAACATCGTGACACCCCAGACAGTGTTGCTGACCATGGTTTGGGTACAGTTGCACACATTCCCTGTGCATCTTCTCATGGACTCACTCTGCACTTTGTCCTGCCCACTGGCCTTGCCGTTCACTGCTGTGTGCCCCCTGCCTGTGCAGCTTCTCATGGACTCACTCTGCACTTTGTCCTGCCCACTGGCCTTGCCGTTCACTGCTGTGTGCCCCCTGCCTGTGCAGCTTCTCATGGACATGCCCTGCACTTTGCCCTGCCCACTGGCCTTGCCGTTCACTGCTGTGTGCCCCCTGCCTGTGCAGCTTCTCATGGACTCACTCTGCACTTTGTCCTGCCCACTGGCCTTGCTGTTCACTGCTGTGTGCCCCCTGCCTGTGCAGCTTCTCATGGACATGCCCTGCACTTTGTCCTGCCCACTGGCCTTGCCGTTCACTGCTGTGTGCCCCCGCCTGTGCAGCTTCTCATGGACTCACTCTGCACTTTGTTCTGCCCACTGGCCTTGCTGTTCACTGCTGTGTGCCCCCTGCCTGTGCAGCTTCTCATGGACATGCTCTGCACCTTGGACTGGCCACTGGCCTTGCTGTTTTGCCCCTGCCTGTGCAGCTTCTCATGGACATGCTCTGCACCTTGGACTGGCCACTGGCCTTGCTGTTTTGCCCCTGCCTGTGCAGCTTCTCATGGACATGCTCTGCACCTTGGACTGGCCACTGGCCTTGCTGTTTTGCCCCTGCCTGTGCAGCTTCTCATGGACATGCCCTGCATTTTGTGCCTTGCTATTATCTACTCTTGTTGCCTATCTGTGCATTTTGTGAATAAAGACAGTTGCTCCTGTTGTCTGTTTTGTCAGTGTCCTTACTGAATAAAGTTCTTTTACTGTGTGTATATGGTTTACTGTGCCACATGCTGTGTGTGCCACTTCAACCTTGCCAATTTCTATACTCACTTACTCTATTTTTTGCAGGGGTGAGGGACTTCAGTTTTTCCTGACCCTGATACTTGTGTGGGCAATGTATTTGATTTGATGTGTGATGCAGTTGTCATTGTTTGTTCATGTTGGCTGCGTTGTACACATGTCAAGTTGGGGTGCACTGCCAGCTCAGAATGGGATTCTGTCCAGAGGATTGCAGGCATGCTGGCCAGGCTCATCATGTATGTGTGTTTGCTGTGGTACTGCTTCACTTCCTGTGTGTGATGTTGTCTTTGTGCTGTGCTGATTGGTGTTGTGTGGGTTCATGTTGTGTCACTCATTTCTGTGTGTGGCTGGTATGCTTGTTGTTCAGACACTGCTTGTTGTGCATGCAGTGCTGTGGGGGTATGTTGCCTTGTCATTGGCTGGTATGCATCCACTTATGTCCTGCTGTGTTTGCTATGTGTTCTTTTTTTGGCTGTGCATCTGATGTTTGTTTGCAGTGGCTGTGTTTATCTGTGATGGTACACTTCTTGTCTGTGTTGTGGTATGTTGTGTGTGCATTGTTCCTGACTGATGGGGTCGTGCACTCCTGTTGTGTCTGTGCTCCCATTGCCTTTCCACATGTTTGCTGCACAGGGCATGTCTGTTCTTGTTGTGGTTCTGTGTGTGGGTCTGTTGGGTTATGTGTTTGTCTGTTGTTTTTGTGCAGACATTGGTTCTGGCATCCCTGTGTGTATGTGATGTTTGTGGCTACCCCCAGGGAGTGTGACTGTTTGTCTGTGTATTGCCTGGACATTATTGCCACCCTTCTGTTTGTTTGACACTGGTGTTGTGTACTGCAGATGTGAGGGGGTATGTGTGTGGATTCCTACTAGTGTTTGACAGTCATGGAGTGTGTCAATTGGCCCTGTGTGTTGTGCTGCTGGAGTATTCCTGTGAAGTATTTGTATACATATGTGTGGCTGTTCACAGTTTGAATTCAGGGCCTTCATTTTATCCTTGTGCCTCTACATGTGTTGCCTTGCTGTTTTCATGGGTTGTTGCACTGTGCTGTCTGGGGTTTGACTTCAATCACTATGCAAGCAATGTGTGAATAGGTGGGCTGGGGGTGTTGTTCTATGTTCCTTGTCTTGCATGTGCTGTACACATGCTTGGTGGTTATCTCCTTGGCCTTCCATTTGTGTGCACCTCACTTTGGCTTTCCTGTTTTGTGTGCTCCATTGCTGGTGGCATGTGGTGTGTGTATGTGTCTGTGTGTCAGTGTGGGGTATGTGTGTGTGACTTGGCAGGCTGTGTGTCCAGTGAGATGTTTGTTCCTTGTATGTGTCCATTTGATGCTTGTACTGAGTTTACTTGCCATTGGTGTGGTGTTGTTGTGGTGTGTGTGTGTAGCCCTGGCCCTGTGCTTCTGTGATGTGTGTTCCTGTGCAGCGACTCCTGCTGTGGCTGTGTCCCTATTTGTTTTGTGTGTGGTGCAGGGTGTGGTGTCACCTGGCTTGTTGTTGTGCATGGGGGTGCACAGGTGTGGCACATGTTTAATGTCCCTTCAGTGGGGGGCTAGTGTATGAGGGTGGAGTAGTGGCCCTGTGGTCTTTGTGCCCTGCCCATGCCTGGTGCTGGCCCAGCCTTCTGCATTGTGCGCATGTATTCCCTTGTCTTCACCGCTGCGGTGAAGTGGCCGTGACATTGCCGCACGTTCGCGGTCGATGTGTGACCTGGATGCGGAGGGGTGTATTGGTGGCAGGTGGGTCATGTGTGTGTGCACTTGGGGATGTGTTCCTATCCCCACCAGGGTGTCTGATGTGGTTAGGGACCCTGTGCCAGTCCATGGTTTGTGTTTTGTGGTTGTGTGTGGGGTTGTGGTATTGCGTACCTGCGGTGGCGTCCACGACGGGCCATTATTTGCTGGTGATGTATCAGGTACAGCACCGGGAAAACGTGGAGTGCTGGGTCCATGGCGGTCGTGTCCGGGCGCTGTGGGCCGGGTCTCTGGTTTCGCGCTCCGCTGTCGAGTTTCCGCCGTGTAGGATTGGCCGGTTTCTCCGCTGCGGTGCGACTTGTTTTTTGGAGCATCCTAATTTGTGGGCCGGAGCGGACGTCATTCCGCACGGTGGTCTGTCTCCATTGGCTCCCACCGCCGCGCTTGCGGGCGCACTTTGATGGCGGTTCGCGTCGCACGGCAGCGGACGGGAAATGGTCTATGTTTGGCCATTCTAATATGGCGGACGTGATTCCCGCTGCTCGCGGGCGGAAAAATGCATTTTTCCGCACCGCCAGCACCGCGGTGGTGCCACCGCCCGACATCCTAATGGGCCCCTTAGTGCGGTCTCTAAGGTTACATACATTACACAGGCTCAGCGTTTGGACACAGAGCTATCAGATAAGTTGCATTTTCCTCATGATTCTTGCAGAATACCTATAATTAAGATTACAGAGATCTTCCAATCTAATATCTCAGAAAGAAGAACTAACCATCATGTTGCACATATCTCACATACTCTGCCTTCAACTTGCAAAACTATCAATAGGGTGTGCATATCCTACAGGCTACAGGTTCAGACAGCCAACTTTAAAGGTATGGCTCAGGGCGCACCATCTTCCCAGCTTCAAGATCTGACAGCAAAGCAACTCAAGTCATATTGATTTTGCATGGCCAGGTCTATGCCAGCACAGCGTGAAGGTATAATGGAACTTCCAATGGCAGACCCAGTTCAACAGAAATGATATTCCACATTGAAAATCATTTTCACTTCAACCCCTAATACTTTTATAGAGCTGATCCAGTTTTGGGTTCAAATCACGTCATTTATTCTGTCTGAGCAAGACCCTGCACCAATGATTCGCATAAAGCCCTTTGGACACACAAGCTCTAAAAAGGCCCTAATATCACAACAATATGAGCCTGCAACCAAAAGCATCCACGAACTAAAGTGTATTTAAAAGATCACTTCCAAATGTGAGGCAATGTATGAATTCCTAAAAATGCTTGTTAGCTGATTTCTTTCTCTTAAGCCTGTCCCTACATTCTCTCAATCCACATTGGGACTCTTACAAATTTTGTTGGCTTCTCAGCCTTCAATCTTGTTCTCCGAATTCACTGTATTTTGTTAAAATGTTAAAACCTGCATTTTGACTTTCTCTCCCTAAGGGCTAACTACAGCTATACCTTAAACCATGCTCAGGACAAACCTGCTGCAGGTGTTGAATATGGATGCTCGCTGCATGCACCTGCTCTCCCATCATGAGACTCTGGATGCTAACAAGGATTGGCAAATATATATTTTAAAGATTGGCCTGTCACCTGGCAATGGGAAGAGAGTTCAACACTCTTGGAGCAAAGTTCAACGGATCTCAGTTCAGAATTTCACAAAGTCACCTAATTCCATCATCCTAGCACTTCCCCTAATGAAAAATAGTTGTACTACTCTGACCTAATGTCATCAGATGACAGTATGAATCTAGAAACACAAAACAATAAAAGTCTCACAAAATGAATACGTTTACAGAGATCGAGCAGGAAGAGCCTTGTTGAGAGTACCAATAGGCTTCTTCCATGGTTCTTCGAAACCGAAACCACTATGTCAGCAGAGCATTTCATAGTGCATATTTTGATTGAGAGCGGTTAACAGAAACATAAAAAACGCACTATGGCTGTGTTGAAATACAAAATAGATGTGAGTCCTAGTTTGGCCCTAGTTTACTCAAAAGAGAAAAATACAGTTCTACAAGGTGCAGCGTTTTCATTTTAGTGCAGATATGATCATAATATTAGGCGCACAATTTTATTAAACAAAAAAACTACTCCAACATTTACAATGACAAATTGCTATTTCGAAGGGACACTCTAAACACGCCCTTTCAAATAGCGATTCATTATGCCTTTCTAAATCTATTTAGTATTTGGTAACATGTTACTGAGAGGCACACGTACAACCATTTCATTTTGCGACACACAAATTGCGATTTTTAGCGACTCGCAATTTGCGAGTCGCAAAATGAAATGTACTAATGTGTCTCAGACACATTTAGCGATTCACAATGGAGTAGCAAATGACCTACCTCAATAATATTCATGAGATAGGTCACAATTTGCAACCCATCAGGAATGGCATGTAATCACAGGGATGGTGACCTGCAGTGGTCATCATACCATCATGTCTGTGATTGTTTTTTAAATGAAGCAATTTGTTTTTCAAAATGCAGTTTGTTTTCCTTAAAGGAAAATGGGATGCATTTAAAAAAGAAAAATGTAAAGTTCCCTTTTCATCTTTTAAGAGCAGGCAGTGGTCCCTCCCTGCTCTTAAAAAAGTTTTTGCTACCATTCACAAATAGGAAGGGGTCCCCACTTGCGATTGGCTTACCACTGATAGAGTGCACGGCGCTTTAAAATTTGTAAGGGGTGCATTATACTCATGAATGGATTGCACTCGTATATATTCAATGTGTGGTTGAACTTCGTGCATATTAAAATGAAGTTTATATATCATCGTTTGAAAAACTGTGAAGAAAATTCATGAGGTGCTTTACAGAACTGATTAATATTTCATGTGTATTTAGAGAAATCATGTAATTGTACACGTATATGTTGATTAAAAGTAACCAGATGTATTCACTGTTATAAGATTCATATAAAGACCTGTGTGCATATTAAAGAGTGTTTTAAGTTAGCCAGAATCGTAGGCCTGACTTTCGTTCCTTCAAGGTTTCATTTCTCCTCGCTTGCTCTTAAGGTCAGGAGCTAATTAAAATTTATGTGTGTAGAATGTTTTCGTTTCACCCCTACTGCAGGTACAGGAATTTGAACTCGTTCATTCAGATTTAAGAAGATACAATTGAGGAAAGGAATGTCTTTGAAGCGCTCGGACAAGAGAAAAGGAGGACACCTTCTGTGCCTGGAGAACTTGGGAGCCAAGGTCGGCGGACAGTCGTGTAAATTTAATTGAGTTTGTGGAAGGTTACTGAAGAAGGTGTTCACTGAACAATGTACCATGTGACTCGTCAGGGGTGTAACTTTGCCTTTTTGAATTAGGTACAGGGACAGATCTGGAGGACTTCTTCTGTTTTTGACTAAGAGAGGAGAGCAACTTAGAACGAGCTCTGTAGCTCTAAGCTACCTGACCCATTTGACGTGAGTGTACTTCTTTGGAAGTCAACACGTGCTGACACCTTTTGGGGAATTTGCTAGGAAGGGAAGGAAAGGGATGCCACTTTAGATGCAGAGTAGGGACAGATTATTCTAAATTCCGAAATACAAATGAAAAGAGATTTGGATGCAGCATCTACACTCTGCTGTGTTCTCATATTGGAATTAATCATTTTATGCCTATTTTGTCATATGAACTATATTCGCAGATTGGGCTCTGTATTAGTTTTCACGTATCTCTATACCTTCATTTTGAGGTGTCTATATTTTGTTGTTTCTGGCTTTGTAATAAATCTACAAAAGCTAAATTCGGAGTTCGTTGTTATTGGACACGGATGGGAGGGAAATTGTATAATCGGTAAAGTGTATTCTTCCCTCCACATTTTTTAGCAGGCAATGAAAGATCATCGGCCGGAGATACGTAAGTGAAATTAGGGTGCAAAATTCGGCCTTATCAATTGGTAGCGAATGAGGATGGTTGCCTCTAGAAGTGAGGGGAGATTTTAGAAAATTTAGAATAAAATTAGACTTACAGAGCCCAAAAGAGAATCCATGATTGAAAGCAGAGGACAGCGGGCGTTGACGGAGGTCGGCGGAAGCTGATGGTGCAGTGGAAACAGTGGTAGCGTGAGTATGAATAGTGTGTGTGTGTTAGATTGCGGTGAATTGATTGTGTGATGTCTTGCAGAGTTGGAATGATAGTCGAGTGAAAGTGAGGTTATTGGTTTACTGGTCGGAACACGTGCGGATCAGGAGGTTTTGGTAAACGGACACAAGAGAAGTCCAAGATCCCGGGATAGTTTTGTAGCTGTAATCGTCTGATCATTAATGTGGGTGTCGTGGAGCGCTATCGACGGCTCACTTGGGGTAGGGAACTTTGTGTGAGTGGGTTCTATAGAGCCGCATGTGGAAAACCTCAGGCCAGGAGTGGACCACAGCAATTCAAGTGACTGACGCAGGTTGTGGGTCACAGAGTGTGAATGTTCTTGGGTGAGAGTATACTATCGATCTTTTAGACGGCAGACGATTACTTGGTTTTATGTAACTGTAAGTTTCTGTGGATGCCTGATAGGTAGTTACTTGGTTTAGTAGCTTTTTGTAATCAGTTACTTGGTTGTGTGAATGTGAGAGCGAATGTATGAGCTGAAATTGTAAAGAGGGTGAACCGCTGTGGAGAGGGAACGGTGACGTCAGAGTGTGCCGCGCTGGGATAGGCTGGTTGGTGTAACGTCGCGCTGGGATTGGTGGGTTCTCAGCGAAACATTTTGGGAAAGAAAATTGTGTATTGTATCGAATTAAGTTCAAAATGAGATGTTTTAAGGTATTGCAAGATTTATGTAGATGAGATTCAGGAGTAGTGACTCAAGTCGGAGAAGAAGCCCCGCCAGAGGATACCCCGGCACACTATATGGCAACGAATGTAGGATTGCATACAATAGTGTGGCTTCAAAACTGGCATAAGATTACAGAAAAGGAAGGAGAATTGGCTTTCCCACGATATGGGTCATTACGATTGGATGTGTTGTATCAATTGAGAAGTGTAATGTCTTCATTAAAACCTCCACCTAGACCCACCCAATTTGAGGCATTAGATGCATGGATGCGGGCAGCACAAGCTAGGCGAAGAGAAAACTCTCAAGGAAGGATGAGAAAAGCCATGAAGTCATATCAGGATGCCAGGTGGGATGCACAGTTGAAGAGATGGAGGGTAGATACCATAGAGGGAGAGAGATTGTATCCATTGTTCCTACAGGGAGCTAGTGCAAAGACTGGAAACACTGGAGATGACAGCGATACTGATGACAGTCTGTTGGATAGACTGTTGGCAGAGCGTCCTCCACCTTACAATCCTCAGTCTGAAGAGGGAAAGCGATAAATGGTAGAGGGAAGCCCAGAAGTAGTGGGAACGGATCCAACAGGAGTAAGTTCAAGAGTATTGGGAAGAATTTCATTAGGATCAGAACTTGAAAATACTGAAATGAGAGGAACTAATTGTGACATACGGTTACCAGAAGCCCTTACGGTACCGGTTACCATTGGACCCGTAGTCTCAATATACAATCCGAGTATGGGAGATAGTGGGAGGCAACAACAAACGGGAAGAAGTGAAGATACCATCTCTGGAGGGAGTCTTACTATGGGAACAAGTGTGCCCTTGGGGCCTGTGGAGACTAGTACCCCGTTGGCAGCAATGGCAGACCCTCCAAGGGTGAGTACAGGATCGGAAGCGAGACAAACAGGAGCACTGGCAAATTCTAGATCAGAAATACGAATGTGGGTTCCACCAGTACGGGAAAGTATGAGGAGTACAGCCGAAATAGGAATGAGACAAGAGGCGTTTAGAATAAGACTTAGTGGCCCGAATGTTGGATTGGAAAGTCGATTAAGGAGTCAGAGTTGTGAGAGAGAAGGTCGGCCCATCAGACAAGATGAGGCGACGGGAGAAGGTTGAAGAAGCCGAAGTTGTGATAGAGAGGGACCATGCAATGTGACAAATCAAGGAAGAATTGAAGTTGCAGTGAAGGCAAGATTGTTGGATGTACTGAAACTGAAGGCAGAGGTCGATGAGGTGATAGATGGAAATCTACCATTGCATAGAATAGATTTATGTGAACCAGATGAATTGCTGTTTGTGGCTAAAGACGTCACTCGAAAGGCGAAAAGAGCTCATGAGGCAGTGGTCCAACTGGCACGGAAGTAATGATGTAGATTTGACAAAAACAAAAATGTTAAAGGGAAATCACAGATTGAATTACACAGACCAAGAATTAGAGGAGAAGAGAGTAGTAGGGTTGAAAGCACACATTCGAGAATTAGTCATAGGAATGAGGGCATGGAAAGCACTGGATCGATGGAAAGTGAAGTGGTCTAAGAAAAAGACCGTGAGGAGAGGAATACGAGATACCCCGCCTCCTTGAGGGGGACAGAGAGAGTAGGAAATTTTCCGTTACGGGAAGTACAGAATGGTACAAATCACCCCTGCTCCAAGGCACCTGAACGTACGTTCAGGTGCCTTGGAGCAGGGGTGATTTGGCATCCTTCACAAATGATTTCCCTCGTCTGAGGGAAAAGCCTGAGGAATGGTGCAAACAAATTGATCGGTTTGTGAAAATCTCCAAGGTTCTGTGGATAGATTTGAATACCCTATTTGATATAGTAGTCCCAGGGGATTTGTGGGCGGCTTGTAAGATCGCAATTGAGTGGCCCACTTCAGAACCAACTAGGGATCCCGTAACTCATGGCCCATCGGCAGAAGTAATGAAAAAATATGAACAGGCAATTACGTGGCTGCAGTCCAAAGTAGCCCCTCGAACTATTGATTTGCTCAATATAGATCATACCACACAGGAGCCAAAGGAATCAGTGCATGATTATTATGAAAAGCTCTTGTTGGCTTTCAAACAGCATAGTGGCCTTGATGCCCTCGAACAAAAAGACATGGGACAGTTTGTCTCAAAATGTGTGTTAGGATTGAAAGCTGAGATAAGTTTGATGATTCAGCAACATCTGATATGTTGGCAGAATAAGTTGGTGGATGAAATTCTGCGTTATGCTAAGTACTGTAGTGATCAGGTAGAGTCCACGCATAAGAAAATGAAGCATAAGTTGATGATGGTGCAGTTGAGGAATGCTGAAAGACCAGACAAGGTACAGGGAAATGGAGGTACAATGGGTCGACGGCAAGGGAGTGGTCGCGGAATGGGACAAAACATGACAAGTTACCAGGGACAGGGAAGAGGACGAGGAATGGATGCAGGTACAGGAACTGAATGGGTTAACCCTAGGAGAAACACTGCTTGTCATTATTGTCACAAAATCGGGCATTGGAAGCGCGAGTGTCGCTCAAATCCTGCCAATCAAATACAAATTGAGGAAACTGTACAGGTATCTGATGGACTGAACACAGTGACTAGACCCAAGTCCATGTCAAGTTCAGGTTCAGGTGCAGGTGCCTCAACCCCCTAGGTTTGCTACAGGAAACTATGTGTACCAGCAAATGCCTTTCATTGAATTGACCGACAACTATGATCCAAATACATCAAGAGGAAGGTGTGAGAGGGGGGAGGAGGACTGCACCTTGGGAGCAGTATTAGAAGTAGATCAGAGGGGACCCTTTGTGGAGGGTGATGTCAATGGTCACCCGATCACGTTTTTAATTGACACTGGTGCAGCTCGATCTACTGTGAGGTCAGCGGTAGTTCCAAATTTGTCACTTTCTGGACAGTCAATTCAAGTGGTAGGAGTGACGAATCAGAAGATGACTAATCCTCTAACTAATGAGTTACCTGTGAGAATAGGAACTTTTCAGGACCGACACCAATTTGTGGTGTGTGATTTGAGTCCAGTTTGTCTATTAGGACGTGATCTCTTGTGCATGTTAAATTGTACCATCTATTGTACTCCGAAGGGAGTGGAACTACAGACCTGTGACGACGATGCTGTTTTTAAAATGGCAAGTCAAATTTTGTGTGCGGAGATGTTCATTGTACTGACCAAAGACGAGCTACCAGTGGATTTGAGGGACTCTGTGAATCCCGTGGTGTGGGATTTTACAGGGGAGGAGATAGGTTTGATTCGAGGAGTCGAACCTGTCAAGATACAGGTCAAACCAAATGCAGAATTTCCAAGGACGCCACAGTATAAGTTAACACCTGATACAGTGGCGGGAATAACACCAGTGATTGAATCCATGATTGTGCAAGGCGTACTGAAGGAGATTAGAGGAAGCCCTTGTAATTCACCTATAATGGGGCTGCAGAAACCCAGCGGCAAGTATAGAATAGTACAGGATTTGTGACGGGTTAATGAGATTGTCATTCCATGTTGTCCTGTGGTACTGAATCGAGCTGTGATTTTGTTTCATATTCCCTATGAAGCTGAATGGTTTACGGTCATTGACCTATGTCAAGCATTTTTCTCGATACCCCTCCACGAGGAGAGCCAATTTTTATTTGCTTTCCGGCTGGAGAACCGTGTGTTAACATGGTGTCGTATCCCACAAGGGTATACAGAAAGTCCGTCTATCTTTAATCAAATTTTGAAAAAGAATCTTGAGGGTCTGACAATGCCACAGAATTTGGTTCTTGTACAAAACATAGACGACCTTTTGGTTTCCTCGGAGACCGAAGATGCTTGTAGGATAGATACTGTGGCTTTGTTGAATCATCTGGCAGAGAATGGACATAAGGTGTCACCTGGCAAACTTCAGTACTGTTTGTCTGAAGTACAGTATTTAGGGCATCAAATTGAAAAAGGAAAGAGAAAGGTGTCACCAGATCGCATAGAGGCGATTTTGCAAATGGGTACTCCAAAGACGCAGAAGGAAGTCCGAAGGTTTTTGGGAGTGGTTGGCAATTGTCGACAGTGGATCCCAAATTTTTCTCTGCAGGCAAAACCTTTATTAAGGTTAACACGGAAGGACATCAGTGATCCGGTACCATGGGATGATGATTGTTTGAGGACCTTCCAGGAGCTAAGGGAAAGCTTATGCCGTGCTCCAGCTCTTGGAATGCCTGATTATAATAAAGCGTTTTTGCTTTTCTGTCATGAGAGGGATGGGTGTGCATTGGCAGTATTAGCTCAGACACATGGGGGTGCCCGTTGGCCAGTAGCTTATTTTTCAGCCACCTTAGAGCCAGTGGCTTCTGCGTTGCCCGGATGTCTCAGATCCGTTGCTGCAACTGGGGCCAGCATTGAGAGATGTGAAAGCATTGTGATGGGTCATCCCCTTACAGTATATGTGCTGCACTCAGTGGAACTCCTGATGATGCGAACCAAAACACAGTACCTGACTAACAACAGGCTCACCAAATATGAGCAAGTGATACTAGCATCTGAAAATGTGACTTTGAAAAGATGTTCTATGTTAAACCCTGCCACACTGATGCCACATCCACCTGTAGAAGGTGAAGATTGTGAGGAGCATGACTGCCTAGATGTGACTGAGCTTTCTACCAAGCCCCGACCTGACATTGTCGATGAACCTTTACCTGAATCTGATCTGGTCCTCTTTGTTGACGGTTCGTGTTTAAGAGACAATGGAGGTTGTTTGAGAGCAGCTTTTGCTGTTTGTACTATTTCTGGAGTTGTGGAAGCCGCTTGTTTACAAGGAGTATATACTGCACAGGTGGTGGAAATTATTGCCCTAATACGTGCATGTTTCATTTCTGATCGAGTCCGAGTGACTATCTTTACTGATAGCCAGTATGGGTTCGGAGTAGTTCATGACTTTGGGCAGTTATGGTCACAGAGAGGGTTCCTAACGTCATCAGGATCTCCTATCAGAAATGGAGAATATGTGAGACAGTTGTTAGAAGCGTTACAGAAACCAAAAGAAATAGCGGTGGTGAAATGTGCAGCACACGGGAAGGGGGAGGATTTTGTCACCAAAGGAAACCGCTATGCCGACGAAGTGGCTCGTTTTTGTGCTATACATGCTTGTATATTCAATGGATCAATGGAGAATATGTGGGGGAGAGCACAGAAGAGACCGAGCTCAGCATGATGTTGGCTATGGCCGATACCTGGGATGAGATTAAAAGACTACAAGAAGAGGTTTCTGAAGAGGAAGAAGCAGCATGGGTTAGAGCAGGTTGTGAGAGAAGAGGTGATGGCATTTGGGTGTCAACAGATGAAAGAACAGTGTTACCTAACTGTCTATTGAGTCCTATGGCAAGGCAGATACATGGAGCAATTCATCTTGGAAGAGATGCCATGGTGAGGGTGTTTTGTCAGACATGGTTCAATCCACGGTTCCGTGTGTATGCTGAAGCAGTGTGTCATAGATGTGTTACGTGTCAGCAAATGAATGCAGGAAAGAAAACAGTGGTTGCTTTGAGTCATATTGGAAGGTCAGGAGGTCCTTTCAATCGAATGCAGTTAGACTTCATAGAGATGCCCAGGTGCAATGGACTAAGATATGTTTTGGTGGTGGTGTGTGTCTTTTCACGTTGGGTTGAGGCATATCCGACTAGGAGGTGTGACAGTCTCACAGTAGCAAAATTGTTGCTTATGGAGGTCATCCCACGGTTCGGATTTCCGACCTCATTGGAATCGGACAGAGGAACTCACTTTCATAGTGAGATCATGAAGCTGTTGTGTGCTGCCTTACAAGTGGATCAGAGACTGCATTGTAGTTATAGGCCAGAGGCTTCTGGTCTAGTGTAACAGATAAATGGGACGATCAAAATGAGAGTGGCAAAGGTTTGCTCGTCGACGTCTTTAAAATGGCCAGATGCGCTTCCCTTGGTGCTGATGCGTTTGCGTAGCACTCCAGATAGAAGAACAGGATTGTCCCCCCACGAGATATTGATGGGAAGGGTGATGCGTTTGCCTGCAGTGCCAGCGACAGCATTGATAAACATCACCGATGATTTGGTGCTTGACTATTGCAAGGGGTTGGCTGATGTGGTTAATTCTGTGTCCCACCAGGTCGAGGCTGCGACTGCTTCCACCTCGAGAGAACTCCTGCATGACCCAAGTCCGTGGGACTGGGTCTTGGTCAGAAAGCACGTGAGGAAGAGTTGCCGTGATGCACGTTGGCGCAGACCCTACCAAGTGATTCTGGTTACAAGCACAGCTCTAAAGTGTGGAGGCTTACCGAACTGGATCCACGCCTCTCACACTCGCAGAGTTCTAGCACCCTCGGAAGAAACAGCTCCCCTTGATCAAAGAAACACATCAGAGAGTAGAAATGCGGAAGAGGGGACAAGCCAAGCTGTAAGGGTTGCTACTGAATTAGATCATTCTTTGGGTCAAGCTGGAAGAAATCACGCTGCATTACATTCTGACATAAACATTGAAAGTGACGAAAGCGTTGGAATCGAAGCAGAATCGAATCTGGTAAATCAGACAGAAGTGGAACAGGACGGAATGGGGAGAAGAACAGAGGCTGGAAGTGAAGGGTGGCCAGTGAGGAAAGAAAGACTGATTTTGAGGCTTTCATCAGAAAAAGATCCTTCGCCCATCTCTGAAACTTCTGAATCTGAGCAAAGTGAAACAGAATCAAATCAAGAAGGCTTACGAAGATCAAAAAGAGAACGAGTGCCATGTCGAAAATACGCTGCTCCCGAGTGGACATACCTAGTCACAGATGCAGAAAACTGTGAAGTCCGGGAGACTGAGATCCGGGAGAGTATTACGCGGGGAGAACACACTGGTTATTAAGATCGAACCGCTGGTACCAGGAGTTGAGGCTCTCGGGATTCTGACTCTGACGGTACCTGATCCTCCAAGACTAAGTGGACTGAGACTCCTAATTCTAAATCGACTTACATTCCCAACGTTTGGTTGTCAGCCCACAGCTCAAGAATTGGCAGCATTTCATATGGAAATCCTGGAACTTGTGGTTGATGTTCTGACTGATATAATTTATGATGAAAACTGAACTGAATAAAGAGAAAGAAAGCATATGAACATTGTCTAAAGAAGATAACCTAGGCCCGAGTGAAAGAAGAATACATTTAGGGACTTATCAATAGAAGAAGAAAGAGGGATAGGGATGACTATTCATGAACTTCAGATTATCATTATCAAACTGAATAAAGAAGAATTCAACATCAAAAAGAAAATCTGTTACGAACTTTGGGTATAAATCCAAAGAAGATGAAAAAGAGACTTTGTTATTTAATTCCTGCACCAAATTGAAAAACTGATTCAACTTGGAGTCCGGAAATTCGAGCCGTAGGCAGAAATGTATGATAGGCACACTCATAGTGGGAGTAATAGTAATTATTACAGTAGTGATTATCGCATCCATAATTGAGTCCAATGAATTGGAAGAAGGGGTAAAAGGGACATCTATACCTCCTACACCAAACATAAGAGAGGGTGCATCAGAATCAGATGAGGACATGATAAGAGAAACCAGTCATTTTTTACACGTAGATCTTTCAAAGGGAGATTTTACGTTGAATGCATATGCGAGGTTGTTGTACGAGTATGTGGACATGATGGAAGCGAAGGATTGCTATGTGTGTATGCAATTGCCAGCATCAGTTGAAGAGGGCATTAGATATCATCACTTGCCCCTAACGTATGGCATTACATGCAGTGTGCTTCTGAGTATCTTTTATGGTAAGGCCCATTTTGAGTACTATTTCTCTAAATATGATGTAGTGCTCCCTGAAGTTTCTGTGTTGAAGTATTTGAATAAGTATGATTATTACGAAAAGGAAGATAGGATGTCAAAATATTTTGTACCCACAGTGACTTTGGGTACAGCATATGCTCATAGACATAATTTGACATGCATGTTATCTGAAAAAGAAAAGAAATTCGTGGACCAAATAGAGGATAGACATAAACAGACATTATTTAGGCCTGATCCCAAACATGAAGTAATTCCATGGACCCAGGAAGAGTTGGATCATAAGGCAAAGGGAAGTTCTGGTCCAATAGCTTTAGATTTGCAGCAGAAGGGGAAATTATGCATTAGACAACCACAGACATATTATGACAAAATGTTTGTAGGAGAGAGTGAATGAGAACATATTTTCTTGTTTGAGGAGTCAATAAAGAAGGCGCTATTGGATAAATTGACCATAGTGCCTAATGTATATTTTGTATGTGGAAGGAATGCTTATGTTTGATTACCTCCAAATTGGTATGGAACATGTTATCTGGCTGTGGTATTTCCTAAAATATTCCACATGGAAGATTTGTGGCCATTGGAAGGGAAACGATCACGTAGAGAGAAACGTGGTACTAGTGCAGGAGAAATTGTTGGTGATGTGTTTGGCGCAATGATACCAAGTTTGGGAGTGGTTTTGAATGATGTAAAGATTAGAAGGTTGTCAACATTAGTGGACAAGTTGTCAGTGAATACAGCTCAAGCTTTATTGCTTGTTGATGGGGAGATGGTCTCTATAAGGTCCATGGTGCTTCCGAACCGTCTTGCGTTAGATGTTTTACTAGCAAAGGAAGGTGGAGTCTGTAGATTATTGAGGGTTCAACAGTGCTGTACTTATATACCAGACAATAGCAAGGATATAAAGAAGTATATAAGTAACATCACTGAGATACATCATGAGATACATGATTTGGCAACAAATGGGATTTGGGACAAAATTGGCCAAGGATTTGGAAAGATTGGAAGTTGGTTTGGAAATTTGGGGCAGGGAATTGTTGGTTACATTCTGAAACCCATCATAATAGTTGTAATCTGTATTATCGTATTGTTGAGTGCTTTCAAAGCCTTTAAATGGCACAGAGCACGACAGGCTGAGAGTTCCCTTAGGAGACGAGAAAGGCAGATGGAAAGACTGCAGGACAGTCACTATCAGAACCTCAAGAATCTGGAGAATTTCAGGCAGGGAAGGCAGGCTACAACTTCTGTTTAGGTCGGTCTTTTCTGCGAGGAGAACATACTATGGAAAGGTTTTACGTTGATTACACTTGTCATCAGAGGGGGGAAGTGATAGAGCGCACAGCGCTTTAAAATTTGTAAGGGGTGCATTATACTCATGAACGAATTGCACTCGTATATATTCAATGTGTGGTTGAACTTCGTGCATATTAAAATGAAGTTTATATATCATCGTTTGAAAATCTGTGAAGAATAATCATGACATGCTTTACAGAACTGATGAATATGTTGTGTGTATTTAGAGAAATCATGTAATTGTACACGTATATGTTGATTAAAAGTAACCAGATGTATTCACTGTTATATGATTCATATAAAGGCCTGTGTAGGGAATGCATATTAAAGAGTGTTTTAAGTTAGCCAGAATCGTAGCCTGACTTCAAGGTTTCATTTCTCCTTGTTTGCTCTTAAGGTCAGGAGCTAATTAAAATGTATGTGTGTAGAATGTTTTCGTTGCACCCCTAAATTCCGAAATACAAATGAAAAGAGATTTGGATGCAGCATCTATACTCTGCTGTGTTCTCATATTGGAATTCATCATTTTATGCCTATTTTGTCGTATGAACTATATTCGTAGATTGGGCTCTGTATTAGTTTTCACGTATCTCTATACCTTGATTTTGAGGTGCGTCTTTGTTGTTTCTGGCTTTGTAATAAATCTACAAAAGCTAAATTCGGTGTTCGTTCTTATTGGACACGGATGGAGGGAAATTGTATAATTGGTAAAGTGTATTCTTCCCTCCACATTTTTTAGCAGGCAATAAAAGATCATCGGCCGGAGATACGTAAGTGAAATTAGGGTGCAAAATTCGGCCTTATCACCACCTAATTGAAGTAGGTGGTAAACTGCCATTGTTTTGCGACCGCATTCCAGTCGCAAAACAATCGTACAATCCCCTACGACTCTCTATTGGGAAGGGACACCCTCGGCCATCCCCTTCCTAATAGTGACTCACAAACCCTATGTTGCGAGCCGGTAATAGGTTACCGACTCGCGAAATAGGGTTGATACATGGCAAAAGCTGTTTTAGCGGTCGCAAACAGGCCGAATCTCCGTTTGTGACCGCTAGAAATGGTCGTATATGTGCCCCTGAATCGCAAAATATGTTTATTAAATTTAAAAGAGACATTTTCCATTCGCAAACTATGTGATTTTGTGAATCGAAGACTCTGCGAGTACAAAATGGCATTGTACATCAGGCCCCTGGCTTTCGTGCAAGACAGTTCTCCTTAATTCAAAAGGAAATGTGACTTAGGCACTGAATTAAGTTGTTACCAGATATGGCTTCTGCTGGAAACTAAATGTGCCTTTTTTTAAATCTTTTTATGATTTCTGTTTTTTTTTTACTGAGGTCATAGTTGGACACGTTCTAATGTATTAAACATAGAGCATAGTTCCTATTTTCAGTGTTGTTCTAGTTATCTAATCGGAAAAGGAAAGGCTTTCATGTGCTTTGCTGAGGCAGTGGATAGGCCAAGCAAGATCAAGGCTGGTTATTGGCTTTCATCGGGTTTTCGCCAAGATGTATGATATTAGCACTGGACGCTGCCCTTTTCATGAAGGCTAAGTTTTAATCTGTTGCTGTGGCCTTAGTTCTGCTGCACTTGCCTTGCTGCTACTCACCACGCTTTTCTAGATGTCACTCTCCATCCAAGGAGTTCAGAGATACAGGCAATACTTTTGAAATACTAAACACTAAGTCCATTTTATATCATCAGGTGAACCGTCTATACCAAAAATATGGATTCACTTCCAATTTTTAAACATATGCATCACGGAAGTCCTGTACCAAGAAAGTCTTGTGACTGAGTAGAAATGCACTCGCTTACGTGCTGGGCCTTAGTGGATGGCAGAGGCCTTGGGGTAGTGATTGCTAAGCACAGTTCACACCATCTTAGGCCAGATGTATGTTCACACTTCACTGCTTGTTTTGTGCTGCAACAGTTGGCTATATTGTTTCAGTGCCTCTTTATAGCCAAGCACCTTCACCTAAAGCTTGCAGTATAACTTACATGTTTAACAATTGTCAAAGCATCATGAGATTACTAACATCTCTTCTTTATCTATACACTTACGTCTTTAGCTGGATTTTAATGATCAAATTAATAGCAAACTGTTTATTTTTTTAAGTATACTTTTTTGTACAGTTTTCATAACAGCTGGTCATGGTCATCCTTAGAGTTCCAAACTTCACAAAAATAATAAAACAGAAAGCAAATCATAATACATTACATAGATATGTATTACAAGTATTGTTTCTGCTCTGAGTTACTTGTCATCTCCATTAGTACCTACTGACTGATTTTTGCGGTCAGAAAAGATGCACTTACCAATATTGTTTTATCATTGCGACGAGAAACTGGTGCTCCACCGCAAAAATCTGCACAGGGGCCTAGCATGCAATACATGAATGGTGTTGCCCCTTAAAAGAGGGCACTTGAGAAAGCTGCAGAACATGAAGCACTGGTGATGCAAATAAAAACACTCGTCCATTGTTAAGGTAAAAAAGAAAAACAGTAGAGGTCTTTTGAGCTCCATTTACAAATAAAAACAATGCTATAGAACATACTTTTCTGATATGCGCATAAGTAACTGTGTTTTTTAAGTCCTTATATCTTCTCAGGGAATGAAGAAAAATAACACCACAGTTCGATTTGTAAGATGATATTTCCTTGACACCTCTGTATATGCCTTTTCCAATCAACCACAGTTCTGGGTTAGTTCTTCCAAAATCCATTTTGGTGTAACCATCGGACATCAACCAAAAGCATTAATTTCAGCTGTCAGCTAGATGTCAAAAGGCAGCCACATCTGTGCCTTTTTCTCATTAGAATATTTGAGACCTAAAGCATAAATGTATTTTCAAGAACCTAACCGTTGACATATTGTGGGGGCAATAAGTGGATCCATTTTTTCACATTTCCATCTTTGCCTACAGTATCATACAAAAAAGCAATATACTTTGAATTATTGATACCGGCTTCCTGCTGTCTTCTTTCAGCATCCTAAAAATAATAAGAGTAGGGCTTATATCTCTTTTCAGTTTCAAAACTGTTACTATATTACCCACAGTTTGGTTTGCCAGTATATTTGTATCTTGGGAGGATTTACAAACACGTTTAGATAATTTGCTCCGCAACTTCCAACATTTTCTTAATTTTTGCCACCTTCGGAGAAGTCAAATATACCCTGTGCAGAGTAAACAAGTGAGGGCCGATTCACAGAACTAATCTGAGATAAAATCCTAAACTTACTACTTTTTGGTATTCACAGAAGGCATTTAGTAGTAGTAAAGTGAGACAAAATCCTAACTTTACGACTTTCGGTATTCACAAAAGGCATTTAGTAGTAGTAAAGTCAGGAGTCCTAACTTTACTACTACTAAATGCATTCTGTGAATACCAAAAGTAGTAAGTTTAGGATTTTATCTCAGTTTAGTAGTAGTAAAGTTAGGAGTCCTAACTTTACTACTACTAAGGGGCATATTATCAAGAACGGCGTTAAAATTATCGCCGGTTTAGCGGCAGAAAACTGCCGCTAAAGCGGCGATAATGGGCTTGATAATATGCCCTTGAGAATTCCAATAGAAGTCCATGTTCTGATGTGAACATGGGCTTCTATTGGAATTCTCCAGGGCATATTATCAAGCCCATTATCGCAGCTTTAGCGGCAGTTTTCTGCCGCTAAACCGGCGATAATTTTAATGCCGTTCTTGATAATATGCCCCCAAATGCCTTCTGTGAATACCAAAAGTAGTAAGTTTAGGATTTTATCTCAGTTTATTAGTAGTAAAGTTAGGAGTCCTAACTTTACTACTACTAAATGCCTTCTGTGAGTACCAAAAGTAGTAAGTTTAGGATTTTATCTCAGATTAGTTCTGTGAATCGGCCCCGTGGTTATTTATGAGAGCAGAAGATTTAACTGTAACATTAAGAGTGTATAAAGATACTTGCCATTCATTTCCTATATTTCTCGTACAGATTCTTCTCATAGACCATGTGATAGTTTCTGCTCATTATCTACTGATTTGAGTAGCTTTCAGTACTAAGTTGAAACTTCCTGTTCCCTTGGTGCTGTACTTTGTCGCTCTAGTTCGGTTTGGCTTGCCTCCTTCAACCAACACTCAATCGTTTGATTGAGTCTACATAGTCAATTGATGACATTTATAATTTTAAAAAATACCACTTGTTTTCTGCTGCAGATAATAGCAAGTGAGTAAGTTAACCTTTTCCATCAGTTGACCACATTTATTGATTTCTGCTTCCTATAATGGAAGACTCTGATCTCTCATGCATACTGAAATGCCTCGACAGTCACATATTGGGACTATTGTCTTAAAATATGGGATGCCTATTATAGTCTTGATATCTCACCAACGTTTGGCTGCTGCTTGGGATACCTTCTTGAAACATTTTGGTACTCGAAGTTTATACACATAAACTCTCGCAAAAAAATGTATTTCACCATCATTTAAAAAAAAGGAAGGATATCAGCATTCTGCAGTCCTTAAATTGAATTGCCTAGCGTTATATTTGAAAATCTGGTATTGTTAAACCACACTTTTCTACTTTCATTCATAGTTTCTTACAGGAAATTCTAGTCCTCTTAGATGCCCATAAAAAATTACTAATTTTCTCTTGCAATTTTACTACAAGTATCTTATTGAACCTCAAAAAAATGTTTTTGAATAAAAAATTCATGGTAGATTCTGCCACTACTTCTACAGCTTATAAGATTCTGTCACAAGTTTATGGAATTTTTATTCTACAATCTTATCCACATTTTGCACCACTTGTATTTCTAGATATCTCCATTTGTCCTTTAGTATTCTTTTCTTTGAATTCCAAATCATAATTTCCATCTTTTTTTTGCAACATTTGTTTATTGTTGTTTTTTAGGTCATAGACATTTTGAACATCATACAAACATTGTACACATAACTGCCGGGAAATCGGCTGTTTGCATATAAGACTTTTCGGTGGTAAAATTACCCACTTGTGTTGCCCAATAAGCAGGGGCTGGGGCCTCGGCCAGTATCGGGAGCACAGGAATTCGTCCCCATTGTGTCGCAGTGCACCATGTAATCATGGTTCCAGGCAGTGAGAACCTTGAAGAGGTAAGCAACAGTGTGTTTCATGCTTGAGTGGTGGGTGTCGTAGGGGGCTGTGGGAGGAAGGGGGAGGGAGGGTGAAAGCCTGTAAAGTACTTGGGGCAGGTGTCCCTGAGCGAGAGGGGATTTTGGGTGTGGTTCTTACCACATAGACTGAGTAGGGTCGGGTCTGGGTGGGGCAGAGGTGAGTGTGACTGTGTGTGGCCTACTGGTAGTCAGCTCAGGTTGGCACTGTTTCATCAATGGTAAGGAAGGAGCACCAGATCACCTCAAAGGCGTCCAGGTTGTTGTTTAGTTTATATGTTGTATGTTCGGTGCCGGCTACCCTGTGGAGTTCTATTCTCTATTCTTCGGAGGTAAATACAGTAGCTTGCCTCCAATGCCAGAGGATGCAGAGTTTTGACACAGCAAGGGTGGTTAACATCCACCGGTGCGCATGAGTTGTTAGGTCTGGGAGTGTTATATCCCGCATAGATGCCCTAATGTAGATCCGTTCGTACATGCCCTAAAATGGACGTATTCATATTTACCCTAATATGGTCATATTTGTACTTGCCCTAATATGGTCATGGCTGCATATGCCCAATCATGGTCACAACTGTACATGTCCTATTATAGTCATGATTCCTTATATAGGCATGATCTTTCACCTACATTGGACCCAGCTAGTACACAATGAGCTCTGAGGGCTGAACGTTATCTATACTGTGGTTTTGAATACAGCAGGGTTTTTCCAAACACAGGCCCACACTGTACTCATTAATTATGCATGGCGTTCTAGGAATACACCACTGGCATAATGTATGTACAAAGTTCACCCCTGACGTCTTCCTCATGTCCAATACAAACCATATTGAGAACCGAGACTCTTTAGGGTATAAATACACCACATCTTGCCCCGGTAAACCAGAGGGAACCGAGACTTCCATGCTGACACACTGACCAGAGACGCTGAGGCTCCTGCATGCAGTCGCTCAAGCTGACAGTGGTCTGACACAACCCGGACGGGGTGTCCAACTCGAGACCAGGACGGGGTCCCACACTCTCTCTATTCAGGTATGGGGGTTCGACTAAATCCTAGGAGGATTCTTGGCTCTTAGCTTCTAAGACCTACACACATATGCTAGGTACACTCAGGTACATCTAGTTAGGCATCGTAGGAGTACGCGCACTTGCATAATGCTTTTATATTCATGTATGTACTCATGATTATCGCAATATGGTAGAACTGTTCTATCCCTTTGCTTTTATCGTACTGCTGATAATATATCTCTGCTATTGTCTGCTGGTTGCCGCAGCACATATATTTTACACTAGAATAACAACTGTTCAATAAATACTTATTGAAATGCCCAACTGTTTATTCTGTGTAACTCTCTGAGACAAACCGAATAAGTGAGCACGAATGACTGAGCGAAAGGTAGTACATTGTTTTCATGATTCTGAGGGAATCAGGGTTGTCATGTTCTAAGGTTGCCAGAAACTAATCTCTCCCCGATAAGAGGAGACACTAGTGGCACTGCGAGCTAGCTAATGCAAAACCAGGCTAACATATACGGTGGGGATGCTCAGAGTTAGTCTGCCACCAAGCCCGCAGTATATATTATCCAAACGCGCAGGTCCTGCAGGGGTACTATAGGAGCTACACGACATGGCGCCCAACGTTGGTTTGGTACTTATTTAACAGTAGAATCTGAGTAGTCGAGTCGTGCTATTCTCAGAGAACCTACTCACAAAACCCCAGAGACGTCTGGAGTGGGTGGGCACAAAATCCGCCGCAGCTGAGTAGTACGAGAATACTATTTATTGGCTGTTGGTTACTCAAGCTTGAAGGATATTTAGTTCCTACAATTGTGCACTTACACCTTATCTTAAAAACTCTTTAATCTCCCTTCTTCCAATTAAAAATGGTGGAAGAAACAATCGCAACAGGGAGAGTTACAACAAACCTCTTTGGTTTAGAAGAAGACCCTGAAGAAGCAATACAAATTGCACCAAATTTCAAAAGGGCAGTCACCATAAAACTTCTAGAACATGGCCTAAGAGCCAGGAGTGGTACAGTAATTTTCGTGATTGAGGCACACGAATCCAATAAAACAGCGGTGTTCTATTCTTGGGTTAGACTCCCAGCAGTAAATGCAATTACAAATGTATTTCACTACTACCTAGAAGGTGAAACACCAGCGGACTATACTCCATTTGAGGAAGTAGAGGTCCCGCCCACTTACCAGGAGCATAATTACTGGTTTAAAGGCGCCCTACCCCACGTACGAGGAAGTGCAAGATTAGGCCCGCTCGGAGGAGCAGGAGCCACATGGCCCTTATTAGCGGCATAAACACCGCATCCGGACATTAACACAATGCTTACTCGTACAACACAGAGATTTAATTAAAATCTACAGAAACCTCACACAATTTGTGATGAGGACTTTAACAGTTCAGCCTGCACCAGCTGCAGCACAAGACACTCCAGTCCAAGGTACAGTTAATAAAATAACTCCACAAACATTACACAAGATAATGGGCAAAATGCCAGCAAAACGCGAACAAATCCCATTCTGGATAGCTCAGAAAATAACTCAGCTTGAAGCAGTATTCCCGAATACTACAACCAGTGATAAACACAGAATCCTAACAATCTGCTTGCCCATGGGTCTCACACCACAAGTAGAGGACTGCACCTCTTGGGGTTCAGTCTTTGCTGCCATATATACCAGAACACATGGTATCCCGTCCTTAGCAGTAGTACCTGACGTACTGAAACAGATACAAAATGAGTAGAGAGAGGAGCCTCCCCTTAACTTAGGGATGACGTTGCTAAACAACTTTGAACAGGTCTCAGCCATAATACTAGCTAACAATAAGAGGGAAGCAGCTTCTGTGGTGATCCGCCAACGCCTGAGGGAGTTCGGTCCAGAGGATCAACAACACGAACTACCCAAAATAATTGAAACTGCATATGCAGAACTAGGCAGAGATAGTCTAGGTGGGAAAGCATTAAAACCACAACTGGCGGGCAGTCCTGAAAAGGACACTACAAAGCAGACACCTACTTCTTCTAAAAAGAAGTGGGAAAATAAAAAACAACAAAAGTCTAAAGACACCAGATCTCAGCCCAGAGGTAGGTCTCCTCAACAGGAGCCCTCTGAAAAGAGGTATAACCTCAGGAATAGGGATAACATTAAAAAACCTGACGGGTATCAGGATACTGATACACGTTCCTCTCGTTCCTTTCAGGGTTCATCACGAAACTCCGAGAGGGAAGGACGATCAAAGGAGCGGACAAAGTCCAGAGACACGCAACACGCTGCGGACTACGCACCTAAAAAAGAGGATAAACAGAAATCAAAACCTCAGTTCAAAAAGAAGAAGGTAGCAGGTCTCAAGATCAGACATGCCCAGAATTCTGAGGACACAGCTTCTGAACGGGGAATGGGCTCTGACGATGCTAGACAGCGCAGCAGAAGTAACGATAGCTCACCAGAACCCGAAGGAATTTCTGGCGACAGCGGAGTTGAGTGAGTATATCACGGTGGAAACACCTGATACTCGGGTAAGTGTCCCACATAAGTTACATGAGATAACACTCCGGATGGAGGGGGACAAGCCCAGAAGAGTTAAGGGTCTCTTTTGGAAAAATCTGTCATCCGGTTATGACATTCTATTAGCAGAACAAGACTGGCCACCTGCTTTCGTCATGGAGTGCCCTAGGGGAGAAACAATAATTTTTCCACCCTTTTCCGACCTCGTTCCCATTCACCTAAAACATGCATATGCGCAGGAGTGGGCGGTTGCCCTAGCTCCAGCATTGTACAAAAATCATGTTGCATTGGGATGAGGATTCAACCCACCACGTGATCCCGTTAAAAGCTTCCCCAAATGCTCAAAGGCAATACCCTATAAAGCAGGAAGCTAAAAAACAAGTCAGGGAGATTCTAGATCAACTAGAATATCAGGGGGTGATAGAAAATTGCACTTCACCTATGAACAATCCTTTGTTCCCCGTAGCCAAACCTGACAATACATATCGTCTAGTTTTAGATTACAGACTGTTAAACACTTGCACAAAGACATTTGCAGTCCAAAATGCACACAGTGCCGCATTAATGAATAACATTGTGCGGAAAAAATATAAAACAACACTTGATATCTCAAATGGATTTTTCTGCCAAAATATAGCGCTTGAAAGCAGGTATCTAACCGCATTCAGTGCGTTAGGGTCTCACCGGCAATTTCGCCGACTCCCCCAAGGATACAAGAATAGCCCGGGGTTGTTCTCAGCAAGGGTAACAGAGTTACTCCAAAATTTGGATGAAGAAGCATTGTCCTATGTGGATGATATTTATCTGACGGACGATGACTTAAAGAGGCACTTGACCAGGGTGAGCACTATTATTATGGGATTCGCCTCTGAGGGCTATAAATTTAATTTAAAAAAATCAAAAATTGCCCACCTCAATGTCCTGTTTTTAGGATACGAGCTGTCAAGTCAGGGAAAAAGCCTGGCAGCTAACTTTTTAGAAAAGTGTGTGCTGCTCCAACCTCCAAAATCATTAAAGAATTTGCAATCAATTCTGGGATTCCTAAATTTTGGTCGAACATACATTTTGGATTACGCAGAAAGGGTAAAACCTTTCTACGACTTAATAAAACTTGACTTTTCAGTCAAACAATGGACAGAGGAACACACAAATATCCTGCGTTCCCTACAGGAAGACATGATAGCTTCTAAACATTTACAGACACTCGTAAACGCACAGAACTTAGTGATCCGAGTCATAGCGGGGCAATGCGGGTACACTTATTTAACTTTTAATGAAGGTGAAACAGTACCAATCTCATACAAATCACACCTGTATACAAACGCAGAAATGCGTTTCACTTCAACAGAAAAAATCCTGACAGCAGTGCAGACCGCTGTAGCAAGAGAAAGAGCTCTGGCTCAGGGAAAAGGCATAATTGCCGTGACCCCAGTACCAGCTTTAGAAGCTGTTACAAAAGCTAGCATTCCAAATGCTAAAGCCTTACATCCAAGATGGATACAGTGGGCTAATTCTCTTACTGCAACGGATGATGAATACAGATTTGATCCAAGTTTAAAAACTCAAGCATTCCTGCAATACGAACAAGAATATCCTCTACCAAATGAAATTTTGCCTCTAGATCAGTATGAATACATTATCTATACTGACGGTTCTGCTCAACCAGCCACAGGAAGCAAGCAAGCTTACAGCGCAGCGTGTGCGATTGTTAAAGGTCGCATGCGTGATGGCAAGTTCCATCCAAGTTGCACAAAAAATTGCAATCTCTAGGAGACTGCACGGCACAGTTGGCAGAACTCAAAGCACTTATACTGGCACTTATAAATACGGATCACGAATTCCCCACACCTATTGTGTGTGATTCCTTTTACTGTGTACAGTCGTACAATGAATATCTACATCATTGGGAACAAAACAGGTTCAAAGATGCAAAAGGTGGCACAATTAAGCATAAAATGCTATGGGAACAGGTAGTGGAGTTGAGAAACGAACTACCAAGGGCTCACGTGATACATACACTGAGTCATCAGCGTGATGGCGTTCACGTTGAAGGGAATTCATTGGCTGATGAAGCCGCAAAGAGGGCTGTTCGCACAGCTGCAGTAGCTGCAGTGACTCGTTCAAAGACGAGGGTAGACGGAGAGATAATGGTAGCTGTCAATGCTTCATGCAAAGGCAGCACAGCAGTACCTAAAAAATTTCCACTCAAGTACTCCTACAAGTTAGATGCACAAAACATTCCATATGCTCAGATTCCTGGAGTGGGGGATAGAGTAATACCTAATATGGATCGTAGGCTAGGCTTGATTTTAGCGGCACACGAGGGTTTGGGTTCTGCGTATACAGGCGTTACAGCAACTATTTCTTTATTGAAACAACGCTACTGGTGGCCAGGGTTAACGAAGCAGACTAAAGACTCTGGGGCCGATTCCGATTCCGGCCGGAAATCTCTCCGACCGAGCCGGACCCGGAGAGAATTCCGACCGAATCGGACCCTAGCAGTCCGACCGGACGAGTACGATGCATTCGCATGCTATCGGACTCGATTCGGTCGGACTCCCATTGAAGTCAATGGGAGCCGGTCGTACGACGCGTACGCGGGCTCCCATTGACTCAATGGGTGCGAGGCGAACAAGGGCGCCCCCTACAGCGGGTACGCATCCATGCGCATCGCGGCGTACATGCACAGGTAGGGGGGACCCATGGGTCCCCCCTGTGTGCGACTCACGCGCCTACGCGTACAGGGGGGTCCGACGCGGACCCCCAAAGTCCGGCTCCGACTGCTTTTTCGAGCCGGACGGCGCGAGTCGGTCGGACTGCTCGCGGCGCGCATCGGACTTACCCGGCCGGGAAACGTCTCCATAGCGCGGTGCGAGTCATGTCCATGCGAGTCGGTCAGAGCGTGTTGAAGCCGCGTACGAGTCGGTCGGCGATTTCGCGGGTGCTTGCATCGTACTCGCTCGGCCGGACCCGCGTACGATTCGGTCGGGAAACAGGGCTCCGAATAGGATCCGGTAAATCCGAATCCGATTCGGAGCACTATTGGCCGAGATCGGAATCGGCCCCTCTGTCTTGAAATGCGACATCTGTCAGCAGATAAAAGGCTCCACCGTAACACGCCCAGCGCAGACACCATTACTGAAATCAGACAAACCTCTCGCATGTGTGTATTTGGACCACTGCGGACCCTTACAATCTGATGGGTCCAAGAAATATATCATGGTTGCAGTGGATTCCTGCTCAAGATTCCTATGGGTTTGGCCTCAGCGCTTGGCTGACGCTCGAACTGTTATAAAAGATTTGCGAGTCTTTATCGGCACATACGCAATTGGCACTTTACATTCTGACCGTGGTCCGGCGTTTAGCTCTCGGGCTTACAAAGAGGCCATGGAAGGAATGGGTGCAGCATTGCGGTACACCTCTCCATACCATCCCGAGGGAAATTCTGTTGTGGAGAGGAAAAACCGAGACTTAAAGCAATCTTTAACAGCTAGGGTATTAGGCAAGATACCTGGGTCGATGGGTCGATCACCTTTATGGGGTACAGCGCGCGCTCAATAATCAGCCAAGAAGCTCTCTAGGAGGTGTCACTCCTTACGAGGTCCTATTTGGGACAAGAATGTGGGTACCTGATCTTGATTGTGAAGGCACAGTGGTGGATGAAAAACCATTTGATATCCATGATCGTTTGGCTGTTTTACAGGATCTAAATGAATCCAGGACACAACAAAGTAACGTGCTCCAGAAACAGGCCGCCACTGAGGAAGTCAAGGGAGTAACGGCAAGACCTATCTGGATCCCAAAACTCGGGGATCTAGTCAGAGAGAAGATTGCTGACAAAAAAGAATTTGGGCCATCCTACAGAAAGCCTGTACTGGTCTTTGCAATCCACGGCACAAGAACAGTACTTCTGCCGCCTCTTGCCGGAAAAAAGGAGAAAAGATTTGTCTCAATTGACTTAATGAAACCACACTATGTGGCCGATACTAAACAGTAGGCCTCGTGGACTCTACAGTAGCAGACGCCCTCCTCTCGCTACAATCCAAGAAGTTCAAACAGAAAGACTCATCACGTTTGAAGAGCCACCTGTACGGAATGAAGGACTAAGCAACAATGCTATGGAACTTGTTCCACTTCAACAAGAAATTCATCTTCAAAATGAAAATCAACTTAACAACCAAGTTGCAATCAGACCTAATACAGACATCTACGTCAATGTGCCTCGACAAGAGAACACACCGATTTCAACAAATTCCTATGCAATTCCAACAATTGATCGAACTGCTTCTGGCTATTTCATGAACTTTGATACGTTTTCACTGGACCCAAGCGAGCCGGAAACGACGCCAGCCAAAAAATCACTCCAACAGAAACTCATTGACTTTTTGAACTTTTTTAGAAAGACTTACCTAATGTCACCTTGGCTAGAACTATGGTATATCACTGGGATTTTATTTTTCATTTTCTGGCTAGGTTTAATAATAACTTTTAGCATGCTTATTAATGGACGATACCTCCAGTCAAGCTCTACAGCCCAAAGAGTCAATTTGATTTTAAAACCACACCAGTCTTCACATCGTGAACCAAGAGACTTGTCTTCAGTGAACATCACAGCAGTTCCTATACCGGACGGTATAGTATGGGACAAGATTGATTATGATATATTAGGTCCAACTGAACTTTTAAAGCTAAAACATGTATTTAAAATTTCTTTAAGTGATTTCATTACCTCCAGTACATTTTCTGATGATTGGGACACTGAAACTGTAAATGCTATGATGTCTGATTTAGAAAAAACTGCAGCATTTCCGAACAATGAAAAATTAGAAGGTACTTCAGACTATGATACATTGTACTGTTACCAACATTTTGGTGATCATTTCTTACACAAGTCTATAACACCTAGAAATGTATTTGAATACCACCAGTGGGAACACTGCCCAACACCTCCAAAAGGTAGTTCACAAGCATTTGCACAGAAATTCACATACTTCTCAGGGTGTAACACATCCGACCCGACGTCATTTTATTATAAAATGGAGAAAAATTCAGCTCAGAAAATTATGCTAACAAACACCAAACATATTTACTCTGCATCCTTTTTAAACCAGTTGTCTAAACAGGGTTTCAATCTATGGAAAGACACAATAGAATCCAAATCAATTTGGGGTTCTAGGGACTGGCAAGTCCAGGGAATAGAAGCACTTTTTAGAGCATGCATCATTCCGCAGCAGATTTTATTTCTGAACGAAACTGTGCAACAGACATCCTGTCTTGGATTAGCCAAAGGCAAGGAAATGAACACACCGGGGTTTACAACACCATCACATATGGGTGGGGGGCAGAACTCAAGTACACAAGGGTTAGGATTAGATGTCATTTTCCAGTACAACAGATCAGATCCTGATTGGACAGAATGGCTGGTTTGACCCATTGACACAAACAAATGTCAACAGAGATTTCTGAATACAACCAGAGGGTTTAGTATCCATAGGCCAGATCCACGCTATGTACAAAGACAGCACCCAGGGGTAGTGACATTGTATAGTGTTGGGAAGTTGTGCCTTGATTGGCTAGAGACCTCAACACTGACAGAAGTAAAGCACCACTTGACCCTACTCACACCTGACATGGATCTTAGAGATTTTCTACTGGGACCCAAGAAACAGCGTCAGAAACGTTTCATATATGCAGGCCTTTATGATTGCCTTGAGCAAAGGCAGGAAGGCAGGCAAATATGTAAAAATGGGTAAGGGATACATCAAGGAAATTTGGGAGTTACCATATAGATACCGATGCCGGAATGGGGATCGAGAAGTGTTTCTGAGTGGTACAAACTGCAAGAACGCTTTGAGCGGTTCTCTCATGTGTCAGGATATTTCTCTACACGGAGCCTGCAGTGGTTCAGTGGCGAACTTATCTTGTCACATGTCAGCCAGCGGCCATGATCACGCCGGTTTTCCAGCTGCTCTCGAATGGGAGTTACTTAATGCTAAATGATCAAGGTTGTTGTGGGATGCTTCCAGGCGTCACATATCTAGTAACTGTTAACTCCAGGGTTACTTGCTGTATGCAAGTATTGTTTCCGCCACTGAACACAGTCAGGGAGGCGCCGTTATGGCCTTCACTGAATGTTTCTTTTATACAGTTTGATACTCTGAGCAGATTGAAAGCCATGCTTTTACAGCAACCCGTGCCCTTAACCTCCGCTTGAGAAACCTATGAACTTCAAGTTGCAAGGACCTCGACCGAGATACAGGCACTCATACGTACAAACTGCCCCATTCATTTAGCAGAAATGGTGGGATGTATCTTCAATATGTCTGATACGAGCGGAATTGTACACCTATTTAAGACCATAGGGTCAGGACTGTTAAGCACCTTTCAGACAGTCCTCGGAGTAATCCCAAATTTTATACACTCCATATTGGGAAGCGTATTTGGAGGATTCCTGCCCATCCTGTTCCTAATCGCAGGAATCCTGATTGTAATATTGCTGCTACGCAATGGACGGCCCACTTCCTGAGGGAATGTTGAACACGCACCTGGAGCGGAAATACCGTGAACGCATGGTACAACTTCTGGGCATTTCTTGCCTGCGAGAACTCAATGCCTCCTGGTTTCTATCCTTTAGACCAGTCGGGGTAGACTGCATCTTACCTGTGCTTCGATGCCTGTTCTGCGGAGAAGAATGCACGTTGGATCTTTGTCTAACATTTCCATCTGATGCGCCTCCGGACACGGATGCAATGCTGGACCCCATAAAGGCCCACGCTCTGCGTTGTCCTCAACGGCTTCCGATTCTGATGAATGCATTCCTGGAGAATCCACAGGTGCCATTCTCTCCTGCTGGGTTAGGTGACTCCTCTACAGGCACCCAGGTAACAACTGCCGCACAAGCTGCCGCAGCACCGACTGTTGGCAATGCTACATTCCATCTATGTGCGATTGACATTCTCTGTGAGGCGTTGGATTTGTCATCTACAGCAGCTGACACCCATAATATTGAGCTTCCCAGCCAGGACGCGTAATCTTGAATTGGCTCATCCTGTCCTGGGAAAGAATTTGGCTTCTTCACTCGTTTCAAAATAAAACGATCTAAATTTGGAACATTTTCTTACATTGACACTTTCTCTTGAGAAAAGTATGACCTTCTCCTGCTTATGGTAATACAACTTCTATAGAGAGACGATATTGACTTTTAAGTGGCAACTAGAAAAAGCTGAATTTAAACATTTTTTTTTATTATTAAGCACAAAAAAATGTTAACGATTTTTTGAACCATGTTTTTACTTGCTTTTAAAAATGTTTTTAAATTGTCCAGATTTTAGGTATGGTCATTTATTATCCAGTTCGGAAGTGGAGTGGCTGTTATATCCCGCATAGATGCCCTAATGTAGATCCGTTCGTACAGGCCCTAAAATGGATGTATTCATATTTACCCTAATATGGTCAGATTCGTACTTGCCCTATTATGGTCATGGCCGCATATGCCCAATTATGGTCACAACTGTACATGTCCTATTATAGTCATGATTCCTTATATAGGCATGATCTTTCACCTACATTGGTCCCAGCTAGTAAACAACGAGCTCTGAGGGCTGAACGTTATCTATCCTGTGGTTTTGAATACAGCAGGGTTTTTCCAAACACAGGCCCACACTGTACTCATTAATTATGCATGGCTCTCTAGGAAAACACCACTGGCATAATGTATGTACAAAGTTCACCCCTGACGTCTTCCTCATGTCCAATACAAACCATATTGAGAACCGAGACTCTTTAGGGTATAAATACACCACATCTTGCCCCGGTAAACCAGAGGGAACCGAGACTTCCATGCTGACACACTGACCAGAGACGCTGAGGCTCCTGCATGCAGTCGCTCAAGCTGACAGTGGTCTGACACAACCCGGATGGGGTGTCCAACTCGAGACCAGGACGGGGTCCCACACTCTCTCTATTCAGGTATGGGGGTTCGACTAAATCCTAGGAGGATTCTTGGCTCTTAGCTTCTAAGACCTACACACATATGCTAGGTACACTCAGGTACATCTAGTTAGGCATCGTAGGAGTACGCGCACTTGCATAATGCTTTTATATTCATGTATGTACTCATGATTATCGCAATATGGTAGAACTGTTCTATCCCTTTGCTTTTATCGTACTGCTGATAATATATCTCTGCTATTGTCTGCTGGTTACCGCAGCACATATATTTTACACTAGAATAACAACTGTTCAATAAATACTTATTGAAACGCCCGACTGTTTATTCTGTGTAACTCTCTGAGACAAACCGAATAAGTGAGCACGATTGACTGAGCAAAAGGTAGTACATTGTTTCCACGATTCTGAGAGAATCAGGGTTGCCATGTTCTAAGGTTGCCAGAAACAAATCTCTCCCCGATAAGAAGAGACACTAGTGGCACTGCGAGCTAGCTAATGCAAAACCAGGCTAACATATACGGTGGGGGTGCTCAGAGCTAGTCTGCCACCAAGCCCGCAGTATACGTTATCCAAACGCGCAGGTCCTGCAGGGGTACTATAGGAGTTACACGACAGGAGGTCAGAGTTGTTGTGTAGGATAGCAAGTTGGGGGGAAGGGGATATCGGGAAGAGGCAATGACGACAGAGCAAGGACCATTTGTTCATCCAGTAGTTCTCAAGTCTTGGGCATGATCAGAGTTTGTGGAACAGATCACAGCAGTTGATGTCGCATCTCCAGGATCAGTAATGGGCTAGCAACTTGGCACGCTTAAGCTTCCATAGTGACCAATACCAATGGTGTAGCATTTTGAAATATATAAATTTGAGTCAGGATTCCTGGAGGACTCTGTCATGACCGCCAATAGAGACTCACAGGCCTCTTGCGAGTAGGCTTTACAAGCGTTGTCTGCCATGACAATCGTGTCTGTGGTGTTTGAGGGTCCAGAATGGGAGAATTTAATAAGGACCCCATAGAGACCTGAGATCACTCCCCATTAACGTACCAGGGTGTGGAGGTATTGTAGGATGGTGATGTGGGGAGTTCCATCAGTATCAGTCCAAGGTTAGCCCATAGTCAAGGTGTCTGTTGGTGGTAGCACTAATGATCTAGGGGATGGAGTCCAAATTCTATTCGGAGTGCCAAGAAAGTCTTAAGTAGATTACTATCATACATTTGCCCACAGAATGCTGCCCTCAGATGTTTCAGGACCTCCGGTAGAATGGTGTGCCCCCAGTGCATTGGACTGAATTGTACCATAATGACGTCTTCAAGTGTTGAAACAGAGGCACGTCCACTAATCTGTGTGCCTCCTGCCAAGCCGCCGCTGTTAGGACTGGATTAGAGGCCACCGCTCTGTGGGAGGGAGACAGATATGGAGGCAAGGGATGACGGGACAACAATTAGGTGATGCTCTAGCTGTGCCCATAATGGGGTGCCCCGTTACAGGATTAGCTGAGCTGCTACTTGGGAAAGTTGGAATGTCAGGTAATAGAATTTCAAGTGCGGCAATCGCAGACTTCCCACGTCCGTAGCTGCCCAGAGATGTGTCGCCCGGAGCTTAGGTTTACACAGGCTCCATATATAGGTACAGATATCTGCATCTATGTTTGCAAGTAATGTCCGTGGTAGTCGTAGGGGTAGCATTTTTAACAAATAGTTGAAACGAGGGGGGGCACTGTCATATTAATAGTCTGCAATCTGCTCCAGAGGGAGAGATGCAGGAGGGACCACCTCTGAAAATCATATTTCTTGTGATCCATCAGTGGGAGCAGGTTATCCTCCACCATATGAGAGAGGCCTTGGTTAATCTTGACACCCAGATAGGGAAGCCCTATTGTGACCCATCATATGGGATGGCCATGAATACAACTTTCGGTGGTCTAGCAGGACATAGGGAGGGCATCGCTCTTTGTGCAGTTGATTTTGTATCCCAAAAGGTGGAAGAAGTCATTTATGAGCGATATTGCAGCCGCTATCAAGGTTTGAGGGTGGGATAGGAGGAGTAGGATGTGATCCTCATAAAGAAGTGCCTTGACTTCTCCAACTGAGGTAGGGATACCTGACACTGCTGGTGATCGCCAGATCACCACCGCAAGTGGCTCTAGAGCAATGAGGAACCAGAGGAATGAGAGGGGGCATCCCTGACGGGTGCCCTGTTTGATTGTTAATGGGCCTGGTAGGAGTCCACTGCACCAGTGTGTTATAGAGAAGGCCTGCCTTGCGAATGAAGTTTGTTCTCAAGCCCATGTGGGACATGACATAGAAAAGGTATCAGCAGTTGACATGATCAAATGCCTTCTCAGCATCTATGGAAAGCACTAGGAATTCAGAGGGATAGTCTTTTGTTTGTCACAGATGGTGGGACAGCAGCCTGAGGTGGTCTTGGGAGCTGCTGCCCAGGACAGAGCCCACCTGGCATTCATGGATCAGTAGGAGTATTACCTTGCTCAAGCGTTCGGCCAGCACCATGTCCATAATCTTTTTGTCTACATTGAGCAGTGATATTGGGCGGTAGCTGGCACAGTCCAGAGGGTCCTTACCTGCCTTGTAAAGAAGTGGGATAGTGCCCACCTCTTCGGCCTCCCGGAATGCCCTTGTCAGGTGGGGGACCAGTAGTTATTTCTCCGTTTTGTAATATTCACTGGGGAACCGGTCTTCTCCTGAAGATTTACACATTGGAAGGACTGCTATAGCGTCGGCTACCTCATCTTCAATGAAGGCTCCCGACAATAATTCATTGTCCTCATCAGAGAGCCCAGGCAGGTGAAGGGGGGCCAGGCAGGCAGTCAGTTAGTTGTTCTAACGTGGCATAGAGGGAGGCGTAGAAGGAAGAAAAACGGGAGGCAATGTCACATGGATGTATAAGCAGTGATCCTGTTTGATCCCGTAGCACTGGTATAGCTAGTTGTGATTCTTTTTGGTACAGTTGGGTAGCTAAGAGCCTACCCGCCTTTCCTTTAAGGTCATATCACTGCCATTGCATTTTGACCAATGCATTCTCTGCATCTTTCGTGAAGTGGGAGTTCAGTCAGATTTTGGTGAGTTCCAATCATTTAAGGATTCCATCTTGGCCTCATTCACCAGACCGCCTGATAACTGCCAAAAGGTATGTGTTACTTGCTCTATTACTTGCCCTATACCATAGATTAACACTAGTTTACACTATTAAATGTAATTAGTGCTAAGTTCAGGTTCAGAACAGCTAGAAAAATACTTCAATTACTCATATTATTACTAATATAAAATCCAACTTTTATAAAGTTGACATTTTAATGCCAAAAACCAAAAGGCTTTCCAGCCAGTGTCCAGCTTTCACCAAACCCATGATGGCTAACCTCAGGTGAGATTTTTATTGCAACCGGACTGTGGACAAAAGGTGTGGAGTGTGGGAGGTATATTTCCTTCTTGACACGATGAACTGGGGGCTGTGCCCTGCCCGTTCCTCAGCCTCAAAGGATTACTACAATGTCACAGGCGGATGAAGCTCACACATAGGCCTGCTGCCTTCTGTTTTCATAGTCAGGCTGGCTCCAAGCCCATTGGGGGGGAGCTGTCCAGAACTAGTTTAGGGGGCAGACAAAGGGTTGCCCTCGACCCACAGATTGTCACTGGGCATAAAAGTGTACCCCACAGACATCGACTCAGAATACACTTGGACCTTACTGTTTAAAACCTGAATAAAGACCTGCTTGACTTGAATGCAGGACCCCAGACGTGATTCCAAGTATCAGTTGGCTGACCTCCTGTTTAAGCTACAGGGACACAACAAGCTTGCAGAGGCCTCGCTCTCTGTAATTGCCTAACTGAGCAGTTCTAACTGGGCCTTCCCTTGACTCTGCTGGTGGCCTTTCTTTGGACTGAGTCCTAAACCCCAAGAGGTGCCCCCAAGGTCCTGATCCCTTGACTGGTGTTAGAGTGTTCTCTGCCTGTTACCAAAACTGTGCCAAGTTCATTCCTCTGCGTCCCAGCAGAGGAATCAAAGGCTTAGTAAAAATAGGCCCACGGGTCTTTGCTCACTTATCTAGTAGAGAAATGTCTTTGTATTTGTTTTGCATATTGGCACCTTTTTTTCAAAGATACATCAAAATAAATATGTCTCCTGAGCTCTCAATTATATTACCAAGACTGATTCTGTTATGTAACCTGTACACTGTATAAATATTCCTATTTCTTGTAAATTACCTTTACTGATTCAGTGGTGTAACCTGCACAATTTGAATATTTGTAATTGACCTATTACTTATATATTTTATAACCCCTCATTTGACCTTCTTCTACCAATGACACTCCCATTGGTAACTTGACACACCATGACTAAAATCCAATGTACCCAACAACTCATTGATTGTACTACATAAACTGCAATCCTGTATCTTTTTTTAACAGTGCAACCGTTTAATGCATATTTCTGTAAGTACATCTTGACTCTTTTTTTACTCATTCATAAGTGAAACCTTGTGACACCTTTGAATATGATATGAGCGATAGAAACTGCTAATAAATGGGTGCGCTTCAGCGCAGTCCTCCAAAAACAGTGGTCTCATTCCAAGAACTTGAAAAACTCTACTAATAGGTACTTATAGCTTGGTATTACACATAGGCTGCAGGCTGAAACTTGTGCGGCATATGTCACATGGAGTGGTACCACATTCTCAATCTAAATCATTTTTCTCAGCCAGCTGATCTCTTTTGAAGAATGAGTGGGTGTATAAGTGTCTGAATGGATGATTTAGTAGGTGCGTGACTGACTCTATAAGTGAGTGATTAAACGTATCTTACTGAATGCATGGGTTAGTGACTAAACTGTGTGAATGTCTGTATCCGTCTGTCTGTTGGTGTGTAAGCGGCTGCATGGCTTTGCGAATAGCTACATGAGTGTCTACATGGGTTATTGATTGGTTGTCTGAGTATCTGTATGGGTGCCTGAGTGTTTGTGTGGGTGGGGTGTGTGTGACTCTGTGCATAGATGTGTGAGTGGGTGATTCACTGGGTGCATGGCTTCAAGAGTGCATCTGTGATGGACTGTATGGGTGGGGGAGTGTGTGTATGGGTGTGTTAGTGAGTGAATGTATATCTCAGTGGTACATGTGTGAGTAACTACATATGTGAAAGGCAGTATATATGTGTGTTGGAGTATACAAATGTCTATAAGTGAGCGTGTGTGATTGTGAGAGTGGTTGTATGGATGAGTGTGTGCTTGTATCAGTGATTGTATAAGAGTGTAAAAATGTGGTAGTATTTGTATGAGTAAGTGAGCTGGTGTGTGTATAACTGTATCGGTGAGTAAATGGCTGTGTGATTAAATATTTGCATGATTGACTAGGTGTGTGAGTACCTCTATGGATGAGTGGCAGTGTGTAAGTTTCTATATAAGTGTATGAGTGCATATGATAGTCCTGTACTGAGTGACCATAAGTATGAGTGACTGTATGGGTGAGTGAGTGGATGTGTGTGTCTAGGCCTAAGAATCAGTGAGTGGGTATGTAGCTATTGGTATTGGAGTGTCTATGGTTTTGAGAATGGCAGTCTGTAATTTAGAGTGGGTGCATGAAAAGTTATATTAGGGTGTGAGAAGATGCATCAAATTATCACATGGATGATGTCATCAGTGATGTCATTGGAGATATCATCAGTGATGTCACTGACCATGTCATGAGTGATGTAATATGTGACGTCATCAGCAGTGCATTGCGGGAGCGCGAGTTATAGTTAGCTGAACTAACTATAACGGGGGAATTTCATGGGTTTTGTACAAGTGCAATGTCCAACTAACTATAACTTTCCCTGTAACCTATGGTTTTTTCAGTGAATTTCAAAGGTTTTTCAAATGCTAGTTTCTAACTATGCCTACAGAGGTAGGACATGTGAAGAAAGAAGAAAAAACACACAGAAAGAAGCAAAAGAAATGCAGAAGGAAGCAACAGAAGTCCACAAAGATGAAGAAAAATGCAGGAAGAAGCAAGACATGTACAGAAAGAACCAACAGAGGAGCAGAAAGAGGCCTTGTTCCAAAATCATCCTGTGCCCACAACTTTTTCAGACGGGTACTGGTGGTAACTGACTCTGACTAACCAGGCCTAGAGCCAGTGCTATGCTAAAAGACACTTAGAATACAGTGAAAACACCTACATACACTAGGGAACACTATGCGTTGGGGTACCCCTGTGATTAGCATGACCTCCTCTGTAAGTCCCTAGTACATAATAGGGCAGGGGATTAAAACTACCTCTTAAAACGCGCTACGGGGCGCGTTTGCACAGTGGTGAAGGGAGGGGGGGCCTGAGGTGACATGTGTGCAAACACGCCCTGTGGCCGTTTTAAGTTGAGAGATTAACTCCCCTTGAATCCTGCTGGTCCCTGGGGTCCAACTAGCCAACCAGGTACCTCCAGTAAGCGCCACAGAGCTGCGTTGCAGAGAGGTGTAAAAAGGGGCATGGCCTGGACCACCTCTCTGCAACGCAGCTCTGTGGCGCTTACTGGAAGCACCTGGTGGGTTAGTTGGCCCCCAGGGGCCCTCAGGATTGAAGGGGAATTAATTCCCCAACTGAAAACACGCCCATGGCACGTTTTAAGTTGGGGGATTAAGTCCCCTTGAATCCTGAGGGTCCCTGGGGTCCAACTAGCCCACCAGGTATCTCCAGTAAGCGCCACAGAGCTGCTTTGCAGAGAGGTGTAAAAAGGGGCATGGCCTGGACCACCTCTCTGCAACGCAGGCCTCTGGCGCTTACTGGAGGTACCTGGTGGCCTAGGTGGCCCTCAGGGGCCCTCAGGATTAAAAGGGACTTAATTCCCCAACTTTAAACGCGCCACAGGGCGTGTTTGCACACATGTCACTTCAGGCCCCGCCCCCTCCCTTTACCACTGTGCAAAGGTGCCCTGTTGTAAATCCGTTCAGTAGTTGCGGAGAAAATCGAAAAATAGAGGTCAAAAAATCAATTTCCCATAGGAAACTTTAGACACGGTTACAGCCAAAACTGCTGAACGGAATTACACCAAATTTGGCAAAAAGGTAGTGCTTGGTTCAGAAAGCGCCCTTTTTTTTAAATGGTGTAAATCCGTTCAGTAGTTCCTGAGAAATTCAAAAATAAAAGTTTCAATATCTATGGCCGCGGTGCATCCGCGCACCCTCCCGATCACGAGCTTCATGCTAATTGGCTGTCAACACTCCAAACCAGGAAGTGTTGGCAGCCATCTTGTGCCTCGGTAACCGAGGCACAAGAAAACAGAAAAACTAAGGCGCAAAACAAGAAAAGGGGGCAGGGTAGAAACACCCTGACCCCCTAGGTCTGCTCAGGGAGCTGCGTTGCAGAGAGTTGTTCAGAGGTCACGTCCCTTTTTACACCTCTCTGCAACGCAGCTCTGTGGTGCTTACTGGAGGTACATCGTGGGATAGTTGGACCCCAGGGACCCTCAGGATTCAAGGGGACTTAATCTCCCAACTTAAAAAGAGCCACGGGGCGCATTTGCACAGTGGTGAAGGGAGGGGGCGGGGCCTGAGGTGACGTGTGCAAATACGCCTTGTGGCGCGTTTAAAGTTGGGGAATTAATTCCCTTTCAATCCTGAGGGCCCCTGGGGGCGAACTAGCCCACCAGGTGCTTCCAGTAAGTGCCACTGCGCTGCGTTGCAGAGAGGTGGTCCAGGCCACGCCCCTTTTTACACCTCTCTGCAACGTAGCTCTGTGGCACTTACTGGAGGTACCTGGTAGGCTAGTTGGCCCCCAGGGGCCCTCAGGATTGAAGGGGACTTTATCCCTCAACTTAAAACGCGCCACGGGGCACGTTTGCACAGTGGTGAAGGGAGGGGGCGGGGCCTGAGGTGCCATGTGTGCAAACATGCCCTGTGGCACGTTTAAAGTTGGGGAATTAATTCCCTTTCAATCCTGAGGGACCCTGGGGGCCAACTAGCCCACCAGGTGCTTCCAGTAAGCGCCACTGCGCTGCGTTGCAGAGAGGTGGTCCAGGTCATGCCCTTCTTTACACCTCTCTGCAATGCAGCTCTGTGGCGCTTACTGGAGGAACCTGGTGGGCTAGTTGGATCCCAGGGACCATCAGGATTCAAGGGGACTTAATCCCCCAACTTAAAACGGCCACAGGGCGTGTTTGCACACATGTCACCTCAGGCCCCCCCTCCCTTCACCACTGTGCAAACGCGCCCCGTAGCACATTTTAAGAGGTAGTTTTAATCCCCCTGCCCTATTATGTACTAGGGCCTTACAGAGGAGGTCATGCTAATCACAGGGGTACCCCAACGCATAGTGTTCCCTAGTGTATGTAGGTGTTTTCACAGTATTCTAAGTGTCTTTTAGCATAGCACTGGCTCTAGGCCTGGTTAGTCAGAGTCAGTTACCACCAGTACCCGTCTGACAAAGTTGTGGGCACAGGATGATTTTGCAACAAGGCCTATTTCTGCTCCTCTGTTGGTTCTTTCTGCACATGTCTTGCTTCTTCCTGCACTTTTCTTCGTCTTTGTGGACTTCTGTTGCTTCTTTCTGCATTTCTTTGCTTCTTTCTGTGCGTTTTTCTTCTTTCTTCACATGTCCTACCTCTGTAGGCATAGTTCGAGACTAGCATTTAAAAAACCTTTGAAATTCACTTAAAAATCCATAGGTTTCAGGCACGTTATAGTTAGAAATTAGCATTTAAAAAACCTTAGAAATTCACTGAAAAAACCATAGGTTTCAAGCACGTTATAGTTAGAAATTAGCATTTAAAAAACCTTAGAAATTCACTGAAAAAACCATAGGTTTCAGGGACGTTATAGTTAGAAATTAGCATTTAAAAAACCTTAGAAATTCACTGAAACAACCATAGGTTTCAGGGGCGTTATAGTTAGTTGGACATTTCACTCGTACAAAACCTGTGAAATTCCCCCGTTATAGTTAGTTCAGCTAACTATAACTCGAGCCCCCGCAATGCACTGCTGATGACGTCACATATTACATCACTCATGACATGGTCAGTTACATCACTGATGACATCACTGATGACATCTCAAATTACATCACTGATGACATCACTGATGACATCATCTATGTGAAAATTTCATGCATCTTCTCACACCTAATATAACTTTTGATACACCCACTTTAAATTACAGACTACCATTCTCAAAACCATAGACACTCCAACACTAATACCTACATACCCACTCACTGATTCTTAGGTCTACACACACATCCACTCACTCACCCGTACAGTCACTCATACTTACGGTCACTCAGTACAGGACTATCATATGCACTCATACACCTATATAGACACTCACACACCGCCACTCATCCATAGAGGTACTCACACACCTAGTCAGTCATGCAAATAATTAATCACACTGCCATTTACTCACCTATACAGTTATACACACACCAGCTCAATTACTCATACAAATACTAGCACATTCTTATGCTCTTATACAATCACTGATACAAGCACACACTCATCCATACAGCCACTCTCACAATCACACACTCTCACTTATAGCCATTTATATACTCCAACACACATATATACTGCCTTTCATATATGTAGTTGCTCACACATGTACCACTGAGATATACATTCACTCACTAACACATCCATACACACACTCACCCACCCATACAGTCCACCACAGATGCACTCTTGAAACCATGCACCCAGTGAATCACCCACTCACACATCTATGCACAGAGTCACACACACCCCACCCACACAAACACTCAGGCACCCATACAGATACTCAGACAACAAATCAATAACCCATATAGACACTCATGTAGCTATTCACAAACCCATGCAGCCGCTTACACACCACCAGACAGACGGATACAGACATTCACACAGTTTAGTCACTAACTCATGCATTCAGTAAGATACGTTTAATCACTCACTTATAGAGTCAGTCACGCACCTACTAAATCATCCATTAAGACACTTATACACCCACTCATTCTTCAATACGCCTTTCCCTATTTATATTAAACATATTTAAACTTTACAGAAACACACAATCACTGGATGATGTCATCAGTGATGTAGTTTGAGATGTCATCAGTGATGTCACTGACCATGTCACCAAGTGTTTTACATGGAAGCTACTAGCATGGAGTGTCGAGTTACCCGCGGTTTCCTTACGATGGAGTTTGGTTTCAATTCTATTGTTGTCAATGTAAACCTCTGTATCTAGGAAGCTCACTGTTAATGCGCTAATACTGGCAGTAAAATGCAAGTTCAAATCATTTACATTAATAGCTTGTACAAACTCCTGGGCTTCATCTGTACTGCCATCCCATATGATGAACAAGTCATCTATAAAGCGCAACCATAACTTGACATTGGTTGCCATGGCCCCCCGGTGTTCAGTCATGAGGACCAGCTCCTCCCACCAACCCATGTGTAGACATGCATAGCTGGGGGAGAAGCTGGCCCCCATCGCAACACCTCTGAGTTGTCTGTAAAGTAGGTTATTAAACATAAAAATATTATTCGTGAGACAGAAATCAACCATTTCAATAAGCATCCTTTTGTGATCTCTCATTTTGCCCATTGTTTTGTCCAAAAAATAATCAAGTGCCCTTAATCCATCAGTGTGTTGGATACTCGTATAGAGTGAGCTGACATCAAGCGCAATAAGTAAATAGCTTTGTTTCCATGTAAAGTCTTTAGTTTTCCGTAGGAAATCGCTTGTGTCACTTACATACGATGGTAAGGCCTTGACCAGACTCTGCAAGAAAAAATCTACATATTGGGAAGTGTGCTCAAGACATCCATTTCTTGCCGAAATGATGGGTCTCCCGGGTGGATTTTCAGAGTTTTTATGGATCTTGGGCAGAAAATAAATTGTGGGTACCACTGGATGTTTTTCAGGAATTTGAATTCTTGTCCTGTAATCAAATTGTTGGATTTACATGTCGACAATTTTTTATAAAAGATTGTATACATTGCTTTCAGTTCTGATCCACTGCATTTGGTATAGCAAATTCTGTCATTTAACTGTCTATAGGCTTCCTTGGTATATTTGTCTTTGGCCATCAGCACTATGTTCCCACCTTTGTCAGAGGCACGTATTACAATCTTGTTGTTCTCCTTAAGTTTCGACATCAGCGTAATATAATCTGATTTTTCTTTGTTGTATTCAGGTTTACCTCTATGTGTCTTGATGTTTAAATCCTTGAGCTGATCTGTCACCTGGTCATGAAATAAATCAATCGAATCACGTAGCATGACCGGATTAAATGTTGACTTCGGTTTGAACTGAGTCAAAGGATGTTGTATTTGTATCTGCATACTACTGTGCTCTGTGAGTAAGTCACCAGTTTGTTCCTGAGAATAGGCAGGCAGGTCGACATCATAATGATAAGTTTTCATTTGTGGGTCCCACAATTCCTTCATTTCATTTAGAAAGGATTCCTCTGACTGTGCGATTTCTACGGGGTTCAGCGCTCTCGCGTCACCTTCCATAGGAGGATCTTGTTTTCTGATATTCCGATTGAGCAAATGGTATTTCTTAAGTTTCAACTTTCGAGTACTTTTGAATATATCTAATCTTGTTTCGACATAATTGAAGTTGTTTGCAGGACAATATGTTAAACCCAAACTGAGGATTCTTTTGTCATTGTCACTCAGTTCCATGTCTGTTAAGTTCACAATCGTTTTGTTGATAGTTACTGAATCGCTTACTTGCCTCTCCTCCACCCTCCTCTTTTTTTGCGGTTTGTTTCTATTTCGGTTTGCCTTCCGTCGTTGCTTTCGTTTCCAGTTTTTGTTTGACCGTAGTTGGTTTTTTGCGTGCGGGGACGGAGAGTTTGCCGTCTGTCCTAAAATAAAAAAGATAGCTCTTCATCCAGTGTACGTTTTTGCCTGCCATGGTTTGAGGCTGATTCACGCTCCGAATCACTGTCTGGAACTGAGCTTAAGTCGGACTGTGATGTACTTGAAGATATCCCATCCGTTTTTTTGGCACCCGACTTGGCAACTCCTATTCTTCTATCTTTGCTTAATCTTAGCGCTTCATATTTTTTGGAGAAGGTGAAGATCTGTCCCACCTCGTAGTCTGTCTTATCGCGAAAGACGGAGACAGACATTCACACAGTTTAGTCACTAACTCATGCATTCAGTAAGATACGTTTAATCACTCACTTATAGAGTCAGTCACGCACCTACTAAATCATCCATTAAGACACTTATACACCCACTCATTCTTCAATACGCCTTTCCCTATAAATATTAAACATATTTAAACTTTACAGAAACACACAATCACTGGATGATGTCATCAGTGATGAAGTTTGAGATGTCATCAGTGATGTCATCAGTGATGTCACTGACCATGTCATGAGTGATGTAATATGTGATGTCATCAGCAGTGCATTGCGGGGGCGCGAGTTATAGTTAGCTGAACTAACTATAACGGGGGAATTTCACGGGTATTGTACGAGTGAAATGTCAAACTAACTATAACGCCCCTGAAACCTATGGTGTTTTCAGTGAATTTCTAAGGTTTTTTAAATGCTAATTTCTAACTATAACGTCCCTGAAACCTATGGTTTTTAAGTGAATTTCTAAGGTTTTTCTAAATGCTAATTTCTAACTATAACGTGCCTGAAACCTATGGTTTTTTCAGTGAATTTCTAAGGTTTTTTAAATGCTAATTTCTAACTATAACGTGCCTGAAACCTATGGTTTTTTAAGTGAATATATATATATATGAAACACAATCAGATTCCTCAGCAGCGCGCTCAGTGACGGGTGCATTCGCGGTGGGGCTGAATCCAAGCCCAAACTTAATTTTTTTTACAAAGATGCGATGCACACCAATTCCAGGTTTCAAGCTTGTTTATTCAGCTTTCTCTGGCTATATATATATATATATATATATATATATATATATATATATATATATATATATATATAATACTTTTTTTCTGCAATTAAGGACTTTCTGCACAGGTGTTCCAGGCTCTTGTTAGCCCTCGCCCCTCCCCAATTTTGGTAACCAAGAAGGGAATTATGGTTCTTCTGAAGCAGATATTTGAAAATGTATCAAACATTTAGAAATATTTTGCATTGTTAAAGCACCGCCAGAATCCTTTTGAAATGCCCATACGCTTTATAAGAATTCAGCCAATAGCAATAACATTTTAGTGCAATGTAATAATGGCTAGTGAGAACTGTGTTTTTTCGGTATTATGCAGTGGGCCGCACTAATAATTCGAATGAATACTCTTTTTTTCCTTATTCTTCAGTCACCGCTTGCATTTAGCCTTCTACTTAAATAAAAAACGAAATACCCCGCTCCTGGTGGTGTGCACGTAATGAATGCCTAGTCACACACTTTGCTTTGAGCCGTTAATAGCCATTTTGTTTCTGCCGCAGTCTCTGCGGTTGGCTTTTGTGTGCGCTGCAATAAATCCAGTCCTCAATGCCAAACTGTAAACCGAGCCAATGTGCATGATTGTATTTATAATTCACTTGGGTCTCCAAAGAGAGCCTGTGAAAAAGAAGCAGTTAATCCCAGCCTGCTCTAGCTTTCTTGTCACCTAGTAGAAATTTCACCGACGATTTAGAGACTAGTACTACAGCTGCGAGATAGTTGTTTCGGAGCCGGGTGGGGTGCTGCTACCCTGCTGCAGGACTGCATAAATCATAATAATTCCGACACATTTGCCCAGTCCTATCTCATCAGCAGCCTGTCCCTCACAGGTCCTGGTGTAGCCACAGATGGCTCTTGGCTGCTAGCGTTCTATGGGGAACTCTGCAGCCCACCTCTGCCAATTCGAATGATCCTTTCCACCATTATGCTCTATTCTGCTCGATAAATTAACATATTTACTCCCTTCGGAAAACCTTTTATCAGTAGATCTTAAACATCCCAATCGGAAAGGATGGTTTAGGAGCTCATTGCGAGTGGCCTGCTGGGGATGAGATCATCATGGCATCCTTTCACATCTGGCACCACGGGGATCGGAATTTAAAAGGTGCTTTCATTTTTGCCTGTTACAAGTGGTGCTCTTTAATGGAGGGCGTAACGTGGATATTGGTGCTTTGCACAGCAGAATTCTCATTTACTGCTACTTTCTGGGTGTTTTCCTGGGGAAAATTGTGGGGATATGGGAATTTCTATGTAACCTGTAATTCCGATCATTGTGTAAACCGTTGTTTGCGAAGGGATTTGAAAAGAACGGGCCAAAATCACCACCGGGAATTACAGAGGTCTAAAACAATGGCAATTTTTGTTAATGTCAAAACAGTTGCACATATTTTCAAAAGATGACAGAAGAAAACTCCTCCTTTCAAATCAGTGTGCAGACTGTGGATTTTTAGATGTGAGCATTGACATCGGTGCAATGCCAACAAATTAGACTCAACTACCCCTACCGTTACTGTGGGATTTCTGAACATTATTCAGCTATCCCAGATGGTTGTGCTTCAATATTTTCATCCTCTCATTCCATTGTAAAATTATTTATATATGACTTTTTACATAAATCAGTCGTTAAACAGTGTTAGCAAAATTGTGAGCATATGCTATATATACATATATATATATGCTCACATTCATATATATGTATATGTGTGTTAATAATAAAAACAAAAAACAATTTTAAATAATCTAGGGGCATATTAGCAAGGGCACTATCGCCGCTTTAGCGTCACTTTTTGCCGCTAAAGCGGCGATATTTATATCGCCCTATCAGCAAACTGTCTCTAACAGCAGTTAGCGACAGTTTGCGGGCATTAGCGCCCGTTTTTTTACCACTTTGCATGTCAGCGATATTTATCGCTAATGGCGTTCCCGACGAACAAACCTGGGAAACACTCGCTAACAGGCCTATCGCCTATTAGCAAGGTGGCCATGGCCCCAGTTAGCGACGTGAAAAGTCGCGCTAACCTGGGTCATCGCCATTTATTTAACACCTGCAATTAGCAGGTGTTAGCCATACCTAACATGGGGGGGTGGATTATGCTGATACGACCACAGGGTCGTATCAGCAAGGTGTTCTCCCTTCTCCATGCAACATCGCTGGTTTTTCAGCGATGTTGGTCCATTACCCCCGCTATCGCTGGAATATTCATCGCCATAGCGCTAATCGTTGCTAATACAGCGTTAGCGTGGCGATATATTCCAGCGATAGCCGGCGATAAACAAAATCACGCTAAGCAGGGTTAGCGATGATTATCGCCTCTTCTTGCTAATATGCCCCCTAATCTTATGTTAAAACATAAAATTATTATTTAGAGCAAGGGCATTGCGTCTCTAGACATCCGTCGACTTTGCCCTAAGATTGGAGCTATGCAAGTTGAGTGTGATTGGTAATCGTAACTGGGTAGGCCTTTGATCCCAGAATATTTTTACAAGGGCCTGCATTTTGGTATCTGATACTCAACTTAATATAATTATAATAATGAATCATACCACTAAACATAAATGTCAGCACATATTTAGTATTCAGCAAAGGATAAAGCACAATTGTACAATTTAGCATTAAAGCAGTTTTCTTTCACATGATGCTTAACAGTTGTATGAATGAATGAATATGTACCTTCATTGAGGCTAATATATGAGAGATGAGTAAAGGTTTATTTTCCACAAGATTCCAGGTACATGCTTCCAAGCTGAATGTCAATGTTCTTGTTGGAGTTGGTAGAGCATTTAATTTCCACGATTTCCCACACACAGAGTTGAGACCAGCCAACATGTATTTCACCCCTTAATCACTGAGTACCTGGGGCATTATCAAGGCTTACTAGGTCATAAAGAGGAAGCCCAGTCATATGTGTGTGGTCAGTAGAGAAGCAGATACTGGGACAAACACTCCTGTGTTTAACAATGACCCTAACTTGTACAAAAGAAATAAACATGGCAAAATCAAGGATACCAGAGTGTGAAACAAAGCAGACTGAGCTGATAACTGCAGCTCTTGTAACCATTGTATCGGAGTTTTGTTATGTTATCTTGATGTTTATAGCAACATATCAAAGCAAACACAAGGAGATGATGGACGGAGTGTTGAAACTTTTCAGGCACTCAGCCCCAGTCACAGATCTGGGTTGAATCCATCATCGTTCTTTAGATCACTTTGCACCCCAGTTCAGACACAGCTAATGCAAATCAGTCTTGACCCTGTGCCTCATGGGAACAGTCCAGACCGAACTGCCAAGCCATGTCTTCCCTGGACCGGAAACAAGCATCCTGGGACCGGTTTCGGGCTAACAGCCCTCATCAGCCAGGCTAGTTTGAATCCAGTGGCAAAGTGAGCAAGGGACCCACGTCTGGGCATACCCTGCCAACTTAGGGCGAACAAAGCAAACACAAGGAGATGATGGACGGAGCGCTGAAACTTTTCAGGCACTCACCCCCAGTCACAGATCTGGGTTGAATCCATCATCGTTCTTTAGCTCACTTTGCCATCCCAGTTCAGACACAGCTATATGCAAATCAGTCTTGACCCTGTGCCTCATGGGAACAGTCCAGACCGAACTGCCAAGCCATGTCTTCCCTGGACCGGAAACAAGCATCCTGGGACCGGTTTCGGGCTAACAGCCCTCATCAGCCAGGCTGGTTTGAATCCAGTGGCAAAGTGAGCAAGGGACCCACGTGTGGGCATACCCTGCCAACTTAGAGCGAACAAAGCAAACACAATGAGATGATGGACGGAGCGCTGAAACTTTTCAGGCACTCACCCCCAGTCACAGATCTGGGTTGAATCCATCATCGTTCTTTAGCTCACTTTGCCACCCCAGTTCAGACACAGCTATATGCAAATCAGTCTTGACCCTGTGCCTCATGGGAACAGTCCAGACCGAACTGCCAAGCCATGTCTTCCCTGGACCGGAAACAAGCATCCTGGGACCGGTTTCGGGCTAACAGCCCTCATCAGCCAGGCCAGTTTGAATCCAGTGGCAAAGTGAGCAAGGGACCCATGTCTGGGCATACCCTGCCAACTTAGGGCGAACAAAGCAAACACAAGAGATGATGGACCGAGCGCTGAACTTTTCAGGCACTCCCCCCCAGTTACAGATCTGCGTTGAATCCATCATCGTTCTTTAGCTCACTTTGCCACCCCAGTTCAGACACAGCTATATGCAAATCAGTCTTGACCCTGTGCCTCATGGGAACAGTCCAGACCGAAATGCCAAGCCATGTCTTCCCTGGACCGGAAACAAGCATCCTGGGACCGGTTTCGGGCTAACAGTCCTCATCAGCCAGGCTAGTTTGGATCCAGTGGCAAAGTGAGCAAGGGACCCACGTCTGGGAATACCCTGCCAACTTAGTGCGAACAAAGCAAACACAAGAGATGATGGACGGATCGCTGAACTTTTCAGGCACTCACCCCCAGTCACAGATCTGGGTTGAATCAATCACCGTTCTTTAGCTCACTTTGCCACCCCAGTTCAGACACAGCTATATGCAAATCAGTCTTGACCCTGTGCCTCATGGGAACAGTCCAGACCGAACTGCCAAGCCATGTCTTCCCTCGACCGGAAACAGCATCCTGGGACCGGCTTCGGGCTAACAGTCCTCATCAGCCAGGCTAGTTTGAATCCAGTGGCAAAGTGAGCAAGGGACCCATGTCTGGGCATACCCTGCCGACTTAGGGCGAACAAAGCAAACACAAGGAGATGATGGACGGAGCGCTGAAACTTTTCAGGCACTCACCCCCAGTCACAGATCTGGGTTGAATCCATCATCGTTCTTTAGCTCACTTTGCCACCCCAGTTCAGACACAGCTATATGCAAATCAGTCTTGACCCTGTGCCTCATGGGAACAGTCCAGACCGAACTGCCAAGCCATGTCTTCCCTGGACTGGAAACAAGCATCCTGGGACCGGTTTCGGGCTGACAGCCCTCATCAGCCAGGCTAGTTTGAATCCAGTGGCAAAGTGAGCAAGGGACCCACGTCTGGGTATACCCTGCCAACTGAGGGCGAACAAAGCAAACACAAGGAGATGATGGACGGAGCGCTGAAACTTTTCAGGCACTCACCCCCAGTCACAGATCTGGGTTGAATCCATCATCGTTCTTTAGCTCACTTTGCCACCCCAGTTCAGACACAGATATATGCAAATCAGTCTTGACCCTGTGCCTCATGGGAACAGTCCAGACCAAACTGCCAAGCCATGTCTTCCCTGGACCGGAAACAAGCATCCTGAGACCGGTTTCGGGCTAACAGTCCTCATCAGTCAGGCTAGTTTGAATCCAGTGGCAAAAGTGTGCAAGGGACCCACGTCTGAAAATACCCTGCCAACTTAGGGCGAACAAAGCAAACACAAGGAGATGATGGACGGAGCGCTGAAACTTTTCAGGTGTTTGAAAAGTTTCAGCACTCCGTCCATTATCTCCTTGTGTTTGCTTTATAGCAACATATCACCCATGAGAGTATTCAGGAGCTTTGCAGGTTGTGGGACTTGTCTTGAGGGGCCTACTTGAAAAGCCAGGTCTTCAGCTTCCAGCGGTATTCAGGAAGCAAAAAGGAGGCACTAATGTAGATTGGGAGGTCATTCCATGCTTTGGGGGTGATGTTTGAAAAAGCATGTTCTCCTGACCTACTTTTTCATGTGCATAATACATGAGCCAGTGAGAGTCCTGCTGAGTGCAGCGGATTGGTGGAACTACACATGGCTGTTCAGGTAGCCGGGCTTGTGTTGTGTAGTGCTTTGTATGTGTGCCAGTGTAGTTCCCTCTTAGTCCTGGCATCTTTGGTGTGTTTTTCCTCTGTATTTTTGCTTCTGATCTTCTGTTTTTGACTGTGAGCTGCATTTCGCTTTTGCTGGTTTTAGGACTCTGGGAACTTTACCAATGCGGTCCAGTGCTAAAGCGCAAGTGCTCCCTGCATAAATTGTATTGGAGATTGGTTTATCAATGATTGGCATATTTGATTTACTGGTAAGTCCCTAGTAAAGTGCACTGCGCGTGCTCAGGGCCTGTACTTCAAATGCTACTAGTGGGTCTGCAGCACTGAATGTGCCACCCACATGAGTAGCGCTGCAAACCTGTCTCAGGCCTGCCGCTGCAGTGTCTGTTAGTACAGTTTTTGAACTGCCATGTAGCCCTGGCAAGTGCAACCACTTGCCAGGCCCAAACCTTCCCTTTCACTACATGTAAGGCACCCCTATGGTAGGCCCAAGGTAGCCCCATGGGCAGGGTATAGTGTATGTAAAAGGTAGGATATGTACCATGGTGTTTTACATGTCTTAATAGTGAGATACGGCCAATTTTGCCATTACAATATTGCAAGGACAATCTCTCCCATAGGTTAACATTGGAGCTGCCTTGTACCCTCTTACAAGTGTAACTTCTGATTGGGAAGAGATAGCAATTCGGAGTTTGTGGTCCCTGAACTCACCATTTGAAAATGCACCTTTTAGTGAAGATGGTTTTTAAATTGCATGTTTAAAAATGCCACTTTTAGAAAGTGGGCAATTTTTTGCTTTACCATCCTGTGCCTCTGCCTGTCTGTGGAATCCATGCCTGAGTGAGGGTGACAGTTGGGCTGTTGTGCATTTACTCTAGACAGTCACACAAAGGGAGCTGAGGTGTGCCCTGCATATCCTGATGGGCTATCACTAGGCTGATGGGCCTTTCTGAGCTGGAGTGGTGGGAGGAGTTGTCACTGACACCTGAAGCCAGGTCAGGGAAAGGCATGGTCTTGTGCACTACAAAGACTTTCCTTTGAAGTATGCCTACTTCAAAGGCAGAAAGGGGCATAAGTATTGGACCTCTGACACTCTCAAATCGGAACACTTCTGGACTAAGAGGACATTCTGCCAGGAAGAAGAGCTGGATGCTGTAGGAGGGACTGACACTCTGCTTGTTACTTTGTTGTGCTGGCCTTCGGCTTTCTGTTTCGGTCCTGGGAGTGAAAGGACTGGACTTTGCTTTTTACATCCTGCTTCAATCAATCAATCAATCAGGGAATTGTAAGCACGCTACTGACCCGTGAGGGTCTCAAGGCACTGAGGTGGGGGGGGAGGGGGCTGTCCGCAGATCTGTTTAGCCAAAGAGCCAGGTCTTGAAAAGTCTTCCTGAAGGTGTTCAGGGAGGGGGCGCGTCTGATGTCTGCCGGTAGCTCGTTCCAGGTCTTGGCTGCAATGTGAGAGAAGGATCTTCCGCCTGCTCTGGTTCTGTGGATGCATGGGGTTTCGGCCAGTGCGAGGTTGGAAGATCGGAGGTTTCTTTTGGGTACGTGGAAGTTGATTCTGTCGTTGAGGTATTTGGGTCCGTTGTTGTGTAGGCATTTGTAGGCGTGAATGAGGATTTTGAAAGTGACTCTTTTCTCCACGGGGAGCCAGTGGAGACTTCGTAGGTGTTGGCTGATGTGTTCGTGTTGGGGGATGCCGAGGACGAGTCTGGCTGCGGTGTTCTGTATTGTCTGGAGTTTGCGGAGTAGGAACTTGTTGATGCCGGCGTAGAGTGCATTTCCATAGTCCAGTCTGCTGGTGATGAGTGCGTGGGTGACTGTCTTCCTTGACTCAGGGGGATCCACTTGAAGGTCTTGCGGAGGATGCGGAGGGTGTTGAAGCAGCTGGAGGTGGCGGCGTTGACCTGTCGATTCATGGTGAGTGATGAGTCGAGTACGATGCCGAGGTTCTTGGCGTGGTCTGAGGGGGTAGGTGGGCTTCTGAGGGCGGTCGGCCACCAGGTGCTCTCCCATGCAGAAAGGGTGGTACCGAGGACGAGGACTTCTGTCTTCTCGGCGTTGAGCTTCAGGCAGCTGTTGGTCATCCAGACTGCGACGTCTTGCATTCCTTTCTGGAAGTTGAGTTTGGCAGTGGTGGGGTCTTTGGTGAGGGAGAGGATGAGCTGGGTGTCGACAGCATAGGATACGATGTTGAGGCCGTGTTGTCGGATGATGGCTGCGAGGGGGGCAATGTAGATGTTGAAGAGGGTGGTGCTCAGTGATGAACCCTGTGGGACTCCGCATGTGATTTTCATGGGGTCGGAGAGGAAGGGTGGGAGTCTGATCCTTTGGCTTCTTCCAGTGAGGAATGATCGGATCCAGTCCAGGGCTGTTCCTTGTGTGCCTGCGTCGTGTAGTCTGGTGACTAGTGGGTGGTGGGAGACTGTGTTGAAGGCCGCTGATAGGTCGAGTAGGATGAGGGCTGCGGAGTGGCCTTGGTCCAGGAGGGTGCGGATTTCGTCTGTGGCGGCAAGTAGGGTGGTCTCTGTGCTGTGGTTACTTCGGAATCTGGATTGGGACGGGTCGAGGACAGCGTTCTCTTCAATGAATCGTATCAGTTTCCTGATGACTGTTTTCTCTGCAACTTTGGCTGCGAAGGGGAGGAGCGAGATGGGCCGATAGTTCTTGAAGTCGGTGGGGTTAGCTGTGGGCTTCTTGAGCAGGGGTCTGACTTCTGCGCGCTTCCAGTCGTCTGGTAAGGTGCCTGTTTTGAAGGTGGTGTTGATGGTGCGTTGTAGTTCGGGTGCGATGGCGACCGCGGCTCAGTGGTAGATGTGAGGGGGGCAGGGGTCGGTGGGGGCCCCCGAGTGGATGCTTTTCATGGTCAAGGCGGTGTCTTCGGCTGTGATCGGTATCCAGTTAGAGATGGAGGGCTGGCTGATGTTTCTGGGGGGCGGGGTCCATCTGTGGCGCCTGGTGGATGGTCGTTGAAGTTGTCGTAGAGGTTTTTGATCTTGAGGTGGAAATAGGTTCCAAGCTTGTCGCAGAGGTCTTGGGATGGGGTGATGTCTGTGGCTTCGCTGCATGGGTTGGTGAATTCCTGAGTGACACTGAAAATTTCCTTGGAGTTGGTGGAGTTGGCCAGGATTTTGTTGTGGATGAAGTTCCTCTTGGTGGCTCTGATCTGGTTGTGGTAGTCCGTCATGGCGTCCTTGTAGGTGGTGTGGTTTTCGGTTGTCTTGGTGTTTCTCCAGTTCTTCTCCAGGCATCTGCAGGTAGGTCTGGCTTCTTGGAGAGCGGTGGCGAACCTGGCGGCTTTCCTGGGGTGTTGTCTGTCGGGGTTGCGTAGCGGGCGAGCTCGTCTGCGCAGTTGAAGATCCAGGTGTGGAGTTCTCTGGCTGCGTCGTTTGCGTCAGGTGCCCTGGTGTGGTTGTCTCGGGTGAGGGTGGAGTTAAGTTGCTCGTCGGTAGCCTTGCTCCAGTTCCTTCGAGGTGGGCGTGGGGCTGATTTGGGTGCCTTGGGTTTGTTGATGGCGAAGTGTACGCAGTGGTGGTCGGTCCATGGCGGCTGCGTTGTGTGGCTGAATTGGGCGCTGTTTCCTGCCACGAAGATGGGGTCGAGGGTGTGTCCTGCTCTGTGGGTCGGTGTGTTGATGAGTTGTTGAAGTCCGATGCTGGCGAGGTTGTCACGAAGGATAGTGGAGTTGGGGTCGCTGGGGTTGTCGAGGTGGAAGTTCAGGTCTCCAATGAGTATGTAGTTTGCTGAGGCGATGGCGTGGGGTGCGATTAAGTCGGTGATGGTGGTGGCGATGGGTGTTCGGAGGCCGGAGGGTCTGTAGATGAGGGTTCCTCGGAGTGTGGAATTGGGGGTGGTCTGGATCTGGAAGTGCAGGTGTTCAGCAGAGGGGAAGGTTTCGCTGGAGGTGGTGAGGCAGAGGGTGCTCTTGTGGGCGATGGCGAGGCCCCCTCCTGGGTGGTTGGGGCGGTCTTTCCTCTGGATCTTGTATCCGTCTGGGTTGGCGGTGCTGATGTCGGAGGCGGAGGATGCGTTGGTCCAGGTCTCTGTGAAGAAGGCGATGTTGGGCGAGAGAGAGTCGAGTAGGTTCCAGATTTCCATGGCGTGTTTGTGTACGGAGCGTACGTTGAGGAGGATGCATTTTAGGGTGTCGCCGGTGCTGGCATTGGCGGTGTTGGAGGCCGGGGTGGCGGTGAGGGTCTGGCGGCAGTGGAGGCAGGAGAACTGGCCGTGGGTCATGTTCGCGAGGCCTGTTGGCATTCTCTAAGTCTTCCAGGGTTGAGTGCGAGGAGGGTGGTGGTGTCATAGCGATGGGTAGTGGGAGGTCCAGGGTTCCTGGCGCTGGCCACGGTCGGGTCACAGACGGGCGCAGACGGGCTTGTCTTTGGCGTGCCTTTGGCGCGCCAGTGGCACGACCGCGCAGCGGCCGCCATTAAGTAGGGGAGGTGGGAGGGAGGAGAGGCTGGGATGCGGGAGCAGGGGAATTCCGGAGGGGAATTCCGGGGGGGAATTCCAGGGGGGAATTCCAGGGGGGAGGGGCCGCAGGGGTAGCAGCGGTGAAAGGCGAAAGGAACAGGCAGGCACGAGAAAATAAAAACAGTGGTGGAATTAGAGCAAGATACAGATGGGCACAATAACAGTGGCACAACAGGGAAAAATTAAGAAAAAAAAAACGGCTGAGAAAGGTTACGGTGGTTGCAGGCAGTCTGGTCCCAGTTGGAGCAAGCAGCAGGCGCAGGACGGGCAGCAGCCTCGAACCTCCCAAGGAGGAGGTCGGGGTCTGGAGGCAAGAGACAGCACAGCGGAGCTGCAGGGAGAGAGTGGACCTAGACCGAGGGTCAGAGGTCTTACTCAAAGGTTCTCTTTGTGCTTGTGCGTGCTTGCCTCCTGTTAAGAAGTCTCAGGGCCATCAAAGACTTCACCTACTAGTGCCTGAGCTGTTCTGAGAATCCTGGCTTGTCAAGTGGTGCCAAATCCAATTCCTGGGCCCTTGGAAGTAGAATCTGGTAATCTGAGAAGAAAATCCACACAGCAACTCTCAGCACCTGATGTGTGGCTGAAAGATCACTGCAACCCGATTCCCGAGCACTGTGCCACTGATGTCTGTGGCACCTGCTCTGATTCCGATGCGGGCCCTGCTGTGCGGCTGAAGAATCGATGCATCACCTGCGGCCCAGATGTGAAATCGATACAGCGCCTGCTCCATCTCACCGATACAGCATGTCTGGATTTTTGATGCATCGTTCCTGGGCAACAAGTTCCTCATCGACATGGCCCAGCAGGGAACAGAGATTGTGTGTCTGGAGATCGACGCATCACCTCCCCTCAAAGTAAGGTACCGACTCATCACCTCCCCTGACAGTAAGGAACTGACGCATCACCTCCCCTGCTCTGCAGTAAGGAACTGATGCATCACCTCTCCTGGCAGTAAGGATTTGATGCATCGCTTGACTTTTCCGGCACCTCACCTCCCCTGCCCATGATTTTGTCTTTGATTTTGATGCATCCCAGGTACTTATTTTACCTTTGAAAGGCGATATCGTTACTGGTGTATGTTGGATTTTTGTCATTTTTGGACTAGTCTTATTCACATAAATATTGGCTATTTTTCTAAACTGGTGCAGTGTCCCTTTTCTAGTGTTTTTACTGTGTTACTGTGTGTGTATGGACAAATGCTTTACACATTGCCTCTGAGATAAGCCTGACTGCTCGTGCTAAGCTACCAAAGGGGGTAGCAGGGGTCATTTTGGATGTGTAATCCCCTTCCCTTGACTAGAGTGAGGGTCCCTACTTGGACAGGATGCAAACCACTGCCAACGAGACACCTCCATTTCTAACACTCCCTTAGGTGCGGTGTGATGTGAGTCCATTGTGGTAGGCATGAGGACCAGTCTGGCTGCTTTGTTTTAGAGAGTCTGGAGTCTGTTTGTAAGTTGGTTGGTGATTCTTGCAAAGAGAGTATACCCTTAGTCTAGTTTGATTGTGATGAGGGCCAGAGTGATGGTTATTCTGGTGTTGCTAGGTAGCCACTTGAATGTTTTTTCAGCATCCTCAGGGTGTAAAAGCGGCTTAGGTGACAGCGTTGACTTGGGCAGACATATCCAGCTTTCTGTCGATGATGATGCAAAGGTTTCTTGCTTGTGTGCTATGGGTGGAAGTTGGTCGTAGGTCTGTAGGCCAGCAGACGGAGTCCCACTATGAGGATGTTTTTGTGAAAATCACCCAGTTAAGTTTGAGGCAGTTGGTCTTCATCCAGGTGACTACTTTGTTCATGAGTTGAAGTTGGTCTAGGTGTTGAGTGTTTTGTCCGAGAGAGACAAAAACAGTTGTATTTCACTGGTGTAGGTTAGTAAGTCGACATTGTGTGCATGAATGACATCTATCAGTGGTGTCATGTATATGTTGTAAAGTGTTAGTCTTAGTGAGAAACCATAGGAGGAGGTCCTAGGATGCCAGCCTCGTGAAGTCATCTGATCAATACGGGATGGGAAACTGTGTTGGAGGCTGCAGAGAGGTCGAGTAGGATTAGGGCTGCGGTCTCTGTTCTGTCAAGGATTATTCGGATGTCACCTGTTGCTGCTATGAGGGCTGTCTCTTGCTGTGGTTAGGTCAGAAGACTGATTGCGCGGTATTGAGGAGCTGGTTGTTAGTGAGGTGACCAGTGAGGCATCTGTGGATGGATTTCTCTGGGACATTGGCTGGGGGAAGAAGGGAGATTGCTTGGTAGTTCTCAAAGGCTTTTTCAGGAGGACGTTGATGGCTGTGTGCTTTCAGGCTTCAAGAAATGTGGCTGTGTCAATGGAGGTGTTTAAAAAGAGGAATCAGACCTTTGCTGATGGGGGTTGAAACTTTGTCAAAGTCATGGTGGGGTCAAGCATCCGATAGAGCCCAAGAGTGGATGGTCTTTATGATTGATGGTTTCTTCTGTCGAGATAGGGCTCCATATTGTCAGGGTGTTGCTTTTGTAGAGTCCCTAAGGAAGACCCTGCTTGAACATTAGACTAACCAGTTGGTGGGGGGCCCAGCCAATGGGGATGTCAGATTATCTACAGATGGTATAACAGTGGTAGACATCACTGCCTGCAGGAAGCTATGAGCCATGGGGCCAAAGTAACACTCTGTGAAAAGGATTGTTTCACATGATGTTCTGCTTGTAAATGTGATCTTGCAAGTTTTTTTGCATGGTGGTGGGAAAGTAAACTTAAGGGCTACCCTCGATCACATAAGCCCGCTGCCACCCTTCACTTTCATTACTACGTTTGGGATGATTACAGAACACCACCAGGCTTGGATGCATGAGTTTTGGCATAATATCCTCTATGCATTTCAATGTACCTACAATTGCAGATCAAATCAGAGGTCCTGCCTACAAGGTTGCCCTTGGTCTTTCCTGTCCAAATGGGTGTCTTTTACTCCTAACCTTTTCATATCTCCATGTGTGTTTCCCACAAGAAAGTATCCAATTTGATAACACCATACCAACTAAAGCCCAACTTAAGAAACGTTACTGGGTCTGGTTGGCACAGTCCCTTATCTCCCATCCACTCGGGGGCCGCTTGACTCTCGATTTTATGGAGTTCAAACTGGAAGTCGCTTTTGAACAATATTTGGAGGTTGTCACTAATGCCCAGGATAGGAAACTTTTTATGCAATTTAGATTTGGTTCCCTACCACTTAACACCTTTATTGCTTCCTGGTCCAAGCATCCCTCGGCGTCTGTGACCTGTCCCGGCTGCTCTCTTGCAGCGGAGTCTATCAGTCACATACACTTTGCTTGTCCCAGGTATCACAATTTGAGATCCAGGCGGCTAGCTCCCATCTGCAAACAGCTAGGTACTAGTTGTCATAGCGACGCACTACTTATTCTAAAATCTGATTCTAGTACGTTAATTGTATGTGCTGTTGCTAAATTTCTAGGTAAAATGTGGATTAGCAGAAGCTATGCTTTGGCCATGCATCAGACGTAACTCCCTTGTTTTTATCTCATTTTAACTATGCACTTATTTATTAATCAAGTACTGTATTAACCACAGATTGTACTGCATGACAGGTCGTGCCGCTACCTCTAGTGACATAGACTTTTGCAGTTACACTTCCTGGTTCTGAGTTTAATTGGTTTTATCCTTTTCCCTTTTTAACTTATTTATTGCACTAGACAATTGAACCGAACCTGCGCTCGAATTTTTTGTTCTGAACTCCTAGTCCTCTATGCAATTTAGGCACTGACACTTTCAAGGCTTTATTTACTTATAGGGGGATGGGCAGACTTCATAGTTCCAGGCTCCTCCTCTGCAAGATGGTCATAAATCTATCTACCTATGCACATGTACCTCTGTGGCATCTTTTTTTACCTGGTGTCTTGGGAAATTTGGACCCCAAGAAGGAAAAGCCCTTGCTATTATGGTCTATTTTTATAATTGATTGTTTATCATAGTTGTATTATATTGTATGTATGTGATACTTTTATGGCCATAATGGCCGAAATAAAGCTATTGACTGACTGATAACACCATATGGTGATTCATGTTGCTAAATATAACTCAAGTGGCAACAATCCAGCATTTATCTGGATAAATATTCAACATTTATCTGGATACGTTAGCTGTGTTACAAAGTAAACAACCAAGCCATGCTGATTCTAGAAAATACTATTACAAATCTTTCCTTGTAAGGCCCGCTTGACCCGTTGTAGCAGAAAACAATTCCAACTGTAAACAGCACATTGAAAAATCTCCCACTGTAAAATATCCTGGCATTTTACCAAAATGTGCATAAGGTCTTTTGGAAACACTGGCAAGTACTCCTGCATAGTTCTCTTTCACAGGCTATCTATGGCCATCCTCTCTCTCTCTCCAATTTGCACTCCTTTTTTTCCAGCCTTTCTATTTTTTTCTATTACCTTTCTCTTACTGTCACTGGCCTTTCCTTTTCCATTTCCCTCTCCTCTCCCATGCTTCTTCTTTGTTCTCGGACCCATTCCTCCTCTCTCCCTCCTATCCTCTTGTTCCAGGGGAGCTAATCTAGACTTCTCTCACTCTAAAACTTTCTGAGCATCTCTTCTTTGTCTGCCTTAGCTTTCTGGAGAGCCAACTTGCCCTTCATGGTCTTGCTCAGGCTTAACACACTCGAATGACTCCTCAGGTACAGTTGAAAACGGAGAGGGGGAGGTTGAGTTGTCTCAGCAGAAGCCATGGAAAGCAAAAGTGAGGACACGTGTCTGGGGAAAGTGTGGTAACGGGCTATGAGAGCATGTCTCTACAGCACAACAGCACTGCTGCACTCTCTTCGTGGGTTCCTATCATGGTATTCTCACCAGATTCCATCCAAGTATCATCCCTATTTCCCAGTTTCCCTAACTGATCCCTAACAAATATTACAAATATTTTCCTTTCTTCATTTCTTTTGAAAACATAGACCCCTCAACTTATCAAAGGCAGACTGTCAAGGTTTAATCCCATGGACCTTTCACCTGGCATTGTACTGTGCAGGTACTGCTGTGTTTCAGCTAAATTTAATATTCTGTGTACTGTTTAAGACAGTTGCGAATAAAACTTGCAGATATCATCACTGCTACCAATGTTCAGAACTTGTTTCAGGACAGGGGACACACAGGGGTTACTGTATCTCAACTGTGGTAATTTAGGCCATTTGCCAATGGTTCCATGCGGTTTCCCCTACTATTGCTCTGCAAACTGAGTAAAGTACATCATTTCCACACTTGACTCTCAGGGTGGCACGAGTGAGCAAGTAAAGGCTTCTCAGGAGGGTAGTGTGGACGGCAAGAACTCATAACTCAACTATCAATTGCTAGACACAATAAAATAAACTATTATACAGCCCAGAATTTGTCTTTTAGTTAAAAAGAAAGCACTTTGATGACACAGCAAAACTATATAATATACAAAGCAAGTTGGGGTTCAGGTACAGAGGCTCTAACAATGTTTGTAATCTTAAGTGAGGCTGTACAGACCTTAAATACACCCCCCACTATCAGAGTTTCTGAGGACTCTATACTTACCTAAAACTTTGAAATTGCATATATCAGGTTCTATTGATTGGAGGTTTTTCATTATGGCATCATTTTATTTACTAAAATGTACTCTGTTTTTCTTAATTGATTTGGGATCTTTATTGTGTTGTGTTTTCAGTTTATCACTGTCATCGAGAATTTTTAGTCACCCCTCGCTTTGCAAAAGCTAGTCTGGGCGACCGCTCGTTCCCTGTCAGAACTACCTCTATTTGGAACTCCATGCCTGAGCACATTCGGAAAGCCAAGTCAGAAACTGAATTTAGGAAGAGTCTAAAGACCTGGCTTTTTGGCCTCACTTAATAATAAAATTACTACCTATTCTAAGTGCACTAGACGACCAGCCCTTCCCCCTGTCATACGCTGCTACCGCCGGGACACCTCTGTTGGAGGTAGCTGTGCGCTCTATAAGCTACAATAATAATAATAATGTATACTTTACACATCGCTTCTAAGTTAAGCCTGTCTTCTTTTGTGCCAAGCTACTAGATGGTTAAGCACAGTTTTTTTAGCGGCTTTTGTGGCTCTTCCTTACAAGGATTGTGGTTGTTGCTTGAGTAGGGTTTTCATCCCCCTCAATTAATAACCACATTTCTCACATATCCTCCCTCATTTCAGTATCTGTGTCTCCATCCTCCGGTCACAGGAATGCAGTCAATTCACTTCCACTTCCATGCTCAGATTTTTGTGATGCTGATCCAGGGGACATCCAAAAAGGATTCCACTAGTCCATGTACACAAACTCTCACCACAGACATAGTCCTACTACCCTCATTGTGTTACGGACTCAATACACACACATGCATTAGATACATACATTGAATATCAGTCCAATGTCTGGGGTTCACCTAACTATGGCACTTTACATTAACACAGAGAAACAGGTCTGATTATAATAATTTTCACAAAACTTGGTATGCTGCCCAGTGGCGGCTCCTCCACTATGGCGGAGGAGCATCACACCCCCAGCCAGCAGCTTCAAAAGTTGAAACAGAAAACAATAATAAAACATGTTTATTATTGTTGTATTTTTCAACTTCTGAGTGCTGCGTCCTGGGGGCTGGGCCATTGTGAAGGCAGTCATAAGGGAGACTGGTAGGCACTGATATTAGTGCACATATGGGTTTTGCCAGCCATCTCAGGCCAGCCAAACCCACATGCGCACTGAGCTGTCTCCAACCTGAGCTGCGTTGCCGAGTTGGAGACAGCAGACAGAGGCTCTCAGTCTCCCTGGGAGAGCAAATCGAGGGCACTCAGGCCAATCCTGAAGCTGCTCTCAAGCATGTGAGCAGCTTCAGGATTGGCCATAGGGGAGGCTGGGAGCTCTGCCTGCAGTGGAGCCACAAGAGGAGAAGAAAACCGTCAATGCCGCAGGCTATAGGCGGCAGGTAATTTCTTTTTTTCTTCTTTCTCTGTCCCCACCCCTGCTCCCACCGCCACCCACCACTCTGCCCTAACGCTGGCCGCTACTGATGCTGCCACCATTGCTTTATTTGGCTGATGGAGTAAATGGGCAGCAGTGCTGCGACTACTATGAGGTCACGCTTTGTGCACCCCTCCAGGTCAGGGAAGGGTGCTCACCTGCTTAGCATTCAGGGTACATTAACCTCCCAACAACAACATTTGTTAGAAAATTTCAGAAATGTTTATGGACGTAATATTTTTAGGTCTAAGATTCTCAATTATGTAATGTACAATCTTCTATATTTCTCTATTGTTGAGCTTACGCTGGTAAAAAAAACTCAGGGCCCGATTCACAGAAATAACTTAAGACAAAATCCTAAGCTTACTACCATTTTGGTATTCACAGAAGGCACTTACTCAGTTTTGGTATTCACAGAAGGCACTTACTTACTCATTTTGAGTACCTTACTCATTTTGAGTAACTTACTCATTTTGGTATTCACAGTAGGCACTTACTCATCAATGAGTAAGTGCCTTCTGTGAATACCAAAATGAGTAAGTTACTCAAAATGAGTAAGTAAGTGCCTTCTGTGAATACAAAATGAGTAAGTGCCTTCTGTGAATACCAAAATGAGTAAGTGCCTTCTGTGAATACCAAAATGGTAGTAAGTTTAGGATTTTGTCTTAAGTTAGTTCTGTGAATCGGGAACTCAGTTAGTTGATTTTTTGTTCATCCCTTTCTGTTTTAAACACCTTCTTTTACACTTAAAGGCTACAGTCCACTGTCCAGTTTTATCAAAATACATGCACATAAAATGATAAGACTTTTTTATATGTCTAACTCGTGTGTCTGCATCCTTCACCCAGATGATAATTCAAGGCTCCCCTAGATGATCCAGCTGACAGTGAATCCATGAAAAATACTTTATTAAGCACAGTAAACCCTAAACTAGGGTTCCCTGGTGCAAGAGAATTGTTCAGATTGGATGAGAATGTAAATAAAACAGCCATGTTTTACGTCTTTTTGGAAAATTCAGGTAATCAGATAACAGACTGAGGGGCAATGGCAGATAGCTCCAATGCTTGGCAGACAGATATCGAAGGGAGGGCCTTTCATTCTGGGCTTTCTTAGGGATGTGAATATGAATGAACTGAGCACAGAAAAAGTGAAATGACTTGTGAGGATAGTCATTTATAATGTACTGCTGGATGTCACGGTGGCACTTTTTGCAAAGGGGAGAATGGCAGATGCACTGGGATTTAAACCTACATTACTTTTTACCTAGGTGCCACTGCAGAGCTCCTAGGTGGCCAGAGAATGAAAACATCACTGCAGGACCAAGAGGAGCTTGGTAGCAATGTTTTGGGTGAATTGAAGTCCTCTGCATCAAGAAATTGGGAATATTAAGACAAGAAGAATATGAGCAGTCAATTCCTGAATAGATGATAGCTTGAATAAAAAGACTTTCAGCAGTCTGTGGAAGCAGAAGGAGTATCTAATGAAGTATTGTGATGTGAAAGCTACATGATGAGGATACCCTGTTTATTTCCTCTGAAACCGAAATTTGTCAAAGTGCAAGATGTGTGGCATAATTGGTTTTGACTGAATTAACGTCCTCTGTATCAGGTAACTGGAAATATCAAGATACAAAGAATTTGCATAGTAAATTCCTGAATGGATGATGGCTTGAATAAAAGATGTGCTGTTGTCTGTGGGCATCTCATATAACATCCTGAGATAGAAGCAGCAGCATGTTGAAGTTACTCTCTTGCTTTGACCCTGCAAATGTCATATAGACCACAAAGCTTGGATATTAGCCATATTACCAGAAGAGAAGAAGTAACAAGCTCAGGTGTTCACCAATCAGATGTCCAAAGAGAGGACGGTCCTCCCCATATGAGAACCATGATTTTGTCACCATTACGTTTTATAGAGTTTGCCTTTATCCAAGATGTGACAGCTGAATGGTAGGTGCAGAAATGGTTTTGGAGATGATCCAAATCCTTATTAAATGAAATGATGATTTGAGTGTTACACAAATGTGACATAAGGTAGAGCCCAAATCTGTGAATCAAACCATAGTTGGTGTGAGATAAAGATGACAGATTAAGATTAAAGAGAGTGGGGCTTAAAGAGTTGTGTGAAACCCAAGATATTAAAGAAAGTCGGTGGGTAAACTACCTGGGTTCTGTTGTCCAAAAATGAGGTGAGCTATGGAAGGCTCAATCATGAATACCTGAAGACTGGAAGCGACATATAAGAGTTGAATGGTAAACTGTGGCCAATGCAGTGCTTAATTGATACAGAATGTAGGAACTCTTTCTTGAGAATTTGTTTCTAGGCTTTTACAGGGAAACAAAAAGGCTAACTCCATGCCATGCGCACTGTCTAGTAGATCATTACATTCTGTAAATTCAGAAAGTTGCTTCTTGCTCTGTTTATTATGCAGGGATTGTAAATAGAGAGATAGGTCTTAAATTAGGACTAGTGAGTCAGATTAATTTCTTCCAATACGGAGCTCTCTTCCAGTACACTAGAACTGACGCATCAGAGGGTGTGGTATTACAAATAATAGTAAGCAGACGTACAATTGTATTACGAGTTTTGACAGTGATAAGGGCAAGAGAATGGTCCATGGAGCAAGACAGTGGATCTTAAATGAATACTGGGCAGTCATGAACCTATACACATATATGATACACACCTACTCATAACTGAAATGAACACCAGTACCTATAATCTTGCTAACTATTTGTTATGGCACTGCAAAGAGTATTTAACTGCTACCATGCCGGAGCCGTCCAGTCCAGAAAGCTTGGGTGCTGAGGATGGCTCCAGCATGCCCTTGCACTGGGGGCAGGCAATCCCTCTAACGGGAGCCCCAGAGGAATATGCTTTTACCAATATCAGCCTTTCCCAGCAACCGAGGCAGTTTGTTTTCCCTCCGAAATGGCAGTTGGTGTTCATGGCACACTAACGTCATTCCAGAGAAAATGAAAGTGAAATGAGGCGATTGGATCATTCAATTTCATTTACTTTGGTGCTTAGGATATAACTTAGCCCCCTGAGCACCGATTTGGATGGGGACGGTATCTCCCCTTTCCAATGGTATCGTTCCCTAGTGGATCCCCAGAGGAGGGCATCCCCAAGCAGGAATCCAACCACTAGCCACCAGGGAAAGGTTTAGTTGGGGCAGCGTTCCCCTGGTAATGGGGACGTGATCCATCTTCCCCGCAGCCTCAAAAGTCTTTCTGCCCCCTACTTAGGGGCAGATTGGAGTTTATTACCCCCAATTTTCCTTTGGGGCAGACATTTTACTAGACATCAGGGAGTGTTTTTTTACCAGACAAATGGGTGGAGGCAGACCAGCAAGGCATCAAGTCTACCTCTAACCCCCCCCCCCAACCACTCATAATAGTCTTCCTGGACCCCAATGAGAGCAGATAGGAGACACTTTCCTTCAAAAGCCAGCTAGACCTCTCCACGGAGTGTATTTGGAGGAGGAGCGCCCCCCCTCCCTCAGCAATGGTCTACAGCTCCTTCCTTCCCACCAGCCCCAAAGGTCTTTCTGCCCCCGAGGGTAGATTGGAGTTTATAACGTCCAATATGCCCCTGGGGGTAGAAAGCACACTATGAGTTCTTTACTTCTAGAAAAATGTGTGGGTGTCCCACCCAGGCATTGATCCCAACCCCTCCAATCACCCCCAACAGTCTTTCTGACCCCCATCAGGGGCAGATAGGAGATATTTTCCTCAAAATCCAACCCATGGCAGGGGCAAAAAGCCCACTAGACCCCCAGGGGGTATGTTTGGAGGGGGAAGATTGGAATTTTTTACATCCAATATGCCCCAAGGGGCAGAAAGCACACTAGACACCAGGGATTTTCCTGTTCTAAACATGAGGGTGGAGCAGTCCGCTCAGGAATCAGACCTAGTCATCAGCCCCCAAATCACCCCAACAGTCTTTCTGACCCCCATCTGGGGCAGATAGGAGGTGTTTTCCTCCAATCTTCCCCCCAGCAGGGAGCAAAAAGCCAATTAGACCCTAGGGATATTTTTTGTATTGCTACAAGTACATCAGGCCTAGCTCCAACCTCCAAAAAATAACCCCGACAGCCTTTCTGCCCCCGGGGGCCTATTAGAGGTCTTTACCTCTATTCTGCCCCCTTGCCTTGGGGGGAGAAAGGTCACTAGACATGAGGGAGTTTTTTTCTGTGCCACATATAAAAGGGGTTGGAGGGTGTTTACCCATAGGCTGCCCTAGTTGTTCAGAAAAACTGTTGTGTCCATTCTGGACTAGGGACAAAGTGTGATGCATAGGTGAGCTACCCCACCTCTTTTTTCATTTTTTGGGCCTATTTTTCCCTGGTGTCTAGTAGCTTTTCTGTCCCCCAGGGGCAGATTTTTTGTAAACACTGTCACTCCAATACCAGGGGCACTAAAAATGATGCAACTGTTCTGGGGTGAAAGACTGGCATAATGCCTAGGTTAGCTGCCCCATTCCCTTTTTAATTTTGTGGACCTATTTTTCCACTGGTATCTAGTGGCCTTTCTGTTCTCAGGGGAAGATTTTGGGGAAACAACCTCAATTCACCCCTTTGGTGGCAGAAAAACTGAGGCACCTATTCCGGGGTGGGAGCACGGTGTGATGCCTGGGTGAGCTGCCCCATCCTCTTTTTTTATTTTTGGGAATAGTTTTGCACTACTGTCTAGTGCCCTTTTAGTCCCTTAGAGGCAGATTTTGGGTAATCACCAGCAATCCACCCCTAGGGATGGCCAAACTCTGATGCATCTTTTCTGGGGTGGGAGCACAATGCAATGCCTGGATGAGCCGCCCCTCACACAGATTTTTTGGGGCCAAAAATAAGTGTAATAATAATAATAATAATAATAAATAAGGGTGTGGGGGCTAGGTATAGTCTTTAATTATGCTAAACCAATTAAACTACTCCAAATCATTCAACCATCTGCACCACCAGATTTCAAATCACCTGACATTACTCAATGTCGCTTTCCTTATTATTTTTCATCCTAAGTTTAGCATGTTTGAAAAATAACAATGAACTTCAATTCTGGATTTTTTATTGAGATCAAAAATAGATGGACATACTTTCCCCTGTAAGGCCACCAATTTTGTATCAAATATTAGATTCACAATTACAGTTAATATACACAGATTTACCTGTATACACATAAATAAATCAGTATTGCCCTAACTAGCAGATGTTTGGCCTTCTAAAAGTAACTACGAAAAGCAAAACATCCTCAATGTTTGTTCTCCTTGTGGCATTCTACTTTTGGTACCCTAAACTACTATTTAAGATTTCAAAAGTATATCCTGCAATCTTTTATCTATACTATACTCGGATAACAAAATCTTTGCAAACATTCTGGCTCAACATTTGCACCTTTTGTGCAGTTCTTAGAGTTGCCACACCAGTCAGCTTTTTACCACAGAGGTCCTATTGTGAGTGTGAAGGTGAGAGGAGATCAGTTACAGAACTTGCACATCCTTTCAAGCTTACAAAAGAAGGGGTGGAAGTCCATCCCTAGCCAAGGAAGTAGCTGGAAAATGAAAATGCTTAGAACCGGTGCTCTAATGTCACAGAGAGATAAGTCCGACCCATTCTAGAATTGTTTCATTCACCCTTACACCTACCCATCTTTACATTCATCCTCCCATCCTATCATCCACCCCCCCATTCTTGAACACTCTCTCCCTTTTTGATCACTTCACATTTTCATACATCCTCTCATCATTCCATCAATCCATCCAGCCATCCATTCATCCTTTTACCCATTTATCTATACTTCAACCATTCGATCCATCCAAAGGTCATTGTTTCCATCCATCCATACTTTCACAGTTCCATTTATCTAATGGCCATTTTTTCCATCCATCCATTGTTTCATATGTGTTACATTGTTCCATCAAGCCATTCTTCCAGTCAGTCATTCATCTCTTTGTATCCCCTCCGGCCCTTCCTCTTTTTACCTTTCCTGCCTTCGTTTCAGCTATCCTTTCACTCGCACTTCTTTCTATGTTTCATTCCTTCCTTTGACATTTTTTCATCTTTACTATTTTTCTCTACCTTTTCCCCTGCATCCTTTCCAGTTTTTGGCTTCCAATCTTCTTTCATTTAATCATCTAATTTTCTCTCTCTTGCCTTTCTGTTCCCTCTCACTCTGTTTGCAGCTGTCCCCATTCATCATCATTTCTTTCTCAGTCTCCATAAATTAACTTGGCTCACTTAGCACCTCTTGAGGCTCTCGTGTCATGCCTGACCAGTATTAATGCGTTATTAGGAGCTTTTTCATGCAGAATCCAAAAATTGAGCTAATGAACTTTTTAGAGGGAAGTTTCGCCAGGCCATGGGGCCCAGTAACAACCCCTACTTTAGCTGCTAAAGCGGAAGGTTGACGACACCACTGCCCCAAGCCATTTAGAATGCCGCCACTATCCAGAGGTGGTGGCTGGCATGACATAACTCCCCCTGAAGGTCAGACAGAATTGGGAATGGGAACTGGGGACCAAGAACGCTAACAAAACCTGGGCCTATTGTTGTGCTCAAATTAAACAAATTCTGTTCAATTATAGGCATAAACTAATTCAATTCAAGTTCCTGCATCGCTTCTGTTACACCCCGGAGTACTTTGCTAAGTTCACTCTGAACACTAATATTGAGTGCAACAAGTGCAAAATTGTGAAAGTACATGAATAACTACTGGTTCAACGTGTTCGCGACACTGCAAACCATGGTGGGCTTACCCTTGACCTAGATCCAGGGCTGGCATTACTTGGGCCTACCGCTGACGTGCCGAAAAAATATAGACACTTGGTCAGGAAGTCTTTGCCGCTAGCTAAAAGACAAGTGGCACTGTTCTGGATGGATAACATGGGGCCAAAGTCTGCAAACTGGCTTCAGGATATGATATATTGCAGAGTCGAGCTAGAAATATAGGCTGAGGGACTCCACTCTAAATCACGACCCGGAGACTTCTGGGACCCTCTCAGTTCCTACCTGCTAGTGCTGGAATCACCAACACAATCGTAAATAAGTCTGTGTCCTGCTCGTTCAGGAATTGAGAGTGCCCCATTTCTTTTCAATTATAGTGTAGATGATGTTTGTTCATGGATTCTATGTACCTTTGCCTTATTGAAGGCATTACTATAGAATATGAATACTTAGATTTTTTTTTTTTTTTATTGAGCAGAAGCATAAGATGTTTCTTTAAATCATAAAGAGTCAATTAACATTATTTCCTTCAAAATAAACATAATAATTTGAAACATTAGGATCCATTGTTATTTCACAATTATAATCTATGGTATTTTTTAGACATAAAATAAAGTATATTGTGCCAGAACAACATTAAGAAAGCATCATCTTGAACTGGAACACAGAGATCTAATGTTGTTATACAACAATGAACTATGGTATTCTAGACATAAATAAAGTGCATCGTGCCGGGATTCCATTTGGAAGCTTCGCTGTAGATCAAAACATTGAAATAAAAAAATAATTCACATTAATCAACAATGTTATTCTAGATATCAATAAAGTGCATCATGGCAGAGCTAGATTAAAATGAAATTGTGTCTATAATGCAGATATACTCTCATACTCTTATAAAAAAAAAATCTTCAGTGCTTAAATAAAGTGCAATGCATCACTAGATTTCAACAAAGTGCAGTCGTCCCTCTGGTAAGCATATTTTTAATATTTATGCAAACAATATTTTTCCAAGCCTAAATAAAGTGCATCCTCCCATATTCCACTCCAACTATACCTAGCAGCAAGTAACACTTACTACAAAGTGCGACCATGCCTACATAATTTAACCTAAAATGTCCTCATTCCGTACAAACAATGTGCCCTGGTATAGTTTACACAATCTTACACTTCACCACTTTCTATTCCCTCCATAAATTGCCATGCAGCAGAAAATCTCTTAATATTCCCAACCCTTTTTGCAAAGGCTTCCTCAAACTTGTTTGTTCGATTCATTCTATTATACCACTATAGGTACATTGGTACTCTAGATGTCCTCCAGTTCTGCAAGATCAAGGACAGTGCTACTAGAGAGGCAATCACAATAAATGTTTCCTCCCTTTAACCAATGGAAAATTTTGCCTCTGCTTTAACAAGCCAAAGAGCACCATGCCAGCCTCAGGTTCAATTTTTCTCTGCAAGCCTACACTTACAGCGGAATACTTTTTCCCAAAACTGTATTATCGTTGGGCAGGGAAAAAAAGTATGTACCCAATCGCCTCCCCTCAGCTGCTGGCAACAAAAATAATGATCCTCCAGTTCTGGATACATTCTATGGAGGGCTTTAGGAGTATAATATGCCATTGATTCTCCACCTAATAATATTTGGCATAAACTGGAAGATTCACTTATGTCACATTTTTATTCTTTAGCACATTTTTCAAAACCGCCTCAGGCTTTTTCCGCTCCATCTATTAAATATTCTATTATAGTATCTTCCGTATTCTTACACGACCCATGTCCCCGATACAAGAATTGCTGGAATCCTCTATATGGCATAATAAATCCATCAAAATGTTCAATCGCACTATTTATTGGAAGCAATGGGTTCTTAAAGGCATAATTCAAATCAAACAATTATTGTGTGATATGACTCCTCTTCCTTTTTTGGAAATTCAAACAAAATTTGATCTTTCCTCTGCTTATGCCATCAAATATGAGTCTCTCAAAGGTGCTCTTTTGCAGGCTATTTCCATGCTCAATCACCTCTTGACCCGATTATACTTTCGTCATTGCTTAAAGCATCATATATATAAATATTTACATTACATTATCCCTTCCCGTCCGAAATCTAAAACTGAATTAATGTGGGAGTCTGATCTTCAGCATTCCTTTTCTTTAAGGGTTTGGGGTTTAATTTGGAGCAAGATACACCACACCTCGATTAATGCCAGCACTACACAAACCCTTTATTATTTTTATAATAGGTTATATATTACCCCACTCTCTTTGCATGAGTACAAGCCAAACCTTTCAACTATCTGCTGGTCTTGTAACACCCTCCCTGGCACGTATCTACATATGTTTTTTCAATGTCTGCCGATTACAGCCTTTTGGCTGCAGGTTTGTAGAACTATTTCCATTATTTGCTCCATTAACTTCCCTTTTGATATCCAATGCATTTTTCTGGGAAGTTCCTCACATCCTTGGCCAGTTCACTCTAAATTAGGTACATTTCTAGACCTGTCACTTGCCACTGCTTTTCAAGTTATTACCTCTAACTGGAAGAATGCCAAGAATGTTAATGTTACTAGTTTGTGGAATCTTCTTTGTTCCCATCATAGACTTGATACAGCATGGGTAACATCTACATTACAGATGATTAATAAATACCTCTTTTGGTCTCCGCTCATTGGTTATTTAAACAAAAAGTCTAAACCCTCCAAAGATTCTACAATGGTTTTCCAGCCCTCTTGACCATTTCTCCCTTTCCTATACATCATACATACTTATTTTACCATTGTTAATCTATGAGATAAGTTGTTATAAAACATGAAGTTGCTATATGGAATAAGCCATTATATGACATAAAGTTTATTATGTGATACATGTACAGATGTGTATTACATATTTTCTTATTTTTCTTTTCCTTCCTTTTTCTCTTCCCTTTTCTTCGGTTCTCTATCTTCTTCTGTTTTTCCTTCTTTTACTGTTTCCTTTTCTTTCTAATACAAAACACAAAAAAGCAATTTCATAAGTGCAGAATTATGATATTATCTGAAGTTTATTATACAGTTTATCTCCCCTTTGTAATTTAAATATAATTTCTTGCAAGTACTTCATAACCTGGATTTTCATTCTATACAAAAGATAATTCTGTACGTTTGTATTACACTTTAATAAAGCTTTTATTAAACTACAAAAAAAGAAGATTGGGCACATTACCATTTGCGTTGAATACTGCTGTGCAACTGCGTGAGCATATACAAATCAGACATAGGCAACACACACAAATAAATCGTATTGTTTGTAGTATTATGACACTGTCTAAATCTGAATAATGAGATAACCCATTCTTTTTACAAAGTGTTTTAAAGCTTTTAAGATAGTTTGACATCTTAACTGTACACACCACCCACAGCCCTCAAACACCGTAAATATATAGATTTCACTTATTTTCCTTTCATATGTGTCATATTTTTCTTTCTTTCATATAATTGTAGTGTTTTTCAGATTCTTGTATATATCTGTCCTCTCACTGCTCAGACAAACAGCATGATCCACTTTCAGCTCATACTATAAACCTGGAATTTCTTTTAATCTCCCCCGCCAAGATGATGTGCACCATTACTACTGTAAAACATTTTTGCTCTAATGTTATACCGCTAAATAAAGAAAGAAAATAGTGATTTGGCAAAGGTGCATACCTACCGCTGCATCTGCACGAACCTACCATGCATTCCACTGCAAAACCGGAAGTTAAATACCACAAACATAATCAGCTCTGGTACAGTTATGCTACATATAATACAACATAATATGTCAGCTAACTTTGATTCTGATCCACCGTGTTTTAGCTGATTCTGCTTATGGCCATGTGTCACCTCTTAATAGCTGGAGATTGAATGCACAACATCAAACTGTTCATTCATTCAGATACCTATAATCATTAAGTTTTGCTGGTCCTTTCCCCAGAGCAGCACCAGAGAGCATGTGGCATTTTCACAAATACAGTTAACACACATGAAAGACACATCAAAAACTTTACCACCAACATCGAAATCTTGACCAAAGCAAATGAAAAATAAAGAATGTATCCACCCTTCCTCCTTCTTAGCTCTCTCCTTTCCACCTCTGCAGATGCATAGATGCGAGACACATGATTTATGTAACTGCACAGATAAGTATCATGTTCTAACTCGATTTGCTTAGTCTTATTCTTTTTTTAGCCTTCCTCATTCGGTCCACAGCCTACTGGAATGTCCAAAGTTAAGTTTATTTACTGGAATGTCCAAAGTTACGTTTAGTACATTTATATTTCATTGTGTTAAATTTCACTTAATTTTTTTCTCAATCTTCTAGTGCTGCCTTGGAGTTGCCTGGAATTTTAGGCTCACGCACTTTTTCCCCCACCAAAGTGCAATAAGGCCCACAGTGTAGGTGTGCTGCGCATCACATCCTCATCCCTCCTACACCTTTATTTAATTTCCCCCTTATTTGTTTACATTTCATTACTTTAAATTGCATTTTTCAATGCAGGCTTAGGTGCATCAACTAGGTCTGTGTGAGTGAACTAAATTTCCATAGCTGTTTTTTGTGGCTCATGAGTAGAACATCACCAGTGTAAGGCAAGGCCAATAAAGGAAGAAACAGGCATGCAGTGCCTACAAATGCACTTATATGGTCATGTTTGGGAGCTGGGAGAGCACGAGGGTACAGAAGGCTGCTCATCTTCGAATTAGTTAGCCACCCCTGTTGGACTCCTCTCATTATGCTTGTCTGAACCAGAACCTTCAGGAGTGGTAAATGTTTGCCAGGAAACTGCTTAGTGGTATTTTGAGAGTCCTACTCCACTGGTCTAATTTAGAGGTGGCTAATTAGGTGTTCATCAGTCAAGCAACAAAACATTCAGAGTATTCTGAGTTACCCCACTTGAAATCATCACTTTTGAGAACTCTTCAAACTTGTTAGCTCTGGTCCTTTCGTGATGGTTAACAGTGCTCTGGTGTTATATCCTTGGTCATGGACCCCACCTCTATAGTCTGAAGGATGATGAATAAATATATGACCCTGGCTGAGATGGGCATGGGTTATGCCAGTGGCCACTTTGCCTTCAGATTATTCACATTATGGCTACCACCTCACTCCCAGTCACTAAGGACACTGTCCACAATCTTGAGCATTTCAACTACAAATGACTGATTTCAGGTGCGTTAGTCTAATTATTTCAATGGAAGCAAAACAAGAACACAAAACCCAGAATGCAGCAGGCTATCCCACAAAAGTCCAGGACTGGAAACAGTGACCGTAACAACCTGGAGGATGGTGATCATCCTAATTGCATTATCAATTTTTTTCAATTGGTGTCTACCTTTCCTGAGGATACCTTTGACATCTCTGTTGTGCAGGCAGTATAGAAGCATTCCATCTAGTCATAATTTTCGTGTACCTGAAAATGCATACATTTGCCCTCAGTTATGCTCAATAGTAACACTGGGTATCCTTCACATGCTTTCTGAATGCGACCAAGCCATTCGAGACACTCTGATCTCCTTAGCAGGTGAAATACAGCAGCCCAGGGCCTCCTGTATGGGTGCAACTCATTGGTTCTTACTCCTAGTCCAAACTCAGAAATATAGAGATCAATGAGAGAGAGAGGAAAAAATCAGTGTGGGGGCTAGTTCATTTCCCCTGAAGTAATATGTTCAAATCAAGAAGAACTGGCTTACACTCTTGAAGCTTGTTGTTTATGTGGGGGGAAACCAATCGGTTTTTATGAAAACCCTCACCCACCAACCTAGTTGGTGGCATGCTTCATCATCGGGTCCCACCCAAGGTGCCGAGTGCACCTCGGGTGTGCTACAACGCCTGAATTACAGCGGGGCAGGAATTTATGGGTGCAAAGTGGTGTGATGAAGGTGATGTTAAAAACTGTCTATAGGGTCCCTTGTAAGTACATTTTTAATGATGGGCCCGATGACAGGGTTAAAAACTGGAAAAGGCGGATATGTGTAGAGTTTACTGTTATGCCTCTGATATCCTGGAAATAGGTCTACATGTTTCAGCCAGACTCCAAAGTGTGCTGGCTTTCTTCAGGACCTGTGTGGTAATGTGTGATAAAGGACGTGGTGGTCAGGTGTGATTTACTTGGCCATAAATAGTGAAAAGTGCAGCACCCGCTAAGGTGCGGAAAAGGAGGGAGATTGTAACCTCCTGGTGCTGCTGTAAAACCTGAAAAGGATTAAGACAGACAAAACAAAAACGGACATAAACATGGAGAAATGGTTGCTTCAAAATGAGAACATTTTGTACTCTTGTTGTAACACACGTGGTGCCGTATTCAGTCGTATTTCGGGTCATATGGCGGTGAAAAAGTGTCACCCATGTGTGTGTTTTGTTTGCTACCGGGATATATGTGCTATTGTGCCAACATCCGTAGCGGTTATATTAGTGCGTTTTTTTTGTTTTTTTTAGCTTACTATGGTTAATTCGCCATGTACAGCATAAATCCTGCAAGGGGGCAGGACCTGTAGTCACATGCTGAGGACATGAAAACAGAAAGTGGTAAAAAGTTAGCTGAAGGGAATCTATTTCAGTGGGGACCCTTCGTTTTGATCTGGAGTTGTGGGCCCGGGACCCCTACTTACTTCATCAAGGATCTCTGCCCTCCGCTCGTACCTGTTGCGGCCTTAGAATCGGGATTCCGTTGGTGTTTGGTGTTGTCCGGGGATCAGCCTTATATACGTGATCTCCCGCCATGGAAGAATAAATATAAAGAATACCTAACACAGTCAAAAATCACCAAGTTCCAGAAGGATCTTAAAAGATTTGCGTACTCCAAAGTCTACCCGTATGCAGATGAGAACTACGTCGCACCAAACAAACAGGACACACTATCAGACATCTCAGGGAATGACACGTCGACGAACAGTGGATCCAGCACAGGTAGCAATTCAAGAACAATATGGAGAGGCAAACCCCGCAGATGGCCACAACCATGGGAAACGTACCCCCAACAAGGCAAAAATGTCTTCCCTACCACATTCAACCACCCACCCCAAACCCCTTTCTTTGGATGGTGTGAGAAGTTGGCCTGGCATATGCTGTCCACTAATTATAGTGGGCACCTTGCACCAGTCCAAATCGACTCTTATGGTAGGTAGGTTAAAGACAACCTTATTGAAAGCTATCCTAGTGGTAGCTATGGAGAGCAGCCTTCAGGCTAAGTCTTGAAGGAATGTAAAGCAGCTTGTTTTACCAGTCTATAATCTCTTGAGTGACCAAATGAAAGAGCACCACACCAGGTATATATTCAAAATATATGTATTTATTACTAAACACACCCCTCTAGTCTCTTTATGAGGCTAGAGTTCGAAGTACATAGGTTATAAGATTTTAAATCACAGTAATAGCACAAATACACGTTTGGGCCCTAGGGGCGTACCAAACCATATACCAATAAAGTGGTATGCGAACCACGACTGAACTAGACACTAGGCCTAGAGCCTCTAGAAGTGCTTGGACCACAAGGAACCACCCAAGGTAGTGACACAGGGGACCCACGGGAGACGCGTGCAGTGTAAATACACAACCGCGATACGCCGTTAACTTCTATGGAGAAAGTCGGGATCGGGAAAATAGAGGAAAGGGACACTTAAAAGAGGACTAGGACAAAACCCTTTGAGATCTAGGACTTTGAAGAGTCTCTACCCACGGGAGCACCGGAGTACTCGTGTTACCTCACCCAGGGAAGCCGGGTGCATAGGTGCCTTTCGGGGTCGGGTTTCGTCGTCGTTTCGTATGGCGATCTGCTGCAAAGTGCTGCTGGCGACCAGGAGAAAAGTGTCCGGGTGGATCCAAGAGTGGATCGGAGTTCTGAAGAACCTGAAAGCAGAGGGGACAGAATCTGGGTCACTAGCCAGTGACCAGGAAGGCGATGGACAGATGCTCACCGATGTCGAGTGCTTCAGGTGCGGTGACGGTCGTCTTGACTCTTCAGCCACGAGGTCCGGGAGGCGTTGTCGGCGACCAGGAGCAGGATTCGGGCTGCTGCTCGATGTCTGTCGAGTGCTGAGGTGTCGGCAACCGGATTGGACCCAACAAGCCTTGGCAACGGCAAGTCTCAAGTAAGATGTAGATCGTCGATGATGCAGACCAGCAAGGTCTGGGGAACTCACCCAGCGAGGGTAAGTGAGGGCAGGCCTGGAGCAACCAGGATGCCAAGTAAAGAAAAGATTGGCCTTCGTTAAGGGCTACTAGCCAACGGGCTAGCGACCGCGAAGGAGCCTCGTGACACCGCACGTGGAGCTGGCTTACAGGACACTCGTGGAGTGGGGGCCAGTGATCTTCGGTGCAAGTGGTGCTGGAGGCTAGGGCTACTCGGAGCCCAAAGCACGACTTCTTGGAAGACCCAGAAGATGGTGCACTTGCAAGTGTGCTCGGTGTCCAGGGGTCACGGTCTCAAGTCACCCACGATAGCCACGGGCCTCAGCTTTGCTGGGGACTCAGGGTAGCCTCGGGGAAGTCTGAGAATCCACCTCTGGTGATGCGATGACTTCGGCGTCCGACGGGAGCTTCAGTAATGCGAACCGGACAGATGCTTCTTTGGTGCCTGCCAAGCAGGGGAGTCACTCCTTGACCCCAAGGGAGATTCTTCAGTCCTCTAATTTTGTCGTAGAGCGTCGAAGGTCCAGGATTCCGTGTCAGAGTTTCGTCCAGGTATAATCTAAAGTCCTAAGGACTGGGTTCCTACCTTTATTCTAAAAATAGGGGATGGACTACTCTGTGGCCCCACCTATGGGTGGGTCAGGGCAGAGGGGTGGCTACACCCCTTTCCCTTTGTCCAGTTCGCGCCAAAGCAGGGGCTGCGAGCCCCTGATCCGGTTTGAACTGGGGTATGCACAGGGACACCAAATGTGCCCCCAGTGCAGGACTTCAAAGCACCCGAAAGTGCTCCCGCCCAGCCCCAATACACATTGTCCTGTCTGGGGAGGTGGTCACACCTCCCTGGGACAGGAAACCTATTGTCCAGGCCTCCCCTGCCGGAGTTTCGTCCAGCAGCAGGAGGCCAGACTCGTGTCTGTGGCAGCAGCATCCATTTTGTGATGCCAGGGCTCTGGAAAGAAGTTACCGGACTCGTCAGAGTTAACATGCCTTTCCCTATAGAAGGGTGGAATGCTACCCCCGCCGCCAGGATTGGCGGGGGTAGTATTCCAAGATGTTTGACACCAAACACGACATGTTTAGGTGCAGCCATTCCAAAGTTAGCATTTTACCGCGAGGATATAATGCGCTTAAGAGTATATGGTCAGGCTGCACTACAAACAGCATCAGAGATGGTCTCCGAACGCTGCAGAGGGGCCCTGCTCATGCAGGGGCACCCTCTCACATAGGAACCATGCACTCTGCCTTTAGGATTGATAAGGCCTGCCTTAGGAGTGACTTATAGGTTTATATGTGTGTATGCTTTTAGTGATATAGGTAACCTATACCACAGTAAGGGGTGCATGCACCACCTTACCCAGGCTGCAGTAGCAGACCTGTGGTGTCAGTTTGGATGGCCTCCCAGGGGTGGCATAATATATGCTGCAGCCCCTGGCAGGCCTCTGAGGTACCTATGCCCTTGGTACATAGTATACCATATACTAGGGACTTATAAGGGCACTCCAGATCCCAATCAGTGATGTGCCTAAGGCACATGGAGACCCTTTTAAAGAGGAAACAGCTAGGCTGGGGTTCTGAATAGCAGGGCCCCAGCCAGACTAATGTCGAAAACCAGTGAAGCATCAGCAAAAAGTGGGGGTACCCATGTGAAGCAGATCCTACTCTCCTACAGATGGCACCCTCAATATCACCCAGGACCCCAAAATTTCTTCCAACAAAACCAAAGACCGCCTTTTTTAGGGAGAGGCAGGAGAGGAAAAGGGAGGAGGCGAGACAGACAATGAGTACACTGGTTGGAGGAAGAAGACCAGTGGGATCACACACCAGAAGCAAGTCCAAGGAATCCCAACCAGGACCGAGCAGACAGAAACTATAAGGAACACACACCAAGAACAGAACCTAGTCTTGAACCTTTCCTCGACAGCCTTAACAATCATGGAAGAACGGGTTCTGAACAAAGGTTTGAGCTTCGTGCCCACTGCCCGCCTCGACAAATTTAAACTCCACTGTGTGTTTGCGGAATTTTTCCGCAAATTAAAATTAAAAGCCTTCTTTGAAAATCAGACCCCCAATGACAATACAACAAATACAACAAATACAAATGAAACAGGATTGAAATTGAAGTCGACCTTCTGCCCCCCTCCCTCCACAATACCAGTGGAGATCATTGCCTTTGAACAGGCTGTCTACAATGAGATTTAAGAGACCACAGAGAAAGAGACCTTCCAGAGTTTGACAAAAGAAGAATGGGAAGCCTTACGCAGCCTCCAGAACAACACCAACATCATCATCAAACCTGCCGATAAGGGAGGAGGCATAGTCATACAAGACAAAGGGGACTACACTAGGGAATGCAGACGCCTCCTTGACGACAACCAAAATGACAGACAACTCAAAGAAGACCCAACAGAGAAATTAAAAAACACCATTCGAACCTTAGTGGAAGATGCCGAGACAAAAAACTATATCTCCAAGCTAGAGGCAGACTTCCTGTGCACCAAAAAAAACAGAACTCCGTATTTTTATATGGTACCCAAAATACACAAGGAGACCAGACCACCCCCCGGTCGCCCCATTGTGTCAGGAATAAACTCGCTTCTGGAACCCCTATCATGATTCTGCGACTTCTTTTTGAACTCATTAGTGCAGAAATCGACCACCTATCTGAAGGACACCAAGCACCTTCTAAATCTCATTGAAGATATACCTTTTGACCCACATAATCACCTCTTAGTGGGACTTGACATAGAAAGCCTCTATACTAGCCTCCCCCAGAATGACACCCTGAGAGTCATCAAACAAACACTGGAAGGAATCGAATGGGAATTCAACACACCCAGGGAATTTATCATGCAGTGCGCTACCCTTGCCCTTAAAGAGAACTATTTTGAATTTAAGGGGGGACTTCTACCTACAAATGAACCGAACATCAATGGGCAGCACATTCGCCCCCAGTGTGGCAGGCCTTTATGTGTACCACTTTGAAACTACACATATACTGACCCTCCAAAATCCTTTCAAAACAAGCATCAAATTCTGGCACCGCTTCATTGATGACATCTTGATGATTTGGGCAGGAGAAGAAGACATTCTCGCAAGTTTCCTAACATGGCTGAACAGCCGAGATCCATACTTGCGCTTCACCAGCACAGCGGACAATAAGAGACTGGCATTTCTAGACCTAACGATACAAGCAGAAGAAGGTGCATTACAGAACACCACGTTCTATAAACCCACAGCCAGAAACTCGCTACTCAAATTCGATAGCTTCCATCCACGTTCACTTAGGGAAAACCTACCGTATGGCCAATTCCTCTGGATCAGAAGGAATTGTAGCAATATTGAGGATTTCCAACAACAATCGGCAGATCTAGTGGAGAAACTCAACAAGAGAGGTTACCCAAAGAAAATCATCCGCTCATCAAAGAAGAGAGCACGAAACCAGAATAGGGAAACTCTACTAGAAGAGACTCAAAGACCTGACGCAGCCATTCCACTGACATGTGTCACCACTTATAACACGGTCTCAAACAGAATAACCCAAATCATCAACAAAAACTGGAGAATCCTCAACACAGGAAAACTACAATGGGAGAAACCATTATTCTCCTTCAAAAGAGCAGATAGCTTAAGGGACCGTTTGATCTCCACACGCCCAAGACAGACCCAAACCTTAAGTGACAACACCGTGCTTAATGCGTGGGGCCTTCCGAACGTAACAGGCCATTTTCCCTGTGGGAATTGTTGTGTATACCACCTGACCATAACCACTAAATCTCTAGAATTAGAAAAAGGCAAAACATGGCTCCTTAAAAAACACACTAACTGTAACTCCACACACGCCATATACCTGATAGAGTGCCCATGTGGCCTCCGGTACATTGGTATGACGAGCAGGAAAATCAAGACCAGAATAGGGGAACACAGGAGCAACATACGTTGCAAAAGAAACACTACCAGAATGACAGACCATACATTGCAACTGGACATACCCCCAACAACCTAAAATGGGTCGTAATAGAGCAAATCGAAGTTAGAGCCGACACATAGGACAATCTACTATTACAGAAGGAACAACGCTGGATTTACCGCCTTTCAACCCACAAAACCGGGTTGAATGACAATATCCCATGGAATGCACTTAATAATCGCTAACCATCTACCTAATACCAGTATAAATTGCTAAATGAGACATAATGAGGGCACATAACCATCTCTAGGGGCAACCTTACATCCCCACCAACAGTACAGAACACCAACCAGCCCTATTGCAACAGTATATCACCCCGATACGAACATCAAAAGGGACCTCATCCATCTACACCCATCCATATTATTGTTTGAGGTAGGACACAAAACCCTTGCTAGCAGTAGCCTAGCACTTGTCCAAATCACCCAGAGCTCGCCCAAGGTGTAATCACCATCTTTGAAACATTACTATAATGTTTTATTTCCCCTCACACTTTTTTTAATATATTACGTTCAAGCAACCCACTGCCACTACAAAGCACAACCAAGAAGGCAGAGTCTTTTTTCACTTTCTACCCTCCAACCCTTGCCACACCCCCGAGTGACGTGACTACGCCTCTGCGTGATGACACAGTCTCTCCCAATTACCGGCAAGAGATGGCGGGAGATCACGTATATAAGGCTGATCCCCAGACAACACCAAACACCAACGGAATGCCGATTCTAAGGCCGCAACAGGTACGAGATGAGGGCAGAGAACCTTGATGAAGTAAGTAGGGCTCCCGGGCCCACAACTCCGGATCAAAACGAAGGGTCCCCACTGAAATAGATTCCCTTCAGCTAACTTTTTACCACTTTCTGTTTTCATGTCCTCAGTGTGTGACTACAGGTCCTGCCCCCTTGCGGGATTTATGCTGCACATGGCGAATTAACCATAGTAAGCTAAAAAAAAAAAAAATCCCCAAAACTGCACTAATATAACCGCTACGGATGTTAGCACGATAGCGCATATATCCCGGTAGCAAACAAAACACACGCACAGGTGACACTTTTTCACCGCCATATGACCCGAAATATGACTGAATACGGCACCACGTGTGTTACAACAAAAGTACAAAATGTTCTCATTTTGAAGCAACCATTTCTCCATGTTTATGTCCGTTTTTGTTTTGTCTGTCTTATTCCTTTTCAGGTTTTACAGCAGCACCAGGAGGATACAATCTCCCTCCTTTTCCACACCTTAGCGTGTGCGGCACTTTTCACTATTTATGGCCAAGTAAATCACACCTGACCACCACGTCCTTTATCACACACCACCACATAGGTCCTGAAGAAAGCCAGCACAATTTGGAGTCTGGCTGAAACATGTAGACCTATTTCCAGGATATCAGAGGCATAACAGCAAACTCTACACATATCCGCCTTTTCCAGTTTTCAACCCTGTCATAGGGCCCATCATTAAAAAGTGACTTACAAGGGACCCTATAGAAAGTTATTTAACATCACCTTCATCACACCACTTTGCACCCACAAATTCCTGCTCCGCTGTAATTTAGGTATTGTAGCACACCCGAGGTGCACTCGGCACCTTGGGTGGGAGCCGATGTGAAGCATGCCACCAACAAGGTTGGTGGGTGAGGGTTTTCATAAAAAAACGATTGGTTTCCCCCCACATAAACAACAAGCTTCAAGAGGGTAAGCCAGTTCTTCTTGATTTGAACAAACTCAGAAATAGCCATAAATGAATGCCTACTCATCCCCATTAGTTCAAATAAAGGAGCGAGAGAGCCATGCTAGTGTGTATCATTCTTCTAATTGGGTATTTTTTAATGAGCTCATCATCAACTATTCTCTTGCAAGGATATTAGAGCACCTTCGGAGGCAGAGCGTCAGACAATTACCTCTTTTATTTTTTCTATTTCCCAGGCTGTTTCCCTTATTATAGTCTTTTGGCAGATTATATCTGTGGAGGATTGTGAATATTTGGAGTTGGGGGCTTATTTCCAGCAGGGATTCGGCTTGTTTTTCTTTTGTCCCAAACACAACATATCACTGTCGCTGACTTTGCACCTCAACATTTATTTTGCACCTAAGTGTCTATAAACTCCTGTTGATGTTGTACCAAATGCTATTTTGCATCTAATATGTTTTTGCACCTCAATTATTTGCACTCTCGTGCTGAATTTGTAAAAAGTTGCCTTTGCGCCTTAAAGTGATTTTGCACTTGATTGTAATTTCACATGTGATTATGATTTTCTGAGTCCTACCAATGTTTCCCCATTTCTGATGACTTTGCAGTAAGATAGATTTAACATCTAAATGTGATTTTGCTTCTGAATCTATCTTTTAAAGCTGTATCCACACTTGTATTGCTATTTACCCCAACAGTGTTTTGCACCTAAATGTGTTTTTGTTTTAAAATGGGATTTGTACTTCCTATAGTGTGCCCATACTCCTGCTAACTTTGCACCAATGCTAATTTTGAACATAAAGGGTACAACCCCTTGCGACATCTTTATGACACCGTTGCATCACTTCTGTGATGCAGCGGCGTCGTAAACAATGCGCCACTATGCAACATATTTACAACGTGACGCATCTAGGGAGATGCGTCACGTTGTAAAGCCCTGCGCTACATTATACCTGTGTCAGGTATAATGTATGCAGGGTGGGCGTTCCGTCGCAAGGAAGCCTCGTAAAAGTGACGCAGTGAAATCTACAAGATTTCACTGAGTCACTTTTACCACCCCACTGCGTCAAAACCTTACACCTGCTTGTAGCAGGCGTAAGGAGTGATGCAGCACATCAAGTATAGGCCGCCCCTGAGCAGTGCTGGAGTTGCGTCGCGCTTGCGACACGACTCCAGCACTGCGTCACCTTTACGCTGACAGATGCGTCACGCATCTGTCTATCCTTGTGCCATGGTGTGCCGCATTGTAAATGCGGGCAAACCAAGGTGGCGCAAGGCTATTTTTCCATCACGCACAATAACTGGCACATCCCTGCTAATATGCAGGGATGCGCCAGTTATTGTAAATCTGCCCCACAGTATATGCCCTGATTTTGTTTTATTTCCTAAACCAGCAGCAGTTGCTTATCATTACTCAAGGTAGAGATAGAGCCAGGCAACGCAACAGATCTTGCAGAGTAAATCGAGCATTAGTAAATGCAGCAGGTTTCGCCTATATGATGAATAATAAGCTGTTTTTATTGTAAGTTGTAGCTCGTGATTAGTTGTGCATTATAACTGTTAGACCTGGCATCTTTTGGCGTGTTTCCCCTGTCATTTTGCCTTCTGACCTCCTGGTTTTGACTCTGTTTTTGCTGGTTTAGTGTCTCTGCGCACTTTCTCACTGCTGTTCAGTGTGAAAGTGCAAGTGCTCCTTCTGTAAATTGTTTTATGGATTGGTGTTTCCATGATTGGCATATCTGATTTACTGGTAAGCCCCTAGTAAAGTGCACTGAGAGTGCCAGGGCCTGTAAATCAAATGCTGCTAGTGGGCCTGCAGCACTGATTGTGACACCCACCCGAGCAGCCTTTCAAAGGATTCTCTGACCTGCCACTGCAGTGTCTGCGTTCAGTTTTTACTGCCATGTCGACTTGGCAAGTGCACCCACTTGCCAAGCCCTTACCTTCACTTTGATTACATGTAAGTCACCCCTAAGGTAGGCCCAAAGTACCCCAATGGGCAGGGTGCAGTGTATGTGAAAGGTAGGACATGTACTGGTATGGGTGACATGTCCTGATAGTGAAATACAGTGAATTTTGTTTTTCACTATTGAAAGCTATCTGTCCCATTGGATAGAATGGTAGTTTACTTATAACATCTTAATAGTATTTCTTCCCATTGGGAAAAGATAGAGAAATTGAGTTTAGTATGCCTGAACTCAGAATGTAGAAATGCATCTTTTAGTAAAGATGATTTTTATGTTCTGTGTTTAAAAATACCACTTATAGAAAGTAGGTATTTTCTTGCTTTGTCATCCTGTGTGCCTCTGCTGGGTTGTGGATTGACTGTCTGGCTTTGGAGGGACAGGGGCTGTGGATGTGCATTCTCTTTCAGACGGTCACTGGGGGGCTTGAGGTGTGTCCTGCCATTCCTGGGTGAGTCAGGGCTGCGCTGAATAGACCTGGGTTGCATTAAGAGTAGTGGGAGGATATTTCCTTGGACCTGAATTGGTCTGGTCTGCCTTGGACAATGCTGTCTCCACCTCCTGCGAGGAAGCTGGGCCAGAGATGAACAAACTGGTTTGGACTGAGCACAGACACTCTATGCCTAAAAGAACAAAGAGAAACTGAGTATAAATATTGGGGCCCAGATCCCAGAATTTCAGAACTCGCTGGGATCAAGGAACCTGCCAAGGAGAAGAGCTGGAAGAGCTGCCAGGAGGAGTACTGCCTCTTTGCTGTTTTGTTGCTTTGCTGGGTTGGCCTGCAGTTGCTGCTTCTGCATTAGGCAGTGAAAGGACTGAACTGAACTTTTCTTCACTTGTTGCTGAGTATCTCCAAGGGTTTGAGAAATAATCTTGCCTCTTGTTCGCAAAGTCTCAGGGACAGCAAAGACTTCACTTACCTCTGGGACGGCATGTCTCAGTTGCCCCAGAGGGAAACTGCAACCTGTGCCGTCACCAAGACCGCCAGTGGTTCTGTGACCAGAAGGCACCACAGAGGGCACTGCCCCACTTCGCACCACAACCCTGGTCTCACCAACGATGACAACCGCCGCCGCCACTGAGCCATTGCTTGTACTGCGACCTGTGGGCACCGCACTCCGTGCCGCCTCGCTTCACTCCGCCACCCTGGTCTCATGGACGACACCGTGGCCAGCTGACTTTGCTGCCGTGGCCTGCACCGTGATCTGGGGGCACCGCTCGTAAGCTACACGCAGGACCACCCCATCTCACACTGCGCCAGAGACCACTGACTCCAGCCCCATAGACCGCCGATCCTCAACGGCTGCCAAAGCTTGCACTGTGACTGTCCGCACCGCAACAACCACCACCCGCTTTGCACTGCAGCCCTGGTCCACCGATGCTGCTGGGCGACCACCACCGAGCCGCTGCCTGCACCGCGACCTGAGGGCACAACACGCCACACCGTTACGCTCACACCACAGCCTTGACGACCGCCGCCACCGGAACACACCACGTCGGTCAGCCGGAACAAAAAGGTACTATTTACACGTCTTCTGACATGGACGCCGGTCCGCACCAACGCGGTTGACCGGCCCTGTTGGATTTGGTTTGGTTTCAGCACCGTGGTAGCACCGGATAGAGCTACCGACTTCAAGGAACTGCATTTTTAAGGTTATTCTTGCAGAGTACAAATTTGAATTATTGTATGTTGGACTTTTTATCGGTTTGGTCTTGTTTGCACAGATAAATATTGGTTATATTTCTAAACATGTTGTGGTGCCCTTTTTTAGCGTTTTCACTGTATTACTGGGTGTTATGTGCAAATGCTTTACACATTGCCCCTGAGATAAACCTGACTGGTTGTGCCAAGCTACCAAGGGGGGTGAGCAGGGGTTATTTTAGATGTGTATCCCCCTTATCTTGACTAGATGGGAGGGTCCCTATTTGGACAAAGGTGCAAACCACTTCCAACTAGAGACCCTCATTTCTAACAATAAGTTACTCAAAGTCTGTTAAAGTGTTATGATTTGTTTATTCCAGACACCAGAGAGCCAGCTCTAGGGAAAATCTGAAGTGTTGAGGATAGGGAAGAATAACGAAATAGCAAAGCAAAATCCACACTTTGCTCTTTGCATACAACACTTGTAAAAACAGAGCAGCTGCGAGGAAATAACATAAAGAAAGCCTGTTAACTTCCAAGGGCACAACTCTGCGACCAGAACACCTAAACACACAGATTAACGTTAATACTATTGGCACGGCATGCAGTCGGGTTAGCTCCCTAGCAGGATAACAACAAATCCTTCTTAGATAATAGGAGTTGTTACCATTATGTGCTTGTGTTTTAACTCACTGTGATGTTATTGGCAGAAAGAGCGGCCCATGAGATCAGAAAAAAATACCCTTGCATACCATGGTCACTACTGCATGACGGTAGAAGATTATAGTTCAGAACATATCTGAGTAGTTAGCAGCCATCTCTTTCAAAACATAAGAATACCACCTCTGAAGAGAACTACACTTTGCACTGCTCAACATACAGGTAAATAAGTCTAGTAGAGGTTCAGATGTTTTACTCGTCAGTTTCTTCAACCTGGGGGGATTTCACTGTTTCACTTAAAACATAATAATTTTGTGAAGTTGTGCTGGTTGGTATAAGTTTAAGTGAAACCCATTTGTGACTTGTGCTTTCTGTCTGCGACATGCTTCCACCAACCGTCTCGAGGGCACTTAAAGTGGAGCAGAAACGGACTCCATGTATGCCAAAAACTGGTCTTAGAAACTGTGTATTTTACCAGTGTATAAAGTATTGGTTGGTTTTCCATTTAAGATTATCCTTGTGATGCTGCTTCTAGTGACTCCATTGCTTTTTTAGTCTTCTGTGTCATCAAATGAAGATAAATAAAATAAAAAACAACGTGCATTTCAATACAGATGGCGCTTTGCTGCAGTATCCCTAGATCAGGGGACAGGCACCTCTCTGCCCTACATTCATGCTCCTGGTGTAAAAAAAGAGTAGAATGTGAGCTGCAACCATGGGTTTGGAAGTCCGCATCCGGCTGCGCTTCACATTTGAGAAGCATTGCTGGATCAGAATGAACATCAGCCTTCTTCCTCTGCACTTCTGAAATGGTCTAGGGCCAGCAAGCCATCGAATAGGGTTGTAACTCTTCTGCGTTTGCTGTACGTGCAGCCTTCATTAATCTGGGCCTTTCTTTGCAGTGTTAATCTTACAACTGCACCTTCAAAGACTTTGCAGCACACACAGCTCTTTGTGATTTGCATCCACAGTTCAATGCCGAAATTATTTTAGAGCGGTTGCCTGCTTGACAGAAAACCACTTATTAATGTAGAGGCCCTGGAATTAAATGTTATGTCTAAAGTTGGCTCTGTAAGGTACAGAAATGACACAAGAATCATCTAGCAATCAGTTCTATTTGCAGAGGTGGGCTATTTTACATATGAACACTGCTGGTTTCATGATCAGCTTCCAGCCCCTTACGCATCTGAGCAACCCTACCCCATGGCTATATAGTGGCGTAAAGAAACGGACCCAGTCAGGAGCGCTGTGACCAGGACTGGTTTCAGCTCCTTTTTAAACAACAAGCGGGACCCAAATAAAGTCGGCCAGGGACCTTGGGAATCAATTATTATAGACAACAGTGGTCCCTAGGGAACAGTAAGGGTGAACAGAAATAATAAATACAGACCCAATCAGTGCTGTATTGGTTAAACATGTCCAGCCGGACAGAGGTTCAATATTTAATTTATAAGCAATTCTTTGAAATATGTACAACACAATATACTGAGAGTGGGACACAAGCCTGCATCCTACTACAGAAACATAGAAACATACAAACATGCGGTCTGGGAAACAATCAAGGAAGGCTCAGGCAACACTCGTTGATTCGAGAAGGAGACACAGGCGTGTGCTCGGTGGGCGCGATGGCCTCTAGCCGAGGATTACGGCGTGATGTCTCGGGGGATCAATGTCCGTGAGTGCGGGGCTCCTTCTCGAATCAACGAGTGTAGCATCACGCTCCCCTAGAGGATTTCCTAACCTCTGTAACTCCACATCGTGGCCTTAACCTCCGCCGCACCACCTGCGGGCGACCCCGTAACTCCCATTGAGGACCTCGCTCAATTTTGACTTACCGATCTATTCTCACGTAATTTAAGGCACCCATATCTCAGGCATGCTTATCTAATGTCCTGAAGATGATCCACGCAACTTTGTCTTGGATCGAAACGCCGTCGACACCCTAAAAACGCCTCATACATACACTGTGATGTTACCATTTACCATGTAGAGGCGTTCTTTGCGATTTGTTGACTTAAAATTGTGAATTTCTTTTCTTGAGAACAAACCGTGAGCGTTGCCTGAGCCTTCCTTGATTGTTTCCCAGACCGCATGTTTGTATGTTTCTATGTTTCTGTAGTAGGATGCAGGCTTGTGTCCCACTCTCAGTATATTGTGTTGTACATATTTCAAAAATTGCTTATAAATTAAATATTGAACCTCTGTCCAGCTGGACATGTTTAACCAATACAGCACTGATTGGGTCTGTATTTATTATTTCTGTTCACCCTTACTCTTCCCTAGGGACCACTGTTGTCTATAATAAATACAGGACTGGTTTCAGGTCATTAAGTGCGCTTAGAGGGAGTGGTCAAACAGCGGCTCTGCGCACTGAACAGTCCCGGGAAACATAAGCACAAATGTACATGTACTGCCGGCTCTGAAGACTTGCCAGTGCAGGCCTGTCATCATGAGGGTTTCCCTTTCCTCAGGAAATTATGCGAGGCATATTAGCGCATTGTTTTGACTGGAGGTGATGCGCACACCAAAGTGTAAATTGTCTGCTGTGCGTTTATGTGAACCATGACAGCATGAAATAAAAACAAGCACGCTTGAGATGCGTGTAGCCACATAGATTATATAAACAAGCAAGCGCTGTACAGGCAAAACATCTCAAAAAAAGTTCCACAAATGCGGATGGAAACAGTGCTTGGTCACTGGGAAACTAATAAGAGAAAGTATGCTACAGCCTATAGAAAAGGAGGAAAATTAAGTGGCAAGCACAGGTAACAATGAAAAGAAAGGAAACCAAGGGGGTGGGATGTAAGCCCCCTTTAAGATTTATATAGAATACAATAGATTTCTCAAGCACAGCACACGCACTGTACAGGTGAATCCTAAAAAGAGGCCTCAGATACAAGAGGCGAAAGAAGAGCAAAGCTGCAGAGAGGCAGCTGAAATTTGTCTGCATTTGTGCATGCCTGTGTCTGAATGTGTGAGCACATTAAAGCCAGATCTACTGGATTTGCCAATGCATTTGTCATAACAAAGTCCTCTAGAATGTGGTCAGGGGACAATTGTGGTTGTAATAGAAACACTTTAAATATACGTAATGCACTTAAATATAGATGTAAACCTTAATCTGAATATGTTTGTGAGTTTGAGGAGAATTGCCTTTTTGCGGTCAGGGAGCTGAATGGAGGTATTGTGGCATCAAAAAGCCTAAATGGATATACAAGAAGAGCGATCCAAAAGCCTCTCTCAGCAGTAGCCTGAACTCAACAAACCAGAATCTGCGACTTTCTGTACTGATTTCAAGGTTTTAAAGGTTTGTAAAATGCTGGATCATGGTAAGATGGTTCAATAAGGCTTACTTTCACTTTGAGTTTTTTTCCCCTCTATGCATTGAGCTTCATTCATTTGTTGATGGTATAATTACTATTTATACTGTGACAAGCATTTAGGTCACTAAGTTATTTGAGTTGTGCCAATATTATGTTGAGGGTTACATTTTTTTAAATGCTTTAATTTTGGCAACAGTTTTTGTAAACTGATAGATTTTTCTGTGTCTTTGTGAGAAACGTAATTGTTTGTTGAGGGGGTGAAACCCTACTCAAGCAAAAGTTACAATCCTTGTCAGGGTGATCCACAAAAGTGACTACATTATCCTGTGCTTATCCCTCTGGTAGCTTAGCACAAAAGCAGTCAGGCTTGACATAGATGCAATGAGCAAAGTATTTATGCAGTGCACAAACAGTAACAAAGTGAAAGTACAACACAAGAAAATTAGAAAAATAGAGTGAAATTTAATCAATTTTTTGACACCAAATTTACAAAAATTAAATCAGCAGAACCGGAGTTATGTATTTTTGAAGTTTAAAGTGTAAATTAGCTCCTAAAAGATCTCATTGTCAACTGCTGACATCTAGTCGCGCAAGACCCAGCCAAAGTCAAAAGGTATGGTTGACCCCAATGGTGTACAGGTTGTATACAGGAAGTAGATTGGGTCTGGTCTCTGCTTACCTTCAGACTTAGAAGAAATTTTAAAGGAAAATGTGTGAGAAGGTAAAGTTCAGCAGGGCAAGGCAGCTGTCAGTGTCTGAGGAGGAGGCGTCATCATCAGGGAGACACTGGACGAAGTCACTGTGAAGATTTCTACATTCAGACTATGGGCCCGATTACAATGCGGGCTGAAACGTCTCAGACCGTTGGTTGGAGCAGTTCGGAATGCATGCTCCCATAATAAAGTATAGGATTGCGACTGAACAGGGTTCGGTCGCATCCTACTTGCTGGGCTGGAACCGATGACAGGAGGTCATTCAGTTCCAGTTCCCAACCAATGTCGGACAGACTCCGGTCCATTTGACATCGGAATTGGCCCCTATGTCTGCTTTATGGAAATCGAAAACCTTCAGCGGGACGATGCTGCAGGCCATAGCTGACGAGGACTCCTCAAGGCCGGATATGCCTTCTTTGAGGAACTACTGAATAGGAGTTACTGCTGTGGAGAAGAAATTAGCGACAACTGCCTCGAACTCAGGCCAACTATTGATGCGCATTGGGCGGATAGGTCCCGGTTTCCTCTCGGTTCTCAGAGCTTTTTTTGGCAGAACATTTTTTAAGTCCCAAGTTTTGGTTGTGGGCTATCTGGGCACATTTAGCACCACCGCTGATGGTCCAGGGCTGGTGGGGCACCACTCAGAGGGTCAGAACTCATTCAGTCTGGGTCCAGGTGTGGGTTCCAGATGGTTGGAGACTCTTCTGTCCCTGAGGCTCTGATCAAGAGGCCAGCCAACTAGCCCTTGTAGTCACTATGGGAGATTTAGGATCATGCAGGAAAGTAGCTCGCAAGCAACAGGGCAGTACTCTGATGGCACAGGGCAGGCTTCAGGTAGCAGAGCAGTCCACTGGGTACAGCTGGCCAGTCCTCAGAAGTAGCCACAGACAACAGAGCAGTCCTCTGAGAGTATTTCTGCAGGTCCAGAAGTGAACTGAAGAGTAGGTCTGAGAGCCCTATTTTTATACATTGAGCCCTCTTTGAAGTGGAAGAAACATCTGGAGTTTCCCCGCACAGAAGTATCTGGAATTTCCTGCCTCCCAGCCCTGGTTCCATTCTGTCTACAGTCACAGTAGGCTAGTGCAAAGTTGTTTGTGATGCAGTGTCTTTGAAGTACCAGTAGGGCTGTGCCAGTTATGCTCCCCTATCCTGCATTGGATGCACCATACTGCCAACACCCAGTCTCTCTATTGTGTGACTATCTGAGAGGAATGCACAACACCTAGTCACATAACCTGGGAAACCAGCTGCAGGCACCCAATGGCAAGGATAAGAAAGTGCCAACTAATACTGGCATTTTCAGAATTGTGACTTAAAATGCAACTTTACCATTGAAGAGGATTTTATTGTACAATTCCCTAGACACCAAACATGACACTTCTACCTGCTCCCAAACAAAATGTAACTCTTATTAAATGTAATAAGGTAACCCTATGTTATCCTATGAGAGAGGTAGGCTTCCAAGTAGGGAAAAATGAATGTGTGAGTTTTTCACTACCAGGACATGCAAATCTTAAAAGCACATGTCCAAATGTTAATTACAATACACCCTGCCTTTGAGTTGTTTAGGGCCTACATTAGGGGTGGCTTATATGTATTAAAAAGGGAGTTTTAGGCCTGGCAAAGGGGTTATTTTCCCAAGTCAAACTGGCAGTTTAAAACTGAATTAGGCTGCAGTGACAAACCTGAGACATGTTTAAAAAGGATACTTAAGTGGGTGACACAATAAGTGCTGCAGGCCCACTAATAGTAATTATTTTACAGGCCCCACATACATGTAGTACCACTTTGCTAGGGACTTGTAAGCCATTTTTACCATGTTTTAGGGAGTGAACACAAGCACTTTAGCTCTGGTTAGCAGTGGTAATATGTACAGACCTAAGGCCAACCTAAACAAAGTCAGCAAAACAGGAGGTGAGAAGGCACAAAGTATGGGGGTGACCCTGCAGAGAGGGCCATGTCCAAAAATCCTATACACTTTTCACTCTTTTATATATAAGAAATAGTAGTGATCTAAAAATTTCAGTTGAACACTTATTGCTTTCTAGTTCATGTCAGAGTTTTCTATGGATTTTCATTGGCCTTGTAGAATTTGTTTAAAATTTAGAGACAATCTGCAGATATTTAACTACTATCTACCTGACAAATGTAGTGTCACATGAATCTGCCATTGCTATTTTCCTGTCTTCTAGGAATTCAACTCTCCTATCAATAAATCTAAATCATACCACATCAAAAGGTATAGTTTTAATGTTTAGGGTCAACCTGTATCCTGACAGACGCAACGTAGCATAAAAGCTGGTCAGCAAGTGTCAGTGGTGGCTTGACAGAAGGAGATTATGGGTGATAGGCCATTATACAGCTGATATCAAACTGGAATTTTAAAAATTCCACATTTCCATTCTAAATTATTCATATCTGTCCATAAATAACTTTTATTTCACTCATAACTCTTATTTGGGAGAACTATCACAATATTTAAGTATATTAGAAATATAGAGAAAACCGTCTTCAACATGCTTTCGTGGGAGGCAATCCCCAATATTTGAAAGCACCCCCATATTTTGATCACCCAAATATTTACCTTCCAATGCTCAGCTCCGGCACCCTTGATCTTGTGATAAGAGTCACCATCTCGTTGACAATAGGCCCACAAAACAACTTAGGAGAGTAATAAAATAGTGAATGGGATCTCTCAATAACTGAGTTCTAGAGCGATAAAAAGTTAAAGCATTTTATTACAAGAATCTCCAATTGGGCTTTCCAGAGATATGATAAATATATGCCATAATGGTTCAAATATAGAGTACATAGTCAGAAATAAAAATTAGGTTTAAGCCCAAAAAGCAATAAAAATCATAAATAAAATATGCAGCATCCCAAAAGGAAAAAGCAAAGGCTCTATAAACGTTAACTGTCAGATTCACAAAGAACACTGATAGCATCTCCACGGGAAAAGGAAAAGGCTCTGGCTCACACCCAAAACTAAGGGGTTTTATACACATTTTACGAAGAGCTAATAAGCAAAAACTGCAAATTCAGCATGGCATAATTAGTGATAGCACACACTGAGCAAATCAGCATGGAGATCATCACAAAAGTATTTATAACACTAACCCAGTTCTAAGGTAGAGGAAATCTTCCATTAATTCCCACAGCAACAGTGCAGTCCAGAGATGTACAACACAATTTGTAAAATTTTCAAACAAAGACTCATAAACCAGTTTGTTAGCAAGCCTGCATCAGAGTTTCCAGCGGAATTATCCTTCAGAATGTTACATTAGGAATTCGACTAAATTGTCATTCACAATATATGCTTTTTAAGGAAAATAACCTATTGCATCACAGTATCCTGTGCTCCGTGAAAACTGTGAGGAGAGAAAACACGCTGGGGGGGGGGGCTGATTTGGAGGGGTAATGAGCATGAGCATGACTAAGAGAACACCAAAACAGCATTAATTTTATTAACATGGTGCCTCCATAAAATGTTGGCAACATTATTAAATTATCGGTTATTACTATATTTATTATAAAAATCATTAGTATTCAAAAATAATATGTCCTCCAAAATTGCACGTTAAAAAACTTTAACACTTTCATTACATCAATGACAAAAATGAGTGAGTTGTCTGTTTCTAATAATACAAAACTCCTCTCTCTGCTTTGAAATCTTAGCATGACATTGGGCTGCTTCACTCACACTACACATTTTTTTATGAATATAGAAACGATTATAAAAACATGTTATAAACCAATTTTATAAAGCTAAGAGAAAACACTTTACCAGAAGAGGCAGCATGTCAGCACTTGCTGCAAATTATATATGGTACTGTTAAATATCTACTTACATTTCCAATGCATGCATATTTACATTATGTCTTGCTCAGATCAATGCATGACCCAATGCATTTGATTACACAATGCGAAAGAAAAGAGTGCACATCAAACCGCACTCATTAACCTTCTAGCAAGTGTCAGATTGGCTGATTCAGTACTTCTAAACATGTTTTCCATATTGCTCAATGAGTCAGCAAATACAACAACATGCGTTTTTGTATAAAAAGAAAAAAAGAAAGGCTGTAAAGTGCAAAGTCAGCATGGAATATAATATGTTTATTGTACAGTACTAACTGGCAGGTGGGATGATGCAAATTCAGTGATAAATGCATTCTGCTGCAGCATAATAATTTTGATAGTAGGATGTGCAGGGGCAGCTCCTCCGCTAAGTGGGATGAGTGTCGCCCCACTGCTCTGCGAGCAGGTGAAAAAGGAAAAATAAAATGATAATAATGCATTGTTTTTATCATTTTATTTTTCCATCATTTCACAGCTGGTTAGGGGTAGGACGAGGTTGGCCTGTGTCGGACAAATACCCTTACATTGCATTACAACCTTGGTGGAGAACATGCCCAGGCTTCCACTATCTCTCTGAGCACCGACCCACAGTGCTCAGACCAATCACAACACTGCTATCAGCAGCATCGTTATTGGCTAGGGGAGTCTGAAAGCCTCTGTGCTTTCTGTTCCTGCTTCCTGCCCTGGAGTCCTGGAAGCGGGCAAAGAGGACCAAGAGGCGGCGGCTGTATACAGGTAAGTGTTCTTATTTTTCCTTTTCATTCACTCCCTCTATCCCTCCCTCCCCACCGTGACCTGCCCCCCACGGCTGTTAAGTAGCAGCCCCTACTGAGGCTTTGAAATGTTAAATGGTCACACTCAGGTGATTTAACCTTCCATTTATTCTATCCCTTTGCTTTTAAATTAGTTGCCCATGGCTTGCGTGGTATGGTGTGTCACACCATGACAGTATTAAACCACACTGTCAATGTAGCACCCTTTTTCCTCTGCTGGATTTGGGCAGTCTATTATTCACAAATACACCACAGGGTATTTACAGGAAACGTGCCATTTCCTTTCGCATAAAAATACAGCATCATTTTCACCAAAGGAATGGACATTTATGACATTCAGCAGATATAATTCAGGAAAGTAATTTGTTAGATAGGCTGCTTGGACAAATCATAGCTTGTTGTTTGGCAAAGAAAAAGTTTTGCATTTCTTAAGTGTTATTTTTATAGGTTACATCTTCCACTTGTTTGTCATCAGAGCACTGGTGTCTTATCCAGGAAGGACTGCATGTCATAAGATGCATGTGTGGTTGGAAAGGTAGTAGTGTGGAGTATTCTTTGTGGGAGTTGTTGAGGTGTTGCATAGGTTTGAACTATGCTCAATTTTGCCATATCTGACTTGCCAGGTATACATTTTTCAGAGATGTGTGTTGGAGTCTTATAAGTTGCATTCATTTCATACGTCCGAGGAACCGCATATAGGGCCTCATTTGGCACAGGGCAGTGCTGCAAGAAACCTTGCGGCGCTGCCCTGTGTCAAAACAAAAGGGCAGGAATGCACAGTATCTCTGTGATATGGCGTGTTCCTGTCCTTTTCCCCTGCGCCGGAGCACAATGGGCTGCCATGGCCCAACGCAGGCACCCTTGCTCCTTGGTGCAAGGGTCCCTGCGTATGGGGCTGATTGATTTGGTGCAGGAAGGTACACCTTACTGCACAAAATCAATTAGGTCAGGCGATTTCCTCTTTCTATGAGCACTTCAGAATGCAGCACACAAGAGAAAGAAAAAAACTAGGAGAAATGAAAACATTTCTTCTCGGTGCACCTCCCTAACGCCACCCCAAGGGTGGGGTTAGATTCTGACGCATTCCCAGGTTTACAATTTCTCGTAAATCTGGGAATGCTTCAGATTCCATGGATGTTGGGTGGGAATACCCACAGCAACACCCATGGAATGCCCCTTTCAGGCAGTGTTCTACATGAAAGGGGCACATATTTGCAGGGCCATGAAAAGCCACTTAAAGTGGCTTAACGTGGCCTTGAAAATATGCTGCAGCACATTGCGCCACCGGAACGTCAAAAAAGTGACGTTCCGGCGGCACAAAAGTGCTGCATTGGCCCTCATAAATGAGCCACTTAGTGATCTTAACAGAAGTGACAAGTCTGTGAAATTACTCCAGTTGGATGCCTGACTGCTTTTTCATGTTCAGTTAGGAGTGAGATGCTCGAATTTGTAGTGCAATGTGTAGAATGGCTGAGAATGTCCCAAGCCTCAAATTCCCTGTCAGGTCCACAAAAATGTGAGATTTAGAGTTAGTTGAGACAGACTCAGGCTTCAAATAACCTGTCCGGTTAAACTTGGTCAAAATACCTGAGTCAGGAGCAGCCCATTGTAAGATGTTGTAGCTGCAAGAGTTACTTCGGCCGCACCATCATGTAGCCCACCAAAATGTGACATGTCCTACAGGTAAGAACGAGTTATCCCTCTAATAGTATTGTCAGGCTCATCCAGATGTGGTTGCAGTCTTTCATATATTAATTATTTTTTGATGTCGAGGTACCACAAAAATTGACACACACACGAGGATCATGAGAATAAATTAATCAATCAGTTTATTAAAAACGTAATACTGATCTCGTCAAGATTAACAAATTTACATTATTAAGAATTACATTATTATTAATATAAATCAAGATAAACAAGTTACAGATCCCAGAAAAGGCTTGAGACAATGCTTGATAAACTCTTCTTACATTGTGGCATTGAAATAAAATATTTACGTGCAGGGTTTCACGACAGTGGACAGAATATAAGCACATGAGTAACATCTTAAATCCCTTTGCTACAGAAGATACAGATGCATTAGCCCCAGGTCTCTCCTGTCCTCGTCCCATTCATGAAAAAGTGAGATAGTACTATCTCATCAACAGAAAAAAATGATCTTGAATTATCAGCGGGTAGTTCTGCGTGTTCTCAGTACTGCTGCATTACAAACCGCACCCAGACTCGCAGTTCTAAAGGTTTACATTCCATCTTTAAAACTTACAGCGGCTACTGCGTTTGGATCAGTGCAATCCGTGTTCCTCCTGAGGTCTCAAATAACAAGTTCTTGAGCGATAGCTCTAGCATGAGAGAGGCCTTGCTAAAATGTTTATGCACAGAAAATGCCACATAATGTTTTAAAGCCAGTTCGATTTTTCTCTCTCAGAGTGAGGTATTTTTCACCAGCCTGGGAAATGTTACCCCCCCCCCCCCCTCCCCATCGAAAAGCAGCGCCCAGTGCTTTCACAAAGAGATGGTGCTATACCAAGCTTGTGATGAAGCACTTTTGGAACAGAGCATAATGACTATAGGATTTTCTCGTCTACTTAATTAAGCAAGGTTAACCTTAAAATGGCATGCATTCTATCTAGTATAAAAGAACAGATGGGACTTTCTACTCATTTACGTTCATGCTTCTTTCCAATTGAATTCTAATATCTATTTAAACTTACATCATGTAAGCTTTAATTGATACACGCTGTTTATGAAGACAGAATCCAATCTTTTATGACAATACTACACCAAAGTATACTTAATGGCTAATTTTTTCAAATTGTTCCACTTCCAGGCACTAACGAAAGTGATTGTTGTTGCCACATCCTGGAAACTAAGGGGCATATTATCAACAACCGGCGATAAATATCGCTAAGCGCACTTAGCGCTAGGATATTTATCGCCGGCGATCGATGAATTTTATCGCTGAGATAGCGTGCTATTAGCAACGCTTATCTCAGAATCGATAAAATTCCTGGCGCAAGCCGCCAAATGTCCGATTATCGCTGGAAATCCAGCGATAATCGTACTGACATTTGGCGATAGCTTGTTGATAGGGCTGGGCATACTTAACCATGATATCCACCTTCCATTGGATATCATGGCTAAGTCAAACTAAAAGCATGCGTAAGGAAAGTAGCGTTAACCAAGGTTAGCGCTACTTTCCTCATCGCTATGCTTGTTGGGGATTCCCTTGATAATTGGAGAAATGTCGGTTAACGACATTTCTCCAGTTATTTTGGGACGGAACGCCCACTTTGCATCTCATTAGAGATGCAAGGGTGGCGTTATGGAAAAGGGCGATAGGGCAAGGATTCACGCGATAGCGTGACCTTGCTAATACAGCGATAAAATTATCGCCGCTTTTCGTCTGAAAACAGACGCTAAAGCGGCGATAATTTCTTATCGCCGGCTTGATAATATGCCCCTAATACTTTACTCTTGGGTTGGTCACTTTCACACAGTGAGGATCAGGAAAATGTTGTAGGCTATTTAACTCCTGCTGCAGGCCTAGTGTGGTCAGAACATCTGAAGTGCATATTAGTGTGTGTTGGTAAATGGACCCCAGAACCAGTTGAAACTTTCCAATGCCTGGAAGAAACCTTGGAGATATAAGGAGAAGAGTAGGGTGCCAATAAGCAGCCTTGCTTTTAACCAATTACTGCATTAATTTGTCATTGCTTATCTGTACCCATCAACAAATTAGTCCAATTTTCGTGGAATGCAACCAGCACTTTAAGAGGGCCGGCAGGAATTTGAAGGACAGCCAGTTTATGCCACAAGGTCAGCCTATCAACTCTGTCAAACACTGATGAGAAGTCAATGAAAGCAGAGTAAGCCAGCTGGAGTTTCATGAATACATATTTCTCTAGCTTTATCTGAAGTGCTGTGACAGTGCCAGGTCCTGAAAGAAAACCACACTTTTCAAGGGATAATGGATTATCTTCTTCAACATTCTCTTCTAGATGTCCCTGTATCAAATTAGCAAATAATTTTGCCATAGCATCTAAAAGAATTACTTGCCTGTAATTCCTGAGGTCTCCACAGGAATCGATTTTATGCGAAGGAAACAGGACACTACCAGTCGTAGAGCAGAGGACAGTCCTTGCATGATAATGGACATTAAGAAATGGGCCAATAAAATCCCCTTAAAGGTGGATCATTCTATAATCCTTCTGAACCCTAGGCATTCAGCTCCTCTCTGTCCTTTTGCAGGAAACAACCTTTCTAGTAGATGTGGATATACTTCACGCTCAGACAATATGTCATGGTCTATTGTGACCCACAGAGATAACTTATTAGAAGCATGATGTGATGTAAACTAGGGCAACCAGCTCTGTTCCAGGACCGTAACTGATGATCTTTATGTTTTTTACTCTAAATCCTTTGCCAGCAATTTTCATGATTTTCGAGAAATTGGCTTTTTATCTGTTTACATCAATAAAGCCCTGGCTTTTGCCTCCTTGACCTGTCGGTGCTGTATTTTTGATAGACCTATTTATTTTCTAGAGGAGCTTAGCCATAGCTTGTTTATAGGGACTGGGAGATAAATATTGTGAGCAAACATTTCTGTGAACTTCTTCTAGTGATTATTTCACATATTATTTACCAGGATTCTTGGTGTCTGGTTTTCAAGGGAAATTAAAAAGTTCCACCAGCCTCTTCAGTATAACTTCAAATATTGCTGCAGCTATATTATCTCCTCCTCAGGGGCAAAAAGTGCTTTGCAACACATCGTCCTATAAAGCACACTGTAATTGACAGGCCCTTTGTGCCCGCCTGCTATTACTTTGCACAAACAATTGCCCCTTTTTGAGTTTCCACAAATCCCCCTCTTGTTTTGGAAATTTTGATAGTGTACAATTATATTATGATCACTCAGCTTGGAGCAGATCAAACACATATTTACAATGTATTAAAACAAACTGTAGTAGCGGATCACTTAGTTAATTGAAGAGGAAATCTTATTCCTTCTGTGGATCAGGGAAGTGACAACATTCCCATCAACCCATCTAATATGAACCCCTTAACCCCTTCGATGATCATGACGAGCTGAGCTCGTCATGCTGCGCAGTTGGCGTGTGCGCATGACGAGCTGAGCTCGTCACGACCACACCCGCGATCGGAATGTCCAGCACCTGGGCGGAATTCCGATCGCGGCGAAGCGGTTAACTAATAATTTGTCTCTCTTTTTTCCTGTGCCAGGCTAAAGTTGGATCTCTTGGATGACCCATTATAGGAAAGTAGGATCTGCTTCTATGGTTGCCCCCACTTATTACCTGGTACTAAGCTGTATTTGACTAGTCTGACTGGGATTCTGCTAATCAGGACCCCAGTCTATCTGCTTTCTCCCTAAACCGTTGTGTTCAGTACTTAGGTACATCCCACATTGGATACTGGGGTACCCTTATAAGTCCCTAGTATATGGTACTAAGGTACACAGGGCCTAAGTACCCCAGAGGTCTCCCATGGGCTGAAGCATGGATTATGCCACCCATGAGAGACCATTCAAAATGGAACTACAGGCCTGCCATTGCAGCCTGTGTAAGCTGGTGTTAGCACTACTTACTAAAGATATAGGTTTCCTATATCTAGGGTTACTCCACTTAAAACCTATAAGTCCCCCTCTAGCAGGCCTTTGCAATCCTGCAGGCAGGGTGCTTGGTTCTAAGTGAGGGGGTGCCCCTGCATGAGCAGGACACCCCTGCAGCCTACGGAGTCCATTCTCCCGGGTTGTCAGTGAAGCAGCCATATACTATATAGAGGGGCACCGCGTAATTACGTGGTGACCATCTCGAAAATGGCTGCAACGAATCCTATCATGTTTGGTATCAAACATGTTGGAATCATACCCCCACACCGTAAATGGTGTGGGAGGTATGCACTGGAAAAGTCCCCCGTTAGGCTCTCGGTGTTCCCGGTACCAGCCTTCTTGACCCGGACAGCACAAAATTGTTGCTGCTGCCGACCAGAGACACGATTCTGCCCTCCTGCTGCTGAGCCAAGTTCGAGCAGGGGAAGGCAGAACAATAGGCATCCTGTCACAGGGATGTGTGACCACCTCCCAGACAGGATTTAGTGTATTGGGATGGGGTTGGTGCGCCTGCCAGCACCACTCAGTCTGCATGAGGGGCACATTTGGTGTCCCTGTGCATAATCCAGTTCAAACCAGTCCTCTGGCACGAAACTGGACAAAGGACATGTGAGTAACCTCCCCCCCTGTCCTGACCCTCCCCCGGGAGGGTCCCCTGAATCTTCCCAACCCTTTCCCTAGGGTACTTAAGGGCTTACCTGGGTGTAGGTCACTAGATTCGTCGTGGGATTAGATTCAGATCAGACACCATTAGTCTTCTACCGTCTGGGTACCCTGGACTTCGCTGGACTTCGTTTGGGCCTGACTTCATCTCCCTTCCAGACTGCTGCATCGTCTGTGCTGTGCATCATACAGGAACCTTCCAAGGCCTGTGAAGCATCAAAGACACTTAAAGGAATCTCCCTTGGAGTGACGGAGTCTCTCCCTTGCATTTGCAAGCACCACAACTAAGTCGACCGGTCTGCTGATCCTGAGCTCCTCTAGACTCCAAAGGCTCTGCAACACAGGTGGTGGTTTTCCATAGCTCCCGAGGCCTGCCCTGCCCTCTCACCAAGATTGAGGCCAGCATCCCTCATGGAGGTTGTAATAACCGAACCCCTGTGCACCGCGTCAACTTGCAGTTGCAAAGGCTTGTTGACTTCTTTCCAAGAAGATCTTTGGGCTCCGAGTAGCCCCACCCTCGAGCACCTCCACTGACCAGAATCTTAAGCCACACCGCATTGGTTGCATCGTGACTTGCAACTTTTGGTGAGTTGCTTGAGTTCCTCTCACGACTCCAGTGCCTCCGGCCTGTGGGTCCACTTGAGGGTCATTGTTGATTCTTTTGGGCTCCCCTGATTGCTCGGGGCCTGCCCTGACTCCCCTGCTCTTGGTGTGTCCCCTAGTCCTTCCTGGTCCCGATGTTGCTCCTTCTTCGATGCCTGCATTGGTTTCATTTGCCAAGGCTTGTTGGTGCTCCCGCCAGACACCGACCCCTCACCACTCAATATCCTTCATGGGACAGCTTGCATGGCTCCTCGTCCTCCTTAGTGTCACCTGGTCCTCACAGCTGCAGAGTCAAGGTCATCGTCATCCATCCTGCAACACCCAACATCAGAGGGCATTCGTCTTCCAAGTCTCCTGCTCACTCTTTAGTGACATAGACTCTGTCCCCTCTGCTTGCAGGTACCTCTCATCTTGAATCCAGCTTCAGATTTCACCAGACACTTTCTCCTCTTCCAGCAGCGGCACTTTTCTGAAGTCCTCCATTGGGTTCGACGGCGGATTCCGACACCACTTCACACGTATGCACCCGGCTTCCCTGGTGTAGGTAATGTGGGTACTTGGGTATCCACGGGTGGGGTGGCTCTCCAACCTTCTGTTTTACACAGGGTTTCTTCAGGTTGCACTGGGAAGGGTCCTTAATCTTTAAAAATCTAACAGTGACTTACATGTAGAGTTGTACAGAGCATGCAGTCCTGTTCCCACACTGCACACGCTCTCTATGGGGTCCCCATCTACTCACCTTGGGTGGTTCCGTGGGTCCCCGGCACGTCTACGTCCTCTTGACCTGGTCTTGACCCGAGTTGTGGTTCTTATACCACTTTCTTAATATATGGCTTGGTCCCCCCCTGGGTTCACTGTATATTTTGTTCTATTTACTGTGTTTCTTTGCTAAAGTATTGTATGCATTGTGCATATCTCTGGGTAGGAGATATTTCTATGTGTTAGAGAGTATTATATAATAAATACATATTTTTATAAATACTTTGTGTGGTTCTTTTTCACTTAATCTATACTATAAGATTGCATTCTGGTAAAACAAGCTGCTTTACACTCCTTCTGGACTAAGCCTGAAGGCTGCTCTCCACGGCTACCACTTAGAGAGCTTTCTAAGGTTGTCTAAGACCTCTTTAATCACAATAAGGGTTGTCTGGACTGGTGCAAGGTGCCCACTTATATTAGTGGACATCATATACCAGGCCAGCTTCTCACACCCATGCACAATAAAGTTCATCATCATCTGTGAGTATTGTGTTGAGAGATGGGGAAACGTTAGGATTAAAATCACAGAAAATAACTCCATCTTTATTGAGTGTAATGTAGTCATTTAACCTTCTGGGTGGTACATATTGATTACAAAATAGCATGGATATTGCAGTTTGATACACAGGAGGTGCCTGCAATTCATAGACACCTTTAGAGAATGGCAGGAGGCTGCCGTGTCCAGCAAAATTGCTAGATACCTTTGCACCTGATCATGGGGAGATTTAACTGCTGCAGTGGTGAGTACAAAGCTAAATGATGCTCCTGGAACCTTCCTAGCTGCTCTTCCTGAGCTGATAAATAACAGATGCCCCACAACCTGCCCATCCCGACAGCCATTGTTCTGCTCTGGGAAAAGTCTTCACACCTCAATAAAGTCAAGCACTGGCTGAAGAGCTCCTGGTAGGCTAATGCAAATTAGCCTACAGCAGCTTCATCCAAGGGAAAGGCAACTGGCTACCAGCCTTTTGGTCTAGGATGATAGATTCCCGCAGGCTCAACCTATCTCCCTAATCTTATCCTTATCATTAGTCATTAAGCAGTTATTGCTGTGAATGAACAGTTGTTTTCTTTGTCAGATTTGGATGTTGAGTATAGTAGGGTTATTAAGGTGGCTTAGAAAACTGAGTTTTGCCTCATGTCATCCCGTCAAGAGTTAAAATCCCTCAATACAGGCTTTATCAAGAAAGTACAATTTATTAATAAAAAAAGCAGAAAGTGTTTTCTGCAAAAAAGGTGATCGCCCTTCAATATCAAAACTGCCCGCAAGGTAGGATGACTTGAGAGATCATATTCTCGATGGTGAAAAGTAGATAATGCTAAAGGCCGTTTTCGTAGAAATAATAATGATATTCTTCAGGGTGTGTTGATATTGCATAATAGACATGATCTGTTAAGGATCTATTTGATGAGAACCCCACAGTGGTAAATGTATTCACACACCTAGGTATACAAATTAGTAGTCAATTTGGTAGGGGCCCAGGCAGTGGTGAAAAATGTGGAATTATTACTACTGAATGCGTGAGGTTTAGAGAAATTTAAGGGGGTGTGTGATGGACATATCAATACATAACACACACCCACAAAATAGTTAAATCATTTCAACTCTCAAAAGACACTTCTAAAGTTACTACAGCTCTGAAGGTGTAAAACAAAAGGCATAAATGTACTCTAGCCCAGACTTGGAGTGCGTGAAGCACCACACATGGCCAATCAATGGAACTATAACACTCTTGAAGAAATCAATGGAGGCATGGAATTAAAATACCTCTCCTTGGGAACTAATGTTAAATAAATGAAATTAGTTCAACATTTAAAAATATTTATACAATTTTAAGGGCCTGATTCACAATGGTAAGCTTACACTTATGAGTAAATTTACGATTTTTTGCAATTCACAAAGCAATTTTTCGAGTAGTATCTTTACGACTACCTATCTTGTTATGTACGTAGTCTTCTCCACAAGTGTGAAGACTCCACAGTCGAATAGATACTACTCGAAAAATTAGTTTGTGAATTGCAAAAAAACGTAAATTTACACAAAAGCATGAGTTTACCTTTGAGAATCAGTCCCTAAGTGATTAAAAACTTATTATAATTGTTTGTTTTTTAATATTTAAAAATAAATAATATTTTAAAATACATTAAAATGTAAAACCTTTTTAATTGTAAAGCGTGTTTAAACTAATTAAATATAATTTTTTAATGAAGTTGACGAAATATTTAATAAAAATAAAATGTAAGTGAGGGTGAGTAATTTTTTTATTATTATTTGAAAATGAATTTTTATAAATGTTAATAAATATGCTTAATTTGAGGAGTTAATGTGATGGAAACATTGTATTTTACTATTTTCAGATTATTAATACATATTTTAAATTAGCTTACATTTATATTACCTATACTTTGTGAAATGGATCATTTACCTTTACTGAATCAAACATATTTTTGGGGTGTAATATAAGCTATTGTAGTTATCAAAATTGACTATGAAAAAGTGCTTCTCTTTAGAGCACCTACAAACTCACTTGCAACCAAAGAAGCTATGTTACAGACGGAGGAGGCTGTACAGGAACCCTCTTTAAAATCTATTATGGTAGCCCTACAGGAGCAGCGGGCGGAGGCACATGCCTATTATAATCAGGCGAGAGCAGATAATGCACAGATGCAGAAGTCGCTGAAAGAGGTCTCTGGGGAGATCAGTAATCTTATGATAGATGTAAGTGATCTACAGCAAAGAGTGGCCTGTAGTGAGGAGACAACGATGACAACAGCAAACAAAGTTGGAGGATATCAAAAATCGAAATAGGAGAAACAATGAGGGTTTTTGGGATACCAGATGTCAAAGAAGGTGCTGATCCTCAGCAGTACATGGAGCAATTATGCAGAAGGGCCTTTCCAGACCTGAGTGATTGGGACTGGGATTCACAAATACAGCGGGCTCATCGGCTCCCCCTCAACCGTAATACCAGTAGTGCTAAGGGGACACAACCTCGACCTATGCTGATATACACTAGGAATTTCCTCCTGAGGCAGGCCATTTCTCTTACTGCTCGTCCAATGTCTCTAGTCTTAGTTGACAATTTATCAATTGTTGCTCGGTCAGCTTTATGCAGGTCTAGAACGGAACGGAGATGGAAGTTGTGACAATGTATTGATCCACTCAAATCTGCCGGTGCACAAGTATTCCTACAAGAGCCTGCCCGCTTAAAATTCATTAAAGACAGACGCTCTCAGATGTGCTTCTCTGAAGAAGATGCTGCACAGGCTCTAGCTCAGATAAAGGGGACGTATAAGCATTTCTGAGAGGTCCTGTGAAAGGAAATGGGCTGGACTCTTGCGGTGTTCTCTAGTCAGCGGATAGCATATAAGGGGGGGTAAATGATGAATCGGAATAGCACTCTTTAGTACTGATTTTTCTTTTTTCTCTGTCTCTTCTCTCTTTTTTTGGTTTAAGATTTTTCTGCGCTTTTTGCTCCTCCCTGCCTCTTTTTTTCTTTGTTTTTTTGTAATTTGGTTTCACTGGGTGGTGGGGGGGTTGGCGGGGTCTCACGGAGTGGACAGGGGGCTCTTTTATTGGCCACTTTTCACCAACAGCCCAGATGGGGGTGATTTCTTCCTTAAGGGGTCTGGAATGATTGGTGGTGTGGGAGGAAGGGCCAGATTGGAAAGGAAAGAGTTTGTTTTGCTGCCGAGTTGGCTCATTCATGGAGGGGTGGGTTGGGGGGTTGGGGGAGGGGGTGGGAGAAATTGGTCATAGACAAGGGCTCTATTCAGGATTTATACAAAGTTTTTTTGGTATGCGAAGTCTGTAGTTGATTGGCAATACAGAGGAAGTCAAATTTTGTTTACATCGTATAGATGGATAAAATTATCCAGATTCGATTTATGGGTTGGAATGTATCACGGATTAATGCACGGTCCAAGCGAAAACTGGTTCGTGAAGAGATTAGACATAATAAATCTCATTTGGTAGCTATAACTGAGACCCACCTGGTATATAAGGATAGGGCCTTACTTAAGCAGCTAGACTATGCTGTTGTTGCTTGTGCATCTCAGACTACATCAATTCGGGGAGTGGCCGTTCTTTCCTCTAAAAAATTCCAGGGTCAGATATTAAAAACTTTGGATGATTGTAGGGGTAGATGGGTTTTGGTACAATTGATTTTGCATTCTGTTAAATTTGTGTTGTGTGTCGTCTATGGGCCAAATATTGATGACCCGGAAATATTTGATGCACTTTCACTCAAACTATTGGATTGGGCAGGCGAACTGATCATTATGGGTGAATTTAACTACATAATGAACTATAGTATTAACTCTACTAATCGTAGGGCTACATCTCGCAAACCTAGAACAAGGGCCTCTCTTACTGATTTGATCAAACTGTACGGCCTATGTGCTGCTTGGCGGACCCTCTTTCCATTGGACCCAGGTTACACATATTATTCTCACCCACACAAACAGTATTCAAGGATTGATATGGTTTTCTCTAAACGTACACTGATAGACAATATGGAAATGATGGTTTGCCCAAGGGTAGTCTCAGATCACAACCCTATTGACTTTCACTTTTCATTGGACTTGAGGTGGAACAAGCCCAATAGTTCCAGATTCACCTTCCCTCACCATTTGCTAAATAATAGTGAGTATATACAATCTACCTCAGGCCTCCTTAGCAAATTTTTTATTATTAATAGAGGATCAACTCTCCCTACAACAGTATGGGATGCTATGAAAGCATACATTCGTGGTACAACGCTTCAATACCTGATTAAGCAAAATAGTGCTGCTACCAAAGAAGCTTATACCTTACAGCAAAATGTTCGACAGCTCGAGCTTCTACATGCTACTAAAATTATACACAGGGCTGATGATGAGCGCCAAGTGTTTGGGCAAATGATAGAAATGCGATCTTGGGCTGGACGCAGATTAAAATAACAGGTTGCAGCTAGATTTGTCAAGTATAAGAAACTTCAGTATGAATATGGGGAGAGAGTCGGCCGGGTATTAGCATATCAAATTGCACAACAACAAATCAAGGTCAGAATTCAGGCCATCAAGGGATTAGATGTTAGGTCTTATTCTGAACCTGAACGTATCCTGGATCAGTTCGCACAATTTTATGGTAGTCATTCACAAGGGTTTGAGATTGAGAAATGTCGGGAATATGTCCAACATTACCAGTTACCCTCTCTTACAGAGGAGCAGGCATCTGACCTGCAGACAGACATTTCAAGACCAGAAATCGAGGCTGCACTTATGGCCCTGCCGTCGGGTAAGGCTGCTGGGGACAATGCACTCCCCACAGAATTCATTAAAACATTTAGAGAAATACTGAGTGCAGAATTTTGCTATGTTGTACAATTCATTCAGGCTGAAGGGACTATTCCAGACAGTTGGAAGACGACGATTATTGTGTTTTAAAAAAAAAAAGGATAAACCTGCTGACAGCATGGGTTCTTATAGACCAATCTCGCTGATCAATACAGATGCCAAATGGTTTGCTAAAATTCTAGCCTGCCGCCTTGCTCCTTTTATCTCTGTGTTAGTATCCCCATAGCAGCATGGGTTTGTCCCAGGCAGGGACACTACAGAGCATATTAATACAGCAGTTACTGCATTTGATATTGCGGGGAAATGCAACTTGAATATGGGCATGATATTACTTGACGCAGAGAAGGCATTCGACCGTGTTGTTTGAGATTGCCTGTGGGTCATTTTGCCTGCCTTTGGTATAGGGGGGGGGTTTGTCAAACTGATCCAGGCACTTTATAAGAGCCCTCGTGCACGAGTTACATATGGTGGGAGTTATTCAGAATATTTTCATAGTCAGAGTGGGACAAGGCAGGGGTCCCCACTTTCGCCCCTTCTTTTCGCTCTATATATAGAGCCATATTTGCAGTATCTCCTCCGGAATATGAATATCCAGCCATGGGCATTTGAGGGTCGGCAACTCAAATTGAATGCATTTGCGGATGATGTTGCGATTTTTTCTGCCAACCCGGCAACAGCCATTACTCAGATATTGCAAGAAGCACGTATTTTTGGTGAATTTACGGGGTACAAACTGTATCTCAAATTAGTTTTTCACTACTGCAAGGCCAATATCTCCCATTGAATAACATTAGGATTACCTTATTACATTTTATATGTTTAATTACCAAATGAGAAGCTATGGCTGATTCAAGTTTGGTGTCTATGGAATCCTAATTTATGGTGAAGTCCGATTTTAATTTGCAATTCTGAAGTTGTCACTTTTAGAAAGTTGGCATTTTCTTGCCTTAGCCATTTGGTGCCTGCAGCCTGTCTCTGGTCACATGACTGGGCGTATTTGTCAGTTGGGCTTTGAGTATTCCTCCTAGACAGCCATACGCAATGGGAGTTTAGGTGTGACTGAATGGGCCATCACTGGCAGGTTGGGGCGAGGAGCTGGGCTGAACATCACTTACACCTGAATAGGCTGTGTCCTGCCTCCACACAAAAGGCTCCATACTCACTGTAGTTTGTCTCAATAGGGCAGCGAAGGTGCAGCATCTGTGCAATTCATAGACCTGCCTCTAGAAGTATCTTCCCACACACTACTGTGTATAAAATAAGGACCTCAGACACCACCATTTCAGTACACTTCTGGTCCTGTGGGTATTCTGCCAGGGTGAAGGACTGCTGTGCTGCAGAAGGACTGCCTGTTGGAAGTTGGTTCAATATTAAGGGCAGGTAGGTACCTACACTTAGTAATAACACCACAATCACTAATAAGGTCCAGGAAAGTTCTCAATAAATGAAACCCTGCTCAACCTTTGGTAGCTTGGCAGCAGGCAGGCAGGCTTAATTTAGGAGACAAGTGTGTAAACCATTTAAAAGCATCAATACATAAAAAAAAGACACAACACACAATAAAAATCCAACACCAACTTATAAAAATAGGAAATATTTTTATGATTAAAATCACACCAACATAACAAAAATCCAATGTACGAAGCTGGAGATATAAAGTATTTAAAGATTAAACACTTTCTAGTGCTTAAAAGCCAAAAGTGCCAACTTGGGACATCTGGTTGCGCTTGCCTGGGATAAAGTCAAAGTTTCGGGCTGACTGCAATAGAGCGCGAGTCGAATACAATGAGCGGTAGGCCCCGACAAGTTTTAACCTTCTGACTTAGTCACTCTTTTAGAGCTTTTTCTCTCATCATCGAGCTGGACTTCTCATCAGGCTGGCTTGAAGTTCAACAACAGCACGATGCCTTGGTCAACTCCTGGAAATGTTGTCAATGGAAAAAAGCTCCGGAGCTTCAGTGGGGCAAAACTGGATCTCAGGTTGAGTCGTGTTTCAACGTCTCCGGTTTGAGTTTTGAAGACGGGCCAGTCAACTTACATACCATTGGGTCCCTGGGCCCCTTCTCTCCTGCCTTTGCTGATATGATACCTGATTGAATTAATTCTAAGTGACATCAGGGAGTGGGCTGGTCCTTTTGCTGACAGAGGAGAGAGTGGCAAATGGCTGATGGTCTTTGTAGAGGTGTTTGACTGGGTAACTGTTGGTGTCAGACTGGCTTCTAAGCCTGTAGTGTCTAGACAGCAGTGCTGATTGAAGTGGTCCCCTAGATGCATTGTCCATGCGCCCTCGGGTATATGAGAGGTGACTCTCCCATGTGAAGGGCGTATAAGTTTGTTGATCATTCCCCAGAATCACGTACTGTCATTGTGCTTGATGTCTGTGAATAACTTTACCCAAACCTCATCCTCTTGTGATCTGTTGATGATCCACTTCAGGTTTTGCAGTGTTGTTTTTTGCTGTCCTAATGCACCTAGCAGTGTGAAGTCCTCAGGATTGGACCTTTTAGTGCTGTTTATAGATTTTTTTAGTTGCCTGAGCTGAATCCTTTGGAATGCACCCCATCTCATTGGGTGCTTGGGAGGGGTTTGTTTTGAGTGGTACATCAAAAGTTTCCCCCAGCTTGGTGGTAAAAGATTGCCATCTTCCAATTTCACTGTCTGCTGTGCCCTGCGTTCACTTATTAACACCATTGCAGACTGAGATAAGTGCTCTATGGTTCCCTGAGTGAACTTAATCCTCTTGTAGTTGAGTGTGAAGATTGTGTTAGGAGATTCCTTTGCCCTGTTGAATATGGGCACAGTTGTTAATAAGGTTGTCTCTTGTGGGTGGTGGTTGCTATCGCCTATGTCATCTAGGTGGAAAGACACGACCCGGTGGAACAGTGGAGAGAAACAAAGGTGTAGTTAATCATCATACAGGTGGACGCGGAATAGTAGGAGGACGCTGGTGGATTGTCATCCTAAAACCTGCCATTAAGTGCTCTTAGATTCAGGTGCTCCAGACTGGCTAGCAAGTCTGTTCCAATCTTGGTCGAGCAGCCCTGGTTGTTCTTTCCTTGTACGGGGATATCCCACGTTAAGGTTTGTGCTATCACGGTTTCATTTTGGAGAGGCACCAAGCAGGTATTAGTTAAGGTCACCAGTGAGGAAAATGTTCACCGTATATCCCTCGATTATTGGCTCCACTAGCTGGTTAACTAACTGCCTGGCAGCTTTAGCTTTATGTTTAGGGTGGATGTATGCATTGATGATTATTATCTCACTAGTTTGTTTCTGGTGTGAGGTGATCATTTTAACAGTGTTAGTGAATGACAAGGTGGTGTGTAAAAGACTAGCTGAGACGATATGAAATGTAAGTTGCCAGGCCGCTCTGTAAGTGGCCATAATTTGCCCCTTTAGCTGCAGGTGTAGAAAAACACATATATCCCTGCAAGTGGTATGGTTCAACCAGCCAGGTTTCCTGCGTCGAGATAATATCAAAGGTTCAGATGTAGTGAAGAAAGTCCTGGTCTAAAAATTTTCTGGCGAGCCCATTGACATTCCGTGTGCATAGCCGTAGGGTATCTTTGCAGTGCAAAATATCTGCTGTTGTTTCTAATGCTTATCATTAGTTGCTGTGTTGATAGTTAATTGTTTTGGAGACCCACCTAAGATTAGTATCTGAGTAGTGTGGGTTGTTTGTGTTCCAGTGGCCCCTGTGTGCTTCCAGGGTAGTTGTTGTCCTCCTCTGAGAATACCCAAGAGCTCCTTTGAGGACAGAGCATGTGTTAGAAATTGGGGTCTCTAGTTGGCAGTGGCTTGCACCCTGTCCAAGTAAGGACACTTCCTTCTAGTCGGGGGAAGGGAATTACACAGCTGAGATAACCCCTGATCCCCCTCTTGATAGCTTTGCATGAGCAGTCAGGCTTATCTCAGAGGAATTGTGTAAAGCATTTGTACATAAACACACAGTAACATAGTGAAAGCACTACAAATGGACATCACATCAGTTTAGAAAAATAACCAATCTTGATCTAAGCCAAACAAGACTAAAATGACAAAAATCCAACATACATATTTCAAGATATCACTTTTCGAAGGTTTAAAATAGTTCAGTCATAGAAAACTATGGATGCGTCACTTTTAGCACAAAGTACCTGGGATGTGTCAAAATAAAAGACAAAAACAGGTGCTGGGGAGGTGGTGCACCGGAAAACAATCCAATGCGTTGGTTCCTTACACGCATGGAGGGTGATGCGTCGGTTCCTTGGTGGTGGCACGAGGAAGCTTGCCTGCTGGATGAAGGGAGAGTCTGTGTAGATAAATAGAGTGTCAAAGAGTGGGAGACAGTGGGGAGCAGTTGAGTTGGATGGTGTGCCAAAGGGCAGCAAGCCACACCAAGTCCTGGCTTGGTCGCTTCCGCTTCCCTTCCCCCTCACCTTCTAGGAGGGCTGCCCTTGAGGGAGACCTTTGCGCACTTGACCTCACTCTGTGCTCTTGGTGCCCTGTTTGCCAAGTTGGTCCCATATGCTGTCCCGTGGTTGAATGGTACCGCCACCTTTTGTGGGTTGTTGTCGGGTGGGGGCACAAGCACACTCGTCTAGAAGATTAGCTGCTTGGTCAGACTGTTTGTGCTGTCTGTGCTGTACTTCGATGAGCGCGTGGATGTAAACCGCAGTTGCCGTGCCAGCACCCCTTGTTCAAGTGCGCTTTCTGTGTTTTACTCCATACTTGCTCCCCTTTTTGCAAGGACTTCGTGGTAGGTGTATGGACAATGCACCTCTACTTAGTGGAGTGCCTATGCCTGCCTGCGCTGACTTTTTGAATGATAGTTTGAGCAGATTAGACAGGTTAGGCAGGCGAGTTAGGCCAGTAAGGCAGGATGAGCAGGTTAGGCAACTTGCCAGGTGGTGCAGGTTGAGCAGATTGAGCAGGTTAACTAGGGTTGGGCAGGGGAGTGGTGAAGGGGGACAGGCAGATTGAAGGCAGTAGGCAGCAGACGGGATGATGGTAAGCTTTTCCCCGTGATTCACTTTGTACTGCTGCCTGCTCCATGTTGCTGAACCTGAAGCCCGAGCGCCCGCCTAGGCGCGTAACACAGCCCAGCCCTCACCCCTGTTGCGCTATGTTGCATGACCCAGCACTGCATGTCTCGGGTCCTTTGTGTCTCACGTCTCAGGCTCTAGGGGACTCTCGGTAACTACAAGCTCCTGCTTCTCTCTCTGGTCTCCGGTCCGCTCCCCCCTCACTTTCCCGCTCCTACACCTGCCTTGTCTTCCCCTCTCGTATCCTTGCTATGACCGGCATCCGAACGGCCGGCATTCGCTGCCAAGCCCCTTAGTACACGCCGCAACAATACGCTCGCTGACTCGTCCTCTGAAGTCTCTGTGACTCTGAAAGTTCTCGAGAGGAAATTGGCGCTTTGTGCTTTTTAGTGTTACTTTCACAACAAACTTTTAAATTCAATATCTCTAGTTTTACTAATTGGATTTCTGTTGTTTTGGTCTTGTGTTATTTATTAAAACTAACGCTATTTTTCTAAATATGTTGTGGGCTCCTTTTGTGGTGTGTTTTCACTGTTTGAAGTGTTGCACAAATAGTTTACACATTGCCTCAAAGTTAAGCCTGACTTCTCTTTGCTAAGCTACCAAGGGGGTAAGCATAGGTTAATTTGGGGTTTGCTTGTGCCTTGCCCTGACAAGGGTTGTGGTTGCTGCTTGACCAGGGCTTATACCCCAGTCAACCAACAATCTAATTTCTTACAGACACAGTAGAAAATCACAAGCGTGTCCTGAATAACATGATGAATCCCTATTGCAACCACAAAAACGAACATTTGGAATAAATGCCATGAGCAATCAAAGGAAAAAGCTGCTGTGGCGTCATGAATAACATTAGAAACATATACTGCTTTCTCGAGCTGTATTTTATATCACCCGGGGTGGCACTTCCCTTTCAGAGGACAAGACAGCAGGAGATGACGTTTTTTCGTACACGTAAATCCTTTCCAATAAATCTTTGCTGCAGAAGAAATGTTGTCCGACGTTTGCCATTCTAAGTGGTCTGATTTGCTTGGAATGGCTTTGGTGACCTGGTCTGCCTTTTTAATTAAGACTTCACCAAATCAAATGCAATATCTTTGACAAATAAGGTCATTTTTAATGTCGCTATGTCAAAACTATAGGAAGAGTGTTTCATTGACACACAGAAAATCTCATAAGTGGATTTATTTTTAACAGGATTCCTTCGGCGGAGAGGGAGCTATTAAAAAACGGCCTGGCTGCGCATTTTTTAGAATGAATGAGCTCCCAATCGTCCTGTAATGGAACACCTTTGAATGCAAGTCATTTCAGTTGCCCCACCCCAATATAATACCTCTAGATTTATCGAACGGAACATAAACCGATGCCATTTTAGTTCTGTGTGCACATGCCAGCAGAGGAGACATCGCTGCAGCACCACTGCAAAACTGATTTGAGCGTCTTCTCGCATTAAAGTTTCCCACTTGCCTTTGTCTAATGTTGATTAACTATACATGAGCCATGTTTTATTGATTTGTCCATGCTAGTTTTTCATTCGTGTTACCACACATACTAGAATTCCGTGTTTTGTTGCAAACACCGCACACCAAATGTTTCCGAGGTCAAAACCTGCCAAACGTTCAGGAGTTAAAATACCCCTAAAGTACTTTGACATGCAGAATTTGGCGAGTAAGCGCCAAAATCTACATTATGATTATCCCTTATTTTGCAGGGGTGAGTACGGAACAGGTGACAATAATCGCTGTTGTTAACCTCTGACTCCTGGGGCTGGGAATAGGAATTTCATAACTGGGTCAGGGACACCAGTAATGAGGGCCTTAGTGCTAGGATGAAATGATGCATCTATTGTGAAACACAAATACATTAGACATGTGACACAGTATGCCAAGGGATTAAATGTGTGCTAATGCTAATGTGTGTAAGGACCATATTCACAAGAACGTGTGATAACCACCGCAAGTTTAGCTTAACGCAACTTCTCACATTGCAGTCCATCGTGGGAAAACAACGCCGTGTTAACGTAGCATTTTCAACCTGGCGTCACCATGCGATAGTCCCACGATAATGCATCAAATGACCGCGTTAAGAATAACGCGACGCCGAAAAAATGTGAAACACCAACGCAATTAAAGTTGCGATGAGGCCAACCACGAAAAAAAAAACAGAGACAACCAGCGATAGGCCTGCAATTCCCACGCGTCTGGCGGGAAAATGCACCATAAAAGCTGAACAAGAAAAACACACCATAAACAAATCAAACTGCGCAGCAACATGGATGCACCCGGAACGAGTGCCCAGGTCAACGCGAACCCCACAAGCCCCACAGACCACCAGCAATGAACCTCGGGGTCGGGGAAGGCCAAGGAGAAGAGGAAGAGGAAGACAGGGTACAGTCCGCAGGAAAACCCGATCGTAGTCACGGAGGTGACAGAGCACCAACAACAACCGTCTGTCACCACCACCGTGTCATTGGCAATAAGATGGAAAAATGGCATCCCATCGTGAATGCAGTCGGAGTGCCGAGGAGGCCAAGATGCGCTGGCACGATGTGAAAAGCCAAACCAAGCAGAAACCCGCTGCCAACAGGAAGGCAGCAACGGCGAATGGAGGTGGGAGTCCTGCGCCACAGGAGGAGCTGGAGCAAATGGCGCCCACAGTCATCAGTGTGGAGACGGTGCAAGGAGTCGGGAGTCCGGACACTGCTCGACATGACCTGACACAACAGCAACAGGGTGAGTAACGAACAGGGACTGTGGGGACGGGCACAATGGCACACATGCACAACGACGTGTAGCACACTGCACACACACAATAACCCTGGGTCATGTCCCTGATCCCGGTGGCACACTGCAGCACACATACAAACATCAAGTAGGCCCCCGTTCACCATGTGCCCAAAGGGGTCCCACACATCACCAATTACACAACACACACATGCACCCGTGCGAAACACAGCAAAGATGCGTATGTGAGAGCCACACTGACAATGCAAGTGACACCACATGACCAGCAGCATGACTGGAGTACAATCACCATGACACTGTGCACGCCACGAGACTGAGGTGGCTGAGTGTGGACCACATACGGAAAGGAGCAGGTCACACTGTGACACATCCACCTGCACAAACAACCCCTAACGTCAACAACACATCTGCGGACAAACCATGCACAAGAGTACAAAAACCGTCCAAGAGCACAAGTGACCCAAGTCGCCAACATCACAGCACCTCAAAAGCACAAAAGCCAAAGGCACACCGCCTCCAAGGGATAAGGGGCAGCAAAATCACAGCTGCAGGTGCGACTCCCACACAAAGCAGCACACACACATAGCAATGACAGCACACCCACATGGACGACAATGTGGTACACAGTCCAACACCTACACTGCAGAACAGAGGACACAACTGGGTCCGCCTGTGCGTAGAAAATGGCCAATCACATCTGACATAGCAGGAAACTGTGAGATGCAAATGTACGTGTACAACCTCACCTACGTCATGTAGTCCAAATGTCCACTGTCCCGCATCAAATAGTCCTCCCCTCCCAAACAGTCACAATGTACATTGTCATGAAGTCTGAATGTAGACTTGAACAATGCGGCAACATACATGCCAACACAATGTCAACAAGCATCTCCCCTTCACATTGCAGAGGGACAAACACCTCCAGCAGAGCAGACCAGACAACTCTACAGTGATGCTGAAGAGGACCACCACACTTCCGACACCTATGCCCCACAACAGTCCATGGACATCTTAGGCAATCGACCTCCAGGAGCAGGGCAGCACCGCTGCATTGAGGATACCCCACCCCCTGCACAGACAACACAGCTGGACGCACCCACCACCCCGGCTGGCTCCCAGCAGCCCACCGAAGCACACATCACATTCCAAGGCCAGGTGTCAGACTGCCAGAAGGGGGTGGCCGAACATGTGCGGGTGGGGTACTACCTCATGGAAGCCGAACCAGATCACATACGTGGGTGTCTAAGTCCCATCAGGGCCCACCAACACTCCCCAACGGAGACCCACACTGCGACAGAGACACATGCCTTTGCACATTTCCAGTACTGAACCACACCCAGAGCCACGGGGGACGACAAAGCTACATATGCAATGTCCCACCCGCTGCCTGCGGTGACATGGCTGCTTCCTCTGCACACGGCACAATGTAATGTTGTAGTGCCCGGGGCACAAATGCATACATCATGAGCACATGGACACACACAGGTAGTTCGTTGAACTGGCCATGGGCACGTGCGCTCGACACCTTTATTGGCATGGTCACATGTACAGTGACGCATGTGCTGGATGTGTGTGGGGTGAGTGTGAGCCAGCCCTCATGGAGTCGTTGGTGCTGGCAACAACTTGAACAGTGATCACAATTGAAGCAGAAACATAAAACACCAGCACAACAGAAACAACTGTGAAGCATCATGGTGGTAGCCGGAGGGAGTACAGTGTTCACCCAACATGCAAGCAGAATGTTCCTTGATTTGTGGTGCACTGAGTTAGTGGCACCTGAAGAGCTGAGCAGGGTATCAAGCTGATGATGGCACCCACGACAGGTGTGAGCAACTCTGACAGTCTAGCAGTAAGACACTTCCGACTCTGGCACCTGTCGTTTGGAGTAGGTCCTGGCGGTGGTGGTGTGTGCATCCTGCGGTGATGCGACATCCGGGCAGGTCAGGGTTCGATTTGATGTGTGAGCCCAGGTGGACCGCAGTTGAGGCCGGAGGTGGCGGACAGTGCAGGGCCACAGACACATGGCTTTGATGACCCCCAGACCATCGACCCAGAGGCCATCCAACATGCCATCAGACTGGGGCCATGGTTTGAGCTGCATAGAGTTAGTGACCCCGGATGCACTGCGGCCGGCACAGGCACACCGCCACAGGACGGTGACTTGCGGTGCAGTGAGATAGGGCCACGCGAGGTGAGCGGGTCCTCGTGGATGTTGAAGGTGAATGTAGCGGAGGTTTGCGGGGGACAGTGGTAGGTGTCCTCCAGGGCATGATGCAGAGGGCAGGAGCTGGCCGGAAGCGGCAAATGGAGGAGTGGAATGCTACAGCCTCGTTTTGGCCACGTAGTCAGTATCACCGACATGATGATGAAGACAACCCCCAGTCCATGGGCTCAGTCGCCAACAAATCTCTAGAAGAAAGTGTCCATGGTTGTCGGGGAACAGACTTAGTGGCACCGGAGCTGAAAGGGGATGCAGTCTGCTACAAGGCCAGTACAATGATATCAGGTCTGCCATAAATGAATCATGACTGAGTTCCCAATGTGTGCCCTTCTCGACTGATGTGTAGTCCGGAGGCAGTGGCCAGCGCGGGCCAACCGCTGTTCAGCAAGCTCCTCCTGGAACACTGACACACAACGTTGAAATGTCATGTGGGGATGACTCGTGGTTGACCGTGGCAGTACCGACAGAGCTGAGCGGGTGTTTAGCCAGCAATGATGCTGTGTCCTGCCTGGTACGGACTGGCATGGATTTGTGTGGGGCCTGCAGGACCACAGTGTAGTCCGAAGGCGTGGTCATCAAGGGCCCACAGACATGTGTGGTTGGGATGCCATGCACATACTTTGTGTCACCACATCGAAGGGAGTATAGTGATATAAGCTCCGCCATAAAGTGTGTACTCGGCCATTGTGTAATCAAGACTCAGTTCCAAATGTGTGACCTACTTGACCGGAGTATAGGCCAGAGGCAGAGGTCAGCAGGGGCCCACAGCCAGTTGTCGTTGGCCCGCGATGCACAGGGTTGGTGACATCAGGGCAGTTGTCGGCAGTGTTCAAACACCTCCGTAATGATGGTCCTTTTCTCCTCCGGACTGAACCGCGTCTTCCTCTTACTCGTCTCCCTGCGTACAATGATATGAACTCCGCCATGCAGAAGTCACGGATCAGTTCAACATGTGTGACCTACTCGTCCGCAGTGTAGGCTGAAGGCGTAGTCATCAGGGGCCCACGGACACGTGTGGTTGGGATGCTATGCACAGAGTTGGTGTCACCACATCGAAGGGAGTACAGTGATATAAACGCTGCGATAGAGGGTGTACTCTGCCATAGCGTAATCAAGACTCAGTTCCAAATGTGTGACCTACTTGAGCGTAGTGTAGGCCCGAGGCAGCGGTGGAGTACGTCAATGAAAAAGGAGTAAAGCGGGCCTGTGTCGCGGAGGCCGTGATGGTCTGAGGAGGCTGTGAAGGTTGCGGGCCTCGGGCTTGGAGCTTGCGCCGGCACGTGGTGGGCCCTCTTTGACACACGCCGGTGTCGGCAGGTGAGCAGTGAGGCCTGGCTGTGCAGGGGCGGGCATGACGGGTCCGGAGACCAGCGGCCCGGGGTGCAGCAGGCGCACAGGATCGCAGGCCATGCCGCTCACGGCGACGGCGTCGGCGTCGGCCTCATGGCGGGGTGGGAGGCGCCGCCCTGGCAGACACGTTAGGCATTCCGGAAGAGAACCACGCCCAGAGCTACGTGCTTTTTATTCACACCCCTGCGCTGGCGTACGCCGGGCCAGCCCACTCCGCACACGCTTACAGGGGGGGACGTCACAAGCTACATTTCCGCGATCTTCCCCACTGGCTGGGGTGACATGGTTGCGTCCACTGTCCACTACACTCCAAACACCAGCAGTGCATGTAGACATGGCTATGTCTGTGGTCTGCATACTGCAGTCTGTCCAGCACATCTCCGCCACACTTGGCATTGTGTACATACTCATTCATGGGTCACTTGCCTCCTTCGCACATGCCTGGTTCCCACCTCTCCCCACATTCCGGTATTGTGTGGCTGAGGTGCCATGCCGTCGATGGCTCATGTACATGGCTGACCAAGGTTGCCACAGTAAGTTGTGCTGTCGCATCTGGTAGGGGGGCATGTTGTTTGGCATGTTGTATGTGATTTTGTGATGTGTGCAGTGCCAGAGTTGTGAGTTGCATGATTGTGGGGTTGAGGTGTGTGGTGTGTTCATTTGGTACTTGCCAACGGGCAGTGCATTCCCATGGGTGCCATCCTGGAAGCGCTGGTTGATGTTGGACTGTCAGAAGATGAAGGGATCATGCACACTGCCTGGGTAGTTGGCTATGACATTGGTGAGGAGTCCCCTGTGGTCCACTATTGCCTGCACGTTAATAGGATGCGTGTGCTTTCTGTTGCGGTAATTGTGTGCGGTGTTGGCAGGGGGCACAAGTGGGACAAGTGTGCAGTCGATTGCCCCCGACACGTGCGGGGATCCAGCTATGGCATATAGTCCTTGCTTGGTCTCCAGCTGTTCCTGCGCATTGTGGGGGACATATGGGTGCTGGGGTCCCTAGCTGGTGAGGGCATCCAGGACAGGTGTGAGGAACTTAGATGGGGCTGGCTGTGAGACTCCTCCGACTCGGGTGGTTGTTGTTTGGGAGGATACCAGAGGCCAACAGGTGCAGCACAGCCAGCAGCTTTGTCTGCGGAGGGATGTTGGTTGTCCGCTGTGTTGGTACCGTCAGCCTGTGGGCAATGATGTTCAGGATGTGGAGGATGGTTGTCCTTTTGGGCCTGCAGTGGGCATTGGCATTGTCTGGTGTTAGGTCTGTGGGGCTGGTGCATTTCCTGAAGGTCTGCTGTCTTTGTCTGCACTGCCTCTGTGGTGGTCCGGGGGGGCGGGGGGGTCTGATGGGGGGGTGGCGGTCCTGGGGGTGGTGGGTGTTATTGCCCTCTCGGGGCTCCGGGGTACATGGTGAGTGGCTCCATGGCATCTGTTGTTCTTCAGGTGTGGCTGTGGGCTGGGCTCCCTTTTCTTGTGCAGGTTGACGTCCGACTTTGCACCAGGTCAGAGCAGGTGTTAATTTCCTGCTGGTAACGCGCCATATCGCCTGTTTTGTGTTCCTAGTGCCGATGTGGCTGGTCGTTGAGAATGTTGCGTTGTGGTGTTGTCGCGGCTTTTTGCTCGGGAACGCCTACTCTGCATCTCATTAGTGTTAGTTGCCGGGGTCATCGGTGGTGATGTTTTTTGTGACTGCTTTCGCAGGAAAACTGGTGTTATGGGCTGTTAGCACCAGCTTGTGAATGGGGCGATAAATTTAGCGCGACTTTGGATACGTTAAAGTGCCGATAACTCGGCGATAGCTCCTTGAGAATATGCCCAGAAATGTGTTAATGCTTCCTGTTGGGAACAATAGAAATACATTGGGAGATCTCTCTATTTGGGCTGGCTTTGACTTCTTTCATCCTCTTGCCAGAAATGCAGGAGGGCTGATCAATCCGTGTAAAATTTCACAGTGCTCTTAGGGGTGTAGTAAACTGGTGCTGGGACATCACTGAAATCCGGGAGGTGTAAATTGAGGAAAATAAGATGGCATTGTGAATTGCTTTGTGCATGGAGAGAGGCAGATACCCCAACCCATCTCTGAACAGGCCTGCTTTCATGAGCCCAAAGGAAGGGAGTTTGTATCCAGGTGGTATCTCCTAATGATTCTCCTGGAACGTACCTTATTTTGTCTGCAGTGACCCATAATTTCATTTCGGCTGGTTTTGTTGGCCATCTCTGCCACTCCCGACAGTCCCAATGCAGCTTCTTTCAACCGAAGAAGTGCACCATTCATCATGGGTAGCAAAGGCACTCTACAGTAACCTACTCTGAACTTAAGGGACCCAGGACCATATTTATCAAGGTTTTGCATTGCCCTTGCGCCATGCAAGGGGGCGCAAGGGCACCGCAAAACCAAGGTGAGATTTATCAAACCACGCAAGGCCGCATTGTGTGGCCATGTATTGCTTGATAAATCTAGAGTAACTCAAGGCAGCGCAAATCACTGCCTTGGTTACTCTGCCCCAGGGAAATGTTCCATGGGTGGAGCATGGGAGATGTTCCATGGGTAGAGCGTGGGTGTTCCCGTGCATCCACCCAAAGATTTTGGCGTATTCTCAGATTTACCATTAGTGGTAGATATTTGAATGTGTAAAAATGCTACGCCTCCCCTGGTGAGGAGTAACGAGGGGAAATATCTTTATTTCCCCTAATTCTTTTCCCTTTCTATGTCTGCAGCACACATAGAAGGAGAAAAATGCCTCTCAGAATTGTTTTTGTGCAGGAAGGTTTCCCTTCCTGGGCCAAAACAATCCTGTCTATAATGCAGAGACCCTTGCACCAAGAAACAAGGGTGCATGCGTTGGTGCTAGGCAGTCTAAAGTGCGCCAGCGCTAGGAAAGGGTAGGAATGCACTGTATACTGTTAAATACGGGATTAACTGACAAAATATCGAAACTGCAAATACTGTGGGACACAAATATCATGTCAAAAATATCACGCACAAAAATATTGTTATCCTATACATATCACGTAAATAACAAAAATATCGAAACAAATATCATTATACACTAATATAAAACACAAAAATATTGTTTTTAATATAAACATAGTTAAACATAGTAAACAGTAAATATAATAATATTAAACGATAATTTAATGTAAATCAAATATATTTAAATAATAGAAAATTATATATAAATGTGATACTTATTTAAAAAACACATACACATATATATGTATGTTTATTTAAAGATATATAATTTAAAACTATTATTAAAATAATAATTAACATTTGTATTATAATTTACTATTTTTTTTGTAAACTTTAAAAAATAACATTCATACCCCAACCATCAGTGTGCCAGGAGGTGTGTTTGCAGAGTGGTGAAGAAAGGGACCATGGCCTCTGAAGACCTCTAAGCAGTTGTGCTGTGTGGGACTAACTGGAGGTAACAGGAGGAGTTGTTGGCCCCCCAAGGACATCCTTGTGAGCCAACTACCCCTTCTGTTACCTTCAGTAAGTCCCACATTGCGGGATTGCTGAGAGGTCTTCGTAGCACCGCCCCCTTTCACTACCACTCTGCAAACATGCCTCCTGGTGCACTACTGGTTGAGGGATGAAGTCCCCTTGGCTGCTGGAGATCCTTGAGGGTGAACAACCCCTCCTGTTACCTCCACTAAGTCCCACAGAGGGGGATTGCTAAGAGGTCTTCGGAGGCCATGCCCCTTTTCTCCACCACTCTGCAAACGTGTCTCCTGGCGCACTACTGGTTGGGGAATGAAGTTCTATTGGGTGCTGAGGGACCTTGGGGGCAAAGAAGCCCCCTTAGTACTCTCTGTAAGTCCTACACAGCGGGATCTCTGAGATCTGGTCAGAGGCCCACCCCCTTTCTCCACCACTCCGCAAACGCCATTACTACTTAAAAAATATAGGAATTTACTGAAAAAACCAAAGGTTACAGGGATGTTTTAGTTAGGAAATGGAATTAAAAAAACCTTAGAAATTCACTGAAAAAAACTAAGGATACAGGGATGTTATAGTTAGGCTCAGGTTTCACTCGTACAAAACCAGTGAAATTCAGCAGTTATAGTTAGCTGAGCTTACTATAAATCACGCGCCTGCAATGCACTGCTTATGACCTCACATATTACATCACTCATGACATTGTCAGTGACATCACTGATGAAATCACTGATGGCATCTCAAGTGACATCACTGATGACATTATCCAGTGACTGTGAGTGTTTTTAAAACGTTTATGAGTGTTAAATCTATATACCAAGGTGTGTTGGTGAATCAGTGGGTGTATGAGTGCCTGTATGGATGATTCAGTGGGCGCGTGACTGACTATATAAGTGAGTGATTAAATAATTAATATTAACTATTAATTCATTTACTTCCCGCCCTGTAAATCCTACAACCCAATACGCCACTAAAAATACAAATAAACTATTAAATTAAATTTAAAAACAACAAAAAATTTACAAACTATATTAAAAAACATTAACAGTTTATAACATAGCAAATTAAAATATATACAAAAATACATAAAAATAATTGAAAAATGATATTTTTGTAAACGTTATTAACAACATATTTTTTTCAATATTTTGCAAGAATACCTAAATACCGCACATTCCTGCTCTTTCCCTTTCAAACAGCAAGGTGGTTTGCTGCGTTGCGCTGCATGTAAGATTGATAAATCTGTCCCATGCGGTGGTAACAAAAATGCTGCAAGCTGTAATCCATCCTTATGCACTCTCTGCCCTTCCATGGAGGTCTCAGCTCTTGCCAAAGCTGCAACCCAAAAATCTTCAGCAGGTTCCGCTTGCAAGGGGCAAGTACTGGAGGATTTTTTTCTGATTCCTGACCCAGAGCCCCAAATCCACCAGAGACGGCAGACTGATGCTTGCTCTGCTTGGTCAGCTTCCATTCAGACTGGAGCCCAGGACCTGAAACGTTAGGCTCCTGCCTTCTACTTCATCATAGCTTAGCAAAAAGGTCTCGTCCTTGCAAGTATCCACACATTGTCAGCTGTATGAGGTCTCTGTTTTTGTTCACCCTAGTGAGTTTCTGTCTACTTCCAACCATATGATCAGTATAATGACCAACTCTCCTGCACTGGGCTTGGGGGTAGAGCCTAGTAACATCCCTCCACAGCTTCCTGATCTCCCTCCTTTCATCTATGCTCGAAGACAGGCAAATAGTCATAAGCCTATTATAGATGGATCTGCTGTGTAGGCGGTTGGAAACGTCCCTTTTTCTATTGCGAAATGTGTTGCGGCCTGGAAAAGGGCCACAGCACAAGCCGCAATAGAAAAGGGGATGTTTTTAAACATCCAATGCACTGTGTGCCAGGCACCATGTGATGCCTAACACATGGTGCATGGATGTTTGGAAAGGCACCACATGTGTCCCCCAGGCCATATAGCGGAGGCCTAGGAGTGATGAGACCCTGCTAGGGGCCCCCAAAGGCACTTTCTGACAGTCTTTAATGGCAGTCACACCGCCATGAAAAGGCTGGCGGAAACTGACATCCTAATCCCTACGGCGGTGCCTCCGCAGGCACTGCCTTCATTGCAGTGATTAGGCTGCAACCACTGCCCCAACAGGCTCCTGTAGCCTGTCGGAGGCAGCAGTCTTTCCCCCACCCTGCTGTGCTCCGACTGCCAGTATCGTAATATCTCGGTGGCGGTCTGCCCGACATCGTAATCGAGCCCTAAGTGTCTTGGATCATGGCTTACAAGACACCTGAGGTCACGATGCATCTGGGCCTCTAACTGAGGATGTACACTCTAAGTCCGTGCAACTGGTTACCTTACCACATCTCCAAGCGAATGTTGAACCTCCCGAAGCATCCTTCTTATTGTCAGCAGGGCTCTGACTCTGATACAAGCTTTGATGTAGAAAACTCTGAGGGCTCTGAAAATGCAGTGCTCGAATGTGATGGGACTGACAAAACAATCACCCACTCTTGAGGGATTCTTATGAGAAAGTTAATCTTGAATCTAATTTAATGCTAGAGGATCACAACCCAAATGAGAATGAGAAGGAAGCTTTACTTTGGGATTATACAGCAGGATAGATGGACCCAGCCTTAGAGGGCTCTAGGCAGCTCTTAGTTGGAGTTAAGAGGGTTCAAAGAAATCTGAGGTGACCTGCGAGGAGTTAGCCACAAATTCTGGTAGTTTAACTGCAACTCAACCCACATTGGGTTTCATTTCTGACCTGTTAAGTTCTCATCAAGAAGAGTATAGATATGCTAACAGCTCAATAAAAAACTCTAGCAGTTAAGGTCTCTAGCTAGATGCCAACTATTGGTGCTCAAGTAGGGAAAGTGAAGGAACTCACGGGCAAACTAGAAGATACCACCCACCAGATACACAAATGGATGACGTAGCAGGAGAAGAAGTCAAAAGACTTGGCCAAGATGGATGAAGAGGTTGAGAACCGTATGAAGCAGATATCTCTGTGTGTACTTGGGATAACAGAAGGTATCGAAGGGGACATCCCACATGGGTTTAACATGCAACTTTTCAACCAGATTCCCAGAATTGGCAGATTGAGATATAAACTGTTAAGTACAACGGACACACCAGTTTCTACTGGCTCCAGACTACTGGGAAAATCCTTAGCCCTGTACTCTTCTCATTTATGTTGGTAACTTTATTTTTTAGCAATTAATTTATCAAGTAGCATACCCTTTTAAGCCAGCCAAAGCAGGCAATCACACGTTCATTCAGACTGCCATGTATCTGTGAAACATTGAAGGCAACTATGTCAGCAGATTCCTTTTTTCGAGGTTGCCAGAGCAGAGGTCTTTTTATAGGAGCCTGCTTGACTAAAATTCATATATAAATCACACACTTTCATTTGCAATTCAATTTGCAATTCAGAAATGTATGTTAAGGCACTCTTGGATCACTGGGCTCATTGGGACACATTTGATGCTGATTGCAAACATTTTGGGTTTTGCTCACATAGTCTCACATTTATTTATCACCTTTTCTTATTAGTTTTCTTTATAGAGTATTAAAGATTGTACTTTCTTTCCTTTTCATGGCTGGAGTATGAATCTCACTGCCCTTTACTAGTGCACTTTTCTGTGAAGAAGGGAGCTAAGTCTCATTTAGAGGAGAACTCCAACTAGTAACGGGCAAAAGGGTTTCTAAATGCTCTGGGGTGGAAATATCCCATGGGTGGGTATGGGTTTTGGATTGGGAATGAGTGGATGAGCACAGGGGTGCATTAGAAAAAAAAGGCATGTAAATTTAACAGCAGCCACAGCAAAAGTGTTTCATGTAAATGTCCCAACCCTATACGATTAAGACAATTGCATAAGAATGTTGTCTTGAAATGTTAATGATCTGCAAACAGGAGGTGCTTATATATATCTTGACCGTGTCAAGCCTGTCAATGGAAGAGCATTAAGACAGATACCAATGGCAGATGGCAAAACACGAGAATTGCTAATGATTCTAGCTACTTGACCACACACATCAAATAAGGAGTAAAATACAATACAATTTTTTTTTTAATGATAATAAATTAAAGGATAATGTTTAGGCACATAAGTGACAGTGAGGTGCAGAAACGTGTTTGGAGTGCAAACAAAGGTGACATAATAGGTGTATAATAGGTGTTTCACAATCAACAAAATCTGTATGCAGCCCGTGTTTGTCAATATAAATATTTATATTGGACTGCACAGTCAGTCATTGGCGTTTTGATTCCCAAATATAATCATATCAACAGTACTTTGAATAAGGAATGCTTGAGATAGTGAAACATTTAAAACCACATCTGTTCTGTACCATCCCCACTGATGCATCAAGGCATACCTTATTACAAGCCCCATTATGTTTGGTGAAGTATGAGGTTTTCTCAAAGAAGAATGAGTGCCTAAAGCAGTAGTGCCAAAGGAAATAGGTTTGATGGTGTGCATATATGGCTTACTTAATCTATATAAATGTCGAACATATTGGCTTTGAATATGCTTGTTTGTCTGGCAGCACCGGGGCGTAAGCACAGAAAAAAACATATACAAAATAATGTTGCAGAAATGGGATGGTTTGTTTTCTTTAGCATCACTTTTGTCAGTGCTTGCACCACAGTATTTCTGGGCCACTCACTGACTAATTTCAGGTGTAAAATGGTCCCACATGCATTCCAAAGCAGGTGGAACGATAAACACAAAAACTCAACACAGACACAGTTAACTAAATATTCGCTGGGGGCTGATTCAAGATGTGATTGGAAATGTCTCGAAGCAAAGGCTGAAGATACGGTAACCTGAGCAAAATAAGCCAATGTCTGAAGGGGGCTGGTTAAAGGTTCCTTAAGGTGAGTTTAGAATACAATGGGGCATATTAGCAAGAAGAGGCGATAATCATCGCTAACCCTGCTTAGCGTGATTTTTTTTATCGCCGGCTATCGCTGGAATATATCGCCACGCTAACGCTGTATTAGCAACGATTAGCGCTATGGCGATGAATATTCCAGCGATAGCGGGGGAAATGGGCCAACATCGCTGAAAAACCAGCGATGTTGCATGGAGAAGGGAGAACACCTTGCTGATACGACCCTGTGGTCGTATCAGCATAATCCACCCCCCCATGTTAGGTATGGCTAACACCTGCTAATTGCAGGTGTTAAATAAATGGCGATGAACCCGGTTAGCGCGACTTTTCACGTCGCTAACTGGGGCCATGGCCACCTTGCTAATAGGCGATAGGCCTGTTAGCGAGTGTTTCCCAGGTTTGTTCGTCGGGAACGCCCACTTTGCATGTCATTAGCGATAAATATCGCTGACATGCAAAGCGGTAAAACAACGGGCGCTAATGCCCGAAAACTGTCTCTAACTGCTGTTAGAGACAGTTTGCTGATAGGGCGATATAAATATCGCCGCTTTAGCGGCAAAAAGTGCCGCTAAAGCGGCGATAGTGCCCTTGCTAATATGCCCCATTATGTTCATGATAAATGACACAAGCGGTACACCGGCAAAACCTAAAAAACATCAATTTAGGTCAATGACCATAGACAAATGGTCATTGTCTATGGATTAAAGCATGGATTGCCCTTTGCTGCGGGAAGGATCAATGACGAAAAGGTGATACAGAAAAGTAATGTCTCTGCCAACAATGAAGGAAGAATGAAGCATCTTGGGGACGTTAGCACTGAAAAAAATCAGCAGGAGAACAATGCCCTCCCAAACAGAAAGCAGATGAAAATAAACAAAACAGTAAGAATATGATTATTTGAGAATGAGGATGTCTTGCTCTCTTTCATAATTACAAAGGCAATCATTCTTAATCTAGATCTGTGTAATTATACAAAAATGTTTGGATTAAAGCTGCAAATGAAAACGTGATTTTACACACAATATGAATGGGGTATATGAGGTAGTTTAGACAGTGTTACTGTCCTGTAGTTTCCACTAATCAATAGAAACTGCGTGTTTGTGGATGACATAAACTTAGGATGGTGCCAGACTGATTCCATGCACCCCCGCAGGTTATGTTGTCCTTTGGACCAGCTAGCTCCCAGGGCCACCGTTAGCCCCCTAAACGTCGAGGGAACCGTGGTGACAGACCTAGAACCTTTCGCTCAGACACTCGTGCTCTCTTTCACTCAGAAAAATATACAAAGAATACACGAAGGGGCATATTAAATATTTATTGAACCGTAGTGATTCTGTAGAAAATATATGCTGCAATGATTAATAGACAAGAAGCAGACAAAAGTTATAATGAGTGTCAAGACAGTGAATAAAACTAAGAGGTCCACCATCTTGTTGACACAACCTATATATGCATACATGCACATTATCATAAGCAGGGCCGGCTTTGGTACTGGTGGCGCCCTGTGCAACAATGTTTTTTGGCGCCCCACCCAATGACCACCTCGCCATGGATTCCTCACTACCACCACTTGACAATGCCACCCAAGTCTCAATAACCACTGTCTCTTAGATTGATTTAGTTTTACAGCGCCACTCATACCAGTTTAAGGTGTCAGAACACTTTACATCACACATACGTTGCACGGAGACAATAATACATGTGTAAATCAGTGTATAGGAAATACATAAGAACTTTATGCAAAAACGTCCCTTGGGAATGTTTTGTGTCCACACCTTACTTTACACTCGTAATCAAAGTCACATGCATATAGATCCAATCATAGGTGCATGTGGTGAAATCTTGTTTTTTGATTGTGGCAACTGATGACAAAAGTTACTGTCTGTTTTTAAACTCTCGTGCAATATTTTTTGTATTTTATTGGGATCAATTGATTCTATTATTGAATGCATTGTAAGTGCTCTATTGTGTTTTTTCTGATAGAATTGGTTTTATTGTGTAATGTCTTGAAAAATATATTGTTTTAATACATTTTTTTTTATCAATTTAATAAACTATAGGTTTTTTGTGCCAATACGTAGCAGACTCAAGGCGTGGATGTGGTCGGTATGATTGGATCTATATGCATGTGACTTTGATTTCGAGCGTGAAGTAAGGTGTGGACACAAAACATTCCCAAGGGACGTTTTTGCATAAAGTTCTTGTTTGAACCCTAGTCCTTTGGGTTACCAAGGGTTCCTCTCTCTTTTTTATATATAGGAAATACATAAGACAGAGGCCTACAAGGTGTAGGAGTCACATGCTATCCATACTGGTAGGCAGTATAGTTTAAGAGTCCTTGGTCTGGAAAAGCACAAATACAGAATTTAAAATGTAACACCATTGTTAGGGGTTTTCTTTAATAATAAGAATTGATTTCTACCCAAATGAACCCTTTTTGCAATATTAGGATAAGGAAAGACTGGGCAAAAAAACATGTAGCTGTAATATATTCCTTGCAGTTTGCATGCAGCTCTTTGACAACAGTTATAGCACACTGCTCTATATTAGGATTTTAACTTTTAAACTGCAATTAACAAAAGGATCTCTCTGCCAAAAGCGATAACCCATTGACCTATTTATAGTGTAAGCACTTTGTGATCTGAATGGGACACGTTCTTTGCAGCAGGCATATTAACCTTCTGCGCTATGATGAGTCAAATCTTCCACTACCAGATAAAGCTCCGGTCTCTCCCCAGGAAGATCATTAATCGCTGGAGTTATGGAGTTATCGTGACATTTTTATTGATGCTTGAAAATTGCTGGGACAAGGAACGTGGCATCTGGTGCTTTTAAAACAATAAACATGGTGCCCCCACACAAAGTCAGCGCCCTGTGAGGTGGCACCGATCGCACCGCCCTGATCATAAGAATCTAGCGTACTCCTACAATGCAAACCCTAACCTATGTGTCTAGGGTGTGAATGTATGGTCTGTCAAGAAACCCCTTCTGGATGATATAACCCCTTTACCTGGTGGGTAACAGTGTAAGACCCCGTCTGGGTCATGAACTGGACACTCCTCACTGAGATGTCAGTCAGTCAGCTGGTAGGCAAAAGCTTCAGCATGAAGGGACCCCTCGTAGTCAGCAGAAGTGCCTCCTCTTCTTGTATTTGGAAACAAAAGGATATATATAGAAAAGGGCATCCTTGCCTTGGGCGGAGATTGTGATCAGGCTGCCATTGTTTGTATTCCACAGATAGGTGTGTCGCCATATGGACGTAATAACAAACACATTTGTTTCACACATGTGAGGGCCTTAAACATAATGCCAAGGCAGTGTGATAGTGTTCTCACGAAGTCCTTTGTGTCAGCTATATCTGTGTTCCATAGAAACGAACCCAAGTGTCACAAATGCAAATGTGCGTCAAAAGGCCATGTGACAAAATGAAGACAACTTTAGGAAAAAAACTGTGTAAATGTAAAATGACACTATTCCCTACCAGGACTAACCCGGGCATGTGACATTACTTTGTGTTAAAAAATTAAAACAGCATATTAGTAATTAGGTAGAATCAGAAGAATGTGTGCACACATGGCACACGCTGTGTTAAGGTAAAAGGTAAACCTGTAGAGAAAAATTGTTTCCATTTTTAAAGCAATGCTCTCCATATTCTATTTTATGCATATTCCCTGGAGTGAACTTGTTATTTCAGTGTCTTAAATGAATGCACTGCTGCCTCCACTGGTCAGATTTGAAAACCACCTCCTAGACACTGTTTTATTTAATTTTCCTTCCAAAGGCTGCCAATTTTACTTGAAAAAGTATCAAAATAAATGGTCTTAAAATAATACTTATCCCTCAATCTGAATTCCTTTAAAATATAAATATAACTATTAATGATAATTTACATATTTATAAATAATAATATGTATAAATGGTCATTAACATTAATATTTCAAATATTGATCTTTTTAACTAAAATGCAACCTTTATGATTTCTTAACGGTAATGTGTTTTTCATTTTGTTGCATATGTACTGTAACCCACTCTCTCTAAGTAAGGTGTTGCTGGCTGTGACAGGCTATCAAGGGTACACTGAGTATTTCTCACTGGAACTATTTTACTTGAAGGAAAATAGGTTGTTCTTGCTTTGTGGAAGTGTGCCACAGCTCTTGTCAAGTTTGTTGCCTCTCTCCCTCATAATATAAAAACCTAGGGCCAGATGTATCAAACCCTTGTGTTGCCCATGCATCATGTATGGTGATGCAAGGGCAGCACTATCCTCAAGTCAGATGTACCAAGCAATGCAAAGTCACCTTGCATGGCCCTCTGTGGCTTGGTAAATCTGGAGTAATGCAAGGTAGTGCAATTTGCTCCCTTGCGTTACTCTACACTGGGAAAGCATTACATGGGTGGAGACTGGGGACCAGATTGATCAAAATGTGATGCAGCACAACACAGCAGGAGAACTTGCTGCACTGTGCTGCATCAAATGCACCATATTTACTAAGATCCGGCACGTTCCTGCTCCCTCACTGTGCTGGCACACTGTGTGCTGCCTAGCGCCAATGCAGGTACCCTTGTACCATGGTGTAAGGGGGCCTGCATTGCAGGCAGGATTATTTTTGTGCATGAAGGGGGATCTTCCTGTCCAAATACATTCCTTAGAGACTTGTTTTTGTTGCAGGAAAAAACTAGGAGAAATAAAGATATTTGTCCTGTTGCACCTCGATCAGATAGAGGTACAATTTGGAGGCATTTCCAGGTTTACTACTCTTAGAAAAACTGGCAATGTGGCAAAAAGCATGGGTGGAAACATGGGAACACACACTCTCCACCCATATAACCCTTTCCCGGTGCAGAGTAACGCAAGGCAGCGACATGCACTGCTTTGCATTACTCCAGATTTACCAAGCCACGTAGGGCCAAGCAAGGCGCTTAGCTTGGTAAATCAGACTTAAAGAATGCGTTGTTCTGAGGGCATTGCAAGGGGTTGATAAATCCAGCCGTGGGTGTTCCCACACATCCACCCATGCTTTTGGCCTCATTCCCATATTTACTAAGAGTAGTAAACCTGGGAATGTGTCAAAATTGTACACCTTCCCGATAGACGCGCAACTAGGAAAAATATCTTTATTTCTCCTAATTGTTTCCTCTTTTTAAGTGTGTTGCATTCTGCAACACACTTAGAAAGAAGAAAATGTCTCTAAGGATTATTTTTGAGCAGGAAGGTATCCCTTCCTCCACAAAAACAATCCTTCCTGCAATGCTGGCATCCTTGCACCAACGCGTAAGGGTGCCTGCATTGGCGCTAGGCAGCACATAGTGCGCCACCGCAGTGAGAGAGCAGAAATGCGCCATGTCTTAGTAAATATGGCACAATCCTGCCCTCTCCATTTGACACAGTGCAGCGCAGAAAGTTGTCTTGCTGCGTTGCACTGCGTCAAATATTAATAAATCTGGCTCCTGGTTTGGATTCCTATACCTCAATATTATATTATTGGCTTTACCATAAACTACGTATTTAAGGGGAAAATCAATCAAGACACACAGAAGGTGATGGGAGAAATGCTAGCAAAGAGTCTAAACCTCTGGCAATTGCTCTATTATTTTAAACTATTGTTCCTCCCCACTTCGCCACTCTGTAAAGTGGCCAGTCATAGGCAAATCAGTATTGTTCCCTTCTGAATGGGGCCTCATCTAGTGGTTAGATATGGACTGTACACATAAGGAGGTAGGTCAGTACTGATATGAATCCTAAATCCTAAATCCGATATTTGTAAAGCGCAAACTACTCACCCCTACGGGTCTCAAGACGCTAGGGGCCGTCGTGGAAATTAAGTGAGCTATTGCCCAGAGTCACATGGTGCTGAGCTGAGCTGCCGCTGGAGCCAGGGAGCGAACCGTGAGCCCTGTGCTCCGAAGTCAGCTGCGCTGGCCGCTGCGCCACACCTCACCACCGCTGCGCCACACCTCACCTATGCACAAAGCTGGCCTTTGTTTTTTGCTTCTGTATTAAGCATTTTTGATCTGAATGAATCTCCTCCTTTAATAAGTGCAGCAAGCAGTCTTTTGGCCAAAAATGTACAATTCAATAGTAAGCATTAACAATGGATGATATGACTTTTTAACTAGGGGTTCTTGTTTCGGCTTTACTGTAAATACTTTTATTGCCAGTCGGGGTGTCAATAGATCAGCACAAGGTGAATTGAATTCAGATGTAAAGCTGTCTGATTCCCGAATGTTTAATCTAGCCATCTCAGCCTCTGATATTTTGTAATGTAATTGAGGCATCTTATACATCCCTTTGTGTTAAAGTGCTCTATTGCAGGTTTTTGTTTTACCATAATTTATCATTTCAGTCACATCAGTATATCGTATTCACATCTTCACATTTACATTGTATATACCTGTAAGTAATAAATGCCAATCTCTAAGTCGATCCTGTCTTGTGGGTATCATAATGCCTCATATCATAGTGTGTGTGTAGGAAATGTGCCTTTTTTATAGTGGTTACCCTGGATTTCTATGCCTTTGGCAGGACCCTATATTTTTGCTGGCTTTATAACTCTGTGCACTTTATCCTGCTAAACAGTAGTAAAATGCCCGTCCTCCCCCTTTTAAGAGGGCAGAACAAAACTCTGGAGTGGAAAATGGAATATATCTTGTTTCATAACACGGCAGGAACTTATGCAATGAAGTGCATGGGAATGCTGGAAGTGATAACACAGAGTTCAAAGTATAATAGGATTAATCAAAACGCTCGTCTTCAGGTCTCAAACTCAGGTAAGGCATACAAGTACCATATTTATTAGGAGTTCTAAGTAAACCCTGGAATGGAATCTGGAGTGTATCTGTTTTCCAGGAGGATTTGTAAAGTCTGTTAATGAGCATTGTAGTGTGGCACAGGTACCAAACTAGGGTTCATGATGGAAGCAGGCTCACAGAAGGTCTTTAAGTAGCCCCTCCTGATAGCAGGATAGGGGATCCTGACAGTGGCACAGTGATCTAAGTTGAAATTAAAAATTATTTTTTAGATTGATAGCAAACACTTACTTTTGGGATTTTTAATTGGCTTTTGGAATTAATGGGGTCATTTTTTTATTTTTCCTAAATTCCTTCTCACCCTCAATTTTGCAACTTAAGTTTTTGGAAACATGGAGATGGATCTGACTCATGTGGAGAGCCTTAGCATGGAAGAGCTGATGAGCCCATGCAAGCAAAGGGGTTTGAAGCTGAACAAACAGTCAAAGAAGGATGATCATATTGCCCCCAGAGCCTGGGAGGAAGTCCTTTAGCTATAGTGCACTTCAGACGAGAATTAGGATGAGTTAGAATAGGGAAATGAGGAAGACATTCAGGAAGCCCCATTTCCAGTGGAGTGCTGCCCCCAAGTAGCAGCATGACCTACTTGGTCCACGGCAGGGAGCAGTGTACCAGCCCACACAGTTTCCCCATCAGAAATGGAGAACAGCCAGGCAGAGAGGGCCTTGAAATGTCAGCTGGCTATCGTAGCCCTAGAGGAGAAAAGGTTGACTTTGGCTACTGAGGTTAGAAAAGCTGCATCATCAACATTGGTACTGGGGGGAAAGAAATGAACACTGGTCTTGGAGGAGAAGAAGGCCTTGCTGGCCCATGAGAGGAGCCAGTGCAAGATGGACTTTAGGTCCTGGGGGGTCTCTGACTTCAGTGATGATAGTGACAGTGACAATGAAGTGCCTAGGGAAGGTAAATGAGTCCACATCTCAAAGCTCTGGTGTCTGAATATGTGTTTGTGTGTGGGGCGGGGTGACATAGGTAAGTGGTTTGCAGCACATGGTTTCTTTTCCCATTGCTTAAATGGATACCTTACTGGCCCTTGAAGTATCTGACCAGATAAAGTGTGCTTCTATGAAGGAAGTCATTATCTATAAGTTTAGTTTAACCCCAGAGAATAATCACCTGAAGTACAGGGATAGCCAGAAGACGTCACACCAGTCATGGATGGATTTTGCGGATGCTTCTAGCAAGGCTGTGGATGGTTGGGTGAAGGGCACCAAAGTAAATGATTATGATGGGCTGTACAATTTGGTTATGAAGGAGCACATTCTAATTAACTATTTACTGCATCCAATAAAGACCCATCTCACTGTGCCCAGAGAGCTTGGGAAGGAAGATAAACTCTGGATCAGCACCAGAGTGTCAAAGAAGGTATGTAGGAGTGATTACAGGAAGAGTGGTTAAGGTCTCCGTCGCAAAGGGAATGGAAGGCCAGGATAATGCAAAGATGTTCCAAAAAGGGTCACAAAAGAGTTTTGAGGGGAAAGACCTCTACAGAGCACATGAGGAGACGTTCATCCAAAATGGTGTTATAACTGTCTCCAGTGAAGGCACAAAAAGGGGGACTCTGTATGCCCTAGGTAGCCACCCACAGATGGGACCTCCACAGGCATAGCCAATGTAGCACTGGGGGGAGGGTATTCTCTGGATCATAGGGAGAAGCATACTCTAGTGTCCCTTAGTTGGCAGGTGGACCCAGAATGTAAGCTGGTAATCCCTGAGGGTAGTAGGCATCACTTTCAGGAAGTCAGAGTGAATGGGGTCAGTGTCACTGAGCTGCGGGATACTTGTGCCAGACACACCATTGTGGTAGCTAGGCTAGTCTCAACAGAACAGTATCTGCCAAGACAGGTTTGTAGGGTGACACAGGCCCTTGGATAGGATGTTTTCTGCACTATGGCCCTGTAGTCCCTAGAATGGGAAGGGATATTTGCTCATAGGAATGTCATTGTCAGCCCCCATATGCCCATTCACTGCATCCTTGGCAATGAACGTCTTCCAGCGAGAAAAGAGCTGGGTGGGGCAGTTTGTCAGGGTGGTCCAGAAACATAGGTGTTTGGGGATACTGTCCCTAAATGGAGGGCCTAGATGAAAATTAAGGGGTAGAGGTGGATGCCATCCATAATGGGAAGACCAGTGGATCAGACGTTACCTACTTAGGGGCATATTATCAAGAAACGGCGTTAAAATTATCGCCGCTTTGGCGGCAGAAAACTGCCGCTAAAGCGGCGATAATGGGCTTGATAATATGCCCTTGAGAATTCCAATAGAAGCCCAGGTTCCGGTGTCAACATGGGCTTCTATTGAATTCTCAAGGGCATATTATCAAGCCCATTATCGCCGCTTTAGCGGCAGTTTTCTGCCCCTAAAGCGGCGATAATTTTAACGCCGTTCTTGATAATATGCCCCTATATGAGGAAAGCATCCCAAGTCGGACCATGGTGAGGTCACTTCTGAACAGAAGTTGCTGCTTGCACTGTCACAGAGACAGAGGACAAGAGACCTGCACCAGGCAGACCCCTACATGTCACCGCTACAGTGTGTCACCCTTGAGCGGGACTGTGTGTCTTCCCAGGAAGTCCTTGACAGTCAGGCACATGCTTAAAATAGAGAAGGAGAATCACACACATTTTGTCACAATATTTCTATTTCATGTCAGTCATTTGTAACCCATTTCATAGTCTTGTCCTCTCAATTATGGACTGTAGTCATAAATGTTCATCTCAAGTCTGCCTTAAAGATCCAAAGAAAATGGCTTGTTCGTTCTTGTATCTTCTTAACATTCATAGAAAAATCATCCAAGCCAAAAACTGAAAGAATATATGTACACCATTATTACAATAAAAGAAAATACCAAAACACCAGGACAATTTAAAACATATATACAATTATTCATCCAAACAATGAGCCCAAAACACGTTACCCATTTAATTCCACTGAAACCTGTTTTCTTTAGATTTGTAATAATACTCTTATACCTCATGAACAATTTCAAAGTCATCATCGCAGTTCATGGTATACTACATATGAATTTCAATAGTGAGCAAAAATAAATAAATAAACACACTATAAAAGTCTTACCATTTCATTCTTACATACACAGAGGACCAACATAACATTTTTTAAATTCCTCCTAACAGTTCATCTTTTACATTTTTAATTAGCATTGTGAGCAAATGACCTTCTAATTATCATACCATTCCAATATTATATATAGAGAGGGCAACAGTACATTTATATATCCATGCAATAAACCATTCCCATAAATACCTGTAAACAATATTTACAATTCCTTCACTATTCATGTTTAGTGATCAAGAAACACTTGCATATTTTCAATAATGGTCAATTAATTTGTATCCAAGCTTCTTATTCAATCAGTTTCAAGTTCTTAAAGTGTTACTGGTAAAGACCCTGAACTGAAAGGACATCTACAGGATGTCACACCTGAGATGGTGAATAAAGAGTTGAAGGAGGGTGTATAGTAACTGAGGATGCAGCCCCTCACTCCGAGAAACCTAGGAGGCCAGAGAGTCATCAATAGCAAGAGAGGGACTCCTTGTTAGCCCCTAGGCTGGAAGTGAGGCCTACTCAAAGCCCCAGACTGGAGCCTCCACTTGGCAGTGGATGGCCAGGGGCCTGGTTCCTGACACTGATGGCTTGCCTTATGGGTAAAGTTGACCATCACCTGGACACAGAGGTCTGACATGGGAGGCAGACTAGGCTGCCCCATATCACCTTGTTGACCATGGTGGTATTATTTTCCTGCTGTGATACATCTGGGGTTATGCTAGGGCTAGACCTATTCAGGCGGTGTCTGTAAGTGACTAAATGGGTTCCACATGGAAATGTTTAGTGGCTAGGTGAGATGTTGATAAAGGGGTACAAGTAGGTTCACCAGGGCATAAAACAGACAAGGGCCACCTTAGAGACAGCAAATTTTCTGTGTTCAATCGCTTGATGAGGGGAGCCATCATGGGATTGACTAGGCCACTCTAGCTCTTGGCTGGGGGTGGCCTGTGTGGGAAGTTCTCTTTTTCTGTGTGGTTATCATGGATTATTTTTGTCGGTCCCCATATTTTTGATGGCTTTAGAACTCTATGCACTTTACCCTCTGCTAACTAGGAGTAAAGTGCCTGCGTTCCTCTTTTTATCATTGAATTGGCGTACTCCTAAATGGCATATTTATCTTGCCTATAAGTCTCTGGTACAGGTACAAAATATACCAATGGCCTGGAAGTTAAATGCCACTACTGGACAGCAACATCTATTGTGCCATCCACTACAGTGTCAGTGCAGACATGGTTCAGGCCTACTGTTGTAGTGTGACTGCAGCAATGTAAAAACTGCAATTCCGCCTTTCAAAATAAACCCCTTTGACAGGTGAAAACCTTTCTTTTAATTATTAATAAGACACCCCTATTTAGGCATTGTAGCCTTCAAAGGAAGGTGCATGGTGTTTAAAAGTAGGACACATAGAAATGAAATGTTAGCATGTCCTTAAAGTGACTAGCACTCACAAGCTATTCTTCAGTGTGGCAGGCATATCTGTCCTATGTAGAAATTAGAATACAGATTAAAATCCTAATACTCTATCTTGGGAATGGGACTTACTACAATCAATTAAATTGGATTTATAGAGTACTGCTAATAACCTGCAAGGGTATCCCAGCACTGAGAGCCTAGCTGCTCGGTTGGCATCAGTTGAACAACCAGGTCTTGAGTACCTTTCTGAATTTCTGAAGGGAGGGTGATGTCCAGGGGTGGAGGGGAGACTTCTCCAGGACTTTGGAGCAAGGTAGGAGAAGGAGCGTCCTCCACTGTTGCTTTGTCGGATGCGGGTATTGTGAGCAAGGCTACAGGAGGCAGAGCGCAGGTGTGTGGAGGGTTGGTGGAACCTCAGGTGGTGGTTTATGTATGCTGGTCCTTGGTTGTACAGAGCTTTGTAGGCTTGGGTCAGCATCTTGAATTCACATCTCTTGTGGACCGAGAGCCAGTGTAGTTTCTTGAGGTGTAGAGTTATGTGTGTTTGTCTGGGGAGGTCAAGGATGAGCCTGGCCATTGATTTCTGTATCGTCTGCAGTCTCTACAGGAGGCATGTGGTAATTCCTGCATAGAGTGTGTTGTCGTAGTCCCGCAGCAAGTGACAAGGGCTTGACTGATGATGCGTCTGGTGCTGACAGAGAGCCATTTGAAGATCTTTCGGAGCATGCAAAAAGTGAGGAAGCAGGTAGAGGAGACTGCGTTGATCTGGCTTTTCATGGTGGGTTTGCTGTCCAGGATGATGCAGAGGTTCTGGGCGTGGTCTGTAGGAATGGGTGGGGTTCCTAATTCAACAGGCAACCAGGAGTCGTTCCACAGGGAAGTGTTGTTCCCAAAGATCAGTACTTCTGTATTATCTGTGTTGAGTTTAAGGCAGTTGTTTTGCATCCAGTCGGCGTCGTTGTCATGAAAGGCGGAAGATGGCACTTGTGCTGTATGGGTCTTCAGACAGAGAGAGTATGAGCTGGATGTCATCTGCCTAGGAGATGATGTTCAGTCAATGGGTTCTGACGATGTTGGCCGGGGGTCATGTAGGCGTTGAACAGTGTAGGGCTGAGGGATGAGCCTTGATGGATGCCTCAGGTGATGTTCTTGAGTTCTGAGGTAAAAGGTGGTAAGCGGATACTCTGGGTTCTTTCGGTGAGGAAGGATGCAATCCATTTGAGGGCGTCCTCTAGTATTCCGATCTGCTGAAGCCTCTTGATCAGGTTGCAGTAGGACACAGTATCAAAGGCTGCTGAGAGGAGTATCAGGTTGGCTGCTTCTCCCGGGTCTAGGAGGGTGCTGATGTTGTCTGTGGCTGCGATCAGTGTAGTTTCAGTACTGTGGTTTGTAAGAAATCTGGATTGTGATGGATCTAGCAGATAGTTGTGCTCCTGGTAATCTGTGAGTTGGTGGTTAATGGCCTTTTAGAGGACTTTGGCAGGAAAGGGGAGCAGAGAGATGGGCCAGTAGTTCTTGAGCTCATTGGGGTCTGTGGACGGTTTCTTGAGGAGAGATTTGACTTCAGCACGCTTCATTTCTTCTGGGAAGGTGACCAAGGTGATGTATGCTTTGAAGATGGCGGTGAGTTTGTTGCTGACGCGCTTGTTTCCCGGGTTGAATATGTGGTGTGGACAGAGGCTCCTGAGTGGAGGGAGGACATGATGACTGTGGGGCTCTGTGTGGTGAGCTGGTCCCAAATGGTGATCAAATGGTAGGAGTGTGGGTCTGCAGGAACGAGGAGGCTGAGATGTCAGAGGCAGCGGGTTGGGGTTTGAAGTGTTTGTAGATGGTGGAGATCTTGTCATGGAAGAAGTCCTCCAGGGTGTCGTAGAGTACTTGGGACAAAAATAATTAAACATCTATTTTTATTTGTTATTACAAATCCAACGGTGAAGTTGGATTTTTAAGAAATATTAAGGAAAAGTTACCTTCTCCATGCAAGAAGTCCTTGGAGACGAGTTTGCATTTGCTCTCAACTACTCCAGTCCAATAATGAGAATGTGAGTAAAAAAGGTGTAAATTGCCCTCCAGGAGCAAACAATTTTCTGACCTGAATGGGCAGAGGTGACTTTTCTGAACCTCTCAGAAAATAAAAGGTGGGGGCTGTAGGCATCCTTTTTGATATTACAGTGTGAAATCCTTGAGTGTCAAATCCTGCTTGATAAAGTCTTCTGGGGTTTACATACAACACTTGAGGAACACTTGAAAGAAAGGAAACAGTATGCCAAGACAATTCTTCTGTATATCCACTGTCTGGTTATTGGACAATCCTGTTTTCTTCTGCCAGATGTCTGTCTCTTGATTTTACATACAACACTTGGGGTGCACTTGAAAGGAAGGATGCAGGTGGCGAAGACAGTTCTTGCATATCCAATGCCTGCTTGCAGGAAAACAGTACTTTTGTCCCACTAGACATCTGCCTCTGGATTTATTAGTAGTACAGCGGCTGCCCAAAACTGGATTTTAGTGTTAGATATGGGTGGACACTAGGATTACCATACTACACCTCCTACACACATCCAGGGCATCAGAATGCCAGTTTGAGAGTGGCCAAAGAGTTTTTCCATCTTGAAAATGCCAAAAATGCAGTCAACTACTCTAATGACTGAGCTAAAACCCCCAAATGCCCGAATTGGGTAAGGTTGGTCCCAAGAACCATTACCCTACTATACCAAAATAGTTAGGGGACACCCTAGAGTCATTCTCACCAACTACCTTGTGTCAGGCATAAATGCGGCATCTCCAGGCACCCACTTCAGAACACTGCTGGACCTGAGGAAGAACAGAAGAGAATGACCTGCTGTCTCTGACCTGAGAGGAGGCCTGAAGACCTGGACCTGCTCCCTTTGTACCCAAGACAAAGAAGTGAACTCCATTGGGTAATACGGTTGACCTCCTGTTCAAGCTACAGGGTTACAACAAGCTACAAGGGACTTTTCCTCTAAGTGCCTCCCCTGAAATCATGTGGTGGATTAAGACTTAAAGCACTAAGTCAGAAGGTAAAATCTTTGACCAGGAAGAACCTGGTGGCCTGTCCAACCTGTGCTCCATCCCACCCAACCTCAAACTGTAACTAGGTCCCGTTCCACTTCAACTATTGATTATCATTGGCACTTTGAGCTTCTTGGCTCTATTCCAATTTAAAGCTTTAAAAATCCATATCCCGTATTGGATTTTTGTCATTATGTTATTAACCCTTGCATGTTAAGGACATGCTGAAACTGTCTTCAGCAGCAGTGCTCAAGTGCTGAGGATGGCTCCAGCATATACTGGCATAAGAGGCAGGAAATTTCCCTGGTGCGAGCATCAGAGGGATTTGCTTTCACTCATTTGAACCTCGGGAGCTGGAGAAGAGCTTTCTCAGCAGCCAAGGCTGTTTATTTTGTCTCTGAAAGGACGATCAGATCACATGGCACTCTGACTTAATTCCAGGGAAAGTGAAAATAAAATGAGCTGGTCAGCTTATTTCTCTTTCACTGCACTGGTGCTCAGGGGCAGATGGGAGAGGTATAATTGGAGCAAGGAGAATCTCTCTGCCGCACAAGGGCCATCTCCAAGCAGTGATCCACCACTAGACACCAGAGTGACAGCCTCCTCACCCAGGCCTAAAAGTAATTCTGCCGCCCCTGGGGCAGATTGGAGGTTGTTACCTCCAATCTGCCCAGGTTCCCCGCCAGGAGGCAGAAAGCCCACTAGATCCCCAGGGTGTACATTTGAAGGGGGAGCGGCCCACCCGGCAATGGGCTAATGCTCCCCCCAACCATAAAAGGCTTCCTGCACCCCGGGGTCTGATAAGAGTCAATTACCCCCAATCTTCTCCAGGGGGACAGAGAGCCCACTAGACTCCAGGGAGTTTTTTTAGGGGGGAGCAGCCACTCCTGGCAATGGACTAGTACTCCCCCTACCTCCAGGCACAAAGGTTTTTCTGCTCCCCAGAAAATAATTGCCTCCAATCTGCTCCCTTGGGGAAAAAGAAAGCCCACTAGACACCAGGGAGTATTTCTTTTAATAATGCAAATGGGTGGGGGTGGCCCACCCAGGCACAAACCCAAACCCTCACCCCAACAAATAAGACAACAGTCTTTTCTGCCATCCCTGGGGACAGAAAGTAGGTCATTGGCTCAAATCCGCCCCCCCAGCGGGGGACAGAAAGGCCACTAGAGTCCAGGAAGTGTTTTTGGAGGGGGAGCAGTCCCTCTGCAATGAGCTAGTGCTCCCCCATCCCTAGCCAAAAAAAGTATTTCTGCCCCGAGGGCAAATAGGAGTCAATTGCCTCCAATCTACCCCCCCCCTCTCCCGGGAAGGCAAAAGCTCAATACACACCAGGGCGCTTTTTTATAATGAAAAGGGGTGGGGGTGGAACACCCAGGCATTGGCCCAAACCCCTACCCCAACAAATATAGCAACGGTCTTTCTGCCCTCCCGGAGGTTAGATTGGAGGTCCTTACTTCCAATCTGCCCCTCCCCTGAGGGGGTCTGAATGCCCACTAGACACCAGGGAGATTTCTTTTTATTGCTATCAGGGGTGGCCTGCCCAGACATTGGGCCTAACCCTAGCCACCATCCCCCAAAATTAACCTCACAGTCTTTCTGCCCCCCAAGAGAGACAGGAGGTGTTTACCTCCAATCTGCCCCACTGGGAGGGGGGGCATAAATCCCACTAGACACCAGGGGTTACATTTTTTTAGAAAGAAATGGTATGAAAACTAGACACCTGTGGCAGCCCAAGATGGTATGCCTCGTGTTGATCCCATGACATTTTCTTACCCACAATTCACTGAAAATCTCAATGATGACTAAAATTGCACATTTTCCTTGCATTTCTGTGACATATACTTCCAAAAACCACAAGGATCCACAAAATTCCCTCCTCCCAGCAACCCTCCCCTTGTCCCGGTAAAAATGCTGCCCCACTTGTGTGGCTGGGCCTAGCCCCTGTGATACGAAAGGCACCAAAATGCAATGTGGTGAAATCGAGAAGGCGGTAGCTCTGGTGTTTGGGACTGGGCTCGGCACCATCCAGGAAACCTATCAAACTCAGACACTTCTGAAAACTAGACAACCAGGGGAGTCTAGGGTGTTGTGCCTCGCATGGCTCACACAAAGTTTTCTCACCCTACCTACAATAACCCTGCAAGCCTCAAACTTTGCCTTGGTCAATGAGAGTCTCCACCTGGGACTCCCATTGACTTTGGTTTGCTGCGTGCCTGTCACGGGCACTAGGCCCAGCCACACAAGTGGGTAGCATTTTTATTGGAGCAAGTCGGCAAACTCTGGTTGGTATGAATTGTGTGGATACCCGGTGATTCCAGAAGTTTATGTCACAGAAATACGGAGAGGATGCCCAATTTTAGGCAAGGTTTGAGGTTAACAGGGTATTGTGGGCCTTATTTATGTGTTTTTGCCGTAGAGCAGCGCCGCAGGCCTCCCTGCTGCACTGCCCTACGGCAAAAGGAAAGGGCAGGAATGAGCTGTATCTATATGATACGGCACATTCCTGTCCTTTTCCCCTCCGCCGGTGCACAATGGGATGCCGTGCCCCAACGCAGGCACCTTTGCACCATGGTGCAAGGGTGCCTGCATTGCGGGGATGATTGATTTTGTGCAGAAAGGGACCCTTCCTGCACAAAATCAATCCATTCAGCGCTTTCCTTTTTCTATGTGTGCTGCAGAATGCAGCACACAAAGAAAAATGAAAGCATGAGGAGAAAATGTTTTCATTTCTCTTTGTTGCGCCTCCCTAATGCCACCCCTGGAGTGGCGTTAGGTTCTGACGCATTCCTAGCTTAACGACGCCTTGTAAATCTGAGAATGTGTCAGGTTCCATGGGTGTTGCATGGGAACACCAACAGCAACACCCATGGAACGCCCCTTTCACACAGTTTTCTGCGTGAAAGGGGCACATATTTATAAGGCCATGAAAAGCCACGTAAAGTGGCTTTATGTGGCCTTATAAATATGCGGTTATTATAAGAGACAGTGGTCCCTGGGCAAGGAGACAATAGAGGGAGGTAATAAATATAGACCCAATCGGTGCTATATTTTAGCCGTTATCCAGCTGGATAAGGGCAATTTAATATGCAAATAAAAGAGGTAAACAAAACGTGTGAATTGATTACAGTGGGACACAAGACTGCATCCAAGAACTCACATAACAGGGGGAAACAGAAAAGGCTCAGGCAGCATGTGGTTGTCTGTATGAAGCGATCATGGTATAACAAACAACATTACAGAAAAGTCACCTTTACACATAATATATTTTAAAAATGACAGTGTATAAGGTAGACAACATGTCGACGACGTTTCGATCCTTTACAGAAAGATATAGGATCACCATCAGGACATTATAGATATGATGTCTGAAAACAATTGCCTGTGATGACTCGTGACACGCCGGAGAGCACTGAGTAGTGCTTGGAACAAGGGAGTAGGACCGTGTGGTGCAGTCACCACGAGCAGGGATCAATGGACCTATTAGGGACGCTGTGATTGGGTGGGCATCAGCTTCGGGATGAAATAAGAGAAAATATTGCGCCGCAAAGTGGTCGTGGTCGTGGTATTGCCCGGTCACGGGGAATTGCAAAGAGCGGGGCGGTCTTTGGGGCAGTCCAAACAAGGTGGACGAATATGGAGAGCCGTGCGAACGGTCTGGATACTCCAAGGTGGCGGAGTTCTAAGATGCAGGAGAAACCAAAATTGCTAAGAATGAGGCTATGGAGCGGTGTGAAAGCGGTGATATGCTCGTCTGTTAGCAGAGAGTGGGGACTTACCGGTGAAGTGCCAGATTGCAGCAGAATGACTCCAAACACTCCGGGAAGGGAAGAGGGAAATATGCGGTGGCACATTGCACCACCAGAATGTCAAAAAAGTGACATTCCGGGGGAGCTAAAGTGCAGAAAGTGCCTCATAAATGAGGCCCTGTGTGTATTGTGGGAGAGAAAAATGTGTGTGATCCATGCAAGGCAAACCACCCTGGACTACTATGGTTGTCTACTGTTCAGAAATATCTTGCTTTGGTAGGCTTCCCCTTGTGGCACTGAGCCCTGGCCTAAAAACTGTAGCTATCCCCATTGCCAAATCAGGCCATTTTTGTGACAGGAAATGTTGATGTCTCCACATTATGGGGCAGATTTATCAAAATGTCACACAACACAGCACAGCAAGACACCTTGCTGCACTCCATTGCGTGACAGGGAGAGGGCAGGAATGCTCCATATTTAACATTATATGGCACATTCCTTTCCTCTCCTTGTGCTGGCACACTTTGTGCTGCCTAGGGCCAATCCAACAGCCTTGTCCCATGGTGGAACATCATCCTGCACAAAGACAGCAATCCTCTGAAGCTTTTCCTCTTTCTACATGTGCTGCAGAATGCCTTTTTATGCATTCCCAGGTGTACCTACCACTTATGGTAAATATTTGAAGGTGCCAAAATTAGTAGGTGGATGCGTGGGAACACCACAATCCACCCATGGAATGCCTCCCTGGGGTAGAGTAATGCAAGGCAGTGACTTGGACTGCCTTGCATTACTCCAGATTTACAAAAGCCACACAGGGCCAGACAAGTTGGCCTTGCATGGCTTCATAAATTTCACTCTTGGTTTTGCATCGTCCTGCGTCCCCTTGCATTGCGCCAGTGCGACCAAAACCTTTGATAAATCTTCCCCTGTGTTTTGAGCTCTTTCCTGTTGTGCACTAGGCCTATCCACACAAGTGAAGTGCCATTTTTATTGGGAGACTTAGGGAAATGTTAGGTGGTAGGAAATGTGTGGCTCTCCACAGATCCCAGAACGTTCTATCACAGAAATGAGGAAAATTAGTTTTTTAAGTCAATGTTTGAGGCTTGCAAGAGCTTCTGGGTAAGAAAACCTGGTGTAAGCCACACAAGTTACCCCACCCTGGATTTCCCGGGTGTCTAGACTTAAGAAATGTGCAGCTTTGCTAGGTTTCCATAGGTGCCAGTAGAGCCAGGGCCCAAAATCCACAGCTACACACATTGCAAAAAAAAAGTCAGTTTTCAGTGGAAAAATGTGATGTGTCCATGTTGTGTTTTGGGGGCCTTCTGTCACAGCCAATAAGCCTACCCACACAAGTGAGGCACCAGTTTTATCAGGAGACTTGGAGGAATGCTAGGTGGTAGAAATTTGAGTCTCTCCACAGATTCCAAAACTTTCTATCACAGAAATGGGAGGAAATGTGTTTTTTATCAAAGTTTGAGATTTAGCAAGGACTCTTGGGTAAGAAAACCTGGTGCCAGCCTCACAAGTCACCACAGACTGGATTTCCCCATGTGTCTAGTTTTCAAAAGTATGCAGCTAGGGCCCAAATTCCACAGCTATGCATATTGCAAAAAAAAAGTTCCGTTTTCAGTGGAAAAATGTGACGTGAACATTTTGTGTTTTGCGGCATTTCTATCATTATCACTAGCCCTAGCCACACAAGTGAGGTACCATTTTTATCAGGAGACTTGGGAATGCTAGGTGGTAGAAAATGTGTTGCTCCCCACAGACTCCAGATTTTCTTCCCACAAAATTCTGAGGAAAATGTGTGTTTTAGGTCAAAGTTTGAAGTTGGCAAGGGCTTCTGGGTAAGAAAACCTCCTGAGAGTCACGCAAGTTATCCCACCATGGACTTCCCCGGTTGTCAAGTTTTCAAAAACATGCAGGTTTGCTGGGTTTCCCTAGGTGCCAGATGAGCTAGGGCCAAAAATCTATAGCTATGCAGATTGCAAATTTTTTTCATTTTTCTGTAGAACAATGTGATGTGACCATATTGCCTTTTGGGCTATTTCTTTTCGTTGGCACTAAGCCTACCCACACAAGTGCGGTACCATTTTTATCAGGAGTCTTGGGGGAACACAGAATAGTAGAGCGTTTTTTATTACCAATTGTATGTCTCTGCATTTATGCCTTCCAAAGTTTAGACAGTTTGTAAGAAAGACATTTTGAGAAATTCCTTCTAAATCACATGCTAGTATGGGTACCCCCAAATTCAGAAATGTGAAAATTACCACTGCTTGTGAATTACGTTTCTGGTGCCCATTTCATAAATACATAGGTTTCCTTGATACCCACTTTTCACTCTTTGGGGCATATTATCAAGAACGGCGTTAAAAATTATCGCCGGTTTAGCGGCAGAAAACTGCCGCTAAAGCGGCTATAATGGGCTTGATAATATGCCCTTGAGAATTCCAATAGAAGTCCATGTTCTGGTGTGAACATGGGCTTCTATTGGAATTCTCCAGGGCATATTATCAAGCCCATTATCGCCGCTTTAGCGGCAGTTTTCTGCCGCTAAACCGGCGATAATTTTAACGCCGTTCTTGATAATATGCCCCCAAGTATTTTACCATATGAATTTCTCTATACCTGGTACAGAATGAAAAAACATTGTAAGGTGCAGCTCAGTTGTTGGCTCTGGGTACCTCGAGTTCTTGAAAAACCTACAAACCCTATATCTCCCCACAACCAGAAGGATCTGGTGGACGAGTACTGGAATATTGCTTTTGCAAATTGGCCATCGTGACAAGAAGCTACAAAATAAAATGTTGTCACGAATGGATGTTTTTTCCTACTACATTTCCCATGGAGCCCTCATTTCTAGAAAATTAGCATTGGTTTTCATCCTGCTTTGTGCCCGTAAATGCCGCATCCTCCTGCGAAAGTATTCAGGGGCATATTCACAAGGGAATGGCAAAGTGTGGCATTAAGCAAACATTGATAACGCCACGCCATTCTGAAAACACAGGGATGCGCTGTATTCACAAGAATGCCGTGCACCCCTGCGTTTCCCCTAGCATTAGCGCTAAATCTCTGCCTAGGACCAACAAAGGCACCTTGCACCATACCACACCAACCAGCCGAAAAGGGCAGAGATATTGGGGTCCAAACAAAAGTAGCATATATGGAGCAATGTTAGATACTATTATCTGGTACCAGAAGTACTGAAATGAGGGGGATTAGCCCCACTAATTAACTATTAGCAAACCCAAAGTGAGGGATAGGAAACTAAACATAAATCTGAGTTTCTTGCATACACCAAACTCAAAATACCTTACTCCTATACTCTACACAAGGTAGTCAAAATGCAACACTTGTCCCTAGGATGCCCTATTGTCTCTGGGATATGTTTGGTTGTTGAACGTCTATGGGTATTTTGTGACTTCGTTCTAGGACCTCTAAGTACCTTTATGCCTTCTTATTTTAGGGCACAAAAGAAGGTCCTAATCTTTTGAAGGGCCTTATGTTTGATCCTGAGAAAGAGAGAATTAGGAATCCGGATGTAGAAGCACTCTAAATCATTACACCACAAGATACCAACTTACAAGTCATTTAGGAATTACTTTATATTAGTACATGGAATTACAGTTTGCCTCTTCAAGTCATCTTAGCAAGTGCTGCTCTGGCATTGAAAGAAAACTATTTTGAATTTGCAGGGACCACCTACAATCAGATTCAGGGGATATCAATGGGCAGTATATTTTCCCCAAGTTTGGCCTGTCGTTAAGGTCACAATTTTAAAATCAAAACAATATTTTCACATAAAATGACAATTTAAGTGTATGACATTGCTATATAGATGACACATTTCTCATTTCGGCAGACACTGAAGATGAGGCATTTACATTTACTGACTAGATCAATACCCAGAATCCACACCGCAACTTCACACCGACACTAGTAGTTTAGTAGTTGTCAGTCATCCTTCTTGGTCCTCAAAATCACCCCAAACATGGCTGCCTGACCACAGGGATTTGTCATAAACCTACAAACTGTAATGTATTACGCAGGTTGAAAAGCTTCCATTCACAAGCTCTGCAGGAAAATCTTCCTACAGGCCACTTTCTCTGCCTTTAATGGAACTGCACAGAGATAACTTGAGAGAATGTACCCTACAAGCATCTTCACTAGAGCTAGAAAACAAGCATACCACAAAACATATGCTTCTGCTTGAGCCTAGTACTCCTTATATTGTATTTTATCCAGTGTCCATGGTATGACAGTTCTATATCTCTTACAGCGAGAGGATGATCTCTGATCCATGTGAACCCAGTCTTTTCCACCCCGGAAAACTACAGGATTACTGTTATTGCAGGGCAAACTGCGGGGTTCTAGAGACATACGACCATCTACATATAACATAACATGTGTATTTGTAAAGGTCACGTTCACCCGTAGGCATCTTGGCGCTGAATAACAGATGTTTATTGTTACTCAACTCAATGGTACTCATTTTATGGACCACAGATGAATGAAAGGCCGATTGGACCCGCCAGGATTTGAACCTGTGACTATGAGGTCGAACACTGGCCCCCTACAGTGGACACATTAGTCCACTGTGCCACCAGATGTTTGCGCTTTTGTACCATGACATTTTTGTTTCAACAGGTGTGTTATATAATGATTCATTTATGTTAGGGTTGTAGTTAAGGTATAGTTGCTAAATAATTTACATGTTTGCTAGTTTGATATTTCTCAGGAGAGACATAATCATTAAAGCATTTTAGTCCTGGGCGGAGCTCGCAGAGTTTCCTAAAAACTCCGCCAAATTCCACGCAATTCCATGCACGGGTGGAGTTCAAGGACTGTAAAAAAACACACGAGTTCTAGTCTGAGGGGGTGGAGACAAACATTCAGACGTAGAGAGGCTTTTGTAGCGAGCCGCCCCAACAGTAAACGGGCAGGTACACCGCCGGGCTTTGAGAGAGTTCCTGAACACCACGCATTTGAAGTGCTGGTCCTACAGACTCAAGGTTACAGAGTGGAAAATTGCAATGTGCCTCCATCAAGCCACACCTGTTTTTAAAGCCCTGGAGTGTGCAGGTGGTTGCATCATGTTTAATAATGTGCATCAGAGAAACACAATAGTCTTGCACTAAGTGATTACAAATACAAATTTAACAAAAATACTTCTTATTTCATCTATTAAAGTTGTGGACACATTGCCAATACATAGATTAAAACCTCCATCCTTCCCTGACACACAAGGCGCGCGCATACATACGCACGTGCACACTCTCTGCTTGTAGCCTGCTCCCGCTGCTTCACTGCTCAACAGAAAAGCCTTCACAGCATAGACCAGCCTCGTCTCTCTCTAAGTGAGCGAGAGAGAGTGCGTAAGAACGGTGAAGGAGTGAGCAAGCATGTGGGTGGGTCAGTGAGTACAGCAAGTGAATAGTGGGAGTTAGCGAGAGTACTGTGGAGGAATGAGTCCTCTGAGCTTGTGAGTTTGTGGGTGAGTAACAGGGTCAGTGATACCAGTTAGATTGATAATATGAGTTGTGTGAGCACAGCGAGCGATGTGAGTTAGTGAGAGAGTCAGTCCAGTTGAGAGAGTGAGTTTGTGAGAAGTGGAAGCTAGTAAGCTTGTGACTGAGTGAGTTAATGGTATCATAAGTTCAATAAGGTACAGAGTGCATAAAGTGAGCAAATGAGTGGGGATAAGAGAGCAGCACAAAGTAGAAAGAGAGTGAGTTGAGCTTGTGTGAGTGAGAGTGCGAGTATTATACAATAACACAAATACCTCTGTGAGACTTTTAATCCCATCATTTTTGTTCCCACGTCTCATGAACTCACCTTCACGACTACAAATGCCAATATGTATGATTTGCACATTATTCTAAAAGTTATTATTGGACAGCAGTGTTTGTAGGAGCTGATACCCCAGGGCGGCTGCAGGAGGTCGCTAATGAACCCTCCACTGACTGGCAGCCACAAGGTAGACTAAAGTCCTTCAGCAGTCACCCCCTCCCTGCCATTACACAAAGGAGACCTTATCAGACAGCAGACGCCATAACAGCCCTACTTTTCTCACATACGCCATAACGCCATAACTTTTCTCACATTTTGGCACCTAATGATGAAGGTTACACCCAGGGGTGGGTGGAGCTCGCAGAGTTGCACTACACAGAATTCTGCAGAGTTGCATAAAAACTCAGCGGAATTCCGCTGAGTTCCGTGAGCGGGTGGAATTGATCCACTCACCAGTCGCCCACCCCAAATTTGAATTAAATAATTGTGACTAGCAGCAAAAGTACACTTACATAAAAATCCAAGATAAGAATTGCAAAGTCTTATACACACACCTTGCAAGTATTGTATAGTTATTTTAAAATAGAGTAATAGTGATCAAACATCCCCTTCTGAAACTAAAATGGCACCAATCAGCTTAAATACCAGGGGTGGGTGGAGCTTGCGGAGTTGCACTATGTGGAATTCCGCAGAGTTGAACGAGCGGGTGGAGTTGATCCACTCGCCCGTCGCCCACCCCTAATTTAAGAATTGAATAATAGTGACTAGCAGCAAAAGTACACTTGAATAAAAATCCAAGATACAAATTGCAGAGTCTTAAATGCACACCTTGCAAGTACGTTGTGTATAGTTATTTTAAAATAGAGAAACAGTGATCAAACATCACCTCCTGAAACTAAAATAGCACCAATCAGCTTAAATACGCACAGCAAGAATCCTTTCCGCAAGGGGTTATTTATTATTTTCCCTGGCCTAGCATTAAACACATAATCAATCCCTTGATTGCATTTTCATACACGTCAAACATGTATTACCTTAAATTGTGGCATCGTTGCTTCTGTGGAAGCTGCACAGGAGAACATTTCATCAGTGGTTGTGATGGCCAACCCTTGGTGCACTTCGACTCTAATCAATTAGATTAACAAGCTGTAATTCTCCTGTAGCAGCACTACACTGGCCCGCATGTTACAAACATGGCCTCTGGCTATTAGTACAGGGGCTTGTCGTCATTCCCCGTGGCCGCAATCTGTGAGACCATTCTAGTGACCCGCCCCGGGGGCGTCCTTTGTGAGCGTGCTCTGGTTACCTATGCAAATCCCCAGGGAGGAGGAGGGGGACAGGCTCCAAGGACCTCCATGACGCCGTGCAGCCTGAGAGGCTCCCTCGGTGGGCTATTGGCTCTGCTCCTCCTGGGCCCCATGGACTATGACAGCGGCCTGGACTACAAGCCCCCTTTCCAGCCACCCCAACCCCTTATTGTTTCTTTTGCTCCATGTACTCTGCTTCCGGCTGCTGTGATTCGCGCCAGGATGCTGAGCTCTCGCGCAGGTTCAGCTACAGTGGGATAGCCATGTTTTTCGCCTTTACTCTGTATTGGGATTGGTGGATGGTTGAGTGAAGGAAGTACTTTCTACTATTTTTCTGTGCTGGGGATCAGGAATCTCAAGGTCCTGAAGGGTGCACTCACTGCTGCTAGGCTGTGCTGGGGATAATGTGTTCTTATGTTCAAGGGGTCAAATGGCACTGTTATTTGCAGCTGCCCTGTGCTAGGGATTGGTTTTGTTCAGCTTTAGGTTACGAGTGGCTAGGAGTGCATGCCTCTTGCTTCTATGTCTCTGATGACATAGTGGAGAGACTGTGATGAAGGTTTAGGCTGTGAAGGGAGACATGACACTACTACTTCTGGTCTCCCTCCGTGTTAGGAGGACTCCGAGGGGTCATTGCCTGAGGCTCGTCCTGCCTGTGCTGACACTAGAGGTATTTGGGTTATGAAATGTAAGAGCACTGTGTCATTTCATTTGCATCTCCATCTCCATGTCGGCGATGAGTTCGGTCCCCTGCAATATTTATGAAGAATTGGGAAGGAGCTCACTGGCTTTGACAGACCCCATTCCCCAAACCTGGTTCTGCCTGAGAGGCGGGGGTGTATATTTACCACCCGTGGTTCTGTTTTCACGCAGCACTGCTGGTTTCCAACCCTTGAAACAGGAATGTTCACACACGGTCTCCTACAGACCGACCCCGCCCCCAGTCCTCCTCACACTTTATGAGTAATCCTCATCTGTTTTACAATTACCCTCCCACCGCACTAGTACATTCAAACCTTTGTTTTGATGCTGCAGATGTAGGACACAGTATGAGTGTTTTATATCGGCTTGTCCTGTCAATGTTACAGACCCAGTAATTTCTGTGCCTGCTTTAGTGCTTTAGTGCAATGCTTATGCGGAGTGTTACATTGTGTGGTTGTATTTTTTTACGTGTCGAATATATTGCCACATTTCTGCCTTCTGGCTGCATCATAGCACTCAGGGACTCTGTAAGTGTGCAGAAATGCCAAGAGAAACTCGCAATGTTACAATAGATCAAAGCGCGGGAAACTGCACTAGCAGTAAAGTGAAATTGGCTAAAAAAACTAGTGGTGGGTGCTAGTAAATTTCGCTATGCAGCGTAGGCAGAGTTTTTGCCAAACTCTGCCATCTAAGTGGAGTGCAGAGTGACAAAAACTCTGTGTACTCTGCCGGCGGAGCAGAGTTTACCACCCACACCTAGTTACATCGCACCTTCATAATGAGAGCTTACCCCACAACCCACGAGATACTCACAGTTGTACGGTGCATCCAGGAAGTCCGTCAGGTACTTGGGCTAACCTACACAACTTAACTGCAGTCCACCAGGTCCCTGAAGCAGTGGCAAGGAGCCGGGGAGGAACAGCTGCATGCCCTGCAAAGCAGCACATTGGACACCCAGAGGTGCAGTCCAGGCCATGGGATTCCCAGAAGCCACCACTGCCCCCCAGGACAGGACCACATCGCTGCCAGCAGGTGGGATCCCCAGGGCTCCTGAGCCTGGCTCCTCCTTCGGTCCAAGGTGAGCTGACCCTCGCAGCCCCTCTGAAAGATCCCGAAGTAGACAACTCTGTGACTCTGACTGTATGCTCCAGACGAAGGGGTGCAGGCATGCACTTGGATCCACAAGCCGCCCCAGGGATGGACGCTCCAAGTTCCCTCTGAGACCGAGTTAAAGAAAAGGTGCGTACTCCGAATACAGAGAAGCCTGTTGTCAGAAAACTTCAGAGTCGGACTAACATATGCATGGCCATCCGCTTTCCCAGAATTTCCTTGTGGCCCACCCTAGCCTTCATCTACCCGCCCCCTGCTCTCTCTGCTGTGATGTGTGTACTACTGAGTTGCAGGCACACAATTCATGTTATTGTGTTTTCTTTTGGTGCCATTATCATAGGAGGTTGGGCACAGAAGCACAAGGAAGCACTCATCTGCTAAACGGTTTGGAGCTGCAGGTATGCCATCCATATACTTTTGTGTGTTTTGCTGCATTTGTATTAGGAAGTTGCGCACCGCTCTAGGAAGTTGGGTGGTAAACTCCACTACGCAGTGCTTTGTGGAGTTTTTGCCGAACTCCGTGCTCCAAGCAGAGCGTGCAGTGGTAAAAACTCTGAAACTCTGCTAGCGGAGTTAACCGCCCACCCCTAAATATTTTTCTGGTTTGTGTTTTAGCTTTTAGGTGGAAATGTCTTTTAAGGTCAAGCAGCATAGAAGCTGTTGGTTCTTTATACGGTCTTTAATAAAATAACCAAATTATGTAAATTGTCTGAGTCTTGTCATTTTGTCTTAATGTTCTTTCTATGGAACAGTGCTTATGAGATATTGATTTCTAAATTCATGACAGGGAGACTCATAGATTATTTTCAGAACACCAGGTTGTAGTAATTAACTCCAGGTAGCCGTGATGTACTTCAAGTTGATTTATTAGTTGTAGTTACAAGTTCTTGTGATGCAACCCTACCAGGAGCAGTCTGCCTCCTGCTCAGCCCATACTACAACTGTCACATTTCAGTTCCCAGGCACCCAAACATTCCATCTATCATAACCAGAACAACATTCCATGCAGCACATTCACACCGGCTGAGCAGCTAGGGAGAAAGTAGCAAGATAAATACAATACAGGCTACTACTTATCCTCCCTCCTTCCACAACACAAAATTGAAACCGCAAAATAGAAAAAGGTTCAAACAAGAAAAACCCAAGAAAAAGAAATGTGTAACAGTAGAGGAAAAGCAAGAAGAAAATGAACCCAAAAGTGAAAGAAACACAGTATAGATACCATGAAAAGCCAACGTGAGCATGAATGAAAACACACAGAAAATACACAAGAAAATATACAAGAGAAAATGAAGTAGATGGTATAGAATGAAGTACAAGAACAAAAGAAAATGCATAGAAAAATATGCATGAAGAATTTAGAATCGTAGAGGAGATGCGTAGATAAATATACAGGATAATATTATATATCACACATCCTCCTCCTCTATAAATTTAATAAAACATAGTAGAAATGGGTGAAGAACACCCGAAAGAACGTCCCCAAAAAACATGTGTGAGTGGATGAACCTGAAACAAAAGGGGACACCCACACCAAACAACATCCTATGTATAAGAGTTTAGGGGAAGATTAAAAGAAGGTTGACTGCTACCCATACATCCGCTATGACCTAGGGGCAGAAAACAATGTGTGTGGTACCTGGTGACGTACACACCATACAACAAACATGCAGCACAAGATGACTTACACACCCTTTCACAAACAAATGTGAACGTGTAACACAGGATGACTAAACACCCTCCAACAAATGTGCAGACAAGGTGACATACACCGTTTAACAATTAAAATATATACATGTAGCACAGGGTGACTTACACACTGAAAACAAATGTGTAGCTCAAGGTGACTTACACCCCGCAAAACAATTGATAACAAACGTGTAGCACAGGGTGAATTACACACCGTATAACAAACGTGTAGCACAGGGTGACTTACACACCAAAAAACAACGTGCAGCACAGGGTGACTTACACACTGTAAAACAACGTGGACACCCACCATGTAGCTCAAATGTAGAACTAGGACTACCCTATTTACATCCCAAAAGTAAGGGCGTATTACAACTTCAAAACCATAGGTGAATAATACCCACTAAGACACCCCTTGTGCGAAGGTGAGAAAACTAAACAAAAGGAATGAAGAACTCAACCCTTAAGAACAATCGAGGTGATTAGATACCTAAAATATAAATAGCATGTCATAATGACATCTAAGTAGCGACAACAATGCCAAGCAGGCACTGCATAAAACAACACATAGTGAAATGGTCCGCACATGAAGGCAGTGTGACGTCTGAACAGCCATGCATACAGAGGGAAAAAAACTTTGAACATTTAGAAGAAAATTGTCCCAACCACACTGGATGCATGTGAAAAAAAGGAACTAGGCTTGATACATGTGATAACTTAAATAGATTGCTATAAATGTAAGACTGCGCACTTAGAAAGCATATGAAAGCTATGGCAGTACACATGCACATGCATTGAAAACATAATGACAATAACCCAATAACTGGAGACAATATCTAAAAAAAAAAACACTTAAAAACTCCAGTGAGTGACATCTCACTCGACATGGTGCATAGTTTAACTCATCCAGTCTCACCGGCATCCTGAGATAGAGATTAAAACAGAGGTAAAATGAATCAATTAGTGGCCATATGTTCCAAACAAAGATGCGAGATGTAGAAAAGTCTGCCCACGACAAAAAACTTGGCATGAGATGAGAGTTCCACAGACAGTTTGCGATACAATGACCAAACACGGGAAACCCTGAGCTAGATCCATGAACCATGACATATCATCAGTTATTAAGTGGACATACAGTTCCAAAAATGAAAGTCTACTGTGCCGCAGTAGCATACATAACTAAGTATGCCCAGCGCAGCACCAGACAAAAATCAGAACTGCTGGTGTACCTACGTAACGAGTTTCGCTTCATTGTGTGTATGCTCTTGACGTCTGCTCCTGGAGTCTGTAAACAGTGGCTACTCGCCTGCGGAAAACAAGATGGTGGCACGTACCCAACAATGGTGCTGGGTGGTTCCAGGAGTGTGCGTGCACCAAGCATAGCCGCGAAATGCATAATCATGAGCATTAGGAAAGGAGAAGACCAGCTGAGTCTTCTCACGCCTTTGCAGTGACAGAACTCCACTATGACTACGAGAATCCATGTGGGCGTTCAAAGATAACAAATGCTCTTGTACGGCAAACAGCACAATAACTGTGCAAATAAAATTCAAAGATAAACACCCAAGGAAAGTAACATGCAGCACAGTATTCAAAGTTAACATATTGCAAAAAAATAACTTAAAACCTCACGTGGCGATGCAGTAAAGATGTAGGTTAGACCAACTTGCTTTACGCCACGACAAAGTTCACTTTGCTTGATGCTGCCAGAGCACTTAAAAAACAAAGACTCATGTCAAGTCCAACGGGTTGCTTGTTCTTGTCGCAAATGATTTGAAACAATTCTGGACTAAACATAACGCGCAGGGATACAGCTGAATAATGAGGCAGGAACTTTTCCTTGTAAGCAAAGTACATAACTGAACACACCTTGGCTGGGGCCATCCCATGAAGTACTATTCCGGGCTGGTTGTTCCTCAGCACAAAAGTTGTATGATGTGACAGGAACGTGTTTGCTTGACAGCATCAGAAAGGCTCAGCATAAAATACAACATAGGTTGTCCCAGACAATAGATTAAAATATGTTAGCGGACACAAATACATCCACATGATGTAAGGAGACACATGCCTTGGCTGAGGCCGACCGGTGTAATGGTCACTGGTGGGGCTGAAAGGATGTTGGGCATTGTCTCTTATTATTCTTGATTAACTTGAATTTCTTTGAAAGTTCTTCTTTTGTAAATTCCTTTGTAGCACGCAGGGTATCTTCTCCTTAAATCGTCGCCAAAAATCTGTAGTAATTAACTCCAGGTAGCCGTGATGTACTTCAAATAGATTTATTAGTTGTAGTTACAAGTTGTTGAGTTCTGGTGATGCAACCCCACCAGGAGCAGTCTGCCTGCTGCTCAGCCCAAACTACACTGTCACACTTCAGTTCCCAGGCACCCAAACATTCCATCTATCATCACCACACCAACATTCCACACAGCACATTCACACTGGCTTAGCAGCTACGGAGAAAGTAGCAAGATAAATACAAAACAGGCTACTACACAGGTTCTCTTGCTTTTATTCTGTGTAGCCAGGCAGAACTCCTAGTTTGTATGATTCTGGTTAGATTGAACTTCTTTAGAAGGTTGGGTCTTCATATTGCAATACTTTACTTATATAGCATGTCTTAGAAATGGTGTCTCTAGTTGGCCGTGGTTTGCACACTTTACAAGTAGGGATCCTCACTCTAGTTAGGCTGAGGGAGTCACACACCTAAGATAAACCCAGCTCACCCCCTTGGTAGCTTGGCACAAGCAGTCAGGATTTTCTCAGAGGCAATGTGTAAAGCATTTGTGCATACACACACAGTAACACAGTGAAAACACTACAAAATCAGTGCACACCAGTTTAGAAAAATAGCCAATATTTATCTCAATAAAAAAGGCCAACATACCAAAAACCAAACATACACAAGTGAAGATATCCCATTTAAAAGGTTAAGTTATGCCCATAGAAATCTATGAATGCAGTTGTTTTGGCACAAAGTACCTCAGAAGCGTGAAAATCAAAGGCAAAAACAGGCGCAGTGGAGGTGAGGCACTGGAAAAACAAATCAATGCGACGGTTCCTTACTCACAGGGGAGGTGATGCGTTGGTTCCTTACTGTTAGGGGAGGTGATGTGTCGGTTCCTTACTGGAAAGGGAGGTGACGCTTGGCCTCGGTTCCTCACTGTTTGGCAACGCCATTGAAGAGACAGTGTCAAAATCCAGATGCGCTGTGTCGATGCGGTGGTGATGAAGCATGTGCTGTGTCAAATTTACACCCGCAAAGCAGGTGATGCATTGATTCTTCAGCCACAAGGCAGGGACTGTGTCAGAGTAGGAGTGGGTGAATTGGATGTCAGTGACACAGTGCTTGGGACTAGGGCTGCACTGATTCTTCAGCCGCACTGCAGGCCCTGCATCGATTCTTTGGCTGCACAGCGGCGATGCACTGATTTTTTAGCTGCGCGGCGGTGCTGCATCAGAAAAACGGGTGCTGAGAGTTGATGCCTGGATTTTCTTCTTCAGATCACCAGATTCTACTTCCAAGAGCCCAGGAACTGGATTTGGCACTACTTGGCAAGTGAGGGCTCTCAGCACAAGAGCCCAGGCACTGCTAGGTGAAGTCTTTGATGGCCCTGAGACTTCTTAACAGGAGGCTAGCATGCACAAGAGAACCTTGGAAGCAAGATGTAGAAAGCACAGTCCAGTTCTTTCACTCCCAGGACAGGAACAGCAAGCAGCATGCCAGCACAGCAAAGCAACAGGCAAAGTGTCAGTCCCTCCTACAGCATCCAGCTCTTCTTACTGGCAGAATGTCCTTTAGTCCAGAAGTGTTCTGAAGTTATGGTGTGACAGCTCCAGTACTCATACCAGTTCCTGTCTTTGAAGTAGACAAACTTCAAAGGAAAGTCTCTGTCTTTCACTGACCTGGCTCCAGACACACTACTTGGGGGTGGAGACAGCTTTGCGTGAGAAAAGGCATAGCCCTATTCAGGTGTCAGTGACAACTCCTCCCATCACTCTAGCTCAGAAAGGCCTATCAGCCTGGTGATGGCCCATCAGGATATGCAAGGCACACCTCAGATCCCTTGGTGTGACTGTCTAGAGTGAATGCCCCAACTGCCCAACTGTCAGCCTAAACCAGATGTGGAGTCTACAGACAGGCAGAAGCACAGAATAGAAAAGCAAGAAAATGCCTACTTTCTAAAAGTGTCATTTTCAACCACACAATTTAAAACCCAATTTCACCAAAGGTGCATTTTTTATTTGTGTGTTCAGAGACCCTAAACTCCAAATCTGTATCAGATCAAAATGGGAAATCTCACTTACAAGATATTTCAAGGCAATCCCCATGTTACCCTATGGGAGAGATAGTACTTGTACAGTAGTCAAAAATGAAATTATCAGTATTTCACTATTAGGACATTAAAGCACACCAATACATGTCTTACCTTTTAAATACACTGCACCCTGCCCATGGGGCTGCCTTGGGCCTACCTTATGGGTGATTTACATGTAGTAAAAGGGAAGGTTTCGGGCCTGGCAAGTAGGTGCTGTTGCCAGTTCAAAATGGCAGTTTAAATCTGCACATACAGATACTGCAGTGGCAGATATGTAATATGTTTGAAGGGCTACTCATGTGGGTGGCACAATTAGGGCTGCAGGTCCACTAGTAGCATTTGATTTACAGGCCCTGGGCACACCTGGTGCACTTTACTAGGGACTTACTTGTAAATCAGATATGCCAATCATGGATAAACTAATCACCAATACAACTTATACTGAGAGCATATGCACTTTAGCACTGGTTAGCAGTGGTAAGGTGTCCAGTCTTAAAGCCAACAAAAACAGGTCAGAAACAAATAGGAGGAAGAAGTCAAAATGTTTGGGGATAACCCTGCAAAAAGGGCCAGGTCCAACAGCATGGTTCTGAGAGTAGTCTATTTGAACCTTTTTTGTAGCCTGTGAATTGGATGCAAATTATTGCTCCTCATTGGGTATCCGTCAGTTGGGACATCCACATTTCTCACCCCTCACTAAGATGAAGAAAGGTCCATCTGAGGACCAATGCCTCTGTGGTAAAGAGTAGAAGCTGAGTTCAGTGACTAAAGTTCTAAACTCGTTATATGGGGCCAGAATAGTAAATACAATAGACAAAAAAAACTTTTGCTGCAGCAAATCTTAGTTGCAGAGCTATGGTTTTGTCTAGTGATGTGAGCAATTAGGTTGCCCAAAATAGATTTGTTCAGAATAGATTTCCCCTGTCCAAATCCATAAAGTCCAAAATCCTATGGTTCAGCAGAAGGACTGATGGAGTACTGACAGATTTTGACGACTTGTAGCAGCAAAGGAGTGTGAGTTTTAATAGGGATGCGCATTGCAATTGCTTTGGCTTAGATTTGCGGTGTTTTAAAATGGCTGTGTGTTGATATGTGAAGTTGAGAAAGTTGTGCGCTATATCACTTAATGCAAAGAAGCAGAAGTTGTTATTGGGTCTGTTGTGGCCTAAGATCTCAAGATATATACCTAGGTGATGGTCTCAGTGAAGAAGACACTAAGGAAGTTGTCTGCTGTGTTGTGGTGTTCATCGTGAGACGGTGACATGTCTTTTGATAAGGAACTTTCTTCTGTGCGTTTGTATTAAGCAGTTTGTTTGGTTGATCTCAGGTGCACAGGGAATAAATCTATAAATTAAGGTGAAATCCCGCTGGTCGGGATTTTATTTGAAGTGAATGATTTTTTTAGAATATAGAAAAATAGTTTCAGTTACCTTGTGAGAATGAATTTGCTTTATTGAAGCAGACAGAGTTAATAGTTGCTTGCATTATATTGTGTAATTTCTTAGAAGATGGGCCAAAGAAAATTGTGAAGGAGGGTGAGCTGCTGCAAGGAATGAGATTGACATCATGTTGTGTCGCGCTGTGATTTTAGTGTAATGCTGCGCTGAGATTGGTTGACTATGTCATAAAAGTTCATGCTGTTATTGGTTGTTATTGTCGAACTAGAGAATTGTGGGAGAATTTCATTTCCTGGATTTTAGTGGAAGACATTTGTGAAATACGAAATTGAATTAAAATAAACTTTTTCAAAGCCTTCAGAAAATTAATACAAGGAGATATGACCATATCTATTAGAGTCAGGGAAGATGTACCACCTGAGGATATGCTAGGATACATCATATTGATGGATTAAGGATGACATCCATGTATATGGCATGAATAATGGCACAAAATTACAGAGAACGATGAGGTTCCACAGTTTCCTCGTTATGGGACATTTAATTTGAGAATTTAAGGGGGAAATTATACGAAATGAGACCACCTCCTAGATCTGCCCAATTTGAGGCATTAAATGTTTGGAAACACAGAGCTCATCAGAAGGAAAAGGAAAATATCAAATGAAATGTAGAAGAACCATAGGTGAGTATGAAGAAGCTAGATGGGATGCACAACAGAAAGCATGGAGAGCAGATGTTATTCAGCGAATGAGAATGTATCCTTTGCTAGCAGTCGAAGGAGATGTTAAGGGAAAACTAAATGAGAAGCAGAAACATGTTGAGACAAAAAAGAGTGATGCAGAATTAGAAGGAGAAGATAGTGACATAGATGACAATCTTTTGAATGACTTGTTGATGAAGCGTCCACCACCATACAGTGAATCTCATAGTGAGAATTTGACAAATAGTAATATAGCTGAGATTCCAAATGCCCCTGTAATGTCTGAAATACCAAAATAAAATACTTGTTTCTCCTGTAAGAGGGGGGAGAAATAACCGCTCCAGTGAGCCCTTTTGAATCGAATGTTCCATACGTTTTAACTGTTCCCAATACTATTGGACCTGTTGTACCTCTTTATAAATCTGGATCACAGGTAAATACTGTCCACACTTTGACTGTACCTACTGGAATAAATACTTCACATGGTGATCCACTAGAATTGACAACGAGATCTTTTCTTCAAATGCCGATGGTTCTGATTCGACGCACTACTACAGATACTAAGGGTACAGGTTCCATTCCAAATCAGGTTACCACGTTTTTATCTCCCCAGAATAAGTGGACCTCCTGAAATGAATCACAATGTTTCTGAAATGACTGTGTCAATGGGAAATGCAGTTCCTGAGACATCCGCATTAACTATGCAACACAGAATGAGCAGACATTTGACCAATGAGAACAATTAGGATTTACTAATGAAGAATTTGATGTGTGGATGAAAGAATGTAATATCCCGATTAATAGTCAAAGTCCTGAAACTGTTCCAGTCCTGGGAAAAGGAAACACATTAAATGTGAGCAAGCTAAAGGTGTAGTTTTAAGAAATGATTTAGGGAACACTGAGTCCATCATAATTGGAAACCTACCAGGTGGAGGAACTATTGTTTCTCTGTAAAGATATTACAAGAGGAGGTATATTGACACATGAGAAATTGACTGAAGTGGCTCAGAAATATGAAATTGATATTCAAGTGTTCCTACAAAGGACATTTAAATAGAATTTAACAACAGAGATTTTCCTTACATGAGGCCAGCTGGAATGAAATTGCAGATTAAGGAATTAATTACACTGATCAATAAATGGAGTGAGAGAGAAATGGGAAGGTAGATGGTAAAAAAAAGGAAACAAAGTTATAATGCAGACACCTTCAGTTGTGATTGATGGAGGAGATGGAGAAATACAGATGCTTCCTATGAGAGAAGTACCTGATGGAGGCTATGTCCATGTGCCATGGACAAGACTTGATATTCTGTCATTTACAAATGAATTACCGAAATTGAGAGAAAATTCAGTTGAGTGGTACAGACAGGTTGAAAGGTCTATGACAATTTCAAAAGTTTATGGATTGATCTGAATACCTTGTTTGACATTGTGGTTCCAGGAAATATATGGTCCAAGTATAAACTTTCTGTAGACTGACCTGTTGGAGAACCAGATAGAGATCCCAGAATAGGTGCACCATCTCCAGTGGTATTAAAGAAATACTAACATGTGATAAACCACCTGAAAACAATGGTTTTTCCTAAAGAGATTGATTGGTTAAAGATTCACAGAATGACCCAATATCTAAAAGAGTCAGTTTATGCCTATTACAAAAGACTGATACAGGCTTTCAAACAGTAGATTGGAATGGAAAATGTGGCCGAGAAAGATATGAGACATTTTCTTTACAGATTTGTGAATGGCTTGAAACCTGAGATTTCTTCTATGATTCGTCAGCAATTAATCTGTTGGCAAAATAAACCACTTGATGTGATCTTGCGCTATGCCAAGTATTGTGGGAATGAGATTGACATGAAACAGAAGAAGCTCAAAGAGAAATTGATGGCTGCACAAATAAAAGCTATGCAAAATGGTCAGAATCAGTCAGGTTTTGAAAACATAGTTCTTGTGCAGGTTGGATATAATCAAGTTCCGATGATGCAAGGTGCTGATGGTTTTCAACAGCAGAATTTCCAGTCACAGAGTAGAGGTTGTGGTGTTCAAGTAGATTCTAGTACTGGTGTTGATTTGTCAGCTTTGAAGAAAACGAATCCATTACACGTGTGGAGAAAATTAGGGCATTGGAAATGCGAGTGCAGGTTCAATGTGAATAATGCACAGCCTCAGGGAAATAACATGGTCCAGACACAACAAGCACAAAGAGAGAAAATTCAAAAATCTTAATACGTCCCAATCAATGCAGATGCCACAAGCTCCAATGCCTCAACAGAATGTTCAGGTACAAAGGTACAATATGAGTCAAAGTCAGCAGATGAATAGGAACTCTTTCCGAAATCAGAACGCATCACAACAGTATTTGATTCAGACAGATGATTTTGATCAGGACCCGTCGTCCTGACGGTGCCTGAGGGGGGAGGAGCACTGTGTGCTTGGCGCGGCCTTAGAGGTAGACCAGAGTGGTCCATATGTGGAGGGAGAAGTGAATGGGAGTCATGTGTTATTCCTCCTTGACATTGGTGCTACCTGATGTAAGAATAGCTGAGGATCCAAACCTACCCCTCTCGGGAGAAAGTATCCATGTTTAAGCAGTTCCTGTTAAAATAGGGTCCTTTGAAGATCGACATCGATTTGTGGTGTGTGATTCAAGTTCAGTGACTCTGCTTGGATGCGACTTGCTGTGCAAGCTTAATTCTTCCATCTATTGCACACTGAGAAGTATTGAGTTTCACACCATGGATGACGATGCTGCTTTTAAATTAGCCCAAATGAAATCTGACATGAGAATGTACCCTCTCTTGAAGAGAGATGATTTGCCAATTGAACTAAGAGACACTGTGTTACCCAAAGTCTGTCACTTTACAAGTAAAGATATCGGACTGATCAAAGGGGTTGAACCAGTCTACGTCACTACAAACTGAATGCAGCATTTCCAAGAATCCCACAATAACATTTAACTCCATATACTATTTCCAGTATTACTCCTTTTATCGACTCAATGATTGCGCAAGGGATTCTAAAGGAGATAATGGGGAGTCTCTGTAACTCTTCCATTATGGACTTGCAGTACCTGAATGTCAAGTATCGTATTGTGCAGGATTTGCGGAAGGAGAATACAATAGTTCTTCCATGTTGTCCTGTGGTGCCTAATCCAGCTGTGATATAGTTTCAGATTCCATGCGAGGCTGAATGGTTTTCAGTCATCGACTTGTGCCAGACCTTCTCCTCTATTACTTTGAATGAGGATAGTCAATTACTTTTTGCTTTCCGTTTTGGCGATTGTGTTTTGGCATGGTGCTGAGTCCCACAAGGGTATACAGAAAGCCCCTTGATTTTTAACCACATCCTCATAAAGAATCTTGAGTCTCTGATAATGCGAAATCATTCAGTGCTAGTACAATATATTGACGACCTACTGGATTGCTCACTTTGCCACTGGATTCAAGCTAGCCTGGCTGATGAGGGGTGTTACCCCGAAACAGGTCCCAGGATGCTTGTTTCCGGTCCAGGGGAGACCTGGCTTGGCAGTTCGGGCTGGACTGTTCCCATGAGGCACAGGGTCTAGACTGATTTGCGTATGGCTGGTTCTGAACTGGAATGGCGAAGTGAGCTAAAGAACAATGATGGATTCAACCCAGATCTGTGACTGGTGGTGAGTGTCTGAAAAGTTACAGCGCTCCGTCCATCATAACTTTGTTTTTGCATTCTACCCCCTAAGTTGGCAGAGTATGCCAGACGTGGGTCCCTTGCTCACTTTGCCACTGGATTCAAGCTAGCCTGGTTGATGAGAGGTGTTACCCAAAAACCAGTGCCAGGATGCTTGTTTCCAGTCAAGGGAAGACCTGGCTTGGCAGTTGGGGCTGAACTGTTCCCATGAGGCACAGGGTCAAGACTGATTTGCATATGGCTGGGTTTGAACTGGGATGGCGAAGTGAGCTAAAGAACAATGATGGATTCAACCCAGATCTGTGACTGGGGGTGAGTGTCTGAAAAGTTTCAGCGCTCCATCCATCATCACTTTGTGTTTGCTCTAAATTGGCAGGGTATGCCCAGACGTGGGTCGCTTGCTCACTTTGCCACTGGATTCAAGCTAGCCTAGCTGATGAGGGGTGTTACCCCGAAACCGGTCACAGGATGCTTGTTTCCGGTCCAGGGAAGACCTGGCTTGGTAGCTTGGGCTGGACTGTTCCAATGAGGCACAGGGTCAAGACTGATTTGCATATGGCTGGGTCTGAACTAGGGTGGCGAAGTGAGCTAAAGAATGATGATGGATTCAACCCAGATATGTGACTGGGGGTGAGTGTCTGAAAAGTTTCAGCGCTCTGTCCATCATCACTTTTTGTTTGCTTTGTATGCCCTAAGTTGGCAGGGTATGCCCAGACGTGGGTCCCTTGCTCACTTTGCCACTGGATTCAAGCTAGCTGGGCTGATATGGGGTGCTACCACAAAACCGGACCCAGTATGCTTGTTTCCGGTCCAGGGAAGACCTGGCTTGGCAGTTCGGGTTGGAGTGTTCCCATGAGGCACAAGGTCAAGACTGATTTGCATATGGCTGGGTCTGAACTGGGGTGGCGAAGTGAGCTAAAGAACGATGATGGATTTCCCCCAGATCTGTGACTGGGGATGAGTGTCTGAAAAGTTTCATCGCTCCGTCCATCATCACTTTGTGTTTGCTTTGTTTGCCCTAAGTTGGTAGGGTATGCCCAGACGTAGCTCCCTTGCTCACTTTGCCACTGGATTCAAGCTACCCAGGCTGATGAGGGGTGTTACCCCAAAACCGGTCCCAGGATGCTTGTTTCTGCTCCAGGGAAGACCTGGCTTGGCAGTTCGGGCTGGACTGTTCCCATGAGAACCAGGGTCAAGACTGATTTGCATATGGCTAGGTCTGAAGTGAGCTAAAGAACGATGATGGATTCAACCCAAAACTGTGACTAGGGGTGAGTGTCTGAAAAGTTTCAGTGCTCCGTCCATTATCACTTTGTGTTTGCTTTGTTCGACCTAGTGGTGGTGGTGAGGCTTGCATGATTGACAGTATTGCCCTTTGAAAAGATCTTGCTGAGAATGAACATAAAGTATCCCCAACTAAGCTACAGTTTTGGCAAACTGAAGTTCTGTACTTAGGAGACCACATTGAAAAAGGAGCAAGAAAAGTATCACAGGAAAGAATCTCTGCAATTCTTAACATGAGACCGCCAATTCCCCAAAAATAAGTCTGCATGTTCCTAGGAATGATGGCTACTTTTGACAATGGATTCCAAACTTTTCCTTAACACCAAAACCTCTCCAGAGGTTGACAAACAAAGATATGTCTTATAAGGTACCTTGGGTTGACAGTTGTATGACTGCCTTCACTGAGCTGTGAGAATGCCTTTATAGGGCACCGGCTCTAGGAATGCCTGATTACAAAAAGTGCGTTGTGCTATTCAGTAGTGAAAGAGAGGATTGCACTCATTCAGTACTGACACAAATGCATGGAATTCGTTTCAGGCCCATAACCTGTTTTTCAGCAACTCTTGACCCTGTTGCTGCAGCATTGGCTGGATGTTTCAAAGCGGTTGCATCAGCATGTGTGAGTCTTGAGCAGTGTAAAAGAAAAGTCATGGGACATCCATTGACTATATTTGTACCCCATTCAGTGGAGATACTGTTAACACGTACTCGGACGCAGTATCTAAAAACAGTTGACTTACGAAGTATGAACAAATACTTTTAGGCACAGAGAATGTGACCTTTAAAAGGTTCACTATTTTCATTCAATCCACTCTGTTGCCACTGTGTTAAATTAAACAATGATGAAGTTGAACCTGATTGCTTGGATGTGACTGAGTTATGCACCAAACCCCGACCTGATATACAGGATGAACCATTGTCTGAATCTGATCATGTGTTGTTTGTTGGTGCTTCCTGTTTGAGAGACAATAAAAGAAATTTGAAAGCTTACTATGCTGTTTGTACAGTTGCAGGTGATGTGGAAGCGCCATGGTTGCAAGGAGTGTGCTTTGCTCAGGTTGCCGTGCTGAGCGCCTTGACATGGGCTTGAAGTGTTTCAGAACAACTCAGAGTAACAATCTTTACCAAGGTCATTACGGCTTAGGAGTCGTACATAACTTTGGGTACTTGTGGTCACAGCGTGAGTTCATCAATTCCTCTGGATAGCCTATATGAAATGGAGAAAGTGGGAGAAACATTTTGTGGTCCCTACAATTGCTTTCCCAAATTGCAGTAGGTAAGTGTGTAGCTCATAGACAAGGCACTGACTACGTGACCGTTGGCAATAGATACACTGACGAGATCGCATAATACTGCACCATAAATTACCATACCTTTAATGGGAATTTATTAAATGAAACATCAGATGTCACAAATTGCAAACCTGTTATTACCTGCTAAAGATAGACGGGCAGAGTTTATGAGATTGCAGGAAGAAGTGACAGAAGCTGAACAGCAAAGTTGGGTGGAAGCTGGATGCGCCAAAAAGGAAGATGAAGTCTGGGTTTACACTGATGGTAGACCTGCATTACCTGATAATTTACTGTCACCTATGGCTAGACATTATCATGGTCCTGCACATGGGGAAAGAGGTGCAATGATGTGCCTCTTTCGACAGGTGTGGTTTAATCCCATATTCATATTGATCAGTGAATACTTGTGACATCTTTGCATGGTATGTCAACAACAAAATGCTGGAATTAAAACACAAGTTACAATGAGTCATGTAGGGAAATCAGTGGGTCCCTTTAACTGAATGCAAATGGATTCAAAGAGATGCCCCTTTGCAATGGTTTGAAATATGTTTTGGTCATTGTTTGCATTTTCTCAAAATGGGTGGAAGCTTATCCAACATAAAGAAATGCCAGTCTCTCAGTAGCTAAATTGTTGTTAAGAGAGTTGAATCCACGTTTTGAATTCCTGACTTATCTTGAGTCAGACTGAGGCCCTCATTTTAATAATGAGGTCCTGAAAATGTTATGTGCAGCACTACAAGTTGAGCAGAAGCTCCATTGCAGTTACCGTTCAGAGGCTTCTGGACTGGTGGAGCATATAGATGGCACATTGAAATCCAGATTGGTGAAGGTGTGTGCTTCAACGTGTTTGAAGTGGCCTGATGTATTACCTGTTGTGTTGATGAGTCTGAGAAGTACACCAGTCAGGAGGACAGGATTGTCGCCCCATGAAGTCATTATGGGCCAGGTGATGAGAAAGCCAACTGTTCCTGCAAATGCTTTAGTCAATATCACAGATGATCTAATCTTGGACTACTGCAATGATCTGGCTGATCTGGTATGTTCTGTGTCTCACCAGGTTGGAAAGGCTGCCCTTGCGACTCAATAGGAACAGTGCCATGACCTCAGTCCTTGTGACTGGGTAATGGTGAAGAAGCTTGTGTGGAATTCGTACTCAGAACCCCATTGGAGAGGGCACTACCAGGTCATCCTGGTCACCAATACTGCTATGAAGAGCAGAGGTTGTCCAAATTGTGTGCACTCCACCCATATTTGCAGAGTCCCATGTCTCCTTGATGATACAACAGCACCTGTTCCTGATGCGCCGGTGGTTACAATGAGACAGAGCGAGCAGGTTAATCAAGCTGTTGGGGACCAGCAAGCAGCTAGGACAGCACTCGTTTGCCATGATGGGGGTCTGAGAGAATCAGCTATTCAGTACCGAAGGGTCTCAGTCAGTACAGTTGACTACGAGAGCCACAGATCCTAACCACGGGCCTAGTGCAGCAAGAAAGTGAGTTGTACCCGAAGAGCATTGGCCCAGAAATGGTGAGATCTGAGAAGCTGCCTGACTAATCTCAAACTACCACCAACTATTCCTGAAATTTCTGAGCATTCCAATCAGAGTGACAGTGAGGATGAGCGAACAACTGTAAGGAGATTAAAAAGAGCGAGACTACCCAGTCAAAAGTATTCATCTTCTGAATGGACTTATCTGTCAGCAAATGAATGGGAGCAAGAGTTTGCTGCATTTTGCTTTAACAATATGAGTCCACCTGAACCTCCTTGAAACAAACTTTGTTGTAGATTTGAATTTCAATCTTGGTGTACCAGTTCAAGGAATGATGCAATTTATCCTGAATGTTCTCACTAATGAAGCTGATCTGCGTGTTTTTTTCATATTGACCAGAACCATCAAATTGTGCCTTGGTATTTTTGTGCCAAACTTTATTGAACTGCACAAACCACTTGGTGCTATTTGTATTTTTCTGAGTTAAATGGTCAGAATTGGGAGAAGCCATGGAGTGTAACGTTGAAATCTCTCTTAGATGCAAATGTGTATATGCTGGAATCTTTTCCGTTATTGCTTTGATATTAGTTGCATTGCTTATTATTTTAAACCTGTCACATTATTTACTTATAAAAGATTCTAAGCTTACAACTTCTTTTGAAACTGCTAAAATTAATAACATTGATTCTATTGCTTTGGATGAAAAATCTTTACATCATGATTTTCCAAAAACTTGATTGTTCATTAAATGTGTATTCTAGTTGTCTAAATAAATACATCTACACAATAGATGCTGGTGATTGCTACATATGTGTGCAATTACCTGCATCAGTTGCGGATGGTGATAACTACCACAGTTTACCGTTAGCATATGGAATTTCTTGCAGTGTATTAACTGGCTTGTTTTATGGGACTGATCATTTGCAGTATTATTATTCAAATGAAGATTTGATCTTTTCTGAACTTCCTGTGCTAAAATGTTTAAATCCACATTCTGAGGCGACCCTAGCTCAGACTATGGGCTATCTGTGTAGACAAACTTGATCTTTGGACATGGCATATGCACATAGAGATAACTTAACATGTAAACTAGGGAGAGCTGAAAAGAAATGTATAGATTTAGTATAAAATAGATGAGGTAATGCCACAATTAATATTGATGCACCTCCTAAAGTAATTCCTTGAAATTGCCAGAAGAAGAAAACAACATAATAGAAGGAATGGCTATATTAGCTTTAGATTAGCAACATAAAGGACAACTTTGTATATATCAAAAGAGATCAAATAATAAAACAAAATGTGTAGGTCTTTGTGAATGTAAACATATGTTTGACGTTTATGAAAACTGGGAAAGATATATAGATGGAGTCAATCCTATCTTTCCTGCAGTGTATTAAATTTGTGGAAAGAATGCTTTTTATAAATTACCGAAAGGATGGTATGGAAGTTGTAGCCTGGGAATTGCTTTTCCAAAACTGCATAATGTGAGAATTAAAAGAAGAGAACAAGAGAATGAAGATAGGTGTGAGTGCAAGAGAAATAGTGGGTGCCATTTTTTGAATTTTTAAGCCCTTCTGTAGGAGTAGCATTAAGCTCACAATAAACTTTCTACTATACCTGATAAATTAGCCACCAGTACAGCTGTAGGATTTTCTGTTATACTTATTGAAAGGATTTCAATAAGATCAATGGTGATGCAGGATCAACCCTCCCTTGACATCCTTCTCGCGAAGGAGGGCGGAGTCTGGGGGTTGTTAAAGTTCCAACATTGTTGCACCTACATACTGAATAAGGGCAGTGACTTAGAAAGCTACATTAAAAACATTACTGACTTAAAGAAAGACTTGAAAGATGTAAAAGCTGATGGTGTCTGTGAACTGATAAGTAGAGAATTGTCAACTGTTAGTAACTGGTTAGTTAACTTAGGTAATGGATTTGTGATTTCTATGTTGAGACCATTAGTGCATAATGCTGATGATATGATCTGTCAAATTCTGTAGGTTTAAAAAGAACAAACAAGGAGTGAAAAGAACAATATCTGATCTTGAACTGAAAGATGAATAATGTAAATATTTAGATGAAATTAAATTTCTAGAGGCGTCTAGGAGAGGAAAACTTAAGACAACAAAACTGTAATCTGTGACGATTTGATGTAGTAATTTGTAATGGCTTGAGCCGTCATCAGAGGGGGGGCTTGAAGCAGCACAAAAGCTTTACACGACACATAAACCTGAACACTGAAAACTCAAATGTGCACTTTGCACATGTTGAGAAAAACAACACCGAAACCAAGAAAAGTTGAAGGACCAGCACCATAAAGGCGTGCTTGGGTTTTGTAGAAATAGAAGATTTTAGATGCAATGAATTTAAAATGCTTATTAATTGATTTTCTAGTGGCGAGATTTAGCATCTCTATTGCTTTCAGTGTAAGGTGCCACACGAGATGCAAGAAGTGGTGCAGAAGTTACATGCAATGTGCTACATGAATGAAACTTTCAGTATTAATGCTTGACATCATTAGAATCATGTTTCTATTAAAACGATTCTAGTAAAATGATTTTTAAGAATAATTTACATGTAGGTACTTAGAAAATTGTAGTAGTAGGCCATATTCAGGTTTAGACAGTTCCATGCAATAATCACTGACAACGTTAAAAATTATTTGTCTAAATGAAATGTTTGATTAATTTTGTTATGCTTGAACTTGTTTATGAGTACTTGTACTAAATAAGAAATGCAAACTTAAAATGCATTGAATTGCCTTTTTCCCTTAGGCTGCATTATTTCACAGCCTGGTAATGAACTTTGCTACTTTTTTTCAAATATTGCTTTATCTGTTTTGTATATGGAACTTTCTATTAACAATGATAATGATAAGTTATCTAAGGTGCACAAATGCCAGTGGTGTCTTGGCACTAGGCCCTACCATACTGCTTAAACAGGGGTCTAAGGGTGGAAACTCGATTAATTTACCTCTCGTAATGAACTAGTGAACGGCCAGGTTTTAAGAAGTTTCTAAAACTCAAAAGTTGGGCTGGCCTCTTAAATGTTCAGGTACGTTTTTCCACAGATGGGCTGCAATGTGGATAAAGCTCCTACCCCCCCAGTTAGATTTCCTGAATTTATGAACATTGACAGTCCAGGAATTGGTTGAGCATAGTAACCTACTGGGGTTGTACCAACTGGGATTTCTTTTTAAGTAGTCTAATGCAGCTCCATATTGTGTTTTGTGGGCCAGACAGAGAGTTTTGAATATGGCTCTATTCTTCACAGGCAACCAATGAGGATCTTCTATTGTCCCTGACACCAACTGAAATTTTGTAATTTTCTTGAGCAGTCTGGTCGCTGCATTTTGAAGGCACTGAAGTTTTTTCAGGAAACGCTGCTGAACACCTACATATAGGGCATTATAATAGTCCAATCTTGATAGCACAAGTGCTGTTATTACTGTTTTCTGTAATTCAAAAGATATATACAAAAAGATCTACCTAGTTTTAAATAGTAGAAAGAAACAGGTTGAAGTGAGATTGTTTATCTTAGAATTGAATGACAGACTGGAGTCAAAAGTTATCCCCAAATTATTTTACAGTAGTTACTGGTGTAGGTAATGAGCCTAGCGTTTGTGGCCACCAAGATTGGTTCCAGATTGGTAAGTTCTTTGCAAAAAAAAGAACCTTCATTTTTGCTGAGTTGAGCATGAGGCTGTTTACATACATTCATTGAAAACTTGCCCCATACAGCAATGGAACGTTTCGGCTTTCTCTGCAACATTATTTGAAATAGTCACAATAAGCTGTGTGTTGTCTGCGTATGCTACAGGAGCAAAGCTGAAGGATCAAATTAATTTTGTCAAAGTAGCCACATAGATATTAAAAAGAGCGGGGCTCAATGATGAGCCCTGTGGAACCCCACAATGCAGTGTGAAAGACTTAGGGCCTGATTATGAGTTCAGCAGTCCATTGGACCGCCGAACCCGTGGTGGAGGCACGGTGGCAGTCGGGGAAACCGCACCAGTGGTTTGACTGCCGTAGTACAAGTACAGCAGTCAAGGCATTTAGGGACTGGTGCAACCACCAGGGACCATGATCTCTAGCGGTGGCGAGGCACTGTGAGACTGCAACCTGTTTGGCACCCCTGATGCAGCCCCGCCAAGCACATTACGAGTTTCCTCACTGCCAGCGGTCTCATGACGGTGTTTACGCCATGAAACTGCTGGCGGTGAGGAAACTATAGGGCTATTGTCTCTTGCCATGGGGATCCATGCAGGGGGCACAGAGTGTGCTGCCCTGTCTGCATTCATGCCCAGTTCCTGCACAGTATGGACTTAATAGTCCATACCGTGCTGGAAATTGCTTTGGCGTTCCCATTGCGATGCCTTTTTCAAAGGCACTGCTGTGGGAATGTCAAAGGACCATTCGCCAGACAACGAGAATACTCGTAATCTGCTGGACGGTCGGCGGTCACGTTTGGTGGTGCCGGAGCTGGGCGGTGACGTGCCGCACCGCTCCTGCACTCCCAAATTCATAATCAGGCCCTTAGAAAACAAGTCCCCCAAAGCCACTGAATGTTCTCTCTGAGAAAGAATGCAACAGAACAATTTTAAGGCCGAGCCTCCAATTCTGATTTCAGTAATGGACTCTATCAGGATCTCATGATTTACAGTGTCAAAGGCTGCAGACAGATCTAATAGGATCGTAACACTCTTCCCACCACGTCCATTATACTTCTCACATGGTCTGCAGCCACAACCAATGTGGACACCGTGCTGTGATTTGGCCTAAAACCAAATTGCGCTGAGTACAAAACAAAAAGAACAGATGATGGAGGGAATGCTGTATTAATCAAACATTCAACCCCAGTCACAGATCTGGGTTAAATCAATTGTTTTTTTGCACGCCACACCATTCCAACTTAGACCCAGCCATATGCAAATCAGTCTTGACTCTGTTCCCCATGAGAAGAGTCCAGCCTGAACTGCCAGGCCAGGCCTTTCCTGGACCAGAAACAAGCATCCTAGGACCGGTTTCTGGGTAACACCACTCATCAGCCAGGCCAGCTTGAAATTGGTGGAGTAGCGAGCACGGGACCCACGTCTGGGCATACCCTTCCCACTTAGGGCGACAAATGCAAAAAGAACAGATTATGGACGGAATGCTGAATTAATTAAACATTCACCCCCAGTCACAGATCTGGGTTAAATCCATCTTTTTTTTTTTTGCACGCCACGCCATTCCAGTTTAGACCCAGCCATGTGCAAATCTGTCTTGACCCTGTTCCCCATGGGACCTGTCCAGCCCTCGAACTGCCAGGCCAGGTCTTCCCTGGACCAGAAACAAGCATCCTGGGACTGGTTTTAGTGTCACATCCCTCACCAGGCAGGCTAGCTTGAATCTGGTGGCGTAGCGAGCACGGGACCCAAGTCTGGACATACGGGTCCCACTTAGGGTGACAAATGCTAAAACAGATGATCCATAACATTATTCTCCTCCACGAATTTTGACAGGATAGAATCCATGAATTTTTCCAAAACTTGTGCTGGTAGAGGCAACTGAGAGATAGGGCATTAATTCTTCATCTCTCTAGGATCTAGTGTTGGATTTTTCAACAGGGGGAGAATCGAGGTGCTCTTCCAATCTAGAGGAAAGGAACCAGATTTCAGAATGGTATTAAATAACCGAGTAAGGTTAAGTGAGATTACGCCCACAATCTCATGTATTATTTTAGGAGGACATGGATCTGAGGGAGCCCCTGAATTTATTTGACCGACCAATTCGACCACTCTTTCCTCTATAAGAGGAGGGAGATTACCTAAAGAGTTTAGGTCTATGGCTTGATTATTGTCCGTCAGAGGAGAGGCTCGTATTTAACTTGCTAAAAATTTCCTCAACTTTACTTTTGAAGAAATCTGCAAGTTGATTGCAGAACTGCTGGCAGGGAACTAAGGTAGAGTTTGAGTCTATACGAGATAGGGTCTCAACGGTTTACAAAGTTCTTTGGTTGAGTTCTTTGCACCGTAAGTTTTTCGGGAAAGAATTTAGTCTTTTATCTAAAAAAAACACATTTTTTATAATCTACAAGTAGGTTATTATATTTAACTTTTTCTTCCTCTCTATTCTGCTTCCTCCACACCTGTTCTTGTCTTCTACATTTCCGTTTCATCTCCTTAAGCAGTAAGGAAAACCAAGGGGCCGAGGGTCTTTTTCTGTGATTCTTAACAACATTGGGGCATATTATCAAGAACGGCGTTAACATTATCGCCGGTTTAGCGGCAGAAAACTGCATATCAAAATTGTACTTGATGGATGGAAGACTGATCACATGATGGTCAGACCATTGTGGAAAGACAACTAATGTCATATATCGATGATTTCAAGTATAAAAAGTGCCTCTGCAAAGGAGGAGAGGGGGCTTTTCTTCTTGAGACTTCTACTGCTGCTGCCACTGTGGCTGCAGCTGATCAATTTGGAATCCTTCTTTGCCAACAACCTGATTACTTTTGCATGCCCTTTCCTTTCTCTCTTTGCAAATCAACTGCCTGCTGAACTATTTGGAACCATCTGGTTAGAGACCAGATCTGAACTTTCCTGACTTTGCTCCATTCCCCTTTGCCCATGCCCATGGACCTTCTTCTAGTGGAATTTAACTTGATCCCGTAGCCCCTTCTGAGAGAACGCTTTTGAACAATCCTCCTGCCTTCATTGATAGTAATATTCTGTAACCTTAGTCATCCTCTTTACTAAATGTGTGGTTTATTACTGTGAGTGGTAAGATTTATAATTGAGGGCGTGGTCTGTCAATGTAGCGGGCGTGGTCTGGCCACATAGCAAGATGGCCACTTAATTCTGGAGCTCCACGCTGTGAGGAGCCCTGGACGGCGGCGTGAGGACCTCCCGGTAAATTTATACCGGCTTAAGCCCTGATATCGGATGGTGAAGCTGTCAGGGATATATTGATGACGGACCCACTAGTGGCGGATTTCCTCAGGCACCGTTTCCTTCAGGAGAGCTTCGAGAGATCCTGCGAGCGGAAGATGGGGGCCTATGGCCCGTGCACGGAGCAGTTTTTCTGAACATGTGAGATATGTGCACCGCAAACCTACACTCACCGGCAACCCGGAAGCTGAGTCCCACTCCTCATGGCTTCATGTTGAAGTGCGGTATCTCGGTCCGGCTCATTCTCCTGAAGTGAAGTCTACCTCAGGCCTCCCACTGAGCTGCGACGTTCCTGAAGTAAATTAAGATGGTGGCCTATATTGCGCGCATAGAGCCATTGCGAAGACTCAGTGAGGTATGTGTGCTGTGACTCCAGGCTTTTCTGCAACTTTGAAACAGAGTCTTGCACGTTCTTGCTGCATGGTGAAGTGAGGTGTCTTGATCTGACTTTCCCTCATGACGAGAAGGTATGTGTTGTCGTCGGGCCAAAGAGGCCTTCTTAATGACCTCAGGCCCCTTACCGGGCTGTAATTATCGTTTTCCTCAGAGTAGCCCTAACGATCTGAAATACTTTTATTTTGCCACCATCACTTGTCAAACCCACACGTGCGATCTAGGACCTCTAATCAATCATTATTTTGACTTACCATCCCAGTCCTCTTTTCTAAAAGAAAACTCACTTTCATAAAAGAGGAAAAACCGATTTAAATAAAAATACATCTCTTTCAACATTAACAAGGTTTGTGTAGCAACAGTCTGTATTTCATCTCAGGCGAGATAGTCTAGGCCCGCAACTACCGTGAAAAACACACGCACAACGAACAACGATACAGACTCTGGTGGGTTTATTGACTCTAGGATTGCTACTAGTATTTAGTATTTACGAGGACCTCAAATATATAGAGTGTATTGTCAGCTATTGGCCCTGACGGATGTGGGCTCCTCTGCTACAGCCTTGATCTCTCTTCTCCTTTGATACAATGCCTATTTGCCTGCAGTAATTGAGTTAGCGAGTGTGCTGTTTACCGACCTCTCTATAGGTTGGTTTATCAGGACACCTCTTGTAGGGATTTGCCCTAGATGGAGGCACATAGGAAGGGCTGAACTATATGACTGTATTACGCTCTTAGAGGTCAGTATATATAATTACTGGCTCACATACTAGCCACTCCTGACTACTGCCTCTGCAGATGGATTGATCCTTACCGGCAAACATGTATTGCAAAAAAGATAGCCATATCAGGAATCTGAAAGCACAGCAAGGAGTCGGATCATCCACTTACTGGGGCTGAAGAGATCATCACATCAATACTCTCTCTTTTTTGGCCTTCCTGGGTGCATCTACACTCACTGATCACCACATAGTAGACATCAGTTGGGCAAAAGCACTTAGGCATCAGAAGATTGACACAGAAAAACCGGTGATGCCTTCTGATAGGGCGCCTGGAAAACCCGCCAGAAAACTCCTCTTTAACCAGGGCCGTCCTGCCTCAGAAACAAGTGGAGCCATCCTGTCGGCTCAGAAACTATCTAACCCTACGATGGCAACCTCAACGGACTCCACCATGGATCGGATATTCCAGGAAATCTCTGCAGTGAGGCGACAGAGGGCATGGAGACCTCTATAGCTACCCTCACGACTGAGCCTAAATCTATCCGCACAGACATCGCTGGATTCTAGTGCCAGATGGATTGCTTAACTGCGTGGGTGGCAGCGGTAGAGAACTGCCTTGATGTTATACCAAACCGAGACCAAGAGCTTCTCTTCCTCAGGAGCAAAGTAGTAAATCTGGAAGATAGAAGCCGTCGAGACAACATCTGCTTTTTTGGCTTTCCGGAGAAAATAGAAGGCTTGGATGCCAAATCCTTTCTTAGAGATGCCCTACCAAAGCTCACAGGTCTTACTTTCGACCCAACATTAGACATGCAGAGAGCCCATCGCATCGGATCGCCCAACATAGGGAAAAATATGCGACCACACCCCCTCATCGTCTGTTTCCTACACCATGAACAGGCCCGTCAATTAATCATTGCGGCTCGTACCCATGGCCTGTACGCATTCGAAGGTCATGAGATCAGAATGGCAGTGGATTTCTCGAAAGAAACTAATGACAGTCGCAAAGCTTTCCTTTCTCTTAGACCCCACCTGCGACAGCTTGATATCAAGTATGGCCTCTTTGAGCCTGCACTTCTGCAGATCCCTAAGGATGGGATATCCAAGGAATTCTTTAATCCAGAGGACCTTCGTCATTTCTTGGATAGTCTTACTCCTCAAAATATGGAATGTACTGCGTCTCTACAAGAACTTGGATCCCAACTCTTGTCATCAAATTCTACGATACCCTCTGGTGGGACCCGATGTAAACCAAACCAGTTTCAGAGTAGGGGTCAAGACCCAGATCGACCTGTTCGCTCCCTGGGAGATAGAGCACAGACCCTTTAGGCAGTGGCTGCCCTCACGCATGAAAGACACAGGGACAAATCACGCTCTCCTCTAAAGCCCTCTTTATCTGAGGAGGGTGTTTCCTGAACTTTGGATGATTGACCTCCCTACATCTATGAGAAGATGGATGCTTTCTGCCTTTACATCCACTGCAGAAGATGATTGGATGAGTACCTGAATACTTGCCTATTTGTTATTCATTACTTGCTCTATAATGTTCCTCTTTTCCCTGATTCCCTCTCTCACACCCCCTCTTCCTTTCTTATCATACACCTATGATAATGTCTAATTGTTCTCACAACGTTTTGCAAAGCTTGTTTGATTGTACTCTCCATATTGTAAATATTATATAATACGGATTAAGACATCTGGCTATATAAACATGAACTCCTGCTTACTTGTTATGCATTATTTGCTCCAAAATGTTCTTCTTCCTTTGATAATATTTAACTGTCATTACTATGTTATGTAAAGCTTGTTTGATTGTACTCTGCATATGGTTAACTTTACATGACACAGATCATTCCCTTCCTTCCCCTCCTTTTCCCTCCCCCTGACCCCCTCTTCTCCATTAACACTGCACTCTTGTAATGCTTGTCTTCTCCTCATCTCCCCTCGACTTTTAAATACGACCTTTACATCATTGACCGTATACTCTCAACCTCAATACTGTCAATATTATTGCATAGGTGCGTTTCTCTTTTGACATTGCGGCCAGATGGGGCTCCTTTGAAGCTTATAGCCTGAAAACTTAGACCCGTAGAATGCAGTCCTATACCCCTAGTGCTGAGCCTGTGCAGTGCATTTGCTCCTTTTCTCTTCCCCATTCCTTTCTCCAGCTTCTCCAGAACCTCGCTTTTCCTCCTTCTCACTTGTCCTTCCATGTACACACAGGCGACTTTTACATTTACCCTTCACAACTCTCTAGTTTCTTAGGAAGTATTTGAGAGAGTTATTACCCTTGTCCTTGGTCTTTCTCCATGTCCTGAGTCTTCCTCCCTCCCTTTTCCCTCTCCTTTTGTTCACTCCCTTTCCCTTGCATAGACAATCCCCTTATTCCGACCCACAGTTGTTTCTGATATCCCTTCACCTGTGCAGCTTTTACCTCTCTATTTTATTCTTTTTCCTTGCTCTTCCCCCAGAATCTAACACCTCTTTTTTCCTCCACCAGCTATTCTTTAAAAAACAACCTCTTTTGATCTCCAATGCACACATGACAGCAAACTTTTCCTCTTCCTCTCATCCAATACGCATTATCTCGTGGAATGTCAATGGTCTCACACATTCGCCCCATAGGTAAGCCCTATAGGGACTCCGTAGTGGGGGCTTAGGTGAAATGCCACACATTGTTTTGACTTAACGCATATTTTTGTCTTTTGGATTCTTTAACTAACAAGAGCCCCTTTGGCTTTATATTACAGTGGGAACTTCCTGTTTCCTTCAAGCACGGCAACTTCAGGACAGTGTGGCAACATATTCAAACTTCTTTTGACTTTTAATTACGTTGACATCCGTCTTTATGTGTTGGAAGGATACATCTTTAGTTTCCCAGCACGGGTAAGGCCATTAACTGTTTGGAGATTCTTTTGCACTCAAGTAACCCTTCTTTGCTTGTATGATAAACAGGCTCTTGAGATTTTCTTTTGATTCTCTTGTCAGGTAATGTATGTCTCCTTACATTACATCGGTATTATTAAAACCTCCTTCAAGACTAGAGAAGGTAATTTTGCTCACCATCACAACCTCTGTTTTTCAGAGCAGAAGATTCAGTGGGTACTTTTTGGTCTCATCGGCATGTCTTTATGGTCACTATTCTGAGCTTGAGGAGGACTCTTCTAATGCACAATTCTTTTATTCACGGGCCTTTTCTTGGTTTTCAGTTCTTATTTCTTTTTTTCTTATCAGTCTGCTGCATCACATTCTCACTATGTAAGCATTACTTTTGGTGAAAGGATATCTAGTTGACTTAATAGTTTTGTCCGGTCTTGGACTATCTTCCATTACTCCCCACCTGTGACTGTCTAGCATGAAATTGTATTTCTCTTTAAATAAATGTGTTCTGATTCTTTAGAGAGCAGAGATCTATAGTAAGACCCCTTATATGTAATATTACTTAGTATGTTTTTTTCTATAAATCCTCCAGGTCTGTTCTTTTACATGGCTACCTGATGAAGGCATAATGCCGAAACGCGCGTAGATACGAATTTCGGCAGCCATGACAGCGACAAATGTTTTTAATCATGACAATGTATCTTTACACTGAGCTGTAGACATTCTTGTGTACAGTCCTTGTCCTATCTGAAAAATATAAAGCACCTATGCTCTTTACTCTTGTATCATTTAAAATAATTGTACATAAACAGTCGCAGTACAAATGAATGAATGAGTGTGCCTGCGCAGTTAAAGAGTAATAATGGACTTGTACTTTGATTAATAGCTGCTCATTTTCATCAACTACATTGTATTATCTGCTTTTATAATATTTCCTTTTTCTCTACTTTTTTACTAAAAAGGAAAAAAATAACCTTATAAAAATGTTATATAAATAAAGCATATATTTTTTATATATACCTGGTTGATTACATATTTATTCTGTAAATCTTATAGGTCCACTCCTTGTTATATCATATTTCCTAAATGTGTTTTTTGCACTTGTAATGGTCTCACACATTACATTAAGCGTAAGAAAGTGCTCTGTTATTTGCAAATGAAAAGAGCTGATATTGTCCTTTTACAAGAGACGTATTTGGATGCATTGGAATCCACCAAGCTATGACGAGAATGGGTGGGAAAAGTAATTCATTGTGACGACACAGTCTCCCACCAAGGAGAGTCAGTCACGGAAATGTGGAGTGGCTATCCTCTTGCACAAATCCCTGCCCATCACAACTGTAAAGACCTGGGTTGATCCATATCGCAGATATGTCTTTGCTAAGTTAAAAATAGGGTATGGGACCCTTTATGTTGGCTCAGTATATGCTCCAACGGGAGCTAAACGCTCCTATTTTCTTAGCCTAAATCGCTTACTAGTGGAAATTGGAGCATCCAGCTATGTCATTGGTGGAGACTAGAATCTTGCCCGTGATGCAGTCTTAGATAGGACGGACCCCTTGGACAGGTGTAATGAGGGAGATAGAGCCTTATTGGGAGACAACACATTGGATCATGGACTGGTGGATTATTGGCGTCTTTGTCATCCCACAGACCAGGAGTATACCTTCCTCTCCTCTGCTCATAGCACTCAGCCTAGGATAGACTATTTTCTTATATCCCACTCTGTAGTTGCAATTACTAGTGAATCTCGTATATTGGAAGCTGCTCTCTCTGATCACTCTCCGGTTCTCTGTGCTCTTGGCGTAGCTTTAGTATCCCCAGGCCTTAAACCATGGCGAATGAACATTCAGAGATACCCTCACCCCAGGGCAGGGTCCAAATGTGTTCTCATCTCTCTGAATACTTAATCAATAATAAAACATTAGTTATTTCTTGTAGAACTATATGGGCTGCTGTGAAAGCAACTGTTCGCGGACAGCTGATGTGGGATGCGGCAGAGGCCAATAAGATGGCATCCCTTCGTCGCACTGAACTTGAGGATCAAATTATATCTCTCACGCTCCTATATTCCTACAAACCCACAGTGCCCAATTGCCGATGCCTAGAACTAGTCAGAAGTGAGCTCAAACATTTATACACCTCCAAAGCTGAGTATGCCCTTCAGCATCTAAAAGGCAGGCATTATGAACAAGGGGAGAAAGCAGGCTGTTTACTTGACGCACAGCTGAAACAGCATGAAGCAGCCATGGCTAACCCTGCCATACGATCGGAAACAGGTGTGATTCTTACTAAACCCCAAGACATAGTCAACACTTTTGCATCATTTTATGAGAGGCTCTATACCACTGAGACCCCGGCAACTGAAGATCAATTAACCGCCTACCTTGCGGATATTGATCTTCCACACCTCACAGACGAAGCTAGAGATTTACTTAATGGTTACATCAGCAAAGAAGAAATTGCTGCAGCCATTGCCAAATTACCATACCACAAATACCCAGGAGAAGATGGTTTCCCTGCGGAATATTATAAATGGTCTGGTGAGAAAGTAATTGATACTCTACATGCCGCCTTCCATGAAGCTGTTCAGACAGCCTCGCTAGGCCATATTTCAAACAGAGTGCTGATTGCGGTTATTCCTCAACCAGGCAGAGACCCACTTGCTTGTGGTAGTTATCGCCCTATATACCTTATAAATGGAGACGTTAGAATTTTGGCAAGTATTTTGGCGGCACGACTACGCAAAGTTATCCCATCCTTCATACACCATACACAGGTTAGCTTTGTTCCAGGCTGTTCCTCCAGGAACCACCTTTGAACACTAGCCCACACTTTGTGGTCTGCAAAAGAAATGGCGGAAGATGGGGTGGCTCTTTCCTTGGATGCAGAAATAATTTGACCCCATTGACTGGGGTTACCTCTTTGCCACCTTGAAAAGCTTTGGCCTAGGCAATCAGATAATCGCTAAGGTCTGCCTGTTATATGACAACCCTGTAGCCCAGGTTAATTGTGGAGGATTTATTTCAAGCCCTTTTCCAATTCGTAGGGGTACCCGTCAAGGATGTCCCCTGTCCCCCCCTTCTATTCTTGCTGGCAATGGAACCCCTTGCTTCCCTTATCCGCCAATCACCGCTGATCCAGGGTATACCTATAGCAGGAGATATATCCAGGCTATACCTATATGCTGATGACATCCTCCTTACTCTAAAGGATCTCCATCACTCTTTGCCAGCCTTGCTAGAGATTATTGACACGTTTGCAGCTCTTTCCAGTTCTAAGGTCAACTGGGACACAAGTGAGGCTCTTCCGCTCTCATCTGGCACCACAAAAGCATCGATTGATGGTTATCCCTTTTGCTGGAAATCGTCGCAACTAAAATATCTGGGAATCTAGGTTAATCATTGCTTGGAAGGAATGGTCTCGGACAATCTGTCTCCCCTCATTGCACAAATGGAAACTGATTTCGCCAAATGGTCTCTTTTGGGCTTTTCCATGTGGGTAAGAGTACAGGCTGTAAGGATGGTCAATTTACATCGCTTTACTTATGCTCTAGGAATACTACTGATTGTAGTACCTCTGTCCACGCTACGTCGCATAGACGCCCTGTATACTGACCTTTGTTTGGGGATCCATGCATCCTTGTCTAGCTGCTGCTATACTAATGGCTCGCCGCTCCCAAGATGGTTTAGGTGTACCATCTCTGGAGCAATATTCTTTAGCTCTGCACCTTTCGCAATTAGCCTATCTACTCCCAGGCAGGAATGACCCTCCACAATGGGCCACAACAGAACACTCACCACTTAACCATCATTTTACTACATGATTTTGGGAATTCATCTGACATTTAGTTTAGTTTAGATTTATACAGCGCGTAGCTGCCCCAGCAACGGGGCGTCCCAGCGCTACCCAAAGTACAGGTGGCTTAAAAATAACGTCCAGCCCACATGGAAAAAGAAAAATTAAGCCGGGAAAAGCCAGGTCTTTACGGCTTTACGGAAAGCCAGATGATTCTGGAGCCCTCTGATGGAAACTGGGAGGGAGTTCCAGAGTTTAGCTGCCAAAACTTTGAAAGATCGACCACCCGCTCGCGCTCTTAAGATTCGGGGGTACAAATGAGTCCTTGGTTAGCTGAGCGTAAAGAGCGACTCGGAACGTACGGCACAAGTAAAGCTGCCAGGACCGGAGGTGCTTGTTGAGTCATAATTTTATGGGCAACACACAGTGTCTTAAACTGGATTCGTTTTTCTACAGGTAACCAATGTAGTTTAGGTAGAAGTTTGGACACTGAGCATGATTTTGGAAGGGCCAACACTGCGCGGGCTGCCACAATGTCACCTTTTGCACACTGCGCTCTCCACAGCCAAAATTTGTAGCTTAAGGCAGTGGAGATTACCCAACCCCCCTTCACAGGAGGATTGGATGGTAACAATGATTCAGACAGCATCTCACGAACATGTACTATATCGACTGCAATACCAGGAGGAAGTGTTCCAACAAGTATGGGCTCCTTTTCTTTGAGACCCTTGAATATTTTCTGTCCCCGTCTCACCCTCCCCTCTCTATTTTGCCCTTCCTTCTTTTCCGCCTGCTTCCCCCTCCTCTTTTATCCCCTTCTCTTCCTCCCCCTTTTTTTCTCTCCCCCTTGTCCCTTCTCTCCTCTCTTTTCTCATTGTGCACATGCATTTCCCTCCCCCTTTCTCCCTTCTTCCCTCCCATTCTCCTCCCTTCAATCCCTTCCCCCTCTCTCCCATCTCTTCTTTTCTTCTTCACCCCCATCCCCTCCTTTCGGGCAAGGAGACAGCAACCTTACTCTTCCATGACTAATTTGCATCTTCAATGGCCAGCACACCCTACATATCCAAAATTCTGTAGGTCCAACTTTGTTCCTTTCACCCATGATCTGTTCTGTCTAATTTGCCCTGTGACTATGAACAATATAGAGTGGGGGCTACTATACAGAGCATGCACAATTTCCTTTTCTTCTGTCATTTGCTGCTCATCCTCTATATAACCCCTTCTTTTCCCTCCCTCCCTCTATTCTGTGCAGTTTTTCCTCCTTATTAGCACACTTGCACTTGTATTGTCAATAGACTGCTGCTGAGTCCATCACGTTGTGCAATACTTATATGCATATGCTTGCCTTTAATCTTCAATAAAGAATTACGAAACAGAAAAAAAGATTTATAATTGAACTGCCTAAAATGTTTCTTATATGCATTGATTTTAAATCTTTAATACAATAACCAAATTACCTAGATTGCCTGAGTCTTGCCATTGTCTATTAATGTTCTTTCCATAGAACTGTGCTCATGAGATTGATTTCTAAGTGAGTGACACTTATAGAGTATGGTTATGAGAGTAGTGTATTTGAAACTTATTTCTAACTTATGAATTGGCTACCAATCACTGGTCCTCATGGGGTAGCCATCGGTTGGGGCATCCTGATTTCTCACCCATCAGTATGACGAAGACAGGTCAATCTGTGGACCAATGCCTCTGTGATAAAGTGTAGAATCTGAGTTCAGTGACTAACGTTGTGAACTCGTTTTATGGGCCCAGAACAGTGATTAGATAGACAGAAAGGGTTTCCACTGCAGAAAAGGCATTTCCATTTGTTGCTCAGCTGTGTGAATGGCTTAAACCATTCATCCTAAATTCTTTATCCTAGGCTGTCCAGAGCGACCAATTACAATTGCATGGGTACTTAATTAGGTTGTGTATCAGAAACCACAGAGGCATTTTCTGCAAAGTTACCATCTTCTGGTTACACGTGCAGTGCGCGTTGACCAACTTTAGCCATCGTGCAATGATAGACTCAAATGTAAATGAAAGTTAGCGTCACCGTTTTGTGAAATAAAAAAGGGATTGATTGATTAGTGCCATGTGCTGTAGTCATGGGGGCAGATTTACAATTCCTGGCGCATCCCTGCAAATCAGCAGGGATGCGCCAGGAAACTTACGACACGCATCACCATCCTTGCGCCACCACTGATGCGCCGCATTTACAATGCGGCGCATCATGGCGCAAGGAAATGCAGATGCGTGTCGCATCTGCCGTCAGTAACGTTGGCGCAGTGCTGGAGTTGTAGTCGCAGGCGCGACGCAACTCCAGCACTGTGCCGACCCGGCCTATCTTGTACATGGTGCGTCACACCTTACGCCTGCTTCATGCAGGCGCAAGGTTTAGACGCACCGGGGTCGGAAAGTGACTGAGTGAAATCTAGTAGATTTCACTCAGCCACTTTTGCGAGGCGTTCCTGCGCCGGAACGCCCCCCCCTGCTCCGGAACGCCCACATGAAACCTGACGCAGGTTTCATGTGGCGCAGGGCTTTACAACGTGATGCATCTCCCTAGATGCGTCACGTTGTAAATACCCCGCAGCATGGCGCTGGCTTTACGCCGCCGTTGCGTCACAGAAGTGACGCAACGGCGGCGCTAAAGTGGCGCAAGGGGCTTGTAAATCTGCCCCTCATGGTGCTTTGTGACACAGGGACCGTACCATTATTTAGAACCGTGAACGGAGGATGTTTTGTAATACTGCATTTTGGAAAAAGTGTTATTTTCCAACTTTAACCAGACTCATTTAAACTTCATAAAAACGAAAACATAAATAATATACTCAAATATACGATCTAAGTTTCTGCCGAGATTTTTTTTAGGAGCATGTTTTTATGAGAAAACATGAATGTACTGTACGTATTTCCAGCATAGGGTTTTTCAAAGGAAATGTTCGACTTCTTTGCTGTCTCTCTAAAATTGCAACACCGTTATTTGATTTTTATTGAAGTTACAGAGAGCAGCTTTAAACCATTTACGCCCTCATTATGTTTTAGCTAGAATCTGGTGTGAGGACAGCGGGGTTGGAATCAATGGTTTTGTCAGTTTAGCAACAAAGTCTATGGAATCCAAACTTTCTCCCGGGAATGGGGAATAACCACCAGGTTCTCTACTGTGTATTTTTTGCCAATTCCAGGGACAAATCTGATGACATTTTCTGCATGCTCCAAGCAGGGGTAAGATGGCAGAAGGAGGTTGAGTGGAAGAGGGTGGGGCAAGGGAGTCAGGGAGTGGTGAGCAAGGGTTCGGGGAAGCTTTGTCTGTTCCCCCTGCTTTGTAACCTGGGCAGGAGAGATGGGGACATACAGGACCAGATATTGGCATTTGCCTGAAGCTGAATCTGTGTCTAGCTGGGGCACAGCGGAAAGGGGCATACAGCCCTAGACACTACCATCAGCCTTGGCAATTTGTGATCAGTGGGGGGCAGAGGGAGAGAGGGTAGGAATGGGCTGGGTGCCTGTCTGCTCTGGGACACAACCTGGTGCCTAGCATTCAGAGGGGCTGTGGAGGAAGAGGATGGGAAGAATGTGGTGCCCTGACTGAGGGAGCATGAGATTACAGGCTTGGGTGGATATTGGGCAGATATCCTTCCTGCAGCCTATGCTCTCCCCAATGCAGGGGTTTCACCATGTGCATATATATCCGCACCCTCTAAAACCAGGCTGAGTGGCTGAGGCACAGAATTCCCCAGTTCAAATTTTGCATACCCATGACATGTGGCCCCTGTAATTCCACAACTGAAGACACCATGGGTCTGATTCACAAAGGCAAACAAACTTAATACGTTTGTTTAGGTATGTTTCCTATTCACAAAGGTATTTTATGATTAGTATCTACACAACTGCAGAGGCTCCGCACATAGAAAGATAGGACTTTCCTATCTTTTTATGTGCGGAGACTCCGCAGTCGAAAAGGCACTACTTGTAAATTTCCTTTGTGAATAGCAAACAAACTTAAACTTACAAAAAGTTTAACGTTGTGAATCAGGCCCTGAGAAACTTAGGGGCATATGTACAAGCCCCTATCGCCACGGGAACGTCACTTTTTGTGACGTTCTCATGGCGATAGGGGCCTCGCCTTATGTACAAGGCAGCGTTAGGCCACTTAACGTGGCTTAAAGCTGCCATGTACATAAGGCCCCCTTTCAAGCTATGTTTAGCTTGAAAGGGGCGTGCAGTGGGTGTTGTGGTGGGCGTTCCACAGCAACTCCCATTGTATTTGATGCTGCCCCCTATGTACAAGGGTGGCGTACATAGGATGCAGCGCCAAAATTAAGACAAGTAAAACCCTGGTCGTAAGGTGGCGAAACGAGGAGAAATGCATTATTTCTCCTCATTTTTGCTTTTTCCATGTGTGCTGCCTTGTGCAGCACACATGGAATAAGCAAAATGCCATGGTTTGTTTATGTACAGGAAGGTGTCCCTTCCTGTACATAAACAAACCTTTTAAAAATGCAATTTTGTAACTTTCATGTGTACTGCATGAAGCAGCACACATGAAGGTTACAAAATGGCATTTTAGGATTGCTTATGTGCAGGAAGGGACACCTTCCTACACATGACCAATCCTCCCCTGCACACAGACACCCTTGCACTCTGGTGCAAGGGTGCCTGCGTTGGCGCTAAGTTGTTAAACTTAGCGCCATCGCAGGGGGAAACGCAAGGCTGCACCACATTCTTGTAAATATGGTGCAGCCTTGCGTTTCCGAAGTGGTGGAGCGTGTCGTTAAGCCCAGGAGGCTAACGAAAAGCTCTGCCACTTCGTCGTACATATGGCCCTCAGAATTGCAAGTGGTTGAAATCCACATAGAGTTACTGCTCCGGGTGGAATATCGATGTTCGTAATGATGGCCTGAGTTATTGACTGTTTTTGAAAAGTAATGTGAATGGTACCCCAACATGTGTTTTCTGCATACATGTTTGCAAATGTATAATACAGAACTTAACTTGTGAAAATCATTGGTGACTCTGAGCTGGGGCATGACATTGCAGATGCATTGTTTTGATTCTGTGTGCTTTGCACAACATCTGAACCCAATGGCCTTTGGATGCTCGAATCAGGAGGGGTGACAAAGATAGACCCCTAGGGGGATATTCACAACATTCGGCAAAAACTAACGCTAACCTTAGTTAGCGATAGTTTTCGTATCGCCATGTACTGCAGGAAATTATCGCCATGTTAGCGGCGCATTCACAACACGCTGCTAACAGACGATAGTTTCCCCTACCGGCTAAAATATCCGGCGTTAAGATCAGTGCCACAGCGATAAAAATCATCACGCTAACGTAAAAAAGTGGCAATGGGCCAATTAGCGATCAGGAACAGCACGCTAATTAGCGTCAGAGCACCTTTTTCATGTTAGGCAGGAAAAATCACTATAAAACGCCTGCTATGCAGCCCAAACACCACAAAAGAAAAAAAAAAGAAGAAACATTTGAGAGAAACCATGGAGGAAGCTGGACCCAGCACTGAGGCCAACAACAACCCCACAAACACCCAGGAGGACCAGCCAGAGACCCAGGGGAAGGCCAAGGAGAAGAGGAAGACGCGGTTCAGTCAGCAGGAAAACCAGGTCCTGATGGCGGAGGTGACTGAACACCAACACCAACTTTTTGTCACCTCCACTGTGTCATTGGCAACCAAAAATGCAATATGGCAGTCCATCGTGGCCAAGGTGAATTCTGTCGGAGAGGTGAGGAGGACAGTGGACGACTGCAAGAAGCGTTGGCATGATGTGAAGCGCAAGACCAAGCTGAAACTTGCAGCCAACCTGAAAGCAGCAATGCAGACTGGAGGTGGGAGTCCAGCGCCACAGGAGGAGCTGGATGTGTTGGAGGAACAGGTGTCCCAAGTCATCAGCGAGGAGACGGTGGTTGGAGTTCCGGGACAGGATACTGCTCAACACGACCAGACACAACAGCAGCAGGGTGAGTACCAGCCAGTGACTGGGGGGACGGGGGAGATGGGCCCAATGGCACTCATGTACAATTAAACATATCGCAGTGCACACCCACAGTGACTGCGGATCATGTCCCGGATACCTTTGGCCCTGGCGGCATAGACACATATCACCCTACCCACCCAATACATTGCAAGACACATATTGGTGGACTCACAGACCTGGAAATGTGCACAGAAAAGTCAAACAAATATAGTCCAAGTATCATATCCGACCACAAAATAAGGGCTACGTGAAAGAGCAAAGGCCCACATTAATTGGAGATGCAGCAGGCTGTCAAAAAGGCCCCATTGCCTCAACAACACGCATATGCATGTGCCCGTATGTTGGAGTCGTGTGCAAGAATGTGCATGTGCATTAAGGGGGACACAACTGCACATACACAATCTTGCACACAACACAGACACACGTGCACAATGCTGCATGTCTGCTGACATTGGTGGTGGCATGCCCACTCATGCACATGATCAGTCACACACACAGTGCATCCTAATTCATAGTATCAGAGAGATGCGGCCCTGTGCAGACTATTTGTATATGCATGCTGTAGAGGAAAGGGGGCCATGTAGACATCCTGCCACATCTCCAGTAAATGTGTCCGCCTGCATGTCCTTGAGATGCAGTCCTGTGTACACAGTGACGGCTTGCACTGAGAGTGCTGCAGGGCGGTGGTGCGGGGCTGGGGAGGGGCAGGATGGGGGGTAGTGGAGTTGGACACACGACGGGCTGGAGTTAGGAGAGTAAATAAATAATCCTAACTATTTACATTGCGCTTGCTGTATTGTAACTCAGCGATGCATCAAGTGCAAGGTAAATAGTTCAAATCATTCATTTACTCACCGAACTCCTGCCCGTCATGTGTCCAACTCCACTAACCCCCATCCTGCCCCTCCCCCGCCCCGCAACACCTCCCTGCACCACTGCCCTGCAGCACTCCCACTGTGAGCCGTCACTGTGTGTACACCAAGTGAGAAACCATCTAGTGAGTTTGCATACCAGAAACACATGCAGTGCCACAACAAACTTATCATGCAGCCAAATGTCCCCAAGGTGCATATCCAGCAATGCACGTAAACAGCAGACTGCACCCAAAAGGCGATGTAATACAATGAGCAGGGGGGCTATGCCTACAACACCACAGTGTGGGGACAATGCATATCAGGAATGTGTAAACCAAATCTGTACTGCCGGACTTGTTTGTGTGCCAGACTCACAGAACTGCAATGTCCCTGTAAAGAAGTAAGACAACCAAAGTATGACAACAAGCAAGGATAGCAAAGTTGCAACAAATAATGACAACTAGCAAAATGGCACACTCACCCCTTAGGTATATTTGTACACCTCCATTCTCAAGTGTACACATCTGCCATACAGAAAACACCATTCCACATCAGTCCCGGTGAGAGTTGCCTATTACACCATTATGTGCATGTAAACCTATCTGTCTGGTAAGTCAACTGTGTCAGTGAACAAAGATGCAGTCATGGTTGTCATCACCCACACGCAAAGCCATGCATTGAATATTCGTAACCAGGACAGCATGTATCATCCATGTGACCAGCTGCGTGGCACATACACAAACACACATCACCCTGCCATGTGCATATGTTGGGAGGGTGGCGGGGACAAGGCCTGAGCACCACAAATATGCATTAGGGAATCCACAGCCATCAAGTCCAGGCCCACTTACACACCACACTTGGGGTCAACGTTGAGGGTAATGGGTGTTGACACTGTCTGTCCAGCCAGCAACAACCATAGAAACTCATGCAGCACCATACTCACAACGGGTAAGCCTGCAGGAGGGAAGTAAGCAATGCATGCAAGATGAATCATGACTGACGACACGCACACAAGACAAATCACAATAGACAAAGCTACCTGGATGCACATGTGTACAGCATAGTGCAGCACACATTGAAACAGCAAGTAGGCCTTAGCAGCCAATGTGCCTGAAGGGGGCCTTACTCACACATAACTAATCTTGCAACAGACACATGCATATGTGCAGTACACAGCAAAGGTGCGGGTCTGTGAGCCACACTGACAAGGCAAGTGACAGTGCATGATGAATAGCATGTCTGCACCCCAAACATCACAACATGGTGCAGGACACGTCACTGAGGTGGCTGAGTGTGGACCACATCCCTAAAGGAGCAGGTCACACTCTGACACATCCCCGTGTACAAACAACCCCTGAGGTAAACCAGACATCTGCTGTAAAACAATGCACAAGTGTACCAACCATGACCAAGACACATATTTACCCCAGCCTGCAACACCTCAGCATTGTAAATGCACAGAAGTGAAGGCTCACTGCCTAAAAAGGATAAGGGCTAGTAAAAACAAAGCTGCATGGGCAAGTATCCCACAATGCAGCGCACACACCTAAAAAAAGGAACTCATCAACATTGACTACAATGTGGGACAAACTGCATCACCTTCACAACTGAACAGAGGACACAACTGGTGCTGCCTGTGTGTATGAACTGCCCAATCACATTAGTCATAGCTGTAAATTGTGAGATGACAATGACAAGTACAACCTCATACCTATGATGTAGTCGAAAAAGGCAACATCCAGCAAGAAATAGGCAGCCCCTCCCAAACAGTCACAATGTACATTGTCATGCAATCTGTTTGTAAACTCATCCAATGCATGATCATCCATGAAACACACAGTTAAAATGCTTCTCCCCTTTACATTTCAGAGGGACAAACATCACCTCCTGAACTGCAGCCTGTCCCACTCTTCACTGATGAAGAGGAGGAATTCTCCACCATCAACACGGACACCCTCCAACAGCTGCTAGTCTCCATCAGCACCCCACCTCCAGGAGCACGGCAACCCAGCTGCATCGTGCAAACCCCACCCCCTGCACAAACCACACAGAAGCAAGCACCTACCACCACGGCTGTCTCCCAGGACCTCCCGGACCCAAATCTTGAATTCCAACGCCGTGTGTCAGAGGTCCAGCAGGAGATGGCTCATCAGGTGCGGGTGGGGTTTGACAGCCTGGCGGCCAAACTTGATTCCGTTTGTTGGTGTCTGAGTTCCATCCGGGACCACGTACTAAACATCACGGACACCCACAGTCTGCTCAATGCTCTCCAACACTCCTTGGCTGACATCGCTGGAGTCATGACTCAGAGACAGGAACAACTGTCCAGTCACAGTGGCTCCAGTAATGGCAGCCAGGAGTTGGGCCGCTTGCGGAGGATAATGGAGAACATGGAGTGGATGCAGGCGGAACAAATGGCTGCCACGGCTGCACACCAGCGAGATGTAGCTGGAATCTTCCTTGCCCTACAGATCATCATCACTGCATTGCTGCAGCAAGGTCTGGCGCAGATGAATGCTGCTGCTGCTGCTTCTACATCCACATCTCTGCCCCTGATGTGTCAGTGCCTCACAGTGCTGCAGCCAATCTACCACCACCCACATGTGAGGTACATGACACATCAGAGGACGAAGATGAGGATGAATCTGCCTTGTTGCAAAGAAGGAAGCAGTAGCATTCATCTAGGCCAATGGGCCAGTTTCTACTTGGTTCTGGGCTGAGCATCATGCCACCGAATATCACCTTCCACTGTCCCCCAATACACTCTGTGACACTCACCTTGGACCTCGACATGGACTGCCATATTTTGTTTGGTTACCAATGACACAGCAATCAGACTGCTGCCTGAACTCTTCCTCATCCTTTGGACTAGTCAACCCTAAAGGGCTCTGGCTGGCCCTCCACTGGGCATCAATGTAATGTGGGGATTGCATGGCCAAGTACTGGTCCAGTCTCCAACTATGTCAACAGATATGTGAATAAATATCTTTCAATCACACAGATGTCTGTTGTCCATGAACAATCCAGTATAGCAGTCTTGCAAAATGTATGAGCAGTAAATCCACCAAAAGGTACACCATGGAAAATAATACAAATGTCAATGTTTTACTGTGATCCTGATAGGCAGTGAGAGGACCGGGTATGTGTGGACCAGCTGTGCCCCCATTGCTCCAATACACCAATCTGGCAGTATCCCAAATTAGCCCCACATCCATGGAGGAAATAGGAATGTCTGAAAAAAGTCACCCTTTACAATTGCTGAAAGAATATCTCCTGGCATATCTACTCACACCCTACAGGCTGGACGGAGCCTGTTGTGAAGGTGCACATTGCATTTCACATCCCAAGATGGTGCACACCACATACACACTGATGAAGATACGTAAGGGCACATATCTACCAGCCACTAATTGAACCACAATGTCTGCCTCAGTGAAGTAGAGTTGGCAATAGGGACTCACCCCAAAGTGTAAGGCGTCACTCAGCCCCTTCCTGTGGACGAACAATGCTTACTGACTTTGGAACCCTCACATGGTGTGACCACTGTGAGCGGGTAGGGCAATGTGACAAGGGATGCGTGGTGCACTGCACTGACCATATAGTCAGAAGCAGTGCCACCATTTCAAGGGTGGCATCACTATGAGCCAAAAGATAACAGATGTGAGTATATGCCATGACACTGGCACAAAAGGGAGCAATGCAACATTTCACCTTTTGTGGGCAGCAGAACTGTGTGCATGGCCAAAAACATTAAAGGTGACCAAATCATGACTTTCCAACTTCATTGATTCACAAAAGGCATATAGGAGAAGTGAAGTCAGTACATCTAACTGTACTACTCCTAAATGCCTGTTGTGAATACCGGAAAACGTAAACTCATGACCTACTCTCAGATGACTTATTTGTGAATCAGGCCCACTGTTTGCCATATGCATTTCCCAATAGACCCACAGAAAGACTACTACTTGCATGGCCCGGAGGTTCGGGCTCCAAGCACAAGAACACATAATTCAAAAGAATATGACACACTTGCACGACACAGCAAGTGTGCCAAGGTCTGTGCTATGTAGATGGACTCTGCGCAAAGAGCATGTGAGATGCAGGGCTATGACGCATTCAGCGGTATCCGCCGCATACATCCATCTCCATGATGGATAACAGTAGCTACTACAATATCCTCTCAATGCCATGCCCCTACCTTGTGTTGCAAATGTGCAACAATGTGAGTCACACTTAAGATGTATAACTTACCAATCGACTGCCCCTAGACTAGGCCGTAAATCCTACTTGCCACCCTGTTAACCATGCAAGTTTACTGTGCTCCCATTTAAGGTATCCTGACACCATCCATCCTGCTTAGTAACAAGTCAGGACCACACTTACACAATCAACGGAGAGTCCATTCATGACATGAGATGCATACAAGGTAAAAAGACACACTCCACCACATCACCCCTGACATAAGTGCAGGCAGAAATCCAAATTCGTAACCATTTATTATAAAATTGAAAAACTTAGCTCACCTACACTAACTATGATCATAACTAGTACTGATCTAAAATAAACTAACTAGAATAAAGAGAACAAGTACCTACACTATCTACCCTAACTAATCCTAAACACGCAAAACATATCTAAGACATCAACCCCCTCCCACCCTTAAGGCACATCACGAGACAGGACAAAGACATCTAAGCTATACATGAACTATCTACACATTTAACCTACACAAAGATATATTTTTTTGTTTTATTTTTTTGATTTTTTTCCAAAAAGACATCAACCCCCCACCCAAAGGAAAAGGAAACGTATCCCCAAATACTCTACAATAATAAAAAACTTAAAATCTAACACTAACTATACCTACACTAAAACTACACTACCTAACACTTAAAATACTTACCTAACACTACCTACAAACAAGTTAAAACATTGTTGGAAGGGAGAAGAGGGGGATGGGGCACAACATTTCCAGACATTATGGTAGCCCAAGGTGTTTTTTAATGTCCTCAAGGTGCCTTGTGTGCTCGACCATTTCCCGCCTCATCTCGGCCAGCAGCACGTTATTGTCCATAATGAGCCTGCTGTGCCGGACAGTGAATGGAATCACCTGATCCGCAGTGGCAGGTGGCATTGTCCCTTGGGTGGGGGTTGTAGTAGGGGGATGGGACACTGACTGTCCATGCTGGGACCCACCACTGATGCCAGAGGGGCCTGGGATGGCCTGTGTGCCACTGCCCCTGCCACGTGTTGCCACCTCGGTCACAGATTTCCAGGTATCAGCCGCCCGGTCCTCCTGGTACCTCCACACCATGTTGCAGTACCCCTTTGCGACCTTCTTTATATGTTGGTACTGCTCCTTCCTCACCTGGAAGGCGTGTGACTCTGCTGGCGTCATGTTGTCTGTAAAATGTGAACAATGGGAAATTGTGAGTCCTTTAGACTATGTCAATGTTCTCCATTCAAATCTATGATACAAGATCACTTCAATATGGGAGCCTACACTCTAGCGTAACTATGTGAAGTCAGAGAGTGACCTGTACAACTAAATGTTGAATCCTGGATCACTGACTACATGCTGGGGAGAATTACATGACAGTGCATGGCATGGGACATGCACTGTCACAACAAAATCAGACTGACAGTGTCAAAATCTGTTGCCATTGCATTCCATGACTGAGGGTGACATGTACAAGGAATCGGAGGAGGGAGGCATTAGCCCTCGGTGTGTAGCACCACCCACATCCTCTCCTGTGACATAGTGCTGCATTATATGTACAATGCTCATGTGCAGCCCTGTGTGTCCCTCAGCAACTGGGTGCAGTTCATCAAGTCAGCGCTGACACAGGCACCCTTGCACAAGGGTGCAAGGGTGTCTGTGTTTAGGGGGGCTTGTTTATGTGTAGAAAGGTTACCCTACCTGCACAGGAGCAATCCAGGCACAGCCCTACTCACACTTTCATCTGTGCTGCATCATGCAGCACACATGGAAACACGTTGGCTGGCTGAACACTGACTTGTACATGAGGCGCTGTCCCTCTCTCCACCACTACTTCACAATGGGTGACGCGTTGCTGATAGATAGGGGAAAACATCCTTTCCTCTAAATTGTCACTCATGCATGTCTTGGATCTGCGAATGTCACTCCGTAGTAAAGCCAAATACACACGCCTTTACAGCACAAACTGTGACAATTCATTCACCATTGTAACGGCAGCCTGGAGTCATAATGGTTATAGTGTTGTTATGGGTAATGCTTTCTCACAGATAGCATTCTAGAGGCCTGCATTGTAAAAAATATGGCACTGCAATAAGTGCAGAGCTAAAGCATGTGGGGTAAATGCATGTGGATGTCAGGTTACCAAACACTCTTACCTGTAAGGTGCTTGGCTGTGTTTCGCAGAGACGCTATGAGCCAACTTCCAAGAACCCTATCAGATAACCCGTGAGTAGTGATACACTTAAGGCTACGCAATAGAACTCAGGGAGGAGGGCCGGGTACTGGGCGCTGGCGATGTCCTGTTGTCGACCTGCGAAGCAACAATATATGTCTTATAATGTGGTTCTATGTTGTCAGTTGTAAACGTTAGCAGCGAAGTTCCCACTCCTAGACTAACTAAGGAAACCCTCCTACCTGCGATCTTTAGGAGTAGTGAGTAGCGTCCAGTAGTCTTGTGATGGTGTTGAAGTATAGTAGTTGGGCGCGGTCAGTCTCGTGGTGACGTCAGGATGATCATTGTCGTGGCGTCTTCTGGTGTGGAAAGTTCTAGAACATGAAAATATTCTAAATAAGTTACTGTATTCCTTTTACCCTACATTCTTCAACCGACCCTCTTATTGCACAACTGGTTCACTTACTTCTCTCTGACCCCCAATCTCTTATGCCATCACGATATTCTGAAAAGAGAAATCTATATACAACAACTTGCAAACAGATATCACAGTTCGTAGAGAATTACGTTTTTACTGATAACTATTAATGTCCTTAAGTTTTCGTTAGATTTTCCCAAGTTTCTTCACTCAGAAAAATGTTCCAAAACTGTCCTTTAAAACGTTGCTATTGGGTTTTCTCCTGCTCCGGACTGTCTTGCGGTGGGCGCCTTAAAGAAGAAATATTTCACTTAGCTTTTGTCTTTTTCTTCCACAGGTAAACGCTGTAGAGCTGCGTTGCAATCCAGGAAGTTGCAGGAACCGAGAAGGCCTCTTCAGGAATCCTCGCTGGGAAGCAGGTAGGCAAATAGTTGTCTCCGGACAACTACCGGAAGGCTAAGCATCTTCCAGAAGTCGGGTGTGGCATTTTATATTCATGCCACACCCAAGTTGGCCGCTACGTCGTGCGCGACGTGACGTGCGGCATTCTCCCGTTTTCTGCATTGAAACGGGTCTATCCCAAAAAGCGCTGGAAGCAGCGCGAGTGCAGTTCCTCTGATGTTTGTTTCTAAGCGCTGGAAGCAGCGAGAGTTCTGTTCCTCTGATGTTTGTCATAAAAAGTGTCTTTGCTACCAATCCGCCAAACCAAGGGCAACAAGCCACCGAGAAATCATAGCAACACAACCTCATCTTGACATAGGAAGTAAACATGACATAGGAAGTAAACAAGCATTGGTACTTTTAAGATACAATATAAGCACAGTTAGTTAAATATACACTAAAATCCCCAAGTTTTAGACTATGCAATTCCTTAGTATAATACTGATTCTTGCCCATAGTGAGGCTCACAGAAATTAGTTATGGAGTGCTGGTTGGCACGGGACAGGGGAGGGTTTTAACCGGGGAATGGTATGCTTACAGAGACGCATTCTGCACATAGGTGTCGTTTGCGCCCTGTGTGACTGTGCAGGATGGCTGTGCAGGGACGTGAATCATGACGTGCAGGGACGAGAATCATGACAGTACCCCCCTTAAAAGCCCCCTAAAACCATGGGAACAGGTCTTGGTTTGTCAGGATGCGTGCTGTGAAATATTTTGACAAGCCGTGGTGCATGTTGGAGATTAGCAAGGGGTTCCCATGACCTTTCCTCAGGACCATAACCCTTCCAGTCCACTAGGTAATGTAATTTACCTCTGTATCTCTTGGAATCTAAGATAGTTCGCACCTCAAATTCGGGTTCACCGTCAATTTCAATAGCAGGTGGAGGCGTGTTTAAACGAGTTTGTGGATGAAATGGTTTTACCAGCGAAACGTGGAACACAGGATGGAAGCGGTATTTGGATGGAAGTGTCAATCTTACACTTACTGGATTTAAGACTTTTTCTATGGGAAATGGTCCAATAAAGCGAGGACAAAACTTCCTATTGCTTAGGATTTTTAAATTTTTTGTGGATAACCACACCTTATCTCCTACAGCATATGGAGGCTGTAAAGTACGGTGCACATCTGTCACACGTTTTTGAGATTCTTTAGCAGCAGCCAGATGATATTGGGCTAATTGCTGAATGGACACTAAATTGTTGTACATAGTCACAAACGGAAGGGTTTGCTACAGGTTGTACAGACTGACCTGGAATGCTTGTTGGATGAAAACCATGAGCACAAAAAAATGGGGACATACCAATGGACGTATGATCTGAATTATTGTACGCAAATTCTAATGCCCACAATATTTCCGACCATTCTTGTTCACAATTAGTTAGCATACAGCGTAGATATTGCTCTATGGTTTGGTTCGTGCGTTCTGTCAATCCATCTGTCTGTGGATGGTAACTAGATGAGGTGCGGACTTCCATGTGTAATGTTTTCCCCAATTGTTGCCAAAAATGAGAGATAAATTGGGAACCTCTGTCTGAAATTACCACTGAGGGAATTCCATGCAACCTGACAATTTCTTTCATGAACACCTGAGTCAACTCTTTTGCTGTTGGTATTTTTTTAACGGAACGAAGTGTGTCATACGTGTAAAATGATCTACAACAGTTAAAATGGTAGTATATCCAGCTGAAGTACGAGGTAGCTCTACTATAAAATCAAGGGATACTGTATGCCATGGTTGTGGAGGTATGGGTAATGGATGTAATAATCCACTTGGGGCACGGTGCGCTGTTTTATTTTGTGTACATACTGCACAAGTGTCCACAAAAGTTTGTATGTCATTAAACATGGAAGGCCACCAATACCTTCTTTTGATTAATTGGTAAGTTTTTGTGATCCCAGGATGTGCAGACAAAGGGGTATCATGATGTAATTGCACGATTAGAGTTCGTAATGGAGGAGATGGGACCAACACTTGATTATTCATATAAAGAAGTTCATCTCTCCATTGCAATAAAGGGTACTCTTTTTGCCAGTCCTGAGCTTCTTTTGTCTTTAATTCTGTCTTGATGTCTTGCATGATGTCACCATCAATCACACCTACTTGAAAGCATTGTGCGGGTATTATAGGTTGCGGGTTCTCTTGTCTTGTACTTAGGTCATCGCTTATCCCTATTCGTGACAAAGCATCTGCTTTATTATTTTCTTTTCCTGGTCGATAAGTGATGACAAAAGTGTAATCATTAAAAAACAAAGTCCATCTTAATTGGCGAGCAGAAAGAGCTTTGACAGATCGTAATGATTGTAAATTACGATGGTCGGTATAAATCGTTACAGGGTGACGAGCACCCAGCAAGTAATGTCGCCATTCCTCAAAAACAGCTTTTATCGCCAATAATTCCCTATCAGCTATAGCATAATTTTGCTCAGAAGGTGACAATTTTCTCGAATAGTATGCAATGGGATGCATTTGACCAGTGTCTTTATGTCTCTGGGATAAAATTCCCCCTATGGCAAATTGAGAGGCATCAGCTTCGACTATGAAGGGCTGAGAAGGGTCTGGATGCATTAAGATAGGAGCTGTGGTGAATTGTTTTTTCAAGTTTTGGAAAGCTTGTTCAGCTGCTTGATCCCATTCGAATTTGGTATTCTTTCTTAGCAGTTTAGTGATTGGGGTTATGAGTCTAGAAAAATCATGAATAAACCGTCTATAGAAATTGGCGAACCCTAAGAAACTTTGGATTTGTTTTACAGACGTAGGGCTCGGCCATGTGAGTATAGCTTGTATTTTCTTTGGGTCCATTTCAATTCCAGATGGGGTGATGATATATCCTAAGAATTCAACTTTTGTAGCATGAAACATGCTTTTCTCCAATTTCACAAATAAAATTTTTTGTAAAAGCTGCTGAAGAATGGCTCTTACTTGTTTTACATGTTCCGCCTTAGTTTTAGAATAAATTAGTATGTCGTCAATATACACAACACAGCAGATGTCTAAATAGTCCCTTAGAACCTCATTTATGAAAAACTGGAATGCTGCTGGGGCATTGCAGAGTCCGAAGGGCATGACTTGATACTCATAAAGGCCAAATTTTGTACGGAATGCTGTCTTCCATTCATCGCCCTCACGGACCCGTACAAGATGGTATGCCCCGCGCAAATCCAGTTTTGTGTAAATGGTGGCATCTTTTATTTGGTCTAACAACGTTGGTATTAACGGTAACGGGTATCTATTTTTAATAGTTACATTATTAAGTGCGCGGTAATCTAGACACGTGCGCAGTTCCCCCCCTTTCTTCGGTATAAAAAAGAGAGACGAGGAGACCGGGGACTTCGAATGCCTAATAAAGCCATTAGCCAGGTATTCATCTAAATAATTTCTTAAATGTTTGTTTTCAGTCTCAGTGAGAGCATAAATACGACTGCATGGCAATGTTGCTCCGGGCACTAGGTCAATACGGCAGTCATAGTCTCTATGGGGTGGCAAGGTGCTAGCTTTTTGTTATCAAACACATCAGTGAGGTCAACATATTCTACCGGGACCCCCTGTAAAACTAGCACGTTTTTGGAATCCTTGGGGAAGTCGTAACCCTGTATTTGGAGTTCAGAACATTGCTGTCGTAGACAGTCAGACTGACAATGTTCTGAGTTGAACAGTAGTGTCTTTTGTATCCAGTCTATGTGAGGGTTGTGTTGGACTAACCATGGGATTCCTAAAATGAGGCGGAATTGGGGTGCATCAATAACGTCGAATGTAATGTCCTCAAAATGTTTTCCTGAACAGGTCATGTGAAGAGTTTCAGTGTGAAATTGTATGGGGCCAGAAGTTAACTCCTTACCGTCCACTGCTCTTACTATTTCTGGATTGGTCTTTTGTAATTGCGTGAATCCCAACCCAAGTACGAATTGTGTGTCAATAAAGTTTCCAGTGGCTCCGGAGTCTATCAAAGCATCCACGGACCATGTCAAGGCTTTATTTCCTAGAGACTGTAATGTTACCTTAATACTAAGGTGGTTATTCGAAACCACGGGGGCTGTGGAGGCCAGACTTGATTGCTTTCTCGACAAATTGACCTCTGCTTTTGCCGAGCTATTTATTTTTCCGACTGTTCCAGGATAGCAACTTCATTGACCTTCTTGTTGAACTTATTCGGACGTGTGGGACACTCTTTTACGAAGTGACCAGTCTTTCCGCAGTACAAACACTGGTTCAATTTTCTACGCTTATCCTTCTCCTCTTTTGTAAGAGGGCCCCTAGTGGTTCCAATCTGCATAGGCTCTCCCATATCTACCTTAGGAACGGAGTCGCTTTTTGGGTTCGATCTTTCTTTAAACAAAAACATCTTATGTTCAGTTTTCCTTTCTCTCCCTTTCTTTCTGTCAATCGGTGATTTAATTTCACCACTAAATCAATGAACTCCCCACAATCATTCGGTGGATCCAAAATCTGAGTCACCATATCCTTTAATTCGTCTCTTAGGCCCCTATAGAACAGAGAGACTCGCTTTTCCTCTGGCCACTCTGCCTCAATCACTAACCGATTAAACAAAGAAATATAATGTATTAAATCTGATGATCCTTGTTTCAAATTAAGCAATTCGTGATCAGCTGACTGAACAAACACATGTTTAGCGAATAATTGTTTCATGGTATTCTTGAATCGCCTAAAATCGTATAAAAGTGGGTCATCACGATCAACAAAGGGCACAGACCATAAGGCTGCATCGCCTCCTAAATAAGACAAGACGAAAGCTACCTTAGAGGAATCATCAGGAAAAGCGGTGGGTTTCAGCTATGAAATGAAGATGGCATTGGTTCAAAAAGATAGTGAATTTCGCACTATCCCCATAAAACCTCTCTGGGGGAGCCAAGGGAACAGTAACTGGAGTTACTACTTGTATTTGCGTTGGGGCAGAAGTGGAAGAACTATGTAAAGTTTGCATGTTTGGTTTGAAACTGGATGGTTTCAGAATCGGTTTCTCTGAAGGAGAAAATCCCCAAGTTGCAGGACCGGACTCATATGTTGCTTGCATGTTTGACTGCAAAGCTGACATATCTCTGCGCAATGCTGCATTCTCTGCTTTAATGTCAGTTAAAATTGCAGCAATATCCTGCAACGAAATCTGTGGATCTTGATTCATAGCGTCTGGGCGAAACTGTATTCGTGGGCTTAGCCTTCTGTCAGGTTACCAAACACTCTTACCTGTAAGGTGCTTGGCTGTGTTTCGCAGAGACGCTATGAGCCAACTTCCAAGAACCCTATCAGATAACCCGTGAGTAGTGATACACTTAAGGCTACGCAATAGAACTCAGGGAGGAGGGCCGGGTACTGGGCGCTGGCGATGTCCTGTTGTCGACCTGCGAAGCAACAATATGTGTCTTATAATGTGGTTCTATGTTGTCAGTTGTAAACGTTAGCAGCGAAGTTCCCACTCCTAGACTAACTAAGGAAACCCTCCTACCTGCGATCTTTAGGAGTAGTGAGTAGCGTCCAGTAGTCTTGTGATGGTGTTGAAGTATAGTAGTTGGGCGCGGTCAGTCTCGTGGTGACGTCAGGATGATCATTGTCGTGGCGTCTTCTGGTGTGGAAAGTTCTAGAACATGAAAATATTCTAAATAAGTTACTGTATTCCTTTTACCCTACATTCTTCAACCGACCCTCTTATTGCACAACTGGTTCACTTACTTCTCTCTGACCCCCAATCTCTTATGCCATCACGATATTCTGAAAAGAGAAATCTATATACAACAACTTGCAAACAGATATCACAGTTCGTAGAGAATTACGTTTTTACTGATAACTATTAATGTCCTTAAGTTTTCGTTAGATTTTCCCAAGTTTCTTCACTCAGAAAAATGTTCCAAAACTGTCCTTTAAAACGTTGCTATTGGGTTTTCTCCTGCTCCGGACTGTCTTGCGGTGGGCGCCTTAAAGAAGAAATATTTCACTTAGCTTTTGTCTTTTTCTTCCACAGGTAAACGCTGTAGAGCTGCGTTGCAATCCAGGAAGTTGCAGGAACCGAGAAGGTCTCTTCAGGAATCCTCGCTGGGAAGCAGGTAGGCAAATAGTTGTCTCCGGACAACTACCGGAAGGCTAAGCATCTTCCAGAAGTCGGGTGTGGCATTTTATATTCATGCCACACCCAAGTTGGCCGCTACGTCGTGCGCGACGTGACGTGCGGCATTCTCCCGTTTTCTGCATTGAAACGGGTCTATCTCAAAAGCGCTGGAAGCAGCGCGAGTGCAGTTCCTCTGATGTTTGTTTCTAAGCGCTGGAAGCAGCGCGAGTTCTGTTCCTCTGATGTTTGTCATAAAAAGTGTCTTTGCTACCAATCCGCCAAACCAAGGGCAACAAGCCACCGAGAAATCATAGCAACACAACCTCATCTTGACATAGGAAGTAAACATGACATAGGAAGTAAACAAGCATTGGTACTTTTAAGATACAATATAAGCACAGTTAGTTAAATATACACTAAAATCCCCAAGTTTTAGACATGCAATTCCTTAGTATAATACTGATTCTTGCCCATAGTGAGGCTCACAGAAATTAGTTATGGAGTGCTGGTTGGCACGGGACAGGGGAGGGTTTTAACCGGGGAATGGTATGCTTACAGAGACGCATTCTGCACATAGGTGTCGTTTGCGCCCTGTGTGACTGTGCAGGATGGCTGTGCAGGGACGTGAATCATGACGTGCAGGGACGAGAATCATGACAGTGGAGTAATGTCAAAAATTGGGACAGAGGAGCTCGTACACCTGATCCAGTGTCGGTCACGGACTGACCCCAAGGAGACAGCTTGACAACACCATTGCAGTGGCCAAACATGCCACTGAGATTCATAGGGCCAACTTTGCTAGGTGTTTGAGGAACATGCCATTGATATGCTTGACTCAAAGGTATGCACTGCCACTTCTGTGAAGGTGGTATGCAGCATACCTACGAAATGACAGTGCAGACCTGAGTCTGAGCACGCACGGCCTGGAATCCACTGCCTCCTTGTGCATGATCGGACACACTTGCACAGTCATCTCAGTCAAGGATGTACATGCATTCCATGTCTGCAGATACTCATTGACAACACCACTTACATGTCTCCTCTCCTATCAGTGCGCTCTGTAATCCATATGCATGTGCTGCGGTGACGGAAGCCATAGCCCAAATTTACATGTCTGTCACTGACTGGGGATGTGCAAAGTCACAACTGGGAGACAAATGCATTGCTCCACCTTCACTTACAGAATTGTACACACTTCTGACTTCAACAATACATCATCACACTGTAGTCCTAGTACATGTCATACACACCCATACTGCACACTACAATGTTGATCATTCAACTCAGACATCTATCACACCGCACTGTGGCAATATATGATGTCCAAACTCACCAGTGGCGTGTGGGTCCTGGAATCTGTTAATGTCCCCCCGTGTGATGATAGGTCGTCCAGCTGTGAGACAACAAAAGGAATTTGTGTTGGTATCATACGTTAAATCACACGTGTCAAATTCATCATACAAATCATCACCATTGCTGTAAATGCTACGTAACTGTTGGGTCGCATACATGTGGGCTACATGATTGGGTCTACTTTGCCTGCCATTCACACAAGACCTGTGAATGCTGAGTCTGGCCAAACAAGACAATGATGCTAGCTAACCTGCACATGCTAGTTGTGTGACACATTCACAAGGCCCCATTTCTACACGCAACATGATGTAATACATGCTCTGTGTACAAATGCATCACTGCAGATCACACATGGCAGTCTCACAGCGGTTGGTGGTGTATGACACTCCGGAGATGTCCTATTTCCTTTCAGCATTCGTTCCTATCTCATACATTGTCACACAGAGACTATGTACAAGGGCAGCGTAGCTAACGTACCACGATTTGTGAGGACAGCATTTTTACCCTTCCTTTTGGCCAGCACACAGGTCACAGAAAAAATGCCTTGGATTCAGAAACGTTCGGTGATAGGAGTAAATAAAACGAATTTTGTTTCTCGCGCTGCATCGCCAAATGTGAAGCAGCGCGAGAAAAGAAATTCCTTTTATTTATTTATATGTGTACTTACCTGTAATCACCCATAATCCGTAGTTTACTACCCCCCACCCTGCCCCTCCCCCGCCCCACGTCAGCGCCCGGCGGCACTCCCACCACCGACCGCTACTGCTTGGATTGTTCATGTACAGTCACCCTTCCTGTACACCAAAAATCTTTATCCTGCACTTATTTTTGCACAGGTGTGCCAGCTTTGGCACAACAGTGCTAAGTGTTGCTTCAGCGCAGTGGGTAACACAAACTTGTACCCCCCTTGCTTGCCAATCTGATGCAGCCTTTTGTCTCTGATGTGCCAACATTATGCATGAATGCATTACGTCTCCCGCCTCAGTCTGCAACATTTTTTCTTTTGGACACCAGTGTGTCCCACACAGCATATTTTGTTTTTCGTTGCAGTATACAGGAATTAATTTATAGTTTGAACTTACCACACTCTAGGCCACCGATGAGTCCCACGTAGTCCAAGAGGTCACCCTCCTGGGCCAGGCTATCCTGCCAGCGGTGCTTCCACTGGCCCACAGTGCAGTTAACTCCGAATACGCACAGCATCTGCGCCCGCACACGCTCCCACCTCTGCTTACGCACACTGACTGGGTAGCCGGAGAGGATGAATCTCCACCATCAAGGGCAGGAAAAACTTAATGAGCCATAGGAAGCCCCCCAATGCCCCCTCGGACATCCTGCCCTCCTGCCCACACCCACCATCTCCCTGCACACACCTAACCCCACTGTAAAAAAATAAAGAAACACTAGATAATATCCCCAACAACTACAAATAAAGTTAACTACCCCAAGACAAACACCCGACAAGATTGAGGACAGGAGACCATAAAAGACGTAAAAACAGGGACACCACACTTCACGGAGACACTATAGACAGGACACAGGACACAGCAACATTCTCAAACTCTCAAATCTGCAGCACACACCACCAAACACCTCCAACACTCTCTACAATCACCAGCAATGTGCTGAAAAGAGAAAGTGAAAGCGCACAGCACTCCTCCAGTAAACAGGAAGCATGCAGACATCACTTCCTGTGTGTATGCGGCCCGTTTTTTGACTTAGCGATGCAAATCTGCACGCAAAATGGCTTTGGGGGAAAATTTCCTATAGTTCAATGTGTTTAGCGATGTATTTTCCATCGCTGATATGAAAAATAAATCGCAAACTCGGAAATGCGGCCAGTTTTGCATGCCAAGTGCAAGTTATTACACAGATTAACAGTCTTAGCTGAAATTTCATTTCTTGGCATAATGAACACCGTGAAAAGCTTGCTTTGACCCAAATGACACCCTTAATTTCATATTTGACCCCAAATGACACCCTTAAGTTCATATTTGACCCCAAATGACACCTTAAGTTCATATTTGACCCCAAATGACACCCTTAATTTCACCCAATTGACCCCCTGATATTCATAGTTTACCACTATTGACCCCCTATTTGTAATTATTAGCCACATGTGACATGCTGAACATTAGAATTTTGTAACATATTAGACACACTAACATGTCTAGTTTGGAACATATCTCACCATAAACAGCATCTCTGGTCAGAGGTGACATATCCCCCCTACTTTTAAAACTGGGATATTGTTACCACTTAATGTTACACTTACACTTGCCAGAGTGATGTAATAATGCGGAGGAGAAACATGCACACAGGGTATGTGTGTAGTGTTTTTTATTTGCATATACTGTGCTTGGGGTCATTTTGAATGTATATATGATTGCTGAGGACATTCACGATGTGACGTGCTCAGGTGAAGAAATTGTTGATGATTCTGTTCCTTTGGGCTGTTCCTGCTGCAGAAGCTGTGGGGTGTGCTCCACCTGCCTCATCTTCCTCATCATCATGATCATCGTCCGGTGCATCTGGCACTTGGATCCATGGGGCATTGGTGCGTTCACATATATTGTGCAATACACAACATGCTATGATCATCTTGCACACAATTTCTGGACTGTACAACAGTCTTCCACCTGTGATGTCAAGGCACCGGAAACGTTACTTTAGCACGCCAAATGTGCGCTCCACTATGCCCCTGGTGCGTCCAAGGGCCAAATTATACTGCCTCTGGGCCTGGGTGTCGGTGGATCGGAGGCGTGTCATCATCCATGGGGTGAGTGCATATCCTTGATCACCTGTAACATGTAATGGAGAGATGTGTCCATTTGTAGTCATGCATGCTGTGTGGGCAGTGTTAATAGTTTTGTGGTGTGTCATTGGTGCTACTTTGGGATTGAGGTTTGCCATGTGTAGCTTCTGACAGAATGACCAGCATCTATGCGAATTACATTGCCTCACAGCTGCTCGTCCCTACCCCCGAGCCTATTTGCTTGTGTGCACTGTGCGGTTGCATAACCGGCACTCCAACAGCGCACCAATGTCAGGCCTGTCTGCACATGTCCATAAGCCTGACACCATATCAAAAAATTGCGGGATGTACCCTTATTCTAGGAAAAGGGATGGGTATAAATGCTAAAACAACAAACAAAATTCCCTTTTCCTCCTGTTCAGAAAGCGATAGGATTCTGCCTTCTAACCCGATTAACTAACTAAATGAAAACGGGGCCACACTCTAAAAAAAAAATTTTAAGACAAATTAAACTTAGGTGATGATAACTTACGGTATACATCATCATACAGTAATGATATGTGCGAGTTCTTGGATATTAAAATTAAAGACACAAAAGGTACCTTGTCAGTGGAATTATATACCAAACCCACTGACCGCAACACCATGTTGCATTTTGATAGTCACCATCCTGCAAGTCAGAGAAACAACATCCCTTTTGAACAATTTCTTAGGATTAGAAGAAACTGTACAAGTATGCAAGATTTTGAACATCACGCAAGAACACTAACTAGGAAATTCACAGACAGAGGATACCCCAAGCAAATAGTCAAAAAAGCTATAAACGTGCTAAATATTATAACAGGGAGAGCCTATTTGAACCTAAAATGAGGGAAAATGAAGACAAGAAACAACTTGTCTGTGTGACTAATTTTACGAGTATAAGCAATAAAATCAAGAACCTCATCAATAGAAATTGGAACCTACTAAACAATGGCGGTTCCAATTCTCTACCTAGACCACTTTTTGCATTTAGAAGAAACAAAACCATAAGAAACTGCCTAGTGCATGCATATTCGTCCTCAATAAATAGAAATCAACTATGTACCATTTATGATTCATGCCCCAGAGGCAACTTTCCTTGTGGATCCTGTAAGAACTGCGCTACCATTATAAAGGGCACCTCAGTTACATACAATGAAATAACCCATTATCAAAGGAACTTAGTAAATTGTAGAACTAAAAATGTTATCTATTTAATCGTATGTCCCTGTGGCAAAGGCTATATCGGAGAAACCTCAAGGGAAATAAGATTGAGGTTAAATGAACATAAATCAGCAATCCGAACCAAGCGGCAGAATGCCCCTTTAGTAGAACACTGGACTGAAATGGAACATAAAATAGATGAATTGATGTTGTCCATCATTGAAGTAGTACAAGTGAATGCAAGAGGAGGCGATTTAACAGCCAAAAGGAAGAAAAGGGAACAATATTACATGTCCAAATTTAATGGATACAGATGTGGACTAAACAGTAGGGAAGAATGGGAAAGAATTATTTAAGATCATATAAAGCATATTCCCACTTCCCATAGTGGAAAGTCCCTGTAACGTCTCCGATAGTGCTTTTTAAACTGGCCTTTTTAAATCGGCTATTTTAGGCATAAAGGGACAATACTGCTAATCAGATATAATATCGTCAGATGTTGGTAACCACAGGTTAACATCAGGAATAATACGGGCAGTGTTTATTAGAAATGTAGCAATACTATCATGGTAACAAAAGAAAGGGGCACATATATATACCAGTAGAAGTCCAGATAATACGACAACCTCCCTATATTGTAGAAGGCAAACAGAACAAACGCTTTAGAAATGTAATTTCTGTATCACTATAAGATGGCCGTCCCACTAAATATAATGGTTATGCGGCAGCAATAAAGCCAGTTTCAGTTATAGTTGGGATAACCCAATGATCTACAGTGACAGGATTTGCTTTAAGAATATAATTTAACAATTTTAAATTCAAAGTGCTACTATTGCAAACATAATCTTGGCAATAAGAAAGGATATATGAATATTATTAGAAGTTCCGATAATATGATAACTTCCCTGCATAGCACAGGATAAACAGAATAAATACCATGGAAACATAACATCCGCATCATTCCAAGATGGCCGCCATACTAAATACAACGATAACGCGGCAATGATGGAGCTTATTTCAGCAATAGTTTGATTTATAGCGACAGGGTTCGTCCCAAGATTAACCAGTACAACTTAATGATTTTAAATTCATAGACCAACCAACACAAAGGAAAGCGGTCTTTGCCCCTATTTGCACTGTGTGGTTTTGTAATAATTATTTGGCAGCAGCCACCATCTGCAAGTTCTTCGAAATTTATTTTAATATAATGGGATGAGAACATGGCTATATAACAACGAGCCTTTTAAGAAAAATATTAATAGTGTTATAAGACGAGTATGTTGCCTCAATACGTTTTTGGGCCCTTGCCTGTCGTGGGTACTTGGGCCTCCCACACGAGTGAGGCACCATTTTTATTGGGAGACCTGGGGGAACGCTGGGTGGTAGGAAATTTGTGTCAGCCCGGTGATGCCACAACTTTCCCACACAAAAATGTGTGAAAAAAGTGATTTTTTCAGCTAAATTTCAGGTTTGCAGGGGATTCTGGGTAAGAAAACGTTGGGGGATCCACGCAAGCCATACCTCCCTGGAATCCCCCGGGTGTCTACTTGTCAGAAATGTGTGGGTTTGGTAGGTTTCCCTAGGTGGCCGCCGAGCACGGGGCCAAAAACCCAGGTGACCCCCCTTGCAAAACCAGGTTGTTTTGTGATAGTCAATTTTGATGTCGCCTCAATACGTTTTGGGCCCTTGCCTGTCGCGGATACTTGGGCCTCCCACACAAGTGAGGCACCATTTTTATTGGGAGACCTGGGGGAACACTGGGTGGTAGGAAATTTGTGTCAGCCCGGTGATGACACAACTTTCCCACACAAAAATGTGTGAAAAAATTGATTTTTTCAGCTAAATTTCAGGTTTGCAGGGGATTCTGGGTAAGAAAACGTTGAGGGATCCACGCAAGCCATACCTCCCCTGGAATCCCCTGGGTGTCTAGTTTTCAGAGATGTGTGGGTTTGGTAGGTTTCCCTAGGTGGCCGCCGAGCCCCGGCCCAAAACGTCATGGGACCCCCCTTGCAAAACCAGGTCGTTTTGTGATAAGCAATTTTGATGTCGCCTCAATATGTTTTGGGCCCTTGCCTGTCGCGGGTACTTGGGCCTCCCACACGAGTGAGGCACCATTTTTATCGGGAGACCTGGGGGAACGCTGGGTGGTAGGAAATTTGTGTCAGCCCAGTGATGCCACAATTCTCCCACACAAAAATGTGTGGAAAAAGAGATTTTTTTCAGCTAAATTTGAGGTTTGCAGGGGATTTTGGGTAAGAAAACTTTGAGGGATCCATGCAAGTCATACCTCCCTGGAATCCCCCGGGAGTCTAATTTTCAGAAATGTGTGGGTTTGGTAGGTTTCCCTAGCTGGCCGCTGAGCATGGGGCCAGAAATCCAGGTGACCCCCCTTGCAAAACCAGGTCGTTTTGTGATAGGCAATTTTGATGTCGCCTCAATATGTTTTGGGCCCTTGCCTGTCGCGGATATTTGGGCCTCCCACACGAGTGAGGCACCATTTTTATCGGGAGACCTGGGGGAACACTGGGTGGTAGGAAATTTGTGTCAGCCCGGTGATGCCACAACTTTCCCACACACAAATGTGTGAAAAAGATTTTTTCAGCTAAAATTCAGGTTTGAAGGGGATTCTGGGTAAGAAAACGTTGAGGGATCCACGCAAGCCATACCTCCCCTGGAATCCCCTGGGTGTCTAGTTTTCAGAGATGTGTGGGTTTGGTAGGTTTCCCTAGGTGGCCGCCGAGCCCCGGGCCAAAAAGTCATGGAACCCCCCTTGCAAAACAAGGTCGTTTTGTGATAGGCAATTTTGATGTCGCCTCAATGCGTTTTGGGCCCTTGCCTGTCACGGGTACTTGGGCCTCCCACACGAGTGAGGCACCATTTTTATCGGGAGACCTGGGGGAACGCTGGGTGGTATGAAATTTGTGTCAGCCCGGTGATGCCACAACTTTCCCACACAAAAATGTGTGGAAAAAGTGATTTTTTTCATCTAAATTTGAGGTTTGCAGGGGATTCTGGGTAAGAAAACGTTGGGGGATCCATGCAAGCCATACCTCCCTGGAATCCCCCGGGTGTCTAATTTTCAGAAATGTGTGGGTTTGGTAGGTTTCCCTCACTGGCCGCTGAGCACGGGGCCAGAAATCCAGGTGACCCCCCTTGCAAAACCTGGTCATTTTGTGATAGGCAATTTTGATGTCGCCTCAATATGTTTTGGGCCCTTGCCTGTTGCGGGTACTTGTGCCTTCCACACGAGTGAGGCACCATTTTTATCGGGAGACCTGGGGGAACCCTGGGTGGTAGGAAATTTGTGCCAGCCCAGTAATGCCACAACTTTCCCACACAAAAATATGTGGAAAAAGTGATTCTTTCAGCTAAATTTGAGGATTGCAGGGGATTCTGGGTAAGAAAATATTGGGGGATCCACGCAAGCCATACCTCCCTGGAATGCCCCGGGTGCCTACTTTTCAGAAATGTGTGGGTTTGGTAGGTTTCCCTAGATGGCCGCCGAGCCCGGGGCCAAAAACCCAGGTGACCCCCGTGCAAAACCAGGTTGATTTGTGATAGGTCATTTTGATGTCGCCTCACTAGGTTATGGGCCCTTGCCTGTCGCGGGTACTTGACCCACCCACACAAGTGAGGTACCATTTTTCTCGGAAGACTTTGGGGAACGCGGAGTGGGTGGAATTTGGTGGATCCACGCAGATTCCAGAACTTTCCACCACAGAAATGTGAGGAAAATGTGTTTTTTTGACAATTATTTAGGTTTGCAAGGGATTCTGGGTAACAGAACCTGGTGAGAGCCAGTCAAGTCACCCCAACCTGGATTCCCCTGGGTGTCTAGTTTTCAAAAATGTACAGGTTTGCTATGTTTCCCTATGTGCCGGCTGCGCTAGGGCCCAAAATCCACAGGTAGGCATATTGCTAAAAACAAATCCATGCCTAGTCGGCTTTCTGCCGCCCTGGGGGGGGATATCGGGGGTGGGGTTGCCCCGATATGCTCCCAAGGGGGGAAGAAACACTGTGGCTATTATTTTGGGGGGTGGGGGCATTGATATGCCCATTCTGGGCAGCCCCCACCCCCACGCATAAAAAAAGCCAGCGTAATCGTTGGCGTCTAGTGGGCTTTTGCCCCCCCTGGGGGGGCAGATTGGGGGCTACTGCCCCATATGCCCCCCAGGGGGGGCAGGAATGCTGTAATTTTTGCCGGGGAGGGGGTGGGGGCATGGGCATGCCCGTTTTGGGCAGCCCCCACCCTAATTCAAATTTGCCCCAAAAAAATCCCTGGTGACTAGTGGGCTTTTTGCCCCCCCTGGGGGTGCAGATTGGGGGCTAATGCCCCCATCTACCCCCAGGAGGGGCAGAAAGCCTACTAGACGCCAGGGATTTTTTTGGGCAAATTTGAATTAGGGTGGGGGCTGTCCAAAACGGGCATGCCAATGCCCCCACCTTAATTGAAATTTGCACAAAAAAATCCCAGGTGTCTAGTGGGCTTTTTACACCCGGGGGGGGCAGATTGGGGGCTACTTCCCCATCTGCCCCCCAGGGGGGGCAGAAAGACTGTAAATTTTGCGGGGGTGGAGGCATGGACATGCCCTTTATGGGCAGCCCCCACCCTAATAACTTATGCGCCCCAAAAAAGTCCCTGACGTCTAGTGGGCTTTTTTGCCCCCCCGGGGGGGCAGATTGGTGGCTACTGCCCCCATCTGCCCCCCAGGGGGGGCAAAAAGACTAAATAACACCAAATTTATTTTGGGGGAGCAAAAGCCCTTGCCCAAGGGGCCGCTCCCCCCTCCCTGGTGTCTAGTGGGTGGATCCCTGCTTGGGGATCGCCCTCCTGGGGCGATCCCCAAGCAGAGATCCACTGAGAGAGGTACCATTGGAAAGGGGAGATTCTCCCTTTCCAATGATACCTCTCCCGTCTTTCTACGTGCCCGGGGGCTGAGATAGCCTCCTGCGCACATAGAAAGTGAAACTGAAATGAGCCTTAAGGCTCATTTCAGTTTCGGTTTCTGTGCAATGAGGACAGCACGACGTGCGCGCTAATCCTCATTGCACAGAAACCAGGGAGGGGGCCTCTGGAGCTGGGGAAGGTCTTCCCCAGCTCCCGAGGCTTTGGGGGAGAGAAGGAAATCCCTCTGCTGTCTGCAGCAGAGGGATTTCGTGCCCCTGGCCTCATGACGGAATGGTCCGTCATGAGCACAGGGGCACCGATGCTCATGACGGAACCATTCCGTCATGAGCATCGAAGGGGTTAAATATGTTTCTTAATCCTGTATTGTCAATTCAACAAAAAAAACATTTTTTTTAATAAAAGTTGATTGATAGAACATTCCTTTAAATTTGTATGTTTAATTCATTTTTTTATATATTGTGTATTGTAATGTATATTAGTATGTAGATTTGGCAACCTGGTAAATTTGTCTTCAAAAATTTTTGTTAGAGTGTGGCCCCGTTTTCATTTAGTTAGTCAATCGGGTTAGAGGGCAGAATCCTGTCGCTTTCTTAACAGGAGGAAAAGGGAATTGTGGGGCATATTTACAAGCCCCTTGCACCACTTTTGCGCCTCCGTTGCGTCACGCATGTGACGCAGCGGCGACGCAAACCATGAGACGCGTTGTGCTATATTTACAACGTGACGCATCTAGGGAGATGCGTCACGTAGTAAACCCCTGCGCCACATGAAACCTGTGTCAGGTTTCATGTGGGTGTACCGGCGCAGGGGGCGTTCCGGCGCAGGAACGCCTCGGCAAAGTGACGTAGTGAAATCTACAAGATTTCACGCAGTCACTTTTTCGACGCTGGTGCGTCAAATCCTTACGCCTGCTTCAAGCAGGCGTAAGGATTGACGCACCATGTTAGGGATAGGAAGGTTGGAACAGTGCTGGAGTTGCGTCGCGCTTGCGACACAACTTCAGCACTGCGCCAACCTTCTGCCGGCAGATGCGTCACGCATCTGCTTATCCTTGCGCCACGATGCGCCGCATTGTAAATGCGGCGCATCGGACGTGGCGCAAGGGTAAACTTGCGTGACGCATTTTCCCTGGCGCATCCCTGCTAATATGCAGGGATGCACCAGGGAACGTAAATATGCCCCTGTGTTTGTTGTTTTAGCATTTATACCCATCCCTTTTCCTAGAATAAGGGTACCTCCCGCAATCTTTTGATATTATGTCAGCACAGTTTGTAAACTGGGGAGTTTGTTTCACTGTTTCAGTGAGTAAATTAACTAAATCCCTCTGATCATTAGAGTGACGGTCCTAATTGAATATAGATACGTTCAAGATTTTTGGATTCTCAGAAGACCATTTTAATAAAATAATAAATGGCCCTGCTAAAAGTATTAACACCATAACCATGACTGATAGCGACGAAGAGAGGTGGAGAAACTTATGGAACTTAAAGAAAAAAGTCATTAGGACGGAACTACATGCCGACTTTCTCATTGAGTATTGTAAGAAAGGAATAATCCCTAAAGGGCTACAAGTTAAAAATGAACCTGGCCTTTTCATAAAGAATGAGAAATTTATAGAGACATGGACATTTATCGCAAATAGATGTAGTAGGAATTGGTTATTGTTAATAATTGAAACAGCACATGAAACATTAATAATAGAAAAACGCGAAATTGATGAAATGGAGTCAAAATTAAGAGAAAATACATCGCTTGAAGATGCTAAAAGAAAACTAGAAGAGATACAGGGAGACCTAAATAGCTACAAGGTATATCTTGTGAATAAAAAAAGCAATAAATTCAGAAAGGATATAGGTAGATATACACCTGAATTGGTGTACCCATATCTCCAAAAGTATTATGAGAAACAAAAGTAAGAGTTTTCAACCAGAAATAATTGGCAACCCAACAAAAGGAATGCACCAAAGAAAGGGGTAACATTCTCCGATACCTCTTACACTAGCTCAGACTCTGAGAATGACAAAGTTCAAGAAAACCAAATAGGGAAAGAGAGGGAAGCAGCCTCTAGTTCAAATAGAGAAAGTTTTTCTTTTTTAGAACAACGCAAATCAAATCACAATCAGAATACTCGAAGCAAAGGAAGGGGAAGAGGATTCTATCCCCAGAACTAGGCCCAGCAGCGTCCCTACATGAGAACAAGGAGCCAAAAACTTTGGGATTAGAATTAAAAACTCCTGTTATTAATGTGTCAACTAAAATCTTAAAAAATGAGGAAATCGCCATTTTAGAGAAAGGATTAGGATTCGCCTTCTCCGCCTCTATTGATAAATTCAATTTAGAGAGAGATTTGCGTAGCTTTTTTAGGAAAATTAGATTAACAACTTTTTTTGAGGGAAAAGACTAGCCAATAATTGATAATAAGTCCGGTCTTAAACCGAAAACTAACTGGACCCCTTCTGGCCCAATGGTCAGTAGGGATATTGAAACCTTTGAAAAGGTTATAGAGAGAGGATTAGAAGATATTTTGAGCAAAAAGATTTGGACCAAAAACAATTTAACACGAACACAACGAGAGGCTCTCCAGGGTTTAGAACAATGTAAGGAGATAACCATTAAACCTGGTGACAAAGGTGGCAGCATTGTCATCATGGACACTACAGATTACGAGAATAGAATAGAGAATCTCCTCAACAATCGCTTACATTGTCAACCATCAAATAGGCAAGAATGGCTGGTATTAGGCAAACAAATACGTGACCTACTTAAATTAGCTAAAGAAGATGAGATCATCAGTCAGGAGGAATACAATTATATGTCCAAAGAAAACCCAACAATACCAGCCATATATGGGCTACCAAAGGTGCACAAAAACATGCAGGATCCCCCTATGCGGCCAATAGTATCAAGTATCGACTCCCTTACGGAGCCACTTAGTAAATACGTAGACAAATTTCTGCAACCATAAGTAACTCAACAACATGCTTACATTAAGGACACAACGGATATGATCCGTAAAGTGGAACACATACCGTTCAATGCACAAAGGGAATGGTTAGTGACCTTAGATATAGAGGCCCTATATACAAACATCCCTCAAGATGACACAATCCATATGATCAAGGGGCTCTTAAACACTGGAGAAGGAGATCTGTCATCCCATTCAACTTTTATAGTTGAATGTGTAGAAATTATACTTAAAAACAAAATGTTTCTATTCAAGGAGAATTTCTACAGGCAAATCAAAGGGACCAGCATGGGAGCCACATGTGCTCCCAGCTTGGCATGCCTGTATGTATCCTCCTTTGAGGAAAAACATATTTTTTATGAATTAGCTTCGTACTACGAAAACGTGAGTCATTGGTCATGTTTCATAGATGACGTGTTTTTTATTTGGCAGGGCACCAAAGAAGATTTGGAGTACTTCATACAATGGTTAAACTTAGGTGATGATAACTTAAGGTTTACATCATCATACAGTAATGATAAGTGCGAGTTCTTTGATATTAAAATTAAAGACACAAAAGGTACCTTGTCAGTGGAATTCTATACCAATCCCACTGACCGCAACACCATGTTGCATTTTGATAGTCACCATCCTGCAAGTCAGAGAAACAACATCCCTTTTGGACAATTTCTTAGGATTAGAAGAAACTGTACAAGTATGCAAGATTTTGAACATCACGCAAGAACACTAACTAGGAAATTCACAGACAGAGGTTACCCCAAGCAAATAGTAAAAAAAGCTTATAAACGTGCTAAATATTATAACAGGGAGAGCCTATTTGAACCTAAAATGAGGATAAATGAAGACAAGAAACAACTTGTCTGTGTGACTAATTTTACGAGTATAAGCAATAAAATCAAGAACCTCATCAATAGAAATTGGAACCTACTAAACAATGGTGGTTCAAATTCTCTACCTAGACCACTTTTTGCATTTAGAAGAAACAAAACCATAAGAAACTGCCTAGTGCATACATATCCGTCCTCAATAAATAGAAATCAACTATGTACCATTGATGGTTCATGCCCCAGAGGTAACTTTCCTTGTGGATCCTGTAAGAACTGCGCTACCATTATAAAGGGCACCTCAGTTACATACAATGAAATAACCCGTTATCAAAGGAACTTAGTAAATTGTAGAACTAAAAATGTTATCTATTTAATCGTTTGTCCCTGTGGCAAAGGCTATATCGGAGAAACCTCAAGGGAAATAAGATTGAGGTTAAATGAACATAAATCAGCAATCCGAACCAAGCAGCAGAATGCCCCTTTAGTAGAACACTGGACTGAAATGGAACATAAAATAGATGAATTGATGTGGTGCATCATTGAAGTAGTACAAATGAATGCAAGAGGAGGCGATTTAACAGCCAAAAGGAAGAAAAGGGAACAATATTACATGTCCAAATTTAATACATACAGATGTGGACTAAACAGTAGGGAAGAATGGGAAAGAATTATTTAAGATCATATAAAGCATATTCCTACTTCCCATAGTGGAAATTCCCTGTAACGTCTCCGGTAGTCCTTTTTAAACTGGCCTTTTTAAATCGGCTATTTTAGGCATAAAGGGACAATACTGCTAATCAGATATAATATCGTCAGAGGTTGGTAACCACAGGTTAACATCAGGAATAATACGGGCAGTGTTTCTTAGATATGTAGCAATACTATCATGGTAACAAAAGAAAGGGGCACATATATATACCAGTAGAAGTTCAGATAATACGACAACCTCCCTATATTGTAGAAGGCAAACAGAACAAACGCTTTAGAAATGTAATTTCTGTATCACTATAAGATGGCTGTCCCACTAAATATAACGGTTATGCGGCAGCGATAAAGCCCGTTTCAGTTATAGTTGGGATAACCCAATGATCTACAGTGACAGGATTTGCTTTAAGAATATAATTTAACAATTTTAAATTCAAAGTGCTACTATTGCAAACATAATCTTGGCAATAAGAAAGGATATATGAATATTATTAGAAGTTCCGATAATATGATAACTTCCCTGCATAGCACAGGATAAACAGAATAAATACCATGGAAACATAACATCCGCATCATTCCAAGATGGCCACCATACTAAATACAACGATAACGCGGCAATGATGGAGCTTATTTCAGCAATAGTTTGATTTATAGCGACAGGGATCGTCACAAGATTAACCAGTACAACTTAATGATTTTAAATTCATAGACCAACCAACAGAAAGGAAAGCGGTCTTTGCCCCTATTTGCACCGCGCAGTTTTGTAATAATTATTTGGCAGCAGCCACCGTCTGCAAGTTCTTCGAAATTTAGTTTAATATAATGGGATGAGAACATGGCTATCTAACAACGAGCCTTTTAAGAAAAATATTAATAGTGTTATAAGACGAGTATCGACCCATGAGCTAAGGATTTAATGGGAATTAAGATATTCTGTCACCAGGTCGAAACATATTACAAGATGGCCGCCCCATTCTACGGAATACATGGTACGAAAATTGAGGTCATGTCCGCCATACAACAGGTGATCCCTATCAGGCAATTACGATCTAATGGATAGGAGGATAAAAGGAGCCTGATAACAGCAGTGTTGTCAGACTCGAATCGGCAGGCCAGCAAGACGGATGTTTGCTTCCTATTTTAACCCTTGGGTAAGTGACTCTGCCCCAAAAATACTAGTTTTAAATTATACAGGACAAGGGTAAATGTAAAACTTTGGTAAACTTTTTATATATATATTTTTTTTTTTGAAGAATTAAAGATGTAATAGTCTGGCTTAATCTCATTAAATCAGAGCACTGTAAGCTATATAAAATGCCAAAGAAGTTAAAAGTAGTTTTTTTTTTCCATATCCTAAATGGCATTTTCATGTTCCATTCTCAGACATATCCTGGACCAGAATTATAAATAACTGGAACCAGTACCCCAAAGAAAATCGAGGGTGGATTCACTAAAAAAGTTTTATTTTGAGGTAAGATGCGTAGAGCTATATAAAATTCCAAAGAAGCTAAATGTAGGGGTTTTTCCCATATCCTAAATGTCATTTTGATGTTCCATTCTCAGACATATCCTGGACCAGAATTATAAATAACTGGAACCAGCACCCCAAAGAAAATAGAGGGTGGATTCACTAAAAAAGTTTTTATTTTGAGGTAAGATGCGTAGAGTAAGTTTATTATATATTAATTTAGATACAAATCTAATGCACCATCACAACCTACAATAACTTCTTTGCAGACTATACCATTCATTTCGAAATGTAGATGGACCCTAGAGTGTAGAAGTTACTTGTGATCAGTCTTATCAAAAGAGCTTACGATTAAGGTAAGCCATAATAGAAATATGTGGATTTACTTTAAAGTGACCTTAAGTTTATGTTATTTTTAAATGTGACATGTTTGTCCATTTATGTTTTTTTTTTGTAAAATCAGAATCTCTCATACATTTTTGTGCATCTTCCTTAGGCATTACAATAATCCTTGAACGAATTCCTAGGAGTATTAAAGAGAGACATAAATCAAAAGCAGGGGTTTCTTTAAAAGAGGATTATATTGGTGAGTGGCCTCTGTGACCCTATATATGTAATAGGAGAGTATACATGTAGAGGATTTGATCTTAATAAAATGATTTTCCCTCGCAGTACACTTCAGCATTTCCGATATCGAGGAAATTAGATGGGACGCCTATCCTTTTTTGGAGTCAATTGAAAGGGCTTCTCCATTATAAATTCCGGTATGCCATGTAGACATCAAATACATGAGAGAGATTTATAGTATAATTGATAATGTTCATTTATAAAATCAATATGGGTTGTTTAAAAATAGATAGTCCAATTTTCAACACCTAAATATTTTACGGCCCATACTCTTTGTCCATGAGGACTTATTCCCAGGTTGCTAAATATAATTATGAATTATGTAATAAGGGAATGTTTCTAGTCTTGGTATCTAATAGAGTTTTTTTTTACATTTTATTCAGATTTTTAACATTTGAACTATTGTCCTGAAGAAGATGACAATCCACTGTTGTATTCCTCTTAGGGTGTCCGTATATAGGTTTTCCTATATCATGTCCTTATATAGGCACAATTCGCCCTGCCCTTATATAGGCATAAAATCCCAGTCCTTATTTAGGCATTAAACCATGCACTCCAAATACAGGCATGGTCTCCGACATCCGTCCACCCTAACGTCACAACGAGTTCTTGAAGAACAGACCCTTAGGCTTCGGGAGTTTCCCTAGCACAGGACTATTGATTTCTTCAAGGACTCATATATTATGCATGAACCGTTATACCTTAGGGGTTCATTCATGACGTCTTCCGCTATCCGATTCACGTCAATGCTAACATTCTGAGGTACCTCTCAGGTATAAATATACCTTCCCTAGCCCTTGTAAACTAGAGGAGACCTCGACTTCAGAGGAGCCCGTTTCCCGGCCTGACGCACTGAGAAGACGCTGTCATCCCTGTACGCAGAGAGTCCAGCTTCCAGTGATCTGACTTCCCTCGCGGGGTGTTGGAGCTCGAGTCTGGCAAGAGATTCCCACCTCTCTCATTCTTAAGGTATGGAGCTGACTAGAACCTAGAGGGACTCTTGGCAGACTAGGTATACTAGGCATACTAGACTTAACATACTCTTAGTATACCATAGGGAGGAATACTTCACCTACTTCATACCTCTCCCTACACCTAGGTTAGGTTAGGTACATTGGGGTAGAACTAGCTTAGAGACGCATCGTATGAGTACTCGCATTTTTAGTCTGTGTTATATATGTAAATGAATATCTACTAAAGATCATGCTAGCGCAGTATTATTTATTTCTACTGCTTACTCTGTACATTATTTATCTTACATACTGTCTTGTGATTGTAACAGCACATTTTACTTACACCAGAAACAAGACTGTTCAATAAACCTTTTATTGAAACGCCCGTCTATTCTTTCTGTGTAACTTTGAGGAAAACTAAGCATGCACGATTGAGCTAAGTGAAATAGTTATCTATTGTTTCCACGACTCTGGGACACGTTCTGATTATAAAGGGAAACAAAGTTGTCATGTTTTGCGGCTGCCAGAAACTACTCCCTTCTTGTTTGTCAAGGAGTTTCTAGTGGCCTCTGAGCTAGCTGGCACAAGTAATTAAGTTTAATATACTCAATAGGGACATACTGACCTTAGTCCTATGTCAAACCTATAGGGGATATTATTCCAACGCGCAGAGCCTATTAGGGAAATAGGAGCTACACTACATGGCACCCAACGTTTGGTAAGGCGGTAATTTAACGCTAGATACTGAGTAACTCAGTCATGCTTTTTTCTCTCAAGAGTCCCCTACCTATATACTCCAAAAGACGTCTGGAGTGGGCAGGGTTAAGTATCCGCCACGGCTACATAGGGAAGCACCCTATATTTTAGCTGTTTGGTTTGTTCAACGTTGAAGGAAACAGTGTTCCAAAATATTGTGCACCTTATCTTTGTTTCCTTGAAACTTGTTCTACATTTTTCAAAAAACAAAATGCCTGACTCTGACAACGGTGAAGTTGCGGATCAGCCAGCTGTAACAGCTTATAACATTACAGGTTTTATTGAAACCGAGGAGGGTGTTATAGACATCCCTCAAAACTTAAGAAGAGCCATCATTCTAAAACTTATAAAACAAGGCCTACCACCAAGAGGCGGTACAGCAGTTTTCGTGATAGAGGCACTTGAATCCTTTCAGACAGAGGTATTCTATTCATGGGTAATATTTCCTGAATCCAATCCAGTAACACACGTGTTTCACTTCTACAAAGAAGATGATCCACCAGAGGAATATATTCCTTTCGAGGATATTGAAATTCCACTAACATACCAGAGCATCAGCTCTGGTTTAAAGGTGCCCTAAAACATTACAGAAACATTACCAGGCTCGGTCCACTAGGTAGACCAGGAGCAACATGGCCGATTCTAGCCGGCTACACACCTCATCCTGACATCGAAATAATGTCAGACGAGGAACTACTTACTCAACTCACTCAGTTAATAAAAATCTACAGACAATTGGTCCAATATGTCATGCGGACTTTCACAGTCCAACAACCACTGACACTTCCAAATCCAACTCCCCAACAGGGGAATACACTAAAAATTACACCACAGACTCTATACGCAGTCATGGGTAAAATGCCCACAAAACGTGAGCAAATTCCATTCTGGATAGCTCAAAAGATTACTCAAATCAAAGCAGTATTTCCAAATACTAGCCAGTATGAGAAACACAGAATCCTAACTATCAGTTTACCGATGGGGATCACACCACAACTGGAAGACTGCACCACTTGGGGCTCAGTCTTTGCTGCCATCTATACTAAAACACATGGCATTCCGTCAATTGCGGTAATACCTGATGTCCTAAAACAAATTCAAAACGAATACGGGGCAGAGCCTGCTCTGAATTTAGGTATGAAATTACTGAAAAATTTCTACCAGGTTTCAACAATAATATTATCTAATATTAAAGGGGAGGCAGCAGAAGTGGCGATCCGCCAAAAGTTAAGGGAATTCGATGTTACAGAACATCAAACTGAACTACCCAGAATAATTGAACAATCATATGCAGAATTAGGCAGAGATAGTTTGGGTGGAAGACCAGTGAAGCCGAAACTATCTGAAAATCCTGAGAAGGACTCTATTAAACAAACTCCTACATCTTCTAAAAAGAAGTGGGAGACTAATAAACAACATTCAAACGAGAAGCGTTCTCAATCCCGAGGTAGGTCTCCTCAAAAGGAGCCTTGTGAAAGGAGTTATAACCTCAGGAATAGGGATAATTTGAGAAAACCTGACAGGTATCAAGATACTGATACACGTTCCTCTCGTCCCTTTCAGATCTCATCACAGACTTCGGAAAGAAGAGGACAATCAGAACATAGAGAAGAACGCGTGAAATCCAAGGAAGAAAAACACGCTCCAAAAAATAAAGCAAAACCTCAATTCTCCAAAAAGAAAGTAGCAGGTCTGAAGATCAGACATGCCGAGAATACTGAGAACACAACTCAAGAATGGAGAATGGGCTCAGACAATGCTGGACAGTGCAGCAGAAGTCACAATAGCTCGCCAGAACCTGAAGGAACTTCTGGAGATAGTGGACTTGAATGAGTACATTACAGTTGAGACTGTAGACACCAGGGTTAGTACTCCACAAAAGTTATATGAAATAACACTCCGGATGGAGGGAGACAAACCTAGACAGGTGAAAGCACTTTTTTGGGAAAGACTATCAATGGGCTATGACATACTTCTAGCAGAAAAAGACTGGCCACCACATGTTGTCAGGGAGTGCCAACACGGTGAGGACATTATTATGCCTGCCTTCTCCAACCATATTCCAATTCACCTAAAATATACATATGCCAGGAAATGGGCATTGGCCCAGGCCCCAGCATTATATAAAAATCATGTAGGATGGGATGAGGACTCACCTCACCATAAAATACATCTGAAACATGAACCAACTGCACAGAGGCAGTACCCAATAAAGCAAGAAGCTAAAAAACAGGTCAGGGAGATCTTAGATCAACTTGAATACCAAGGGGTGATTGAAACATGCACCTCCTCAATGAACAATCCTTTGTTTCCTATCTCCAAACCAGACAATACATATCGTCTAGTTTTGGATTACAGACACCTAAACACTTGTTCTAAAACCTTTGCAGTACAAAATGCACATAGCACAGCATTAATGAATAACATTGTGCGTAAAAAATACAAAACCACATTAGATATCTCAAATGGTTTCTTTTGTCAAAACATAGCACCTGAAAGCAGGTACTTAACAGCTTTCTCCATAATGGGGACCCAGCGTCACTTTTGTCGACTCCCACAAGGGTTCAAGAACAGCCCAGGTTTATTCTCAGCGAGGGTAACGGAGTTACTACAATTCTATGACAATGAGGCGTTGTCCTATGTCGATGACATATATCTGACGGACGATGACCTGGACAAACACTTGAACAGAGTAAGCACCATTATACTGGGCTTCGCCTCTGAGGGCTACAAATTCAACTTTAAAATGTCCCGAATTGCCCATCTCAATGTCCTATTTCTAGGATATGATCTTTCAAGTGAAGGCAAGAGCTTGGCAGCTAACTTCCTAGAGAAGTGTGCGCTGCTCCAAACTCCAAAAACGCTAAAAAACTTACAATCCATCCTGGGTTTCCTCAATTTTGGAAGAACATACATTTTAAATTACGCAGAAAGGGTTAAACCTCTCTACGCATTAATCAAACCTGATTTTTCAATCAAAATCTGGACACAGGAACACACACAAATCCTGCGTTCACTCCAAGCTAACATGTTAGCAACAAATCACTTACAAACACGCGTAAGTCAACGCAACCTGGTGATCCGAATAATTTCGGGTCAATGCGGATTCACCTACTTAACCTTCAATGAGGGTGAAAAAATACCAATCACATACAAATCTCATTTGTACACACAAGCGGAAATGCGCTTCAGTTCAGCTGAAAAAATTCTGACAGCAGTTCAAACCGCTGTAGCAAAAGAAAGAGCCCTAGCCCAAGGGAAACACATTATTGTCATAACCCCAGTACCAGCTTTAGAAGCGGTCACAAAAGCAAGTATTCCAAATGCTAAAGCATTACATCCAAGATGGATACAATGGGTTAATTCTCTTGCTGCAACAGATGTTGAATATGTTTTTGATCCTGATTTAAAAACACAAGCATTCCTGCAATATGAACAAGAATGTCCTCTGCCCACTGAAATTCTGCCTCTCGATCAGTACGAATTCATAATTTACACTGACGGATCCGCACAGCCCGCAACAGGGAGTAAGCAAGCTTACAGTGCAGCGTGTGCAATCGTTAAAGGTCGCATGCGAGATGGCATCTTCAGACCTATGGTCACAAAAACCCAGTCTCTAGGAGATTGTACAGCTCAGCGAGCTTGAACTACAAGCATTCAAACTGGCCCTTGAAAGTACAGATCGAGAATTCCCCACACTGATAGTGTGTGATTCCTTTTACTGTGTTCAGTCGTATAATGAATGTATACAAAACTGGCTTGAAAATGGTTTCAAAGTTGCGAAAGGTGGCACAATAAAGCACAAAATGCTTTGGGAACAAGTAGTTCAGTTGAAAAATGAACTACCAAAGGCTCACGTGATCCACACACTGAGTCATCAACGTGATGGCGTTCACGTTGCAGGGAATTCATTGGCTGACGAAGCCGCAAAGGGGGCTGTTCAGACGGCTTCCGTAGCTGCGATCACTCGTTCAAAAATGAAAATAGACGGTGAGATAATGTTGGCTGTCAATGCTTCAAGCAAGGGCAGCAGTGCAGCGTTACCAAAAAAGTTTCCACTCAAGTACTCTTATGTAATTGATGCGAACAACGTTCCTTTTGCTCGAATCCCTGGAGTGGGGGATAGGGTATTTCCAAACATGGAACGTAGAGCAGCTTTGATTTATGAAGCACATTTGGGGGAGGGTCTGTCACATCTAGGGATCTCTAAAACAATTTTGACGTTAAAAGAGATGTACTGGTGGCCAGGAATGAATACACATATTCATATCTTCATCAATGACTGCATAGACTGTAAACAGCAGCGAGAAAGCCACCAGACATCATGCTACGAATGTAGCTGCCAGTACAGACACCATTGTTAGACAGCATTCGACTATCTATGCGCAGGCGTCCCACTGGACAAATGCAATACCACAAATACTGAATCAAGGTTCCTATGGATATGGCCTCAGCGCTCGGCTGACGCTCGAACTGTTATAAAAGATTTGCGAGTCTTTATCGGCACATACGCAATAGGCATGCTACATTCTGACCAGGGCCCTGCGTTTAGCTCTCGGGCTTACAAAGAATCCATGGCCAGTCTGGGCGTTACATTGCGGTACTCCTCTCCATTGCATCCTGAGGGAAATTTGGTTGTGGAAAGGAAAAACCAGGTGTTAGATTTGGGGGTCTCTAGTTGGCAGAGGTAGGTACCTTTGTCCAAATAGGGACCCTTGCGTCTAGTCAGGGAAAGTAGGTACACTTCCGAAATAACCCCTGCTCACCCTCTTGGTAGCTTGGCACGAGCAGACAGGCTTAGTTCAGAGGCAGTGTGTAAAGCATTTGTGAACACATACAGTAATCAAGTGACAACACTACAAATGGACACCACACAGGTTATATATTTATAAAAATAGGTATACTTTATATAGATTTATCACAAGACCATAAACGACAAAAATAATCCACAATACTGTTAAGAATGCTTAGTTCTGATCAAAAAGGCTTAATTCAAGGTTCTGTGCGAGTCGGTAGCCTCCTCCGGCTACGGCGATGTCGAGAACAAACAGAGTCTAACAAATCAGCTGACCGCGTCGAGACGGGCCAACACAGCGTAGACAGACTCGGTCACAGTACCTTTTACTTGAAGCGGCAGGCACGGGCGTGCGAGCTGGAGGGCTGTTCGTCGTGGTCGCGATGCAAAAATGGAAGCGTTGCAGGACGCGTTGTCCCTCGATGCGGTGCAGGCAGCGGCTCGTTGACGTCGTCGAGACGGAGTCGGTGAGACCAGGGCCGTGCGTTGCAGGGCGAGACGGTGCTTCGATGCGGTGCTGGCAGGTTGCGGTGCGGCAATGGAGCCGGATTCAGGAGCTGGCGTCGATCAGTCCGGACAGCGGTGCGAGTCGGGCGGTGCGTCGCAAAGCGTGCGAGCGGTGCCCAACTCCGGTGCGGTCACAGGACTCGAACTCAGCAGCAGTGACCGTGTCGGTCGGACCAGTTCGATTCAGCGTAGTGAAGCGTTGCAGGACGCGTTGTCCCTCGATGCGGTGCAGGCAGCGGCTCGTTGACGGAGTCGGTGAGACCAGGGCCGTGCGTTGCAGGGCGAGACGGTGCTTCGATGCGGTGCTTACAGGACACCGAGTCGGTCGTGAGAGTCGGTCACAGCTCCCTACCTCTGCAGCCACTGAAACAGAGTTTCCAGCAGCAATTCACAAAGGGGGTGAAGTCCAATGGTCCTGGGACTTCGGTCAGGGGGCAAGCTCTCTTCCAAGCCCTTGGAGATCCTTCACAAGTTGATGAAAATTACAGCAAATCAAAAGTCCCTTTCTCCTTTCTTTGGCAGTCAGGCAAACCACTGCAGGCCAATCCCCCAAGCAGCACTTCAGGCTTAGGGATAGTCTCTCCTCAGTTTCTTCTTGGTTCCGCTCCTCAGCAAAGGTTTCTTCTTGTTCCCAAAAGTGATCTAATTTTCCTGGGGTCTGGGTGCCCCTTTTATACCCTGATTCTCTTTGTTCTCTGGAGGCAGAGAGGCCTCTGCCTAGTCCAAAACCAGTTCTGGTCAGCCCTGGAGCACTTTGTTTTTCTGACTCCTTCTTTCCTTTCAGAATGTGGGGCAGAGTGCTCAGCCGCCCGGCAGGAGGTGGAGCCAGCATTGTGGAAGGCAGGCACAGCCCTATTCAGACCCAGGTGCAACTCCTCCCTCCACTCTGGATGCAGATCTTTCTATTCAGCCCTGCGCTGACTCACCCTGTCTCCTGTAGCCACCCCCAGCCCCTGTCACTCAATCTCCAGACAAGGAATACACAACCTAGCAGAGGCAGGCTTGGATAGTTAGGCAAGAAAATACCCCCTTTCTAAAAGTGGTATTTTCAAACACAGAATGTTAAAACCAACTTCACTAGAAGATGTATTTTATCATCCTGAGGTCAGGCATACTAAATTCGTTTTTCTACCATGTTCCCTGGGTCAGTTCTGACTATAAGGTGTAATAGTCAGTCTGCCCATTCTGGCCTATGGGGAGCAGGTAGCCTTGCAATAGTGAAAAACGAAAATGGCTGTAATTCACTATTAGGACATGCCACACACACCAGGGCATGTCCTACCTTATACTTACAATGCACCCTGCCCTAGGGCCTACTTTAGGGGTGACAAACATGCAGTAAAGGGAAGGTTTAGGGACTGGCAAGTGGGGGTACTCACCAAGTCGACATGGCAGCCCTAGGCTGCACACAGGCTCTGCGTTGGCAGGCCTGAGACACATTTTACAAGCCGCTTCTGTGGGTGGCACAACCAGTGCTGCAAGCCCACCAGCGGCATTGGATTTACAAGCCCTGGGCACACTGAGTGCACTGGACTAGGGACTGACAAGTAAACCAATCATCCAATCATGGAGTCACTAATACATATATCAATTAATGATAGGGAGCACTTGCACTTTGGCACTGATTAGCAGCGGCAAAGTGCCCATGAGCATCTAGTCCAGCAAAACATATCGGCAACAGTGGAGGCATTACGAAAAAATGGAAGGGAGACCCACGCCAAGGATGCCAGGTCTAACACGTGTCCCCTCCAGCTGAAATGTGGGGAGAACTATCCTACCCCTAGGGAGTTCTCATCGCTAAGGCGGAAAAATCTGGACAGTCCATCAGCATTGGCGTGTTCTGTACCAGGGCGGTGTTCCACCGTAAAGTCCATCCCCTGTAGGGAAATGGACCACCTCAACAGCTTTGGATTCTCACCCCTCATCTGCATCAACCATCTGAGGGGCCTGTGGTCTGTCTGAACCCGGAAGTGAGTCCCAAACAGGTATGGTCTCAGCTTCTTCAGTGCCCAGACCACAGCAAATGCCTCACGCTCAATAGCACTCCATCTCTGTTCCCGGGGAAGTAACCTCCTACTGAGGAAGGCTACAGGTTGGTCTAGGCCCTCCTCATTGACCTGTGATAGAACAGCCCCTACACCATGCTCTGAAGCGTCGGTCTGAACAATGAACTTATTGGAGAAGTTGGGTGCCTGGAGCACAGGCGCCGTGCACATGGCAGTCTTCAAGGTGTCAAAAGCTTTTTGACAGGCGTCAGTTCAAATCACTTTCCTGGGCTGCTTCTTGGAAGTCAGCTCTGTCAAGGGGGCAACAATGCTGCCATACCCCTTGACGAATCTCCGGTAATACCCGGTGAGCCCTAGGAAGGCTCTCACCTCTGTCTGGGTCTTGGGGGCTCCCAAGCCAGAATGGTATCAATTTTCGGTTGGAGGGCGCCACCTGGCCGCTCCCAACCTGGTGTCCCAAGTACACCACAGAACCCTGCCCAATCTGGCACTTACTCGCCTTGATTGTGAGGCCTGCCCTCCGCAGCGCCATCAACACTTCCCAGAGGTGACGCAGATGTTCCTCCCAACTGGCACTGAACACTGCGATGTCATCCAGGTAGGCGGCACTGAAATCCTCCAGTCCAACCAACACCTGGTTGACCAACCTCTGAAAGGTGGCAGGGGCATTCTTCATCCCAAAGGGCATCACCCGGAACTGGTAGTGCCCATCTGGTGTGGAGAATGCTGACCTCTCTTTGCCCCATCAGTCAAGGCGATCTGCCAGTACCCAGACGTTAAGTCAAACGTGCTGCGGTACCGCGCAGCCCCTAACCGATCTATGAGCTCATCAGCTCTGGGGATGGGGTGGGCGTCAGTCCTGGTGATGGAATTGAGTCCCCTGTAGTCCACACAGAACCGGAGTTCTGGTGTGGCACCAAGGTGCGGCAGCCTTTGGAACCAAGACCACTGGGCTGGCCCAAGGGCTGTTAGAGGACTCAATGACCCCTAGCGCAAACATCTTGGAGACCTCCTCCTTGATGCAGGCTCTGACCCTGTCAGTCACCCTGTAAGCCTTGTGCTTCACAGGAAGACTGTCCCCAGTGTCCACATCATGGACGCACCAATGAGTGACACTGGGAACCAGGGAGAACAGGTCAGGGAACTGTCCCAACAGTTGGCGACAGTCACCCTGCTGCTCAGGTGTCAGGGAGGTAGAGAGGTTTACTCCCTCCACTGATCCATCTTGCTCTCGGGCTGACAGGAGGTCAGGAAGAGGCTCGGTCTCCTCCTCCATTCCATCATCTGTAGCTAAGAGCATGCCCACTTGGGACCTCTCCAAGTGGGGCTTCAGGCGGTTCACATGCAGGACCCGCAAGGGGTTCCTGGGAGACTGCAAGTCCACCAAATAGGTAACTGGACTCTTGCGCTCCACCACCGTAAAGGGCCGGTCCACCTGTCCTGGAGCGCACAGGGCTCCACAGGGGCCATGACCCACACTTTCTGACCAGGCTGAAGCTCTACCAGAGTGGCATTCTGGTCGTACCACCGCTTCATCTCCTCCTGGCTGGCTTCCAGATTTGCCTCAGCAAGCTCTCTGAAACGCCTAGTCTGGTTCCTGAAGGCCAGCATGTAACTGTATACATCCTGGGGAGGTTTCCTGGGAGATTGCTCCCAGCCTTCCTTGACCAAACTCAGAGGTCCTCGCACCGGGTGTCCATAGAGGAGCTCAAAGGGACTGAACCCTAGAGACTTCTGTGGCACCTCCCGGTATGCAAACAACAGGCATGGTAAGAGGACGTCCCATTTACGCCTCATGGGTTCTTCCAGACCCATAATCATGCCCTTGAGGGTCCGGTTGAATCTCTCAACCAGACCATTTCCTTGAGGGTGGTAAGGAGTGGTGAACTTGTAAGTTACACCGCACTCCTGCCACAGGGACTTCATGTACTTGGACACGAAGTTGGTACCTCTGTCAGACACCACCTCTTGAGGGAATCCCACACGTGAGAAAATTCCCATCAGTGCCCGTCCTACCATGGGGGCCGTCACTGTCCTCAGAGGGATGGCTTCAGGGTACCGGGTGGCATGGTCCACCAAGACCAGGATAAACCTGTTGCCCATGGCTGTCTTGGGGTCCAGTGGCCCCACAATGTCAATACCCACCCGTTCAAAGGGGGTGCTGACCACAGGGAATGGCTGGAGAAGAGCCTTGTGCTTCCTCCCACTCTTTCCACTTGCCTGGCAAGTCTGGCATGTCCTGCAGTGAGTGGCGGCACTCCTGCGCATCTGGGGCCAATAGAAATGGGTAACAAGCCTGTCAAAGGTCTTGTCCTGCCCCAGATGTCCCGCTAACGGTACATCATGAGCCAACCCCAGTAGGAAGGCTCTGAAGCGCTGGGGTACCACCAGCACACGGGCTGACCCAGGCTCAGCAACCTTAGGCTCTGAATACAGGAGACCATTCTCCCAGTAAACCCAATGTGATCCAGACTGATCACCTGCTGCCTGGTCTGTGGCCTGTTGCCTCAGACCCACGAGAGAAGGGCATGTGTTCTGCTCCTTGCAGAACTCTTCCCTGGAGGGTCCTCCTTCTTGCTGCCAATGGGTCAGCTCAGGTAGGTCCCCCAGTTCAGCTACCTGTTCCCCTGTAGGCTCCAGGGCATCCCCCTCAGGGTCTGCCTCCTCCTGGACCGTGGGAACTTCGGGGCCAGTTTCCCGCGCCCCTGCCTCCTTTCTCTCCGGCAGGCACCTGGGCCTCCCTCTCAGGCTCCAGGTCCTCTTGAACACCTTTAGCTGCCATTGACCAGGTGGTCACACATGCCCAATCAGGCAAGCCCAACATTTCTAAATGCGCACTCCGCTCCACCTTAGCCCAAGGTGAGCTCTCCAAATCGTTCCCTAACAAACAGTCAACAGGCATGGCTGGCCTCACAGCTACTTGAAGAGTACCCGAGACCCACCCCACTCAAAGGGAACCTGAGCCACCTTGCAGTGACTCTCTGTGTTGTCAGCGGCAACAACCGGATAGAATGCATCAGGGATAACCTGCTCTTTAGACACCAGGTGACACTTGACAGCTGTCACACTGGCTCCTGTGTCTCTCAGAGCCTCCACCCTATGGCCATTGATGGTCACCCACTGCCTGTATTTCTTAGTGTTCTCAGGCAGCGGGGTCCTAGGGACCATCTCAGAGCCTCCTAATGAGACAAGGGAAAACACTGTGGGATCCCCCCCACCTTGGGCACCCAACTCCTCCCCCAGGGCTACACTAGCCAACTGCCGGGGGACTGCACTGGTGGGTGCTGGTTTTCCATACAAAGGGCAACGAGGATCGTTTGCCTTGTGGCCAGGGGCGCCACGCTTGTAACATACCAGTGGTCCCTGGTGAACAGGGGGGCCTGACGGGGCCACTGGCTTCTTCTCAGGGGGAGGCTGGGAACCTTTCCCTGGGTTCCCTTGGGGTTTACTTTGGGGCCCTTTATGGAACTCCTTCTGTTTACCCTTGTCCCCCCCACTCTTCTGCTGGGGACCCTGCCCACCCTTGGCGGAGTCTCCCACGTGACCCTTGTGGACCCGGGTACTCACCCAGCGGTCCGCCTCCGCAGCAAGCTGCCTAGGGTTAGTCAGCTTACTATCAATCAGGTGCTGGCGTAGCTCAGGAAAACAATTACCGGACAAGTGCTCCCAGGCAATCAAATCAAAGAGCGCCTGAAAATCAGTCGCTTTGTTACCCTTTACCCAACCATCCAAGGCTCTGCAAAAGAAGGTCACATATTCAACCCAGGTACTGCTTTCAATCTTACTACAGTTCCTGAACCTTTGCCTATAAAGCTCAGGGGTCAAACCATACCTAGTCATTAAGGCATCCTTCATGTGGCTGTACGAATTATAGACTTCAGAGGGCAAATCCAACAAGGTATCCCGCCCTTCACTGAGGAACCGTCCCCACAACCCCGCTCCCCAATCCTTCTCAGGGACCCGGTGGGAAGACATGGCTACCTCATAGGCTTTGAACCACTGCCCTATGTCATCATTTTTAAAAAACTCCTTCACCACATCTTTGGGAATATACACCCTAGCTTCAACAGGCACAGGCGGTACACTGCCACCAGAGGGAGTAATCTCTAAGCTCTTGGCCTTCAATTCCAACTCCCTCAAAACTTTCTCATGTTCAAACTGCATTTTCTTTTCCTCTAGGGCTAATTTCCTAGTTTGCATTTCGAATTCTAACTGCCCATTCAGCTTGAGCTTGGTCATCTGCATTTCGTGCATCCTACTCTCCTTCCTGTCCTCCAACTCCTCTGGAGACAGTCCTCTGGCAGAAACACTGCTACCTACTGGGGAAGGTGGTCTTCTAGCCCCTAGACCCAATAGCCCCTCCAGCTGCCCTTCTGCATTCTCAGCCCCCTCCACAGGGGCACTCCTTGATTCGACCCAGGCCCTCAGCGCCTTTTGGAGGTCCTCCTTCCTGGAGAGCCCGGTCATGGACACTTTAAACTTTTTGCAGAATTGCCTGAGCTGCTTAAGGGTGTAGCATTCTAGCCTCTCTTCTTCCCAATCACACTCAACAGAGGCTACTGATGCTGGTTTCTCCATAGTGACTGAACTTGGCATTTGCAAAAATAGGAAATCCCAGAAAAAATGCTATAGAAGTATGTGGTTGCGTTTTGGTCTGCACTCACTAAGTAGTGTTCACCAATCACTGTACATGAGTCACAAATGCAAGTCCAGAATCCTCACCGCTGACCACCAATGTTAGATTTGGGGGTCTCTAGTTGGCAGAGGTAGGTACCTTTGTCCAAATAGGGACCCTTGCGTCTAGTCAGGGAAAGTAGGTACACTTCCGAAATAACCCCTGCTCACCCTCTTGGTAGCTTGGCACGAGCAGACAGGCTTAGTTCAGAGGCAGTGTGTAAAGCATTTGTGAACACATACAGTAATCAAGTGACAACACTACAAATGGACACCACACAGGTTATATATTTATAAAAATAGGTATACTTTATATAGATTTATCACAAGACCATAAACGACAAAAATAATCCACAATACTGTTAAGAATGCTTAGTTCTGATCAAAAAGGCTTAATTCAAGATTCTGTGCGAGTCGGTAGCCTCCTCCGGCTACGGCGATGTCGAGAACAAACAGAGTCTAACAAATCAGCTGACCGCGTCGAGACGGGCCAACACAGCGTAGACAGACTCGGTCACAGTACCTTTTACTTGAAGCGGCAGGCACGGGCGTGCGAGCCGGATGGCTGTTCGTCGTGGTCGCGATGCAAAAATGGAAGCGTTGCAGGACGCGTTGTCCCTTGATGCGGTGCAGGCAGCGGCTCGTTGACGTCGTTGAGACGGAGTCGGTGAGACCAGGGCTGTGCGTTGCAGGGCGAGACGGTGCTTCGATGCGGTGCTGGCAGGTTGCGGTGCGGCGACGGAGCCGGATTCAGGAGCTGGCGTTGATCAGTCCGGACAGCGGTGCGAGTCGGGCGGTGCGTCGCAAAGCGTGCGAGCGGTGCCCAACTCCGGTGCGGTCACAGGACTCGAACTCAGCAGCAGTGACTGTGTCGGTCGGACCAGTTCGATTCAGCGTAGTGAAGCGTTGCAGGACGCGTTGTCCCTCGATGCGGTGCAGGCAGCGGCTCGTTGACGGAGTCGGTGAGACCAGGGCCGTGCGTTGCAGGGCGAGACGGTGCTTCGATGCGGTGCTTACAGGACACCGAGTCGGTCGTGAGAGTCGGTCACAGCTCCCTACCTCTGCAGCCACTGAAACAGAGTTTCCAGCAGCAATTCACAAAGGGGGTGAAGTCCAATGGTCCTGGCACTTCGGTCAGGGGGCAAGCTCTCTTCCAAGCCCTTGGAGATCCTTCACAAGTTGATGAAAGTCACAGCAAATCAAAAGTTCCTTTCTCCTTTCTTTGGCAGTCAGGCAAACCACTGCAGGCCAATCCCCCAAGCAGCACTTCAGGCTTAGGGATAGTCTCTCCTCAGTTTCTTCTTGGTTCCGCTCCTCAGCAAAGGTTTCTTCTTGTTCCCAAAAGTGATCTAATTTTCCTGGGGTCTGGGTGCCCCTTTTATACCCTGATTCTCTTTGTTCTCTGGAGGCAGAGAGGCCTCTGCCTAGTCCAAAACCAGTTCTGGTCAGTCCTGGAGCACTTTGTTTTTCTGACTCCTTCTTTCCTTTCAGAATGTGGGGCAGAGTGCTCAGCCGCCCGGCAGGAGGTGGAGCCAGCATTGTGGAAGGCAGGCACAGCCCTATTCAGACCCAGGTGCAACTCCTCCCTCCACTCTGGATGCAGATCTTTCTATTCAGCCCTGCGCTGACTCACCCTGTCTCCTGTAGCCACCCCCAGCCCCTGTCACTCAATCTCCAGACAAGGAATACACAACCTAGCAGAGGCAGGCTTGGATAGTTAGGCAAGAAAATACCCCCTTTCTAAAAGTGGTATTTTCAAACACAGAATGTTAAAACCAACTTCACTAGAAGATGTATTTTATCATCCTGAGGTCAGGCATACTAAATTCGTTTTTCTACCATGTTCCCTGGGTCAGTTCTGACTATAAGGTGTAATAGTCAGTCTGCCCATTCTGGCCTATGGGGAGCAGGTAGCCTTGCAATAGTGAAAAACGAAAATGGCTGTAATTCACTATTAGGACATGCCACACACACCAGGGCATGTCCTACCTTATACTTACAATGCACCCTGCCCTAGGGCCTACTTTAGGGGTGACCAACATGCAGTAAAGGGAAGGTTTAGGGACTGGTAAGTGGGGGTACTCACCAAGTCGACATGGCAGCCCTAGGCTGCACACAGGCTCTGCGTTGGCAGGCCTGAGACACATTTTACAAGCCGCTTCTGTGGGTGGCACAACCAGTGCTGCAAGCCCACCAGCGGCATTGGATTTACAAGCCCTGGGCACACTGAGTGCACTGGACTAGGGACTGACAAGTAAACCAATCATCCAATCATGGAGTCACTAATACATATATCAATTAATGATAGGGAGCACTTGCACTTTGGCACTGATTAGCAGCGGCAAAGTGCCCATGAGCATCTAGTCCAGCAAAACATATCGGCAACAGTGGAGGCATTACGAAAAAATGGAAGGGAGACCCACGCCAAGGATGCCAGGTCTAACACCAGGACATAAAGCAGTCTATAACAACTAGGGTATTAGGTTCGGGTGATGGGTGGGTCAAACATCTTTATGGGGTCCAACGCTCATTAAACAATCTGCCAAGAAGTTCTCTAGGGGGGGTCACTCCATTTGAGGTCCTATTTGGGACAAGAATGTGGGTACCAGATCTCGATGACGTAGGCACAGTGGTGGAAAATAAAACGTTTGATATCAAAGATCGTTTGGCTGTTTTACAGGAACTGAATGAGTTAAGAACGGAACAAAGCAACGTATTCCTGCAGCCAACCACCACTGGGGAAAAACCGGCGGTCCCAGCAAGGCCTGTCTGGATTCCAAAAGTTGGGGATCTAGTCAGAGAAAAGATTGCGGACAAGAAGGAATTTGGACCTTCTTACAGACAACCAGAACCTGTCCTAGCAGTTCAAGGAACAAGAACAGTACTTCTGCCGCCCCTTGCTGGAAGAAAGAAGAAAAGATTTGTGTCCATCGACCTCATCAAACCACAGTATGTGGCCGATACTAAATAGTAGGCCTCGTGGACTCCGACCTAGTAGCAGACGCCCTCCTCTCGCTACTATCCAAGAAGTTCAGACTGAAAGACTGATAACCATCGAGAATTCAGCAGTAACAGATGAAGGACTAAGCAACCATGCAATGGAACTCATCCCTCTTGGAAATCAAATAACAGTTCGTCCAAATACACCTGTCTACACCAATGTAGCAAGTGATCAACTGGTTCCAGCGATTTCTACAAATCCTGATGCAATTCCAACAATTGACAGAACTGCTTCTGGCTATTTCATTAACTTTGATACGTTCTCAGAAGATCCAAGTGAACCTGAAACGACGCCAGCATCATTAACATTCAAGCAGCAAGTACAAGACATTCTTCACTTTCTGAAAAAAACGTATCTGGTTTCGCCATGGATTGAATTCTGGATTACATCTGGTCTTTTTGTTTTCCTGCTCTGGCTAGCTTTGGTTACAACTGTGAGCATGCTTATAAGTGGCAGATACATCCATGTGAACACTGAAGGAAAAGATGTGAACATACTTTTGAAACCACATAAATCTTCCCATCGTGAAGCAAGAGACTTGTCAACAGTGAACATCACAGCCGTTCCTATACAGGATGGTATAGTGTGGGACAAAACTGATTTTGATATCTTTGGCCCAATGGAAAAATTGAACATTCCACATTTATTTAAAATTTCACTGAGTGCTCTAATTTTGTCCAGTACCTACTCTGATGATTGGGACGTTGAGACTGTTAACGACATAATGTTTGACCTAGAAAAATCTGCTGCGTTTTCTAAAAATGAATATTTAGAGGGTTCATCAGACTATGAACAACTGTATTGTTATAACCACTATGGTCATCATTATTTGCATAAATCTTCAAACTCTAGAAATGTGTTTATGTTTAACCAATGGGAGCATTGTCCTACACCACCACAAGGTAGTTCAAAAACATTTGCTAACAAGTTTCCATATTTTTCAGGTTACAATACATCTGATCCAGAAACGTTTTACTATAAAAATGTAGACAAAACAGGACTGACAATTATGTTAACCAATGCAAAACAGATTTACTCTACAGCATTTATTGCCCAACTGTCTAGACAGGGTTTCAACTTATGGAAAGACACAGTAGACACAAAAACTGTCTGGGGTACTAAAGATTGGCAAGTGCAGGGGATAGAAGCTTTATTTAGAGCCTGTATCATCCCTGAACAAATAATGTTTTTGAATGAAACTATCCAACAAACATCTTGTCTTGGAATAGCCAAGATCAAAGAGATGAAAAGACCTTCTGTACCTACACCTGCCGGTGATAACAAAACTCAGGCAGCGGTTACAGTTGACCAAATACTACAAATCAACAGATCTAATCCTGATTGGAGAAAATGGTTGATCTGGCCCACAGACATGAACAACTGTCAGGAAAGATTCCTGAATAAAACTCAGGGCTTTACTATTCATAGGCCAGACCCAAGATACGTCCAAAGACAGCATCCGGGGGTAGTAACAACATACAGTGTAGGTAAATTATGCCTCGATTGGCTTCAGAAATCTACACTACAGGATGTGAAACAACACTTATCCTTACTTAAAGAAGACGCAGACCTTAGGGAATTCTTGCTTGGACCAAGAAAACTGCGTCAAAAACGTTTCATATATGCCGGCATTTATGCTGCCTATAATGAAGCATGGAAAGTGTCACAGATGGAGGCCGCAGAACGAATACGTGAACTTGATCGTATTAATTTAGAGAAAACACTCTCTGTGGTCGACAATGAGTTAACAACTTTGTCCTCCAGAATATATTCATTGGATGGCATTGTATCCTCTGCTATCGACATACTAGAACAAGATTTGGCAATGTTACAAAAAGGCCAATCTCAATTACGTTCTATTGTGTTATTAAGCTGGACGCTGCAATCTTTGCGTGCGGGCTATGTGCCTTGGCATTTTGTCAACACGTCGGCTCTGTTTGCAGAATACAATCTAACTGATAAACAGATCGAACTAGCACAAAGAGGAGCAAAGTATACAGTGCTGAGCATTGAAAAACTGGAAAAATTACCATTCACAGTGGCAGAAAAACCAGCTACAGAATGGCTCATTCATGGCAAAATCTCATTACCTGTGCCTACTTTTCAGTTTCAGTATTGCCTCAGACAAATGCAAGCAGGCAAATATGAAAGATTGGGTAAGGAATATATTAAGACATCTTGGTATTTACCGTATACATATAGATGTTGGAGTGGGGATCGTGAAGTGTTTTTGAGCGGTACACACTGTAAAAGTGCACTGAGCGGTTCACTTATATGTCAGGACATTTCTTTACACAGGGCTTGTAATGGTTCTGTGGCAAATTTGTCTTGCCATCAGCAGGGTACACCAGCTGCTGTGATTAATCCAACGTTTGGACAACTTTCTAATGGGAGTTACCTTATGTTGAATGATCAGAGTTGCCAGGCATGTTGCCAGGCATCCCATATCTAGTAACGGTCAACTCCAGGGTCACTTGCTGTATGCAAGTATTGTTTGCCCCAATAGACACAGTCAGGGAGTCGACTCTATGGCCTTCGCTGAATGTCTCTTTTATAAGATTTGATACTTTGAGCAGAATGAAAGCCATGCTTTTACAACAAACAGTGCCTTTGACCTCGGCCAAAGAAACCTATGATCTACAAGTAGCAAGGACTTCGGCTGAGATACAGACTTTAATACGTACAAACTGCCCTATACATTTCGTGGAAATGATAGGACGTATCTTTAACATGTCTGATACAAACGGAATTGTACATGTATTTAAGAGCATCTGCTCCGGTCTGTTAGCACCTTTCCAGGCAATACTCGGAATCATCCCGAACTTTGCACATTCGGTGTTTGGTGGCTTACCATTAATTCTAGCACTTGTTGTCGGAATTCTATTTCTCTTCCTGCTATTATGCTATGGCCGGCCTATTCGCGGACATCACTCCGAGCGAAATGGAGAAAGCTCTCCTTGAACGAAAGTGCAGTGAGTGAATAGTACAGCTCTTGGGCATGACTCGTCTACGGGACCTGAATACCACGTGGTTCCTGTCATTCAGACCAATCTGGCAAGATTGCATCTTACCTGTTCTACGATGCCTGCTATGCGGTGAAGAATGCGTGTTGGACACCTGTCTAACATTTCCATCAGAAACGCCAACGGATGTCGATACTCTGCTGGTCCCGATAACGGCCCATGCTCTGTGTTGTCCCCAGAGGCTGCCAATCCTGATGACAGCATTCATTGAGATCTCACAGACGCTTCCGGCTGCTGCTGAGGTACGAGAAAGATCTACAGGCACACAGGTAACAACGGACGCGAACATTGCTGCGGCATCCTATGCTGAAAGCGATGCTTCACATCTCTGTGCAATTAATCTATTACACGAGGTGTTCCAACTGACACCAACTTCAGTGGACAATGTTTTGTCTACAGAAATAGATGATCTCATGTTTACACCAGACCCGTAAACTGACTCTGATTCAGCCCACAGTGTTCCAGAGATGCAGTAACAATTTGGCCTTCATATTTCAAAACTTGGAACTCTTCCCAAATTGAACTTTTTCCAATTTTTCGAACTAAAATGGCACTTCAATCTGCTTAAAGTAGAACTAGCCTTATAGTACAGACTTCGCGGTACTTCCTCAGACATTTTGTCATCTTATTTGTCTACAAGAATAATTAATGACATGAAATGACTTTGATTTTGGAAAAACTTATCGATCATTTTTTTGTCACATGTAAATATTACTGCTTATTTCATTCATATTGCATTTTATTTTAAATATATGCCTGACATGAAAAGCAATGCTTAAAATGTACAGTACCTTTTGCATTCTAATAGGTTTTTAAATGCCTTTTAAATGGTTTTATGAAATATTTGAGCGATATGCGGTACTCCATTTAATGTTTAGCATTTTAAATGTTTAGCATTTTAGTATTATCGTACACACGAAAGTGGAGTGGGTGTTGTATTCCTCTTAGGGTGTCTGTATATAGGTTTTCCTATATCATGTCCTTATATAGGCACAATTCGCCCTGCCCTTATATAGGCATACAATCCCAGTCCTTATTTAGGCATTAAACCATGCACTCCAAATACAGGCATGGTCTCCGACATCCGTCCACCCTAACGTCACAACGAGTTCTTGAAGAACAGACCCTTAGGCTTCGGGAGTTTCCCTAGCACAGGACTATTGATTTCTTCAAGGACTCATATATTATGCATGAACCGTTATACCTTAGGGGTTCATTCATGACGTCTTCCGATGTCCGATTCACGTCAATGCTAACATTCTGAGGTACCTCTCAGGTATAAATATACCTTCCCTAGCCCTTGTAAACTAGAGGAGACCTCGACTTCAGAGGAGCCCGTTTCCCGGCCTGACGCACTGAGAAGACGCTGTCATCCCTGCACGCAGAGAGTCCAGCTTCCAGTGATCTGACTTCCTCGCGGGGTGTTGGAGCTCGAGTCTGGCAAGAGATTCCCACCTCTCTCATTCTTAAGGTATGGAGCTGACTAGAACCTAGAGGGACTCTTGGCATACTAGGTATACTAGGCATACTAGACTTAACATACTCTTAGTATACCATAGTGAGGAATACTTCACCTACTTCATACCTCTCCCTACACCTAGGTTAGGTTAGGTACATTGGGGTAGAACTAGCTTAGAGACACATCATATGAGTACTCGCATTTTTAGTCTGTGTTATTTATGTAAATGAATATCTACTAAAGATCATGCTAGCGCAGTATTATTTATTTCTACTGCTTACTCTGTACATTATTTATCTTACATACTGTCTTGTGATCGTAACAGCATATTTTACTTACACCAGAAACAAGACTGTTCAATAAACCTTTTATTGAAACGCCCGTCTATTCTTTCTGTGTAACTTTGAGGAAAACTAAGCATGCACGATTGAGCTGAGTGAAATAGTTATCTATTGTTTCCACGACTCTGGGACACGTTCTGATTCTAAAGGGAAACAAAGTTGTCATGTTTTGCGGCTGCCAGAAACTACTCCCTTCTTGTTTGTCAAGGAGTTTCTAGTGGCCTCTGAGCTAGCTGGCACAAGTAATTAAGTTTAATATACTCGATAGGGACATACTGACCTTAGTCCTATGTCAAACCTATAGGGGATATTATTCCAATGCGCAGAGCCTATTAGGGAAATAGGAGCTACACTACACCACCTTAACACCGAAACGCTGCGTCGACAGTTGTTCTCTGTTTTTTTATTATGTATATTGCTTTTTTAAATTTTTATTATGACTATATGCTTTTAAATATGTTTCTTAATCCTGTATTGTCAATTCAACAAAAATTATTTTTTTGGAATAAAAATTGATTGATAGAACATTCCTTTAAATTTGCATGTTTAATTCATTTTTTTATATATTGTGTATTGTAATGTATATTAGTATGTAAATTTGGCTACCTGGTAAATTTGTCTTAAAAAATGTTTTTAGAGTGTGGCCCCGTTTTCATTTAGTTAGTCAATCGGGTTAGAGGGCAGAATCCTGTCGCTTTCTTAACAGGAGGAAAAGGGAATTTTGTTTGTTGTTTTAGCATAAGCCTGACACCTACACCAGCAGGGTCCCTGGCTCTCCTAACGTGTAGCGCTACCACTCCTCTGCACTCCTCGCAGTCAACGCCAGGAGAACGTTTAGATGCCAATGGGCCACACCAGACACAGCTCACGTTCTGTTCAGCTGGTGAAGCTGCTGCTAGACCTTCCCCACCGCACAACACCTGCAGTCTCCGATCCAGACCTGCCACAAAGCAACAGTCTGCGGCACCCACACCTGCAGGGCCCACAGAGGGCGGGAATGCTTCGAAATCAACATCAACTTCATCTCATGCCACGTCATGGACGGAGCGCTGAAACTTTTCAGACACTCACCCCCAGTCACAGATCTGGAAAGACATGGCTTGGCAATTCAGGCTGGACTGTTCCCATGAGGCACAGGGTCAAGACTGATTTGCATATAGCTGTGTCTGAACTGGGGTGGCGAAGTGAGCTAAAGAACGATGATGGATTCAACCCAGATCTGTGACTGGGGGTGAGTGTCTGAAAAGTTTCAGCACTCCGTCCATCATCTCCTTGTGTTTGCTTTGTTCACCCTAAGTTGGCAGGGTATGCCCAGACGTGGGTCCCTTGCTCACTTTGCCACTGGATTCAAGCTAGCCTGGCTGATGAGGGCTGTTAGCCCGAAACCGGTCCCAGGATGCTTGTTTCCGGTCCAGGGAAGACATGGCTTGGCAGTTCAGGCTGGACTGTTCCCATGAGGCACAGGGTCAAGACTGATTTGCATATAGCTGTGTCTGAACTGGGGTGGCGAAGTGAGCTAAAGAACGATGATGGATTCAACCCAGATCTGTGACTGGGGGTGAGTGTCTGAAAAGTTTCAGCACTCCGTCCATCATCTCCTTGTGTTTGGTCTGTCATAATGGCCATATGTCTATAAACCACCAAGGTTGGGCTTCGGCCATACTGACCTCGGGTGTGTGTTGCATGTGGGTTCTGTGTCCCTTATGTGTACTCTGTGTGTTCTACCTCATAATTTTAAATATTGATGCAAAGCAGTTGATGCAATATTTATAAATATTGATGCAATATTGATGCAAACTCCATGTGTATCAGTGTGGTGGTGAGTGTGTAAGAGGATTGTGATTATGTTCTAGCAAGGCATGGGGCTTTTCCATGTTGATTTTAAGGAGGGTGCTGTGTGTTTCATGTTTTTTGTTCATTAGTATTCACAAAAATTGTAAAGGGTGCAAACTGTTTGTGCAAACTGAAAATTCATATCTAACAATATTATGTTGTCCGTCTCAGAGGACATATGGCTGAAATGTGGGTGTGTATTGTGCATACCTCGGTTGTTAATTGTGCTTGTTCTTTGCCCATTGTTCATGAACACCAAAAATAGTGAAAAGTGGTTTGGTGCAATGATCATCAGTCAAAACTCAGTTTTCACCCATACCTAATTCTGTGGCATGTTTTGTATGTATTTCCTCAAGAGGTTGCTAAGAGCAAACACGATGCAATGTGGTTTCCTATCATTTAAATCGTGATGTGTGTGTTTTTATGTGTGTGTTAGAAGAATTGGAATCATGTTCTGCTAAGACTATGTAATGTTTTTTGTTTGTCGCTTGTGCATACATTCATTCATTCACAACCGTGAATGATAGTCAACAATGGTATAAAGATCTCTATTTCAAAATCAAAGTCCTTTATGACCAATTAGGATTTTATATTTGTCAGGCAACATACTGCTTACTCTCACCAATAAATTGAGTTTTCCCATGCAGACGTCAGTGCATAGAAACCCCATTTAATTTTATTTTCTATTTTTCAGTTTTTGGGGGGATTTTGCAAACATATGCCATTATCTTAACGCTGCACATATGCAAACATTTGCATTTGAGCAATTAAGTGCTTTTGAAAAATATCACATGCATCCTAGAACCTGACATTTTCACTTGTACACCCCGAAGTGTTAGAAGGGATTTCAATTAAACGAAAAAGGCAAAGAGTAATGGAAAACCTGCATTCCATTAAAGTTTTGTGACCATCTTCTCAGCGGTTTCTGAGTTATGAATACACAAACGTTTCCAGAGGAAATCATGTTGTATTTGTGTGTGCTGTCCAGTGTCCAGTGTATATGCTCTGACCCCCAAAACATGTTAAAAATCCATTGAATGGAAAGTTAATTGTCATGTGTGGACTGCAACACTTATTGTGCCATTCACAAGTGTGACAAGTGAAAACACGGCTTTAGGCCTACCCTGTGTAACCTGATAGCAACAACTTGAACCATGCTGCACAGACCTGTCAAAATCACCCTTTTGACAGGTATGACAACCTGACTTTAAATATTAAATAAGTCACTCGTAAGCACACCTTGATGGCCACAGGCTAGAGTGCCTAATATTTAAGAGTGTATGACATTAGAAATGGTATGTTTCCCCGGTGACTAGATGCAAATTGTCAGGCTGTAAATGACACATCGGAAAACTCAACATACAGATTATACACTTTAATCTATAATATTTGACCTATACAAGCTACAGACGCCAGTCAAAGACTTGTGTTTTTACTTAATAAAAATCCATTCTAATGAGGAAGTCAGATTTGTAGTAAATATATGGGAAAATTTAAATTTTAGACAGCTACCTTTAGCCTGCATGAAAATGCTTGAGGCTAATTTGCTTTAGCACTTCAGCCACTGCCTAGTCTGTAGTTGGCCTGAATGAGGTGTGAAAGTGATACAAAAACTGCTCCCAGAGCAGGGGGAGTGGCCTTGTAGTGAGGAGGTGTTTTCTTTCCCGGTAGGAAGATCAGTTGAGGTGGGCTTAGGAACTTAATGTACTTTGCAGGTGTCTGCCTTATCACAAGTTAATGTTAGGTGGCACTGGGAAAGTCTCAGTTCTTGTCCCCACAGTCAGGTTGGCATGAGTGTAAGTAAAGTTGCCCACAGAATTAATTTTAAGGAGGGGATTGCTCATTGCCCTGACCACACCTCTGGGTGGGCACACAGGCTCTGCACAAGGGCAGAAGGTTTGCTCCATCTTGAATTTTTGGGGTGAGTGGCACTGTGGGAAATTTGGAGTTGGGCAAATAGGAACATCTGAAAAAGTGGGGAGAGTTGCTCCTTGCAGCTCTTTCTTCATTGGTTAGGAAGGAGACAGGAGTTACCCCATTCACTAGCAAGTACCAACCATAAAGGTGGCACTCTCCTTACAACACTTTCTAGACCCGTGGAAGAATAGAAGAAGGACTGCAGCTGCTGTCTCACTTCTGTGAGGAGATCTGAAGGGCAGAAACTGCTCCCATGTGCACCCAAGACAAAGATGTGGACTCCAAAGGTCACTGTAGGACCTGTGTGCCTACAGGAGCACAATACACACAAAGAAGCCTTTTCACTGAAGTGCCTAGCTGAACATTAGCAACTGGATCTCAACTGCCCCCTGCTTTTGGCCTCTGCCTGACACCCTGATAGTGTTTAACTGCCTCATTTGAGGTCTTTAACTGCCTTCCCCGAGGTCCTGAGGGCCTTAGAAGTGTACTTCTGGTGTTGATTGGAAACCAGAAGATGGCTTGGGAACTTGTGAAAACCTTTCCCCAGAGCCTCAGTGGGATCCATCAGAAACGGTTCTGCAGCGTCGGATGCGATTTCAGCTCTGTCCCGCTCAAAGGTCCCTGCACCTCCAAAATTTGACTAAGTCCCTTCGGGGCTTAAAATATTTTCAGTAATAAACCTCCATAGATCCAGAGCTTCAGTTGGGCCAAACTGCATCAAGTATCTGGCCTTCGGTTCCACTGCGGTGGCCACAGTTTTAGCTGCAACCCACTCGAGAAAATGTTCTTTGCAAAAAGTGACAAAGTTCATTTCTGAATTGGTGTATCTGACACATGGCTCCCTTGCAGTTGGTCTAAAGTTGCACCTGGTTACGACCTCGTGCCCATCAACTTACAAAAGGCGCTTTACCTTTTTAGGTACTTTTTCTACTTAAATCTTTAATAATTTATATTTCCGGTTCCCCATATTGGATTTTTGTTATTTATGTATCATTTTGCCTATTAGATTTGATGACTTTTCTGTTTGTAAATTTTCATGAATTTGATTTAAAAAGTTTAAGAATATACTGTTTTCAACTGATGTATTTGGCTTTGTTTTTTTCTTCAGGCCCTACGATCAGGCAGTGGTTGTCCTTAAAAGTTCATAAAGACATCAATTTACTTGTTTACAGGCAATAGGTTGCTTTTCTGTCACCCCATCACTAGATATATTGTCTCATGAGCCACATTTTAAACATGCTTTTCTTAATGAATATTTGTTGTAGCAATAGAGCACCAAATGTCAATGAACCTTCAACTGTATCATTGAGAAAATGTACACAATAAAGCTATATTGTTTCTATTGTCCGGTAAATGCAGTGATGGTTTTACTCCAGAGAGGCAAATCACATTTTAAGGAATCTGCAGTACTGTAAATTGTACACATATACATTCTTCATCTGGCGGTCTCATTCCTCCTATAGTGTTGAATTTCAACTCTAGGGACACCTGTGTGGTATTATGTATGATTGATTAGGCATGTTGTATATGGAGGTCAAATACTACCTGCTGAATTGACTAAGTAATTAGCAATGCTTACTCCTAGCAGGTTATAATTTAAAAAAAATTAGATCTGTGTTGCAATATTTGCTGTATTTTAAACAAGATAATTATTTTCTGTAAATTCCAACTTTAGTAAAACTCAGGGTATATTTGAACATCAACAGAAGAGAACGTACATTGGAAATTATGTGGTGTCAGTTTATGTTATTGATATAAATATTTAGGAAGAATCCCTGAGCTCCATGGTTTTAATGCTTATAAACTGTGGACAAGCCAGTTTAGGTATCCAATACCACTGAGTCGGACAACATAACAATTAACAGATGGAGATTGAACCACTTTTGAAATTTGATTTAAAGATGTGTTTAGAGTATTTTAGAAGCTCAAAGTCCTTGTATGTTTCAAATGTATGGTGGAAAAGCATGGGATGGGCTATAGGACTTTAGGCAATGTTTTCCAGAGTTGTCCAGTTATGATAAACACAAGCTTTGTGGGAGGCTGCACCGAATAATGGTAACCCGAGTATTGATAATGGTAACTACATATTGAGGTTTCTGGACTCATTAAAGGTGGTGTTTACTCAGCTAGACTTGTGTCTACATTTTGTGCTTCTTTGTACACTCAGTGACAAAGGACCCTTTTAATAAGTTGTAAGAGCAAGATATTCAAATAAGTCTTATGGTCCCTAGAATCGCTGTCACACAAAAAGCGTACTTTGATCTTTGCTTTTAATGTACAATAGCAAGTGAAGCATCTTACAGGTAAAGACAAAGGGGCATATGTACCAAGCAGTTGAGTCGCCCTTGTGACAGACAATGGGACGCAAGTGTGATGCAGCTACTAAGTACGATTTAGCAAGTCACGTAAGACTACCTTGCGTGGCGTGGCATGGCTTGATAAATCTAGACTAAACCAATGAAGCGCAAATCACTACATTGCGTTACTCTGTCCCGGGGAGGCGTTTAATGGGTGGACCGTGGGTGTTCACACACATCCACCTATGGATTTTGGGGCATTCCCAGATTTACCATTACTGGTAGACCTGGGAATGTGTCAAAATGCTACACCTCCCCATGTGAGGTGTAATGAGAAGAAATATCTTTATTTCTCCTTGTTACTTCCTTTTTCTATATGTGCTGCATTTGTGTCCCTTCCTGCACAAAAACAAATCCTGCTTTCAATGCAGGCCCCCTTACCCCATGGGACAAGGGTGCCTGCATTGGCGCTATACAGCACATTGCGCACCAGCACAGAGAAAAGACAGGAGTGCACTGTAAAATTTTAAATATAGCGCATGCCTACCCTTTCCCTATCACACAGTGCAGAGCAGCAAGGTGGCTTGCTGAGCAGCACTGGATTGTGTGATATTTATTTATAAATGTGTCCCAGAATGTATTCCTGCTGGTTTAGAGTCAATGGGGCGAATTCACAATTCTGTTTATACAAATGAATAAGTACTCCTGTACTACTTCTTCATGAACTCTCAAATGTCTTTGCAATTGGCCCCAAAACATTTAAAATGGGAATAAAATGGGATTACTCAGAGAATATTCAATCAATCAATGAATCATTCAGGGGTTTATATAGCGCAGCTACTCACCTGTAAGGGTCTGAAGGCGCTGATTATTATAACATTTTAGAATTTGCACATCTAGGGAGGACTTCTGCCCTGGGTCCCCTTTTATTACTAAGGAATTATACATTTCAACACCAGTTCACTAAAGCATTTATAAGTATGTGAATAAATGTTATGTAGTGATTGCAGCAGAGCCGGTTAAGCTCAGGTAGCACTAAATTCCATGCAATTTGATGCATGATGCCCTGTTCTGGTAACAAATAGTTTTGAGCCAAGGGCATCAAACCCTTGAAGATGAGGTGTTGCACTATCAGCCACAGTGTACATTCAAAGGCTTTGCACAGAGTGCTCAAGGGACCAGGGCTCTGAGCACAGAGCTTGGACAACGGCCACATCTTTCATCCAGTACCAACTGAATGCAACCCTGACATAGAGTGAATCCACATGAGGCATTTGACCTCCCAATTCAACCAGTGCCCCAATAGACATTGTCAAAACCATGAAGAGCAGAATATGGGGTGAGTGGACTAGGATCAAATCAAGGTCAAAGGACACAACATTCACCCACTGTCCACTGAGCTCGGCCAAGTAAATATGGCAAAATCAGTCTGAGGTTGCTTGTGTTACCATCTGGGAGGGACCTGGTCTAGCCGTTCTGGGTGAACTATCCCTATTCAAGCATCAGCAGGGCTAATTTACATGTGGCTGGTCTTTGTCTACAGTGGCATAAAGAACAAAACAGCTGAAATAGAATACAGGGGTTAGACCTGTCATCCTTAGGCTGGTCTTCCCCCAATGTTTGGTCTGCTTACCTCCGGTTTTTACAGTATTTTTTAGTCGGCCTTGGGACTTTGAGCACTTTACCACTGCTAACCAGTGCTAAAGGGCATGTGCTTCTCCCCTAAACATGGTGACATTAGTATATACCTGATTGGCATATTTAGTTTACTTATAAGTCCCTTGTAAAGTAGTATACCATATATCCAGGGCTTGTAATCGAAACGGTACTAGTGGGCCTGCAGCACTGATTGTGCCACACACACAAGTAGCCTTTCACACCTGCCTCATGCCTGCCACTGCAAGGCCTCTGTGTGCAGTTTGCTGCCACTTCAACTTGGCATTTAAAAGCACTTGCCGATGCCTTAAACTCCCATTTTATTACACATAAATCACCCCTAAGGTAGGCCGTAGGTAGCCCATAGGGCAGGGTGCTGTGTAAGTAAAACATAGGACTTGTACTTTTAAGTTCTACATGTCCTGGGAGTGACAAACAGCGAACATCATTTTTCTTTACTGTGAGGCCTATTTCTCTCGTAGGCTAGCATTGGGAATTCATGAAAGCACTTTTAAGCTGTAATTTCTGATTAAAAACGAGTAGGTGCATCGTGTTTAAAATATTTGGAATGGTAATGATAAATCCTCTTTAATGGTAAAGTTGAATTGACATTACAATTTTACAAATGCAACTTTTAGAAAGTGGTCATTTCTCTGCTCTTACTGCTCTATGCGCCTTCCATCCTGTCTCCAATACACGTCTAGGGTGGGTGAAAACTATACTTTGTGCATTCCCTATAGACAGCCACAAGCACAGGAAGGGTGGGTGTGGCAGAGGACTCATCTGCATTTATCTGCATTCTGATAGCCTTCCTGGATAGGAAGGGGGAGCTGACACATACATATGAATAGGCAGCATCCTGTGTCTCACAAAAAGAGCTGATGACCCCCCAAAGATAGCCTGTCAGACAGGGCTGGGACTACAAGGAGCTGCTTTGAAGGCACCCCAACTTCAAAGGCACATTTGGGTACAAGTAATGGGCCTCCGACCCTACAAAGACAGTACACTACTGCACCTGTGAGGAACTCTCCCAGGAGTAAGGACTGCTGTGCTACAAGGATTGCCCCTCTGCTTGACTGATTGTTCTAAGGAACTGCTGCCTCTGCTGCCTGCTGGTCTCTGCCCTGCTGAGGACAAGGACTGGACCCATATCACCGGAACCCAGAGTGACTCCAAGGGATTGCTGGTGTGCCTCCTGTTTTCTACAGTCTCAAAGTCATAAAAGACTTCTTGCAACTCTGCTGGTGCTGCTGGTCTATGCCATCTTTTAGATCTACTCTTGTCTGAGGGCCTCCCTCCAGCCCTGGGCCTCAGAAGTGGATTCTGCAGCTGCTTTACTACAAAATCGATGCATCGTCACCAGTGTGCCGATTGGAGTCGACACAGTGCCCTTCAATGCCAATGCAGTGCCGATCCAAAGACATCCCTGGGCGGCTTGACGATGATATAAATAAACAACAAGAGAGAGAGGGAAAGCCACTGGAGTCACTCTTAAACCCCCTAGACAATATTAAATAAACAACAAAAGAGTGTATCCAACATACAAAAGGGCTAGCAAAAAAGCTCACTGTATTTTAAAAGAACCCTCACTCACCAACCTAGTTGGTGACATGCTTCATCATTGGGTTCCCACCAGAGAGGCCGAATGCCTCTCCGGTGTGCTTCAACGCCTGATTACAGCGGAGCAGGTTATTGTGATATGAGTGCAAATCGTGAGTAGTGCAAAGAGGTGATTAATTTAAAAAGTACCACAGTTTTATCCCAAAATCTTTTAATGGTGGAAAACCGGGCACTATTAAAAACAAGTGTATTGGATGTATAAAAACTGGTTTTAATAGACCAGTTACATCCCAGTGTGTGACGATGACACAGGACCTGACTCTGAGGTTCAACAACGACGCAGTGTGGAATTGAGGTCCCGACTCCAAGGCTTGACTTCGACGCAGTGACCCAACTGTATGAATCGGAACTGGAGCATCGTACTCTCTACAACAACGCTTTGCCCCATCCAAGGTATTTGTCAGTGATACCAGTTTGAGTCTTGTAGCAGGCCCGCCCTCCATCACCATCAGCTTGAGATTTGGATTTACCACGGTCTAGCGCAACCTCAAGTTACCTTTTAGCACCATTGACTTTTAAGCATTATTTTTGGTTTATTCTTTAAAAATTCATAACTCCGGGTCTACGGATTGGATTTTTGTCATTTTGGTCTTGATTTTCTCACTTGAATATGCGCTATTTTGCTCATCCTGTGTGGAGTCTGTTTGTAGTGTTTTCATTGTGTTACTGTGTTTGTGTGTGTTGCATAAATACTTTACACATTGCCTCTTTAGATAAGTCTGACTTCTCTGTCCCAAGCTACCAGAGGGTGAGCAGAGGTTATCTTTCAGTGTGTCTCTAGCTTAAACTGACTAGAGTGGTAGTTCCTGCTTGGACAGTGTGCATACCTCTTCCAACCAGAAACCCCAGTTCTAACAATGGCCCATATTAATTACCTGTGACAGAGATTGATTCAAGCATTCCATCCATCACCTTTCTGTTTTCCTCAGTGTGACTGGTATGTCCAGACATGGATCCACACTCACTCTGCCATAGGATCCAAGCCATACTTCACTGATGAAACCTAAATAGGCCAAAAACTGTCTGAGATTCTTGTTTTTCTCTCTGAAGGGGACCTAGCTTGGCAGCGTGAGATGGACTATTCCTAATGCAACCTGATCTAGGCTGATTTGCATATGACTGGTTTCTGTCTGAAGTGTCCAAGTAGGCAAAATTAATGGAATGGAATGTAGCTCAAAGTAATTACTAGTGACTGAGAATAATTCAAACATTCTACTCATCATCTTTATGTTTAGCAACAGTTTTGGGGGCAGGAGCATTGGGTATTTAATGTCCTTTAGCACATACACTTTTAGAATCTCCTATAATCCCTGCCAATCCACCTTTAATGCAGCCACCATAAATGACTGTAATCACACCAAAGATTCTCTGTTCATTCAAATGTAACCTCAAAATCAATTGGCTCACTCAATTAACATCCTTTTTGGACAGAAAACATTCCCTGGTTGTCTCCGGAGAGAGTATTGCCCTGCCTTGAAATCCCCACAATAAGGTTTAGGATATTTGAACCCCCACCTCAGCACACATGATGATCATGCTTGTGTGATGAGGCCTTTATTTGAAGTGGAATGGGTCCAAGAGCAGGGCTCTTTGGTTATGAAAGCACACCAAGGGTATCTACAAATCTTAGGAGAGTGGCTACTGCCATTGACCCGGGCTGTGGAGAACTGGCAGTGGTGCCTGAAAACATATTATAGTTCAGCCCACTTTCCCAGCTGCTGGCTGGCTTTGGTAGAGCAGCCTACCAGCCTCTATTATGGTTTAATTTTTTCTGCAAGTTCCCTGTAACCGGGTAATTCATTCATCAATAAGAAGAATGGATGTTGCTTGTCTGTATTATTGTTGTGAAAAAGTTGCATGTACACGTGTTTCCTATGTGTGCATATGAAGATAGAGGCAGAGCATGTGGCTGTAGCCACAGTGGTTTCTATTGTGTATTCTATTTATGGCACCTGAGATGGAGGCTTGGAGGGAAAGCGCAGACAGAAAATGTATATTGCATGGCTTCCCCATGGATTCCATGGATGTCTTTTAGTAGGTTTGACAGTTGGGTGCTACTGAAATTAAGAAAGGAGACTAAGGGACACTTTGAAGCTAACAATTTCCTCCTGCACCTTCCTGACCCTTTGCTCTGGGGAGAAGCTACCCCTCACATTTTAACAAGTAGTTAAGTATGACAGACACCCTTGTCTTTGGACTCTTGTTTTGACTTGTTACTGAGAGTAGACTCCCAGCTCTCCCCTGCCTGCTCACAGTTTTCACAAGCACCATGGCTGGCCAGAACCAGCCACAGAACTACACTTCTAAAATACACAAAGACTATCTGCATGTTGGCTATAAAGACAAGGAAGAAACATCCCAGTCAGTGTGCCATGACTTCCTGAGCAGAAGCCTAGTGTACAACACCAGTGAAGACCAGGAGATTCCTTTGAGCTCCATGGCTGGGTGTTGACTGCCACTCCCCTTGTCAGGACAGGACCAGTAACCTGGGGAAGAGTTGATTAACATACCAGGAGGGGCTTCCTACAACTAACCTTACAGGAGAGAATTGACTGATTGTGCAAAGCGGCATTAGAAGTACCCATGCATGAAGAAGGCGCTGCTAAGAAAAAGCAAAGGCTGTGAAGGGGTTAAGTGAGGTGAAGCAATGCTGCCACTTTGACATTGAGTGTGACCTGCCTCAAGAACTGCAAGAAGATCCAAAGACTCAGACATGTCTGCACAGTACGGTCCAAACTGACACCTGTGCCAAAGGTAGGCAAATTCCCTTTTGTGGCCGACCACTGAGAAGTATGATTACGCTACAATTAACATGCTCATCCACTATAGTATGGTCAGACTTCCAAAAAAGACTTCAAGTGCTGTGAGAAATCAAAATCAACAGGAGGAGGGGCATGGCTGCAACCTATGGGGGGCACACACTTATTTCAGAAGGAAGGTTTTAGGATTAGTAGAAGATTGAAGTACCAATACCTCTGTGACCATGGGTTCTGCGACTTCCAGTGTACCTCTGACTAACTTGTTTTGCTGTGACCTACCTAAGATGGCAGGCGCCGATGCCTATTGTGTTGAGTGATTCTATTGGCTGGGCTGGAGTGTCATGTCCTTTAGGTTAGTCTCATCATGTACATACCAAATTACATACATTTTGTCCCATCCACACGACATAACGGTTTTACACAGGTGACCTTTTACCTAGTAGCTTACTTTTGTCTCTCCGACATCCGGCTCTCGGTGCCCTATCTTAATCCCTGTACCTCACGTACATAAACATGTCCCCAAGCACGCAAGATTTATTCTGTGTAGGGGACACCACTTTTTTCATCCAGCTGTGCATGATCATGTTTGTTTAGAAAAGGATTAGCAGAGGATTAGGGAATGTTTTCAAAACATATTGATTCTAGAAGAAACCGTGGAGTGACCACTTTAGTATAAAAGACCCTCACTCCCCCTTACAGAGAGAGAGGAGAATTCCTTCCAGGCTGGACCGAGACTGTGCAGGCTGATCCTTTGACAGGCAGAGACCTGACATCCCTTGCGGAGTGCCATCCTCGATGCTTCATTAAGAACAATCAGGTGAGGGGTTAGCACTTCCCCGGGGGATTCTTGGCTCCATTAGGATATATCCTAGCACTTACATACACATGCTTCACCTACCTATCTAGGCTAGGTAGATTTAGGTAGGCTACGCATCGTAGCAGTACGCTAATGCTATTGTTTTATATAATCTGCTTCTATTCATCTTATTAGCACTATGGTAGAAATGTATCTGCTATTTACGATATTGGTGCTAGCGATCACATTTTTCTGCTCCTGTCTTTTGATTGTCACAGTGAATATGTTTCATACTAGACTGACGCTTGACCAATAAATAATTATTGAAACCGTTCCAATCGTCATTCATTGTGTATTCTGGGAAAAGTAAGCATGAGTGACTGAGCGAAAGATTTCGTATTGTTTTCCATGATACCTGAGGAATCAGGGTTGTCATGTTCAGTGGTTGCCAGAAACTACCTACACCGCTGAAGAATACAGGGGGGTTGGTAGTGGCACTGTAGAGCTAGCTGGTCTAATGGCTGACTCATCCGAGGGGGTGTCCAGAGTCTGTCTGCACACCAAGCCCTCAGATTAGGCCATCCAAAACGCGCAGGTCATGGGGGTCCTTGGAACTACACTACATGCCACTGCCAATGTTGGTTTGGTTCTTATATTAACAGTTCCATCCAAGTAGTTCAGTCGTGCTTTCTCAGAAAGCCCTACTCACACTGTTCAGACACGTCGAAGTGGGAAGGACTATCTGCCTCACCTGAGCTGGTACACCCTGTGTATTGGCTGAAGGTTTAGACAAGCTTGTAAGGATTAAAGGTTCCCAAATTGTGCTAAACCCTACCTCCTAAACCTTTACTTTCTTCTCCTTTCAAAATGACTGAACCTGCGAGTAGCAGTGGAAGTGTGGAAGGAGACGAAGTTGCTAATGCTCTTAACATTTCAGAAAACTGCAGGAGGCAGTAACTCTGAGAATGTTAGAACATGGTGTACCTGTAACATGTGGCCATGTTACTTTCGTGATTGAGGCACACGATGTGTTCGGATCAGAGGTATTCTATTCCTCAGTAAAATTCCCACCTGCAGATCCCCAGACACATTTATACCAGAAATACATTGAAGTGGATCCACCGGAAGAATACATCCCATATGAGGACACTAAAGTTCCTTTAACTTACCAGCAACATAAAAACTGGTTTAAAGGAGCCCTAAAACACACAACTTCGGTCGTAAGACTCGGTCCGCTCAGCACAGGAGGAGCGACATGGCCGGTCTTAGCGACTTACACTCCACATCCTGAGATAGACACACTCCCAGTAGGGGAAGTGCGTACACTTTATAAAGAAGCAGTCAGTCTATATAGACACATTGTCCAGTTCGTCATGCGAACACTCACATTACAACCTGCGAGATCTGCTCCACCTGGTACAGTCCAGTCCCAACACACACCAATAATTAGTCCACAGACACTAAAAGCAATAATGGGTGCTTTCCCATCAAAAAGGAATCCGGTACCATTCTGGATTGCTCAAAAAAGAGCACAGTTGAAAGCAGTATTTCCCCATACGGGTCCGCAGGATAAACACAGAATGTTAACAATTTGCTTGCCAATGGGATTGGTTCCCCCAATTGAGGATGGTACCACATGGGGAACAATCTTTGCTGCAGTATACATTAGAAAACATGGTACCCCGACCATACCAGTTATTCCTGAAGTATTGAAACAGATACAAAACGAGTACGGGGCAGGAGCTGCCCAGGAATTGGGGATGAAACTGATGGGTAATTTTGTCCAAGTCTCAGCAATTATGCTGAGCAACATTAACCGCTTAACCGCGGCGCAAACTCCGCCGCAGTGCAACGGTTTGAAAGAGTAAGAGGGGCCGCGTCGGCCAACGGACATGCGCAGCACTAGCGAGGTAGTGCTCACGACGGCCATTGGCCGACGGAAGCACGGAAGAGGTTAAGGGGGAAGCAGCAGCGGTGGCTATACACCAACGCCTAAGGGAAACAAAAGCGGTGGCTATAGGCCAATGCCTAAGGGAAACAGCTCCTGAAAAATCAAGAGCGTGCATTACCAAAAATTATCAAACAAACCTATGCTTCACTAGGTACAGATAGTTTGGGAGCCAAACCAGGGAAACCACAAGTGGTGAGTAGTTCTGATAAGGATAACTCAAAGTAAGCACCCACTTCTTCTAAAAAGAAATGAGATAATAATAATCAATCCAAAAATAGCAATAAAAGAAACACTTCATGATCAATGGGTGGGTTTCCCCAACTGGAGTCCTCTGTAAAGAGGTACAACCTTAGGAATCGTGATAACATTAGGAAACCTGACAGGTATCAGGATACTGATACACGTTCCTTTCATTCATTTCAGGGTTCAACAAAAAGCTCAGAGGCAAGGACGGTCAAAACAAATATGTAAAGATCGACCAAAGGGAAAAAGGGAAACACATCGCACTTCTGATTTCATTATAAAACAGGAAGAACAACCCAAAATAAAGACTCTATTCAAAAAGAAGAAAGTAGCCGGCTTAAAAATTAGAAATGACCAGGTTACTGAGGACTCAGCTTCTGAACAGGGAATGGCCTCTGATGATGCTAGACAGCGCGGCAGAAGTAACAACAGCTCGCCAGAACCTGAAGGAATTTCTGGTGACAGCAGTATTGAATGAATACATCACGGTGGAAACACCTGATACAATAGTGAGTGTCCCACACCGTCTACACAAAATTAATCTCCAAATAGAGGGGGACATCTCAAGAAAAATGAATGGTCTCTTTTGGGAAAATTTGACATTTGGATATGACATCCTGTTAGCAGAAAAAGATTGGCTGCCTGAATTTATAATGGATTGCCCAAAAGGTGAAAGCGACATTTTGCCTGCTTTTTCTGACCTCGTTCCTGTTTTCTTAAAACACTCATACGCACGAGAGTGGGCATAAGCGCTAGCTCCGGCATTATACCGCAACCATGTAGGGTGGTACGTGGAGTCCAAACACCACGAGATCCCTTTTAAAACTACTCCAACTCCACAGAGACAGTACCCAATTAAAAATGAGGCGAAGAAACAGGTAAAAGAAATATTAGACTAGCTTGAATACCAAGGTGTGATTGAAACTTGCACCTCGCCAATGAACAACCCTTTGTTTCCCGTCATGAAACCTGACAACACATATCATTTGGTTTTAGATTACAGACACTTGAACACATGCACAAAAACATTTGCAGTCCAGAACGCACATACTGCTGCATTAATGAATAACATTGTGTGGAAGAAATACAAAACAACACTAGATATCTCAAATGGATTCTTCTGAAACTATAACTCCTGAAAGCAGATATTTGACAGGATTTTCTGCCCTCTGCACTCAGCGTAAATTTTGTCGCCAGCCCCAAGGGTATAAAAACTGCCCCGGGCTATTCTCGGCAAGAGTATCAGAGCTATGACAAACCTGCGAAGAGGAGGCAGTGCCCTACGTAGATGATATTTATCTTATGGACGATGAATTACTTGAACACTTTTGAAGGGTGAACAACATAATTGATGTTTTTGCCAATTTGGGCTACAAATTTACTTAAAAAAATCTAAAATTGCCAATCTCAGCATCCTATTTTTGGGATATGAGCTGTCAACTGAAGGCAAGAGCCTGGCCGTGAATTTTTTTAGAAAAATGCGTGCTAATCCAACCTCCAAAGAGTCTGAAGTGTTTACAATACATTTTAGTATTCCTAAATTTTGGCAGAACATACATTCAAGACTACGCAAAAAGAGTCAAACCTTTCTACGACCTAATCAGACCAGATTTCACAGCAAACATGTGGACTCCAAAACATACAGACACTCTATGTTCAGTTCAAGCTGACATGCTAGCTTCAAAACACTTGCAGACACGAGTAAACGTCCGCAACCTGGTAATGCGGGTCGTCCCCGGGTTATCGGTATACTTACATCACGTTCAATAAAGGTGAGACAGTTCCAATCGCATACAAATCTCATTTGTACACGAATGTTGAAAATCGATTTGCAGCAACAGAAGAAATACTGACGGCAGTACAGACTGCTGTAGGGAGAGAAAGAGCACCAGAACAGGGGAAACGCATCATCGTTGTAACCCCTATACCGACTTTAAAAGCTGTAACCAAAGCCAGCATCCCAAATGTGAAGGCATTGCATCCACAATTGATACAATGGGCTAATTCTCTCACTGCAACAGATGTAGAATATAGATTCGATCCTACACTGAGAACACAAGCATTTCTGCAGTATGAACAAGAATACACACTCCCGAATGAAATCTTGCCTCTTGATCAGTATGAATACATCCTTTACACTGATGGTTCTGCTCAGCCCGCCATAGGAAGTAAACAGCAATATAGCGCCGCATGTGCTATAGTGAAAGGTCATATGCGGGATGGCAAGTTCCATCCCAGCAATACTACTACACAATCTCTAGGAGATTGTACAGCTCAGCTGGCACAACTGAAAGCCCTGATATTAGCATTACAGTATACGGATCGGGAATTCCCTACACTGATTGTGTGCGATTCATTTTACTGTGTGCAATCTTACAATGAATATCTTCACTACTGGGGCCAGAATGGGTTTAAAGACACCAAGGGTGGCACGATAAAACATAAATTGTTATGAGAACAAGTGGCAAAGCTGAAAGCAAGCCTGCCATGGGCTCAAGTTATTCACACCTTGAGTCATCAGAGTGTTGGCACACATGTTGAAGGGAATTCACTGGCTGATGAAGCCGCCAAGGCGACAGTGCGAACTGCTGCCATTGCTGCCATCACTCGTTCACACACGAGAATAGACGGAGATATACTAGCAGCTATCAATGCCACAAAGAACGGCTCTGCCGTCCTGCCAAAAGGCTTTCCACTCAAGTACTCCTACAAGTTAGATGCGCACAACACACCGTATGCTCAAATTCCAGGAGTGGGGGATAGAGTAATACCAAACAAAGATCGCAGATTATGTTTAATACTAGCTCCACACGAGGGTCTGGGCTCAGCACACACAGGAGTCACTGCAACAATTTCATTATTGAAGCAGCGTTACTGGTTGTCTGGGCTGACAAAACAAACAAAGGACTATGTCCTGAAGTGGGATATTTGCCAGCAGTTGAAGGGTTCCACCGTTCACAGGCCACCACAAATACCACTACTGATTTCAGACAGACCTCTCGTATGTGTCTATTTGGACCACTGTGGCCCCTTAAATTCTGATGGGGCTTACAAGTATATCTTGGTGGCAGTGGATTCATGCTCTAGATTCCTATGGGTTTGGCCCCAGCACTTGGCTGACGCTCAAACTGTTATAAAGGATTTGCGAGTCTTCATAGGGACATACTCAATTGGCACGTTACATTCCGACCGTGGTCCTGCGTTTAGCTCTAAGGCTTACAAGGAAGCCATGGAAAGTATGGGCGTGGCCTTACAGTACTCCTCCCCCTACCATCCCGAGGGAAATTTAATGGTGGAGAGCAAAAACCGGGACCTAAACAATCCTTAACAGCAAGGGTATTAGGCGCTGGTGGTAGTTGGGTCAATCACCTATATGGGGTCCAGAGGGCACTAAATAATATGCCAAGAAATTCCTTGGGAGGCCGTACCCCTTATGAAATTCTGTTTGGGACAAGAATGTGGATACCTGATCTCGATTGTGCCAGCACAGTGGCAGATGCAAAACCATTTGAACTGAATGACCATTTTGCTGTTTTACAGGAACTCATTGAATTCCGGGTGTTACAAAGCAACGTGTAAGTCAAACGCATCGCCACTGGGGAAGTGAAACCAGTTCCGGCAAGACCTGCCTGGGTCCCACAGACTGGGGACCTGGTCAGGGAAAAGATCATGGACAGAAGAGAGTTTGAGCCTTCTTATAGAGCACCTGTACCTGTCCTGGAGGTTGTGGGAACAAGAACAGTATTACTTCCGCCTCTTGCCGGCAAAAAAGCGAAAAGATTTGTCTCCATTGATCTGATCAAATGGCATCATGTGGCTGATTCTCAACAGTAGGCCGCGTGGGGTCCTGATTAGCCGCAGACCTCCTCTTTCTACTATACAGGAAGTTCAGATGGAAAGACTAATAACCTTTCAAGACTCCCCTGCACAATGTGAAGGAGTAATGAATAATGGAGTACAAATCACACCAGTTGAAATTGAAAAACATCAAGAAGAAACAACAATGCAAGTTGCAATTCGGCCCAACAGTGATGTCTACATTAAAGTGCCTTGAAACAACTAACCCTGGGCGGTGAACTACGCTACGCACGCGGAGTGTGCGTAGTTTTGGTAACTTTGCGATTCGCGTAGAGCACGAAGTTACCGAGCACTACGCAATTTGCGGCGTAGCGTAGCTGTTTTTCTTCTTCACGCGCTCAATATACGTTCTCGCGCGCGCGGTAAAGACCTACCGTGATTCTGCGTTCGCCGACGCTACTTCCTATCCGTTCGCGGGCGCCACGAGATTTGGAATCCGGCCGCACGATCCCGCGACAGTTTGCGAACGCGAACACGTCATTCGGACGCGCGATCTGACTTCCGGCGGCAGTGTTGGTAAGATCGCGATCCCGAACACGAAGAAACTACAATCTGGCAAAGAATATCTCTCGAGCATCATAAAACCTTCTCGAAACTGATGATTTTGCTCCAAAAAACTCCTCAGATTGTGATTTGGCTGTAGTTTTTTGTGCAAGGAGTCCTTTTTCTTTTTTTACTTTTTTTTTTAAGAGGAAGGAAGTGCCCCTGATTCTCAAACTTCCTGTTCCTGTCCAGCAGGCTCCTCCCAGTGCTTTGTCCATGTGCTGTTCACTTTCATTTGGATTTGGAGCTGGAAGGATCACTTTTTGTGTCTGTCTGCTGCATCATATCATTGGATTGGATTTGAGATTTTACAAGTAAGTTGGAGAATTGGTGTACTTGTTTGTTTGATTGGGGCTTGTTTGTACCTACATTTTTTGGGGATTTCCATCGTTTTTAAAATGTATTGTTGTGGCCTGTAGTTTCGGCAGGGGCCTAGTTGTTTTTCTTTGATTGGAATTTCAGCCAGTAGGCCCAGACTAGAGCCAGAGGTACCCATGGGTGCTTGTTTCTGTGGTGTCTGTTGAATTTAAACATCATGTAGGGCATGCATGGATGGCATTGGATTGAATTGGTAAATGTGGTCCTGGGGTGTATTTCACTTTTTGGGTGTAATATATACCTTTGTTGGATGTGTGTGTGTGCTGGTTGTGTAACTTTCCAACCTTTCGTAGCCCTGTGGATTTTCGTTTTTGCATTTTTGTATTAAAGCTGTGTTGTTTAGCAGGCCTCCTTTGTCTGGTCATATTATTATAGGCCTGCTTGAGTTCATTGTTTTCCATGGCCTGTTGTGACTGTGAGTGACCACGTGGCTTGGGGCCATTTTGTGGTGGTAGTTTAGTAGTGTGCTGCTTTTTCCATATAGACCTGCATGTCTTTTCTTTGTTCCCCTTGGCTTATGCTTGTTGTGAACTTGTGGGTGGCCTGGCCATGTGGTGGTGGCCATTTTGTGGGACCAGCCACTGTGCTTTTGCCATAGGCCTCCAAGCTTGCGGCCTAGTCTGCCAGTAGGCCCGGAGGTAGTCATCCTCATGGGTGCATAAAAACTGTTTCTGTGTTGTCTGTTGAATTGTAACATCATTTAGGCCATGGATGGCATTGGATTGAATTGCAAAATGTGGGTTTTGGGGTGGTATTTCAGTTTTTGGGTATGTGTTAAATAAATAGGCCTTTTCAGCCAGTAGGTAACCCTGGGTAATCAGCTCGCGGACTTTGGGCAACTCCGCCCTGCGCGACAACGCAGATTTACACTTTTTATCTTCTTTGCGTGCTCAATATACGTTTTCGCGCGCGCGATAACGACTTTTTGTGACGATCGCGATGCCGAACACGCAGAATTTACAATCTGGCGAAGAATATCTCTCGAGCAGCATAAAACCTTCTCGAAAATGATGATTTAGTTCATTTTGCACAAAAAACTCCTCAGGTTGTCATTTAGATGTAGTTTGGTGAGCAAGGAGTCACTTTTTTTTGTTTTACAATTTTTTTCACGAGGAAGGAAGTTGTTGGGTGGCCTGGCCATGTGGTGGCGGCCATTTTGTGGGACCAGCCACTGTGCTTTTGCTATAGGCCTCCAAGCTTGCGGCCTAGTCTGCCAGTAGGCCCAGAGGTAGTCATCATGGGTGCATAAAAACTGTTTCTGTGTTGTCTGTGGAATTTTGACATCATTTAGGCCATGGATGGCATTGAATTGAATTGCAAAATGTGGTTTTTTTTGGAGGGTCTATTACACTTTTTGGGTGTGTTAAATAAATGCCTTTTTTGCGTGTGTAATTATGTGTTGTTGTAGTGGTTGTCTAACTTTCCAAACTGTTTTTAGCCATGTGGATTTTAGTTTTTGCATTAAAGCTGTGTGTGTTTTATCAGGCATCCTTTGTCTGGCCATATATTGGCCTGCTTGAGTTCATTGTTTGCCGTGCCTTGTGCCTGAGAGTCACCATGTTGCTGGGGGCCATTTTGTGGTTGTAGTTAGTAGTGTGCTGTTTTTGCCACATAGGCCTGCATGTCTTTCCATTGTTCCTCTTGTCTTACTGCTTCCAAATCCATCCCCATTGCCAGCTGCAGCTCCCTGATGCTGCATACATCCCACGTGATGCACAAATTTAGGCCAAACATGCTCCACTACATTTTAGTTTTTGTTCTTTACTATTCTTATTCTTCCAGAGTGTACACACTACACAGTAGCCAGGAAAGCCCTGGCCTTGTTGTCAAAGTCTCATAAATGGCTACACTGTTGTTGTTCACTGAGTTTCTAAAATTTAATAATTGAGGCCACCACACACTAAGTTCTATATTATATTTGTTTGATTTGTGCTATCGTTTGACTGATGTTATTCTGGCTTTTTTGCTTTTAGGTGCACAAAGACTGAGGAGGAGGTGTGTCATCATTGCCCGTTGCACTGCCAGACAGACATCCTGCTGCTGTACACAACGTGACGTGTGACCTGACCAGACATCTCTGCAACTGAGTGCTGCTGACATCTGAAGAAGATGGGCCCAAAGAAAGCAGGTACCAGGTCCTCCATTACCAAGAAAGTTGCTATTGAGAGGAAGGAACAGAAGAAGGAAGTGACACTTAAGTCTGGTGTGCCGCCCAATACCTTTTTTGTAAAAAAACATTTTACGCCTGCAGCAGCGGTGTCCGGGGGGCAAGCTGGGGGCAGCACCTCCGCATCAGTGGGCCCAGCCCACCAACCCAGGCCCAAGCACATGAGTGTGGAAGAGGTAGCCAGCCTAATGGTGGAAAGCAGTGATTCTGAGCCTGAGATAAACGTATCGCTATCTCAAAGTAGTACCCAATCAACGCAGGAGGAAACACAGCAGATAAGTGGTCAACAACAACAGCCGCAACCACCGCCCGCAATAGTAGTTGTTGTTCCTCCTGAAGTAGGGGCAGTTCAGGAAATTGAGCCTCATGCAGAGGTAGAAGAAGAAGCCACTCATTCAGAAGATCCATTGTCTTCCAAATCTCCAGCAAGGAAAAGGAGGGGTAGTCCATCAAGTTCTTCGCCAAGCCCCCCTTCTGATGATCTAGATGCCACTTGGAAGCCACAAACTGAGTCTGAGAGGGAGCCACGTCCTAAGACCAAGCTAGGGAAAAGGAAGGTCCAGAAAGCCTTACACTTATGGAGGTCGATGTAGAACAGCAGGATGATGATGATGATGAGCCAGTCATCACGAACATCACTCCCGGCTCCGAGGAGATGGAGACCAACATTATTACCCTATCCAAAATCGCTGCGAGGGATGTAGCACGCATACCTCCACAGGTAACACCAACACGACCTACAGCTTCCATATTTGCATTAGCAAAGGCCCGGCAGCAACCTACATCCAGCACAACCACCACCTCAGTAGAAGTAGGTAGTGGTACAGCAGCACAGAGTCAAATTCAACACACACCCTCCAGTTCATCCGGCATTGGAAGTGGCACCTCCAGCAGGAGGCAAAAGTTAAGCTCCCCAGTTTGGGACTTCTTTACAGTTAGCGAAAAGGAGGAGAACATTGCTATATGCTCCATTTGTAATACCTCTGTTAGTCGTGGTAAGCTTGGTACAAACTATGGTACCGGAGGCCAAATGACCCATCTGAAAAAACACCACTTGATCAGCTGGGAGGACCACCTTAGCGGCACAAAAACTGCAACCATTGGTGTTGGTGGGGATAAAGGAGTAGAAGATCCGATCACGGTGGAAGAGGAAGGACAGGGAGACATTCTCTCTGGTAGTGGTACACAAGGTGTCCCTGACCCCAGCATTGCAGTGTTAACTTCGCCCACATCTTCAGCAACATCTCAGTGGCACAAGAGTAAGAGTCAGCCTGAGACACCAAGGAGTACCGCAATCAAAAAAAGTGCGTTGTTGAGCCTAAGAGAAAGGAAAACCATGCATCCTACCATTATCAGCATGTTTGGGGGGAGGGGCAGTACGAACACAACCACCCAATAGCACGTTTGTACAATGCGAAGCTGGCTAAAATGTTAGCACTGGACCTTCTCCCTTTTTCTTTTGTTGAAGGGGTGGGTTTTCTGGAATTTGTGTCAACCATCTGCCCAAAATGGCATGTTCCCAGCTGCTACTATTTTGCCAGAGTTGCTGTTCCAGCACTACATCACGACTTGCTGGAATTGCTTGGAAAAGCCTTGAAGCAGAGTGCTGTTCACAGTATCCACCTGACAACAGACATGTGGACCAGTTGCCAAGCCACAGATTACATGTGCATCACTGCACACTGGATCTCTTTTGCGGGGTTAGAGAACAGATATCTGCTGGTGTTGACGCTGCTGAGATTTTTCATGCCACTCGCAAACATGCAACTGTAGCCATGTTTGCCATGGAGAAATCTCATACTGCTGCAAACATTTTGGAAGAGTTTAACACCAAGGTCTTTGAGTGGCTGTGCCCAAGAGGGCTTATGATTGGTTTTGTTGCCAGGGACAATGGCAGTAATGTAGTTAAGGCCATGGGCGATGGTGGCTATTTCAGGGTCCCGTGTTTGGCACACTGCATTAACATTGTTGTTCAAGACTTTTTGAAAAATGAATCCAAAGTCAGCAACTTACTGGCCACCTGCAGAAGAATATGCACACATTTCAGCCATTCTTTTAAAGCCCGGAAGCAGCTGAGGGTCATTCAACGTGAGCATAAAATGCCAGTCGAAGCGCTCATCCAGGAGGTGCCAACACGTTGGAACTCAACTTATTACATGCTTGATCGTCTGTTTGAACTGTACATACCACTCAATGCTTATGTCATGCAAAGATTAGGGGAACCTACTGTGAGAGGCATGACCGTTGAGATGGGTCAATGGGACCTCATTAAATGCCTGACTGAGATGCTACTTCCTTTTGAGATCTTCACATGTGAAGTCAGCAGGGAGGACTGTACTATGGGCCAAGCTATTCCATTGTTGCACATGCTAGAGCAACAGCTGAAGGAGGTGTCTGAAACGTACGCAGGTGTGGATGACAAACAAGACGCATATCATTTGGCGGAGACCTTAGCCGCTCGCTCATCTGCAAATACAAGGATTCAAAATAACATTGTGTCACAACAACATTACATTAGTGCCACAATTTTGGATCCATGGTACAAAGTATTTCTGAACAGTAAGGCAGTAATTCCTTTTTCGGAAGTGGATGTTGCCAACTACAAAACTTTGATAGCTAAGGAAGTCACTATTTTCGAAAACGAACGGCTGTTAATTACAGGCCCCCCACCCCAGGCCATAACAAGTACTACAGGGCATCCTGAGTCAAGTTCTACTTCGGAGCCTGAGGGCAGTGCGTTTGCCTCCCAGCAGTCACCTACACCAACAATAACATCAACAACAGCAAGAACAGGATCATCCACAGTACAATCGGCAACTGATTGGTTTCTACGGCAGGGGTATGGTAAGTCCAGTGCTGATGCAAAGGCAAAACAGGCCGAGCACATCGGAGCACCCCTGAACATTGAGCGGACGGTCCAGGCCTATCTGGATGACCCAACAGAGGTCTTCATGGATCGAAACCCATTGGTGTATTGGTATGGGAAAAGAAGCCAATGGACAGTGGTCAGCAGGCTGGCGATAAAGTATCTGGCTTCCCCTGTCGCAAGTGTCTCTTCTGAGCATGTTTTCAGTGCTGCTGGTGCCATTGTAACTTTGAAAAGGACCAGTCTCTCGCCCAAAAGCGTGGAGAGGTTAACCATGATCAAAATGAATCAGCACTTTATACCACCGGATTACAAAATACGTGAATCACAGCAGGAAGAGGAGAGCGACTTGGATGACGTAAGTAGTGGGTTACAGGACCTACTTCTGTCCGAACTACCAGAGTTTGAGGACGAGCTCCTCTTCCCTGACAACTAGGCTTTCAAATTGTTACTTTCTTCCTTCCTTTATTTGTCTGTGTATCTGTCTTTCTGGTTCAAATCAAATCACAACAAATCCATCACCACCGTCTTCTCTTTTTATTTCCCTATTGGAGTTGCACGTCTGTGCATTTAACTGTCCACTCTTCAGAGTCCTGCTTCATCTTCCTGTCTCGCCCTAGTACATTTCCATCAAGCTAGACATTGGAGTACAAGAAATGTTGCCTTTAACAGTCCCTCCATAAGAAGTGAAACATGACTATAGCTATCCTCCGTTTTGTTTTCGAGCCGAAACTCATCAGTGTCCGAAAGCTACCGCCTCTGCAGGCATCCACAACTCTTCACTGTCAGAACTTGGGCAGGCATCCAAAAGTAAACTCATCACTGTCCGAAGGCTACAGCCTCGGCAGGCATCCAAAGCTCCTCACTGTCAGGACAGAAGGTACTTGGCAGAGAAAGACAAGACTCTTCGAAGAAGCTTGCTGACATTTGTGCAAACTCAATTGACCAGCAATGAGCGCTACCCAGGCCGCGGCCCATCATCACAGTGCTGACCATGTGAAGCAACTTAAACTGTGACAAAATGCCACAGATGAATAAGACGAAAACCGAAACAGCGACTAACACTCAAAATGAATGTGGACTGGAGTAATGATGAAGCCACTGCCCCGTTAAAAAAAAAACACACACCTGTCAGAACTAGGCATCTGATGATCTGACAGCCAAAGAGAAGAGCAAGACAGGTAATGATGGAATGCATTGGATGCTTGCAGACTCTGAGCGATTGCTGTTGTTTGTTGTGTTGATGTTGTGCATGAAGTCAAACTCTACTCTACTAGTTAATCTACAAAGTGAAAGTGACTCAAGTGACAGTAAATGTTTCCCTTCTTGTTGTTTAATAACCAAATTGTACTCCTACTATTGCAGGTGCAGGCCAATATCTGTTGCAATTTTTTAATATGGAATATGGACTTAATCAGAGTCACTACAGACTGAGTTGGAGTTGGACAACACCAACCACACCATGATGATGACCATACTATCTTTGCACGCAGTCAGTCAGTTGGATCGGAGATGATTGAAGGAAGAACTGCGTTTCATGAAGTGGCATAAGGTAAACATAAACACAACAATTCAACAAGAAAGTAAACACAGCAGACCTACATGTCCATGTAGTGGTGGAGTCGAGTGTAGTCATATGACTGACAGCGGCGCATTGATTTTGTCACTTAATTTTGAAAATGCTAGGTTGCTGTATATGCCTTTTGTCTGGCTCTGTCAAAATTAAGGTTGGGTCACGGGCTGATGCTGTGGTGGGCCTGTTCTGTCCTGTTGTTGTTGTAGCTTAATGCTGTAAACAGAATATACACGATATATCCAAGCCGCCTCAGTCTGAAAGTGTTCTCTCTTCTCTTCTTGGACTGCACCGTAATTGATGCTTTTTTTTATTCATTGATTTTTCAATACCCCTTTTGTTTTTCCATCTAGACGTTACAGGCCGGCCTTTACCCTGTGCTATACTGGGAGACACAACTCACACTTACCTTACCAATCCGCATCAGGCAGGCAGTGGCACCCAATATTGATGTGCGGAGCGTCCATGGAAGATAGGACCAAGAGGAAGGACGAGATTCAACTCCACAATTTGACCAGGATAATACAGTAACTTTAGTATCATTCATCATTCATCTTTTAATTAATTGGAATCCTTTTTCTCTTCAATCATTACGACTGTGTGTTGTGTGTTGTTGTTTGTTTGCTAATTGATCCCTACAACTATTTTTTAATTTTCTTTGCTATCTTTAAAAGTAAGCCCAGTACAACATGGAATTTGGGTCTCTGAGGGCATATTACAGGCAAGGCAAATTGCATAGAATATACTGCTGCCCTGTACTGTCTAATTGTCTAGTAGGAGTTAGTAAGTACTACTCATTAACCATCAAGTTATCTTCATCATCATGCATGCATTTCCTTTTTCTCCCTTCATAGATTTTTTGGATAAGATCATGGTCGTCTGCCAAGATTGCGCTTTGCTTTTGTTGTCCATGCGTACTGTTTTTCTTTCTCAAACCTTTCCCCAAACCCCCTTCCCATCCATTCATCAAACCCTAACCCTCTTCCCCGGGCTGTGATTTATATTGAGGTGTGATGTGACTACATAAAATGTACACCAATTGATCACACGCTTGCTGGGGCAGATGTGGTGAAAGCAACACTAATTCAATTTCAAGGCATGGCGAGGAGCTTCTTCTGCTTGCCCACCCATGCTCAGTCTATGTGCAAGCCAATTTTTTTTCCAAACGGACCGTCACCCAATAGTACATCATAATTAATTGCCGGCATTGATTGGATTCATCATCAAACTCCTACCACACAGCAGTAAAGGTTACGAATTATGATTGTGTTAAGTTAAGTGACTCACTCGACACAACTACAGTTTGTAACTTCTTATACTAGGCTGTCCCCGCCACCATTATGTTTTATTTGACTTTAGCAGTTGCAAATGCAATATTGTTTGTTTGGCAGTCTTCTTCTGTACTGTATTTTACTTCGTTCTACTACTCCTTCCACAGTCGCTCTCAGGCAAGTGACTGTCTCATTTTTATTTTTTTTGCAAATGCTACTGCCCAGTGTCTACTCTACTACTACCACCACAACCATGGCATCTTCTCCATTCTCTTGGGAAACCATGCAGCCATCGCTGTGCCGAACGTATTCATCATCAATCCCAGGTAAGATAAGTTTGGTGGGAGGTATAATGGACTAGGAGGAGAGACTGACAGTACTAGTAAGACAAATAACTCAGTGAGGGGTACCGCATCTATCTGTTTGTGTTACATCATCGGCAGATTATTTAAATCAAACACTGGCTGCGGCCCTGCAGCAGCAAGGAAACCATGTGACGTTAATTCGTAAAACAGTAACCCCCCACAAAACATTAACATTGTATGTTTAAGTATAAATATAATTTATTACCCTAACAAAAATAAACTATCCCACACCTGACCCACCCCTCTCCCTAACCCCAACCAATGTCCAAAACGAAAAAGTCCAAAGAATGTCCAGAAACCCCAACGCCCAATTCCCACCCACCAACAAAAGGAATAAAAAAGGGGCAATGCAACAGGGTCCTATAGTTCTTATATTCGGCGGGCTTTTAGGTGTTTGTCCACCAGTATTTTGACACGCTCCTCTAGTTGCTCCTCTAGCCGTGACATCCGGAGGAGCATCTTGCGGCGAAATGCCCTGCAGTGGCATCCAGGGTGGGGGACAGCAGTGCTGGATGCTAGAGAATTGCGGCGGCGGGCGGCTGCCAGACCGCGGCGCCGTACCACTGGAGTTGGGGCCTGGCTGGGGCCCGGGGCATCGGACGAGGCTGCAGCTGCTGCCGCCTCCTCCTCCTCCGCCTGAGCCACCAGCCGCCGGTACTCCTCACAGATGGCCTCCAGTTTCCGGCGCCGGGCCCTGGCTGCCAACTCCTTCCGGGATGGTTTTTCTTGGGAAGGAGTACTATCTATATCAAGAAAGAAAAAGAATATTGTTGTAACCAGTACTCTTAGCAAAACAGTAACACAAAATTAATTCAACACATAATGGCACAGTAGCACTAGCAAGAAGCACAGTACATAACATTTGTGGTAATAATCTATCTATCCTCCCACTTCCGCGGCCTCTAACATTTGTGGGAGTTTCAGGCATTATACTAGCACTATGGACTCCAGTACACAGTACACCAGTCTTCTTCTTATCTCTAATTTAGCAAAATTACATAACCTGGTTGTAGCCGGCATGCCAGCTCGGTCATCTATGCTTGCACCCAAGACAAACATACGAGTCATGACGCAGACTCACCTTACTTTGATTTACTACTGTCTGCAGGTGGGGAAGCTCGTATTTTTCTATTACGGGTGGCACTGGCCATACTCTCTCTGTTACATGAAGGGCAATTGGTCAATTTCACTTTCACAGTGCCCTGGCTACTACAAAAAGGCAGATTATATATCTGATCCAATGATCATTGCTTTTATATGGGACGACGACATAAGGTCAGTAGCGGTCGGTGGTGGAACTCGGGGAGTGCTGCCGGGAGGTGATGTGGGGAGGGGCAGGGTGGGGGGTAGTAAACTATGGATTATGGCCAATTACAGGTAAGTAAACATATAAAGAAATAAAACTAATTTCGTTGCGCGCACTGCATCGCATTTGGCGGTGCAGTGCGCACAATGAAATTTGCTTTATTTATTTTTATGTTTACAGTAAAGTTACCTGTATTTGGCCACGTAATACATTGTTTACTACCCCCACCCTGCCCCTCCCCACATCGGCTTTGCTACTCTGGTGCGGTTTCTTTTACATTCCCTTAAAACTAAGACTGTGCATCCCGTGACAGTCTCCACCTATGCTGTCTATGATGAATACATACAGGCATCCATCCATTCTAAGTAAATGTCTATCATTCTTCTTAATCTCTCCACAAACCTTACTTTGTTTTACCAACAACAACCCATGCGTCCACTCCTTCCTTGCTTGCCTTGGCTTTGAGTTTCACCCAAACACCGCTGATGATTCTTGCTATCCACAGTATCCACCCATACTGTGTCGCCCACCCAGGCAGGCATCCATTCTTCTTTCACCTTCCACCCATCCTTCAACAACACATGCATCTGATTCCTATCAGCCACCTAACCATGCTTCCAACGTATCCTTCTCTGCCAGTCATCATATTAAATCTCGCCCGTCCTTCCTCCTTCCACCCTTCTTTCCCTTTTTGTTCAACACATCCATCAAGGTCATCTGATCTGACTTTTAGTCTCCTCCATAAAACTTTCACAGCTGAGTTGGAGTCAGATAGAAGAGGCCATCGGTTAATCAAGTCACGCTGGTAATGCTATTGCTACTGCATTGCTAATGCTAAGTAAAGGGTGTCTTCTTCAACCGTTGTATAATGTTCACTACAACTTCATACCTAATAAGTCTCAACAACAGTACAGTGAGTGAAGTCAACACCCTTCCAGCTAGTGCAATGTCAATAAGTAATGAATATAACTTACCACCGCCTGCCACTGCTGCTGGCTCACCCCCTGTAGCTCCTGCAGGTGCCGCATCTCCTGCCCCTCCGGAATGGTAGAATCGCCGCTGGCCCCGCCGGCACTGGTGGTCGCTAGTACGCCTAGATAAAAACATGACACATTTTTAGATTCCTGTACACCTCCCCCTATTTATTCGTTTTCACTAGCAAGATTGAAAAAAAAGTTAATACATACATATACATCACATTCACTAGTCCAAATCGGGTACTAGAGTAGAGTCAGTAGACACTAGTAGTGTTATGGTGCCTAGGGTCATTATTATAGTATACTCTACTCTTTGCAAAGTTAGCCTGAGCCATGCAACCATTTTTCGCTTCATGTCTTTTGCGCATGTTACCTCGCAGCTTGTTGTGCAGTAACAGTAAGATGCCTTTTTGAGCCCACATGAGCTCATACAGCTACTGTCTGAGCGTTGCGTACAAGAGGTCGAAAAACAAGCCACTTTGTTATGGAGTTCGGTTAGTCCGTATTGCTTAGCCATAAGTAACATGTTACACTTTTTTGGCGGGACTGAGAAATGCTTGCATTATACTATCTAACGCGCACCATTTTTCTCATAACAGGCAGAAGATTCCCTTCTACAAACCAGAGATTTGCAGAGCTTATGAATGATGCATGTAACCAGTAATTCTACGTTCTACGGTGAGGAGTCTCCCAGAATTCGCACAGATCTTTTGTCTTCTATCATCATGCACTTGTTGTAACAATGTTTATTGTTTTAATCTTATGCATTTTGCTGTTGGAGCTGGCTGGAGTACACTGAATTTTATAGAACAACATACAGAGCTTGTTAGTTGAAAATAAACCTTTTGAACTTACACATAGACTCTGTGGTATTTGGTGTGGTGGTGGTGGTGGACTTACACGAGTGAGTGAGCGAAAGGGTGTTATCTGTTCTGGGTTGTGTAATCATTGGGTATCTTCGGGTGGGGGTTCGGGGACCTAATGAGACACTATAGCTAGTCATTCAGGGGATTGTGGGTTCACTTCTGACTGAGGTGTGAGGAAGGTCCAAGTTCCAACCTCCCATCACCAACATCCTATTTTCTTGTGCATAGTTCTGCATGTGGCTGTGCAGAATCCCCACATCAGTAGTAGTATGTACTATATCCTATCAAAAATAGTCAAATATTTGGTTGGGCAATTTGTTTGTGGTAATTGTCAAAGCCTCAAGATTAAGAAGCCTAGAAGAGGACAACCGAAAGGACTGGACTCAGTGGCTAGAGCTATTGGTCAATCTGAGTTTTATTCAAAACCGTCAAATAAAGAGTGGCAATGCAATAGCGACAGACTAATAGTAGTAGTACAGACATTCATAGCAGAGGCAGTTAGAACTTAGAGGCAGGGATAACCAGAATTTAGAAACAGATAGTCAAGTCAAGATCAAAGAAGCTTTTGTAAACAATAGAATTAGGGAGTGGAACCAGAATTAATAGTTCAGAAAAAATAAGGTGCAGTAAAATTTAGGGCAATATAATTGTTAATATTAACCACTGGAGGACTTACTGGGACCAGCAGCAGGGCCCTGGGTAGAGGAGCGGTCCTCTGGTGGTTGTCCCGCTGACTCGGACCCCGTCTTCTTGCCCCTGGGTGCTGCAGATCAGTGATCATGTAAGATATAATAAAGAAAGACACAAACATTAATGATTGCTGTGAAACAAATAAATTATCTAAAAACGCTCCAAAAACGTTTTAGGAAACAAAAATTGCAATAAAATTGACCTATCTAATCCGATAGACTACTGGCTTGCGGGATTCACGGACAGTCTACTTATTTAGGAACACTAATTCAGTGTTCCATTCTGATTGATTCAAATAAAATCCAGAACACTAACTAAGCCTAAGTACCACCTGACCTAGCCCACCTATTACAGGCGGGCCAATTGTTCACTAAGTCTGCATTTCCAATTTTTTTTAGCCCTCAAAAATGCATAGATGAGAAGGAGGACACATGCATAAATTGGTGCATAATGCATACACCAAATTGTTGGTTGGTTGCGTCTGATGTTCTGCTGGAGGACAAAGGAAGGACTAGAGTCTCTCTAGCAATAGCATTACCTAACTTAAGTTCTCTAAAGTAAACTCTTACATAATAATAAGGACAAGCGAGCGCAAAGTTGCAAACAAGTAAGAGTAGTACCCAGCACCTGTGTCCTACAATCACAGAAGATTTTGAAACGTAATTTACCTGCAAATTCTTGTTATTTGTAAAAAATGTATACACAAATCACAATACTTATACTACTATATATATTAGCTACTCACCAAGCCCCACAACCTCGACACCTAGCAGGTCCAACAGGTCCTGCTCCCGGTCCAGGATGTCTGACCACTGGTGTGCCAGCTGGTTATGGGTGCGCCGAACCCCTGAGCAGCGAAACACTGCCCTGCGCACCTTCGCCCACCGGCGGTGACGCTCCTGGGTAGGGTACCCGGAGCCTGGCCTGCCGCCTGCTGCCAAGGTCAAGGGGAGGTGGCGCTGAACAAAAAAAACAAGGGCGGCCACCTCCGCCTCATTAAAAAGCTGGCGGGCTTGCACCCCTGCAGGGCGCAGTCTGCCGCAAGGCAGGCGGGTCTTGGGCGCACGCGCCTTGCCCTTCGAGGCGTTACTGCTGCTGCTACCCTTCGCCATGGTTTTGGGGTGTGTGGGAGGAGGCGGAAAAGAAAAGTTAAAAGGGAAAAATAAAGTTAGGGGAAGAAGTAGGAGCTTAAAGAAGAAAGTTATATAAAACAGTTGAAAAGTAAAAAAAACACAGTAAAAAGTAGAAAAAAATGCAAAATATAGACTTAGGCAGAGAGAGAGATAGATAAGAAATAAAGAAAAATTGAAAAACAGTGTAAAAGTAAGGATTGCAAAGATTGAGGGAGGATAGAAAAGCAGGCCCAGAACCATAGCATAGAGTGAAAAACAAGATGGCCGTGCCCATCGCGACCGCGTGGGTAAGTTCACGCGATATTTCTCCCCGAGCACGCAAAAAGCGTCGCGAACAGGTACGACGCGTTCCCAAACATGAAATGCGCATCGCGAGCACGCTATACGCGACCCGGAACAGGAAATAAGGGATCGCGAACGGGCGGGACAAGTGAAAAACAAGATGGCCGCGCCCATAGGCGACCGCATGGGTAAGTTCGCGAGATACTATCCCCCGAGCACACAAACAGCGTCCCGAACATGCACAACACGTTCCTGAAGAAGAAAAACGCATCGCGAACGGGCGCGACAAGCAGCTACACACGCTCGCGTAGCGTTTCGACGTCTTCGCGTAGCTTCGCGTAGCGCGACTACGCGAACTACGCCCAGGGTTAGAAACGACACATCTGCCAGTTCTACAAAACCTGCAGAGCTACCAAAGATAGATCAAACTACGTCTGGCTACTTCATCAACTTCAATGATTTTTTTTCAGATCCAAGTGAACCTGATCAAACGTTACCCATTTCAAAGAAAGAAAAACCTCTCCAATTTTATCTTTTGCTCAAAAAGAGTTGCTCAGTGTCACCTTGGTTGCATATTTGGTTTGCAATAGGGGTAGTATACCTATTAATTTGGATTCGCAGAGTGACAGTCTTTTTTCTGCTTCTGAACGGGCATTATCTTCCAGAACGCTCTGCAGTACAATCAGTGAACTTGGTCCTGAAACCACATACGTTGTCACACCGTGAACAAAGAGACTTGTCCCTGGTGAACATTACAGAAATTCCAATACCTGATGGTATAGTTTGGGATAAAGTTTCTTATGATGTATTTGGTCCTACTGAACATTTGAAAATTCCACATTTGTTTAAAATTTCTTTAAATGATTTCATTACCCCAAGTACGCTCTCTGATGATTGGGACAGTGAGACTGTAAATTCTATGCTCACAGATTTAGAACAGTCTGCTGCATTTTCTTACACAGATTTGTATGAAGATACAACTAATTACGATACCATGTTTTGTTACCAGCATTATGGTCATCATTTTTTGCATAGAGCAAGTGTACCATGCAGTGCTAACATTTACCATCAATGGGAACATTGCCCAACACCACCAAAAGGTAGTTCTGCCACATTCACACAGAAATTCGCATACTCCTCAGGGTTCAATACATTAGACCCAAAATTGTTTTATTACAAGCTTGCAGATACTAATATAACAGCGAGAAAGATTATGCTGACTAATACTAAGCTGATATATTCAGCACCTTTTATCTCCAAACTGTCTATACAGGGTTTTGACTACTGGAGAGACACCATAGACACAAAATCTATCTGGGGACAAGAGAGTGGCAGGTTGAGGGAACTGAGGCTTTATTTAGAGCTTGTCTCATACCATTACAGATGATTTTACAGAACAGAACAGTGCAACAAACTACCTGTTACGGGTTTGCAAAAATCAAAGACCTGAAAACACCAAGCATCCCTTCACCCACACCTATTAAGGGTATTTCCAATAATACACTAACAAGTGAAGGGACACATGGTACATACAATTCATCATCTCCCGGTTGGAAGGGTTGGTTGGTTTGGCCTGTAGACATGAATATGTGTAATGCAAGATTCAAGGGTACCACCGAAGGGTTTAGTATCCATAGGCCCTACCCACGCTATGTATACACAGACGACCCAGAGGTAGTGACTTCCTATAGTGTTGGAAAGTTGTGCCTAGATTGGCTAAAGACCTTGACACTATCACAGGTGAAACAACACTTGTCCCTTCTGTCAGACAATATGGATCTTAAGGATTTCTTGTTAGGTCCCAAGAAACTACGTAGGAACGCTTCTTATCCACCATCTATAATGAGGTTTGGAAAGTCTCCCAACAGGAAGCTTCAGAGAGACTACGTGAAATCGATAGGATTAACCTAGAAAAGGCCTTAGCTGAGGTAGACAATGGCATGACCATGCTCTCGTCTCATATTTATTCACTGGGCAACATTGTGTCCTCAGCTATCGACATAATGGTACAAGATTTGTCTATTCTACAACATGGGCAGTCTCAGCTACGCGCTATTATGCGACTAAGCTGGACGCTTCACTCATTGCGTTCTGGCCATGTTCCATGGCGATACATTAAAGACACAAATCTGTTTTCACCTTGCAATCTGACCAAAAGACAATTGACCATGGCACTCAGAGATGCGAAGTACACCATGCTGCTCAGTGAAAAACTCGAGAAGTTTCCTTTTACTGTAGCAGAATCACCATCTACAGAATGGTTAATCCATGGCCATATCACACTGCCAATCACGACATTCCAATTCCAGTACTGCCTGAAATATTACCCAATAGGCAGGTATGAAGCATTGGGCGAAGGGTACATACAGGAAACCTGGGAGTTGCCATACACATATAGGTGCAGGAACAAGGACAAGGAGGTTTTCTTGAGTGGTTCAAACTGCAAAAAGGCCTTAAGTGGGTCTTTAGTGTTTAAAGAAGTGTTGCTGCAAGGAGCATGTAATGCGTCAATAGCGAACATGTCCTGCTACCTGAAGGGTTCCCCAGCTGCTGTAATTCATCCAGTTTTTGAGATACTTTTCAATGGGAGTTACTTGATGCTGAATGACCAAGTCTGTTGTGGTATGATACCCGGCATTGCTTATCTAGTGACCGTCAACTCCAGGGTTATTTGTTGTAAGCAAGTATTGTTTCCCCCAGTTCGCACAGTTAGGGAGGGACCACTGCAGCCTTCACTGAATGTTTCTAACATAGGGTTTGATTCTCTGAGGAGACTGAAATACATGCTGTTTCAGCAAAATGTGGCCTTAACTTCAGCCCGAGAGATCATTGATCTCCAAGTTGCAAGGTCCTCGGCAGAGGTACAGCCTCTGGACGGTACGAACTTCCCGCTCCATTTCGGAGAAATGGTCCATCATATCTTTAACATGTCTGAAATGAAGGGGATAGTACACTTATTTAAGATCATTGGATCAGGTCTGTTAACAACCTTTCAAACCATTTTCGGAGTGATTCCATCATTTATACAGTCCGTACTTGGAAGCGTTTTTGGAGGGCTTCCTTTGGTCCTGCTCTCAGTGGCGGGCATCCTGAGTTTACTCCTATTACTTCGCATTGGATGTCACCATCACACGAGATATGGAGAGAACACTACTGGAGTGACATTGTCGTAAGCGATTGGCGTTCTTCCTGGGTATACCTCGACTTCGAGAGCTGAGCGAGCATTGGTTCCTGTCTTTCAGACCGGCCTGGCTTGACTGCAGTCTGCCAGTATTCCGCTGCCTCTTTTGCTGATTCGGACGCTTGTTGGACCTCTGTCTGACACTTCCATCGGTTGCGCCCCCGGACATAGACATGTTCCTGGCGCCTTTACGGGCCCATGTGCACAGTTGTCCACAGCGTATTCCCATGTTGATAATGGCGTTCCTAGAGCCTCCACGGGATGCGTCAGCACCTGTTGAAATGGAGAGCGGATCCACTACGGATGTGCAAGCATCAGACTCAGGCACACAGACATCTAATTCTTCCCCGACGGCTGCCGTGGGAACCAGTGATGACCACCTCTGCTCACTTGATATCATACTGGAGGTGCAAGAAAGACTGCCTCTGCGGAGACATGTTCAGTGATGTTGAGTCTTCAGTGCAGGATTCTTAAACAATCTGGCCTCTTCTGTGCTGGGAACCATTTGGACAATTTTTAAACATGTACCAAATTGAAGGTCAAACTGACTTTCTTTTTCTTCTCTGCTCTATCTGAACATAGTGGCTTTCAAGATGCTTAGAAAAACAATGACAATATATTCAAATATATAGAGGACCTTTTATGAACGCTTTTTTAGGGAAGAATGCTTTCAATATAGACCTTGTTTTTATGGGCATTTTTTAGGTGTTTTTTAGTATGCTTCTTATCATAAATGATTTTTATGCCCTTTTTTACCATTTATTCTGTCATTACCAAGCTGATCTTGTTGACCTTTTTATGAGGAGTGGGTGTCATGTCCTTTAGGATAGTCCCATCATATACATACCAAATTACATACATTTTGTCCCATCCACACGACATAACGGTTTTACACAGGTGACCTTTTACCTAGTAGCTTACTTCTGTCTCTCCGACATCAGGCTCTCGGTACCCTATCTTTTTTTTTTTACACTTGTTTTATTGAATTTTTCAACAAATTATACAGAAAAAGGAATAGCAAATACCTTGTTCTCATAAAGTGGATTACATGAAGCACAAATTGACAGGTACCGATAATGAATTGTCCACACAGAGCATTAATAGGTCCATAATCATTAAGTGTAAAACAACAATACAGGTTCATGTAATAAAGACATTTTAACAATCCCGATCCATAGGACCGGTTGGCTAACCCAATAGGCACTTCATCCTGTGTAATACTTCAATCAGTAAGTTCCGGACGTAATAACAGATAGGAGCGGAGTGGCTTCCAGATGTTTTTGGGGCAGGAGGCAAGTGGAAGTTGGGACAAATATACATCACTAGTCGTATGACACTACATCATATCCCTGAGCCATGCCCCCACCAAGGGCGGTGCAGTTCCTCCCCAACTCAGGGAAACCTGTATTTTGGCCAGCACTAGCCCAATAGCAGCAAAGCGCCTTATCCCTCGACTCAACGGAAGCACATACCCAGTGCGGCAAGCAAGGGTGTGTGTGAAAGCTCGGTCTCAACCAACTGCTCAAGATGCCCAAACACCGCCTTCCAGTAGGCCAGCACCGCAGGGCAGTTCCAGGCCAAGTGGATAAAACCAGCCTGGGCCATCGCACATCTCAGACAGTGGTCTGGCTTTGAACGGTCCATCTTTGCCAGTAACACGGGGGTAACATAAATTCTGTGTAAGTATTTAAAATCCAGAAGTTTGTGTTTATAGTTATTGGACACTAGACGTGTCTGTTCATAACAGTACACCCACATCTTGTCAGTCATAGGGTGTGTTAGATCCCTCTCCCAGGCTGCGTGGGCTCCACCACCCATCATTGGTCGGAGCGATTGTGCCTGCTGGTATAGTCTGGAAACTAAATACGCGCCATCTGCCGCCGCAATAATTGTAGTTAATGCGGGGAGGTCCATAGGTTCCCCAGTCTCAGGGCGAAGCGCAGCAGCCAGCGTGGTCCGCGTTCTATGCACCAGAAAGCGGTCAAGCATGTTTACATCTCGATCTGCTGTTAGATCTGCCACCGTACGTAATTGACCGTTCTTAAACATGCCGCCCATGTTGTGCACTTGACAGTGGCTAAGTACCCGCTGCGTCAATGCTTCAGTCGTGGGTGCTATCCAGGGATTGTTTAAAATCGGTAAGTGTGGTGAATACAGGTGTTCAGCCCCCAGGTACCTGCGCAGGTGCTCCCAGGCCCAACTCGTGGTTTGTAGGGTGTGAATTTCGGCCGGAGTTCTCCTAAGCCTGCATGGAAGGATAGGAGAGTATATAAGGACGGGCTTGCGTGTGCTCAGGCTTCAGGAACTGAAGGCGTGTGTCCGGGTGGTACCAAAAGTAGGCGTAGTGCTCCTGTGCCACTAGACAGTACAGGTAAAACCCCCCTCTTTCGAAGGGTTGAATGAGAGTCTTCCAGCCCACTCGCGCCTGTCTCCCCGCCCAGATCAACCGAGTCAGCATCCCTTTAAGGGTTTTAAAAAAGGTAACCGTGAGTGTGATAGGAATGTTCAAAAAAAGATACAAAAACCTGGGCAGCACAACCATCTTAATTATTGCAATGCGCCCCGCTATCGATAAAGGCAATGCAATCCAGCGATCTATCTGTCCGGAAAGTCGATCAATAGCCGGACCATAATTTAGCCGCACTACCTCCGAGGACATGCGGTGTACATTTACCCCGAGGTATTTGGGGGGGTCATCGCACCATCGCAACGGGAACTCCAGAGTGAAAGGCATGGTGGCATCTGTCAAAGGAAATATTTCGGATTTCTCCCAATTGATGACCAAACCGGAGAAGTCGCCAAACCGCACCACCTCTCTCATGATAGGAGTAAGATTTAGAGCCGGCTCGTGGACGAACAAAAGAATGTCATCAGCATATATTGACGCAAGTAAGGGACCCTGATGAAACCCTATCCCCCGCTGAAGGTGCTCTTCCTGCAGATGCTGCACCAGCGGGTCCATTGCGATAATAAAAAGCAAGGGTGATAACAGGCATCCCTGCCGGGTACCCCTCGACAGCGTGAATCTGTTAGACAATACCCCATTTATGCGTAATTGTGCGACTGTGCTAGTATACAGAAGGTGGACCAGTGACCGAAAATTGTGAGGGAAGCCAGCTTTGCTTAATGCCGCATGCAAGAAATCCCACTCTAGAGAATCAAATGCTTTGTCAGCATCTAACAAAATCGCCGCAGCAGGGAGCACAGGATTGATTTGATTAATGACTGCGAATAACGTACGTAGATTTACTGATGTGGACCTGTGCGGCATAAAACCCGACTGAAAAGGGGAAATGATCTGCCCGGTTATAAGTGAAATACGCGTGGCCAGTACTTTGGCTAATATTTTGTAATCCTGGTTCAGGAGGGACAATGGCCTGTACGAGGCACAGTTGTCAGCTGGTTTACCCGGCTTCAGTAGTAGAGTTACTATCGCCTCGCACAGAGTGGGGGGAAGCTCACCTAAGTCTAACGCTTCTGCATAGACCTCAAGTAATTGTGGGCCTTATAAAACGAGCCAGTGGGACCATCCGTGCCAGGGGCCCGCGAGCCCTCCAGGTTATCTATGGCCTCAATAATTTCGTCAGCACCAATGGGTGAGGCGAGGAACTCCTGCTGTCCCCTCTCAAGCCATACCATTGCTATTTCATTTAGATATTCTGTCAGTGAATCGCCATTCGGTGGCGAGCACGTAGTGTAAAGGCGAGTGTATTAGGACAAGAAGCATGACTGAATGTCAGCACCATCCGTAACATGGGCGCCGTTTGTATCTTGGATCCGCGTAATATATGTAGCTTGGTGCCTCGGAGTAAGTAAGCGTGCCAGAGTGCGCCCCGGCCTCTCTCCCTCCCCATATACCCAGGCACGAGCGTATTTCCCCAAGTAAGTCGTCTCCCGCTGCACCAGTTCCTGGAATTCTCCCAGTGGCTTGGCGTGCTGATGTAACAGGGCCGGGCCTGCGCCGGTCAGCCACCGGGCATCCAATTCCCGTAGCTCCCGCTCAGTGACACTGTTAAGGTAAACTTAAGTTAGGATTTTGTCTTAAGACCAAAACTTAAGACAAACTTAAGACAAAATCCTAACTTAAATTTAACTTAAGTTTAACTTTATTTAGGATTTTGTCTTAAGCCCAAACCTAAGACAAACTTAAGACAAAATCCTAACTTTACTACTCCTAAATGCCTTTTGTGAATACCGAAAGTCGTAAAGTTAGGATTTTGTCTCAGATTACTTTTGTGAATCGGGCCCATTGTTTTCAGACAGATCCACAATCTTTACCCCCTAAGAATCTATGGTGTATTATTGAATTAGCTAAAGTTTCATTCTAGAAGGTTAAGCTATGATTCAGGCTACTACTCTGTATAAGATATCCGCAATAATTGAAACAATTCCTAAACTTGCAACATCATTGAAAACAGTCATCTTTTTGTTCTTAGTAAGTCTAAATCAAAGGTCGAAGTGTGTTTTGCGAATCTGTACTTGCTTCATCAGGTCTTAGATCTATTGCAGTGATGCTCAAAGTACGGCCCGTGGGCTGCTTGCAGTCCTCCTGACCTATACTTTACATTGAAAATACATTAAAAATGGGCAAGTATTTATTTAAAGGTTAATTGAAGTTAAAAAAAGGAAGTAACTAGGGTGTCCTGCACCACTTAACTTTATAGACACCTTTATTTGTAAAAAAATCTTCAAGCTAAAGTGTAAAAGTGTCATCAAGCCTGTTCAGACTTCAAAAAGTGTATTTCATTAACATGCAGAACCAGTTCACAATAGTACATCAGATTATATCAGTGAATTGAGAAGTATTTTTTTAAACATGACAGTTGTCAAACATGAATTTGAAAACATTTATTCTTCCCCCATACCCCGACAACAATGCCAATAGTGAACTAAGAGGCAAGTCAGTTGTTATGTGAACTCTTTGGGTGGCCTAGGTTTCTATTATACATGAACAACATTATAGTTTATTAAATTAAACACAGAGGGCCTGATTCACAGAACTAACTTACGTCAAAAACGTAAAGTTAGTACTTTTTGGTATTCACAGAATACACTTACTCATTTTGGAATTCACAGAATGAACTTACTCATTTCGGTATTCACAGAAGTTAGTAGTCCTAACTTTAGGACTCCTAAATGCCTTCTGTGAATACCGAAAGTCTTAAAGTTAGGATTTTTCTCAGTTTAAGAGTAGTAAAGTTAGGACTCCTAACTTTAGGACTCCTAAATGCCTTCTGTGAATACCGAAAGTCTTAAAGTTAGGATTTTTCTCAGTTTAGGAGTAGTAAAGTCATAATTTTATCGCCGGTCTTGCTTATATGCCCCATGCATAGGCATATTGTGTAGTAGGATGGAGATTAGGGTTTGTTTCGAATAATATTTAACTTTATGTTTTTGAATTGTTTTGCTAAACAATACTTTCAAATTTGATTTTTGTTGATCATGGTGACGTTCGATGTTGCGATGACACTGGTAACCGCGACGACTGCATGTTTTTTTATGAAGTGTAAAACACATATATGAACATATAATAATACTGTCTAGACATTAGGGGTGTACTACTATACTGTGAAAACTACAGTTTTACATTTCATTGCAATAAAAAATGATTTTGAAATACGTTTTCACTTTGCACATGTCGACGGTGCTCGTCGTAAATATGTTAGTAACTGTGACGAGCCACCATTTTTTGGAAAGTATATAATAGATATTTACACATACTATATTGGGTGTTGAACATTAGGGGTTTGGTAGCATAAAGTTACACCTATGTTTGTGTACTTATTTCAAGGAAAATCTTTTTTTGTCATCTCCGGTGTTCGTGATGATGTTGTTCGTTGCGAAGATCATGTGACGGGAAAGAAAGGAATATGATTGGATAATACACTTTTCAACTATATGAATAGGAAGTGCACACCCATTCCTCTTTCCTGAATCTTCTTTCAGAGCACTTCATTGTGAGCAGGTGTCTGACATTTACTTTAGTCATTATTTTGTATTATTGGAGTGAAAATGGCAACTCAGTATGGAGAGGGAGATCAGGTGGGCCAGCAGGAGGAGCAGGAAGTCCAAGAGATACATTCTGGGGATTCTGAAGATGAGGGGCCTCCTCAGAAAAAAAGTAGCATTGCTTAGGATTTCTTCAGGATTCCTTCAGGTGAAACAAAGACAGTAGCTAAATTTGCACAATATGTGGCAAAACACTGTCTAGAGGCACAAGTAAGAAATATTATTGTGGGACTACATCCATGCTCTACCACTAGAAGACATTCCATAGCAATCGCCTGAAGAAAGCAAGGAAACAAAGAGAGGCAGGAAGACTCTCTACTTCTTTGGCAACAGCAACCATCCTGGGGCAGAGAGTCCCTTCGGAAGTGGATAACTGTGCTGAAGATATGGCTCCAGAGTTTTGCCAAATCGCAACATACTGTATGGACTGTGGAGTTTTGTTGAGTGCTGGAGAGCAGTCCATTACAGCTGTTCACAAAGTTGCAAAAAATCACAATTGCTGATTTTATTTTGCCCTTCATAGTTTTGCAACTTTTGAGTGCTCATGTTTGAAAAATGTCCTCTCCCAGTTGTCATTTTTGTTAACATCAAAAAAACAAAAACATTTTACAACTTTAAAAATACAAAAAATTAAAAGTTCCCAAAAAAATGGTTACTGTTGGAACCATCTTTTACAGTTAAAAAAAGATAAAGTATGCTGTATGAGTGTATGTTCTCATATATGGGTGAGTGAGGGGGTGCATGAATTCCTGCATGGGCTACTGAATGTTTGTATGAGTGCGTGCATGTGTCAGTCAATGGGTGCATGAGTGGTGCATGGTTGTAAGAATGCGTGCATGAGTGGTGCAGGGGTGATTGAATGAGTGCATGAGTGGTACATGGATGATTGAATGAGTGCAGGAGTGGTGCATGGGTAATTGAAGGAGTGCATGAGTGGTGTATGGATGATTGAATGAGTACATGAGTGGTGCATGCACGATTAATGATGGTGTGAGTTGTGCATAGATGATTGAATGAGTGTAAGAGTGGTGCATAGATAATTGAATGAGTGCATGAGTGGTGGATGGATGATTGAATGAGTGCATGAGTGGTGCAGGGATGATTGAATGAGTACTGAATGCATGACTGAATGAGGACATGAGTGGTGCATGGATGATTGGATAAGTGGTACATGGATGATTAGATGAGTGCATGAGTGGTACATGGGCAAATGAATGAGTTCATGAGTGGTGCATAGATGACTAAATGAGTTCATGAGTGGCCCATCCTTAATTGAATGAGAGCATGAGTGGTGCATGGATGATTTAATGAGTGCATGAGAGGTGCATCGATGATTGAATGATTGCATGAGTGGTGGATGGATGATTGAATGAGTGCATGAGTGGTGCAGGGATGATTGAATGAGTGGTGCATGCATGACTGAATGAGGATGTGAGTGGTGCATGGATGATTGGATGAGTGGTACATGGATGATTAGATGAGTGCATGAGTGGTGCATGGGTGAATGAATGAGTGTATGAGTGGTGCATGGATGACTAAATGAGTGCATGAGTGGTCCATACATGATTGAATGAGTGCATGAGTGGTGCATAGATGATTAAATCTGTGGTGCATGCATGATTGAATGAGGGTGTGAGTGGTGCATGGATGATTAGTTGTGTACATGAGTGTTGCATGGATGATTGAATCATCAGTGCATGAGTGGTGCATGGATAATTAATTGAGTACATGAGTGGTACACAGATGTTAGAATGAGTGCATGAATGTTGCATGGATGATTGAATAAGTGCATGAGTGGTGCATGCATAATTGAATGAGGGTGTGGGTGGTGCATGGATGATAAGAGGAGTGGTGCATGGATGATTGAATGAGTGTATGAGTGGTGAATGGATGATTGATAGAGTGCATGAGTGGTGTTAATGATTGAATGAGTGCATCAGTGGTACGTAGATGATTGAATGAGTGCATGAGTGGTGTATGCATGATTTAATGAGTGGTCCATGGGTGTTAGTGCATGAGTAGTGTATTTGTGATTACTGCTCTGTGAGTATTTGAATGAATGAATGAGTGCATGATTGTTGCATGGTTGATGGAATGATTGTAAGTGTGGTGTATGAATGTTTGAATGAATGCATAAGTAGTGCGTGGGTAGTTGAATGAGTTGAATGGGTCGCAGCTTGGACCCAACTGCCCTTGCACCCCTTCACCCCTACGTACTGAAGTCCTGGACAAAGGGACCACCATCAAAATGGTAAAAAAAAAGTACGCACTTGCTAGCGGCTCAGCCAAAGCAGAGATCCAAATCCACCTCTGATGGCACGCCATCACATGCAGATACATCTGGGGGAACAGCGACCTAGCTCATCAGCTCAAAGACATGATTTGAGCAGCTGGGTATGGACCCGGGACTCAACCCTTGAAGATTGCATCCCGGGTACCATTAGCCAGGATGCCGAGTGCCTTAAAGATAATGCCATCAACGTCTCCTCACCTGTAAATATGCAAGGCACACCCACGATGAGCACAGATAGCAACTTTGGGTCCGGACCCGCATTTGTATTAACGGGGACAGAAACCTCCCATACAACAGCTGCAAACACAGCGCTTACCCGTCCAGGTAGGCCAGTCCCCTCCGAGAGAAGAAATGGTGGCACTCTTGTCATAACCTGGGAGTGCACCAAAGTACAGCATTGGAGCCCCCTAACACGGAGAAAAGAACGCAACAAGGAACCCTTCAAATTGTCACAGCCACGGCCCTAGAGGGAATGGATGGCATCATCAGCCCGTTCGATACCTCAAAACTGATTTCCCACACTTCGCGCATAGAAAATAAAGTCACAAAGGGTGAGCCTCATCAAGACCAAACCTTGCACAAATGAAATGAGGGTTCATGTATCTTCTTAGACTCCTTCTCAGAGCCAGAAGCAAGTTGCACTCTGCATAGATCACCTTTGTTACTACCAGTCGAGCTTTCATGTGCTCAAGATAATCTGCTAAAATCAGTCAACACCTCCTTGTCTGGAGCCATAAATGCTCTAACATGGCAATCAGAGAAACTGGAATTATAGATGGAAACTATACAACTAATGGCACTTACAATGGCTGACATGGCCAAGAAAGTTGATAGCATTGCAGCAGCCAGTAGTAGTCCGACTCCTTCATTCAAATGATGATGCCCAAAGATAGTGGACAAACTTGCATCCCTCCACAGGGTGCTTATCTCATTGGTTGAGGAGCTAAAATTTTAAATTAACATCTTCTTCTCTCTCACAGACCTCAGGGGACAAAGAAAATGAGTTTATAGATGCAAACAGAGATCCAGCCCTTGCTTCTAGCCAAGTGCAGCAGTAGGCCACAATCAACGCAAGTCGGCAATCTCATTTAGAATCATCTATAGGGAATAGCAACCAAATAGTGGTCTCAAAACCTCATACCCTAGGGGCTACAGGCCTACAGGGGATGCCTCAAACAGCACCGCCCATGACACGTAGAGAGAAGAAACGCCTCAAAAAGCAACAAAAACATTTAAAGCAACAACTAACGACTACCTCTTGGCACAAACCAAGTAACACGGCAGGAAGAAAAGAGCCAATAAAGCGGAATATCGACGTCGGAAACAGCCCACCACTCTTCCCCATATATCTTAAAAACGCACATCCGCCGGCCGTCCAAGAACCGGGTCTCCCAACGATAAAAAACACCATGGCGCAGACATACACGCAGGCTACCATGGGGGCATGCACGGCACAGATAGCGACCTCCTCGCAAGGGGAAAAAACACACCAGGCTTGGATTAAAAAGGCGCAGACAGTTAACATTCAAAATTCCTATCTTTGGGGCAAAAACGCCAATGAATACCAACAGAGTCCGCTGGCCAGTGATTCAGGCATGACCACCCTAACACAGCACCTCGAGGGACACCACTCGGCAGCCTTTCAGTTTCCCCAAGGCCCAGGCACTCATACAAGTCTTTCAACAACATCATGAAAAGGCCTGTGGATAGAAATACTCAAATAAGGAAGTCTTAGCAACAGAGTAAGTCCAACAGAACAGCCCACCTGGTCCGACATAGCCCCCAGGGACAAAGCACCCTCAAGCCCTGCACAAGGGGCAGAATCAAGCACCTTAGGAGACCGACAAGATTCATGTAGCATTCATGCTCATGCCCTTATAACTTCCGCCTCGCAAATGTGCTCTTGCATGGCGAATAGTTTAGGCCAAATAACTCTGTTCTAGGGGACGGACAACTGTCAAAGACCAGCATGACTCCATTGTATTCCTCAAAAGGCAATATGGACGGCCTCAACAGAACAAATATCCTTAAACCTTTACAACACATTCACTCGCTGTCTCATATCACCTCCAGGGATATTGTCAGGGTACAATTTGTAACCATGACAATGCCGCCTAGGAAGGAACAAACCATCATAACTTGGCGCAATACAAGTCTATCAGCAAGCGTGCTCAAAGAGAAAGATCAGTTTGCAGAATGGGGGATCGATATTCAGATCGTTAACAAGGAAAAGTACCCATTCTTCTTACATACACCCCCCCAACAATATCTCAACAGCTTCAGTCCTGAAAGGGACCAGCAGAGGGGCAACTTCTCTGGAAAATGCAAATATGAACATCAAGTGTAGGGTGGATGGCCATAATGGTGGTAGGTCCATCATAGCGATCAACGTAGACAGTCCACTCTCTCGTCCACCACCTTCTCCAAATTCAGCCTACTGGGGCTGGGTCGCCTCCAACATGGCCTACAAGACACGGCCTCGACCCTAGCATGGATTCCCTCCTTTACAAGAGCACAAGAGAAAGCACTCGAATATTAAATATCCTTACTTGGAACGTGGCAGACATGCACAAGACCCTACAAAGCCCGACGGCGATCATGCTCTTTGAAGGGGCGGACCTTATTTGCATGCAAGAAACTTGGGCAACTACAACTAACCCCCTTACAGGCTATGCAGAATTTTATAAACCTGCAATCAAAACCAGTCTATTTCGGAGACCTTCTGGGGGTATTTCCCTACACATAAAGCATTCCTTGAAGCTGAGCTTTATGGAAATAAAAACACTTCCGACATGGTTCTGGCTGGCATCCTAAAAAGGACTCAAGTACGCTGAAGGACCACTATCTATCCTACTGATCAATGTATATTACAACCCCCATGGACAAGGAGCCAACAACAAGCTCATTGGGCTGATCAAGCAGATTGAAAACTTGATAACACAACATGTATCCCTGGAAATCATCATCCAAGGGGACCTTAACATGCACCATCTAGGAGGTCGGAACCCTGACAGTAGTACAACTGGGAGCACCGGGAGATTTAACACCCTCCTACAGACGTATAATCTAGAATCAGCGAACTTTCTATCTACACTATCCAAGCCGGGTATAGTCCGCCAACCAACCTATAACAACCAGACAACCATTGACTATATTCTATTGAGCCAGCGTTTAGGGAAGCTTATGTTCAGCTATGAAGTGCTCCTTCAGAGCAAAGGTGACCACGCAGACCTAGTGCTGCGTTTAAAGACCTCAGCGGGATACCAACATATCCTCAGCCACCCCGGGTACTCAAACAGTGAGGAACAGTACAGACTCATGAAGAGATTTAAATGTGTGAAGACCACCATCAACAAATTTGACTCATGGAAATCCATATGCATTGGCTGGACTACTAGGACCATCGTGCCGGACATCATAGGGGAATGGGAAAATCTTGCACCAGAATTGGCCACACTGCTTCATAAAAGCTCCCCTCTCACCAAGACAAGCACAGGATCTCACATTCCAGGCTCAGCCCCACAGATCAAACAAAGTGTGCAGCAATTAAAAAGAAAACAAAGGGCACACACAAAAAGGAACAGAAGCATCTGAGAAGCTGCTGCAACTAGCAACAAAGGCTCATAAGCTTTATAGTTTGGAATCTAAAACGTGAAGCCATAGAGAGGAAATGGATAGCAGTTTTTGACCTGCTGGCACTGAACAAGGCGCAACAATTCTGGGAATATTTAAACAACCTAATCCGTGGATCCTCTAACAGAGGGAATTCGATACCCGCAGGGGTGTGGGAAGCACATGTGAAATCTGTATACAGCAGTGACCAGAAACTTGCACACATAAAGGGCCAACACAAGCAGAGCAAACTAGAAACTGCTAGAACTGATTGCCCCAGGCTCTCGGTGGAACTCATAACTCAAAGTGTGGCCCCTGTCCACACTGTTTTAAAAAAGATCAGGAAAAATGGAACGCCAGGCCTCAATGGCTTGCCCTGCTCCCTCTTCAGGGAGGACATTCATTTGTGGTCTACAAATCTTGCTATGCTGTATGCAGAATGCAGATTCTTAGAGGAGGTCCCAGACTCTTGGAGGGGCTCACTGCTGCAACCTATTTTCAAAAAAGGTGCAAACACTGACCCCAGGAACTATTGGATGATTGCTCTGCTGGATATCGAGGGGAAGGCATACACAAGCACCCTTCTGCAGGAACTAGCGAACCGGGTTGACTCAGAAGGCCTATTGCCATTTTACCAGACTGGGTTTAGACCAAGGGGCTCCACTGTTGACAATGTCACAGTCCTGTCATATCTAGCCCAACAAGCAGTTGCCCGTTGTTCTCCCCCAGTCTTCACTTGTTTCATCGATTACTCAGCAGCTTTTGATGGGATTGATAGAAACATCCTCTGGTGGAAATTTGTGGGTTGGAACATCTGCCTGAGCCTACTACGAGGTATTACATCTTTGTACTCGAGAACCTGGATAAGGATAAAATCTTCCATGGAGTCAGCTACAAAAAATCGACACTGAACGGGGGCTAAAGCAGGTCTGTGTTTTGGCACCTCTACTATTCAACCTGTAGACCGCTGACCTGGGTCCAGCACTGCAGGGGACCTCCATTGCCACCCCAAAAATTGGGGACAAAAAATCCATCTAATGCAGTATGCTGATGACCTAGTCCTTCTGGATCACACAAGAACAGGCCTCCAAAAATCTCTCACCACCCTAGATGAATAGAACTCCAAAAACATGCTAACAGCTAATGCGAGCAAATCTAAAACTGTGATCTTCAGAAGCTATCGAAAGATAAAGCTCATTAAGTGGTGCTTGGGCACTTTGAGCCTGGACTTTGTGCAAGGTTACGACTACCAAGGTGCTTGGCTAAGAGAGACTGGCCGCCCTTTGATCCACCTACAAAAATTGCGGCTGAAAGGAAAGATGGTCACACATTCTCTCTGCAAGCTGCATGCCACGCTAGATTGCCCAACAACTACGGCTATTTGAAGGGTATTGCGGGCCAAACTGCTACCATCACTTAACTATGCACAACAGGCATGTCCGGGAATGCTTGCGGAGGACCTGGAGAAAATTCAATGCACTGCATATAAAAAAAAAATATTGCCTGCCCACATCCACAAGAAACACCTTGATCCATCTTGAGTTGGACCTCATCCAACAAAAATTAGAAGAGCTGGTCACCTTAGGAAAATACCACCACCTGGCAACTATTGCCCCAGCTAATTCTATGAAGGATGCAATAAAAAACATTTTTCCTAAACCAAACAATCCCTGGTCTGCTAAACTTTTAGCAGCAAAGGAGCAACTGCAACTAGCGACAGAGAATTGGGACCCGAGTACAATTGACTACATCACCATCAAATTAACCATAAAAAAGCAACTGTGTTTCTGGTCTTGCAAACTGGACATAGAATCCCTTGTTGCCAGGGACTTGCACGAAACTCTGTGCCTTCTACAAATCCTACAAACAACCAAGCACCATCTCACGCAGGCCATGGGGAGTGAGGCATTATATCAGATCCTACCCACAAGACTACATCCGCTATCCATAAAAGAACTATACCCAACCTGGAAAGAGCTTACAGATATCACAGAGTGCCATCTATGCAACTATAGAAGGGAGTCCCTGGCACATATACTCCTTTCCTGCCAGCTCTGCAGCAAGCCCGCCGAATCTATCTTAGACCCATACTCCTCTTATTAGGCACAGGCCCAGCAAAGGATGCCATCTGCAACTGTACACCTTGGTTACAGTGAAGAATATGGGCAATTTCGGCAAATGTATTTACCAAGCCAGTTAACTCTTGAAAGAAAAAATGGCACACGGAGAGAGTGACTAATAGTTTGACGTGCTCCACTATAACAGAACCCCACTTTGCAAGGACTACTTTTACTCAGGGACTCAACAAATTAACTATAGTGATATTTTATCTATATTTGCTACCCACCCAGTCAGCATCAACTGTGTACACACCCTCTTGCTGCTATGATTTTAAAATCTGATTATGTTTTAATTCATGATATATGCTTTTAGCTTTATATTGTAATAATTTTAAGTAATCACACAATAAAACATATTTCACCATTGCACCATCCAGATTGGCATCTTAAATAGACCGTATAGTATCCAGAAATTGTATTTACTCCTTCATGAAAGATGATTGCCAAAGTAGTAAAAATCCTTCCTGAGATTGATATTTGTCCAGCTACAAATGTTGTTATTTCAGTATACAGTTTTGAACCATCTGGTCTGCATCGTTGTAACATTATTATAATATATTTCCCTGTTTTTTTTAGAAACAATATAGATATAAGGTCTGATCTGCAGTTTGGGCAGGTCATATTCTGGTTGGCCTTTTTGATCAATTGTTGAAAAAGCAGAGGGCCATATTATCAAGAACGGCAATAACATTATCACCGCTTTAGCTGCAGGAAACTGCCGCTAAAGCGGCGATAAGGGGCTTGATAATATGCCCTATAGAATTCCAATAGAAGCCCAGGTTCTGGTGTGAAGGACATCAAACCTGGGCTTCTATTTCAATTCTATAGGGCATATTGTCAAGCCCCTTATAGCCGCTTTAGCGGCAGTTTCCTGCCACTAAAGCAGCGATAATGTTATCGCCGTTCTTGATAATATGGGCCACAGTTTTGCAATCTGGTAATATCAAATAGAGGAATTGTTCTTAATTGATTACAGTGCTGGTGGTAAACTCACAATCTTCACACTGGTGCTCCCATTTGTAACTTAATCCAAATAACTCATTTATATTTACTTCTTCTTCTTCCTTTAATACTCCTAGCATGAGCATAGCAAATCTTGTGCATCTTGTTGTATATTCAGAGAAAATACTACTGATCCACTAGATATATGTACAGGATCTCATATTCCTGAAGCAGAATGTATAGTAGTTCTGTCAAGTCAAGTCAAGAATAACTTTATTCGGTTTGAATAACCATAAAAGTATAACATTCATACAAGATATACAAAATTACATATCATATCGAATCAAATACGATAAAATGTTACATGACTCAAATACTCCTTGATTTATCTCAGAAATTTAAAATACGTGATTCTTAAATTCTAAAATTCTAAAATTCTTAAAATCTAAAATTCTAAAAGGGAGACGCCAATTTTAATTACATTTCATACCGTTTTCTTATTAAAAAAGCAATCCTGATAAAATTTAGTACTACCGTACAGATTGCCTCGGTAGACAGGGATAATAATCTATTAAAACCTTCCTGATAATTACTAGTGTGAGTTTTTCTTAAAAAAGGGATAAGGAACCGGGCCCTAGGTTCCTTATACAGAGCACAGAATAGGGTAAAGTGCAAAGTGCTTTGTTGTGCTATATTATCACAAGGGCAAGGAATGAGATTATTGCACCATCCGGCCTGTTTAGGAAAGGCCTCTAAAAAGTGCAATGTGCAAAGCCGAAATCTAGTCAGGTAAAATCTAAACTGCACATTCGTGGTAAAAGATAAATAAAATTGGGGATGTAAAGATAAGTGATCGGTAAGAGGTTGCAACTCTGCTAGGCGCCGGCAATTATCACGCTCACCACAGTATGCATTTTTTATGGTCAATTTCATATTTGTATCTATACTAGTTGGATTGTCATAATAATGCCCAAGACCTATTTCATTAAATTTTCTTTTTACATAGCCTAGCCATGGAATGGTCTCAGAATTGTCCAACGCCATACAATCTTTGAGAATTTCTCTTGTTAGCTTTAGATCCTCTGACAACCAGACTTTGGCCCAGAGGATCAATGGGGCAATATTAATCCGATCAGTAATAAAATCCACCCCTACCTCGGAGTGACAGAATGCTGTGGGAGCGCTATTTGGGATCATTAGCAATCTTTTTAAAAACGTATTTTCTAACGTTTGTAGTTGCGTGCTTTTATAATGTCCCCATACTCCCACCCCATAAGTGGCAATGGATAAACATTTTGATCTATATAGGATTAACAATTCCGCCACTGGCTTATGGCCCAATTTGCACGCAAAGCGGAAGAGACCTTCCACAGCGCGACTAGTATTCTGAACTCTGGATGTGATAAGATTTTCCCAGTTTAATTTATTATTAAAAACATTCCCCAGATAGTTAAAATTTGAGACCTTGTCGATTGTCTTGGCATTTACTGTAAACTTTCTTGATTTGGTATTATTAGGTCCGCAAACCATGATATAAGATTTGGTGAAATTGACCTTTAGATCCAGGCCTAACATAAAGTTAGTAAAGATATTTAAAGACTTCTGTAAGCTGTTAGCGGTTAAAGCCATTAAAACCGTGTCATCCGCGTATGACAACAACGGGATCGGCTTTCCCCCAATTCTTGGAAAATCTAGCTCCTGATCTTTCAAGGCCGATTCAAGGCCATTTGTATACAAAAGGAAGAGAAAGGGGGCCAATATGCATCCCTGACGGACTCCTTCTGTTGACACAATGGGCCTCGTCCTTTCTCCACCTGGGCCAAAGCGTATGGCTACCGTGGTGGATGCGTGCAACCTCCGCAATAAAGTAACAAGAGGTTCCTCGAAGCCCATTTCCCCCATCATTGCCCACAATTTGCCTCTGTTAACCGTATCGAAAGCACTGGACAAGTCCATAAAGGCAAGGTGTAACGACCCCTTCCTTGCCTTCATGTACTTGCCCATAATCAATGCCAGGTTTAGGCACTGTTCGTTTGTCCCCATGCCTCTTCGAAAGCCGTATTGAGTTTGGGATATCAGCTTTTTAGAGTCTGCCCAGGTATCGAGGCGGGCTAAAATCACCCTCCCCAGAACCTTGACCGTAGCGTCAATTAGGGAAATGGGCCTATAACAGGCCGGATCTTCCTTCTTTCCCTTTTTATACACAGGGACCACTATGGCCTCTTTCCATGACATTGGTATGGGGCCGATTATTGCTGCTCTGAAAACATTTGTCAAAAGGGGTCCCCAAAGTTGGAGGTTACTTTTAAATAGGTCAAGGGGTACCCCATCCGGCCCTGCAGCTTTTAGATGTATCCCTTTTTTGAGGGCATCTTCCACCTCACTCACTGAGAGGGAGTTGCTCAAGTGAAGTGCAGATGTTAAATCTAGTGGGACCTCCTGGCTTGTTTCATTGGTAGTGATTCCATTTGGGTTGAATATCTTAGTGTAGTGGGATTCCCACACATCCCCTGGTATTAATGAATCCATACCCCTTGAATCCTCTGAGAACAATGGGCGGTTTATTACCTGCCAGAAGCTTTTGGAATCTTTGAGTGCACTTGCTCTCTCAAGGTCCTCCCAGGCCAGCTTTCTCAAATCCTGTTTCCTATCCGCAACTATGGTTTTATAGCGCTGCCTTGCGCTCTTAATTAAGGCTTTATCTCGTGGGTTCCTGTGTACTGCCTTCTTTAGATCTTTTTGAGCCCTTGTGCATTCAGCGCTAAACCATTTAGTACCCCTAGATTCCCTTGGTGCAGATGTGTTTGTTAGATTTCTAGATACGTCCCTACAAATTAACTGAAATCCTTGTATGACTGTTTCAGGGGAAGAGTCATATTCAAGGCATTTCAAAATATCAGTTAAGTTCGCCTTGACTGTACTCTCCTCAAATTGTGGGGGATTGATCTTATTCCACTTCATTCTCACTCCTTGATTTGTATTATACTGCAGGGGACGACCATCTCCTTCAATCTCTTGGGCAACTGCATGTAGAGACACAGTAAGGGGGTTATGGTCGCTGGCGTTATTTAGCTCCACCGCGGAGCTATCTAACAAAAAGGCAAAATTTCTAGTTATTAGCATAAAATCAATAATACTTTCCCTACCTCTACCCATATAGGTGGGATATTGATGATCTGGGTTACTGACCTGGTTATCAACAATGAGCAAGTCATTCACAACAATTATAGCATTTATGGCGTCTCCCTGGGGAGTATGTATAAAATGTGCTAGGGGTTGACCCTCAGTGTCTGTTATCCCGCAAACTTTATCTGTGCTATACCTACATAAAGTGCAGTTAAAATCCCCAACCCAGTAGATACACAGGGGCTGCCACTTCCCGGCGATCTTATCAATTTCCTCCTTAAGGTTTACAATAATGTCACTTCTGCTTGAGTCAAAAACATTATAGTACCAATTGATCAAAAGGGTCTTAACCTGGAACAAATTAGAAATCAAAATCAATTGATACCAAGGTGAATTACAAACAGGCTTAACATTTATAGACCCATATTTAAGAGAGATCAGGGTCAACAGTCCTCCTTTCGCTCTTCCTGCGGGGGAGGCAATAGCATGCACATTAAAAGAACAATAGCCATCTAAATCAATATTCTCCCTTGCCCATGTCTCCTGGGTACAAATAATATCGAAGGCCTTTACGTAGTTTAGCCACATTTCATCCTCTAGTTTAGAACGGATACCTGCGATATTCCAGGAGACCAGTTTAAGGTGTCTGGCTGTGCATAACCTTCTAACTAAATCCTGCCTTCTACTAGCAATCGCGAGATCTGAGCTGGGTCCCCCCCTCCCTGGGTCAAGTAATATAGAGGGGCTGGGAGGGTCATTCCCACTCAACCGCTTCTCAGTTATGCTAGGGGTATCAGATGATGTGTATATATTATGGTCTATATAGTTTTGCCCCAGCCTAATCCCTTCTATTCTATTCACTGGGCAATAGTTTTCCTTGGATAACCCTCCTGTCCTTATTTGCTTATGTGAACTATGTGGGCCCAGTGGTAGTCAATCAATATCCGTTAATCCCGACAATACTTCAAATCGATTAGGGTGAGGCCATGTGGGGGGGTGAGGAGGGGAGATTCTGTTCCGGTGTCGCGTGCAGGGCATAATGCCCCTTTGATGTGGCGGGTAAAAAAAGCCCAATGGACGGGCCTGTATGTACTCCACAGGGGAGTCTCTAAGATGGCTTAAGGCAAATTCCACCCATCTTTTGTAATTAAAATTCAAGACCACGCAATCACCTTCAATATTTTTTTACGTTTTCCCCAACCAGTAGTTCTGTCACTAAGTGAACATTACAGCAAACTACGGGGCATATTATCAACGACCAGCGATAATTATCGCTGGCCGTACATAGCGATAGAAATATTATCGCTGGCTATCGCTGAATATTATCGCCATGATAACTCTATATTTACAACGCATAGCGCTATGGCGATAATATTTCAGCGATAGAGGTGTTTTCAATGGAACATCACTGGTTTTCCAGCGATGTTCCATTGAAAACAGCGATAACATTGCTGATACGACCCTGTGGTCGTATCAGCATAATCCATCTCCCATTAAAAGTATGCCTTAGTCAGGAATTTAACAGACGTTAAATTCCTGAGTTAAAGCTGAGGTAGCGCGATTTTTTTATCGCTGCACCTCCTTGTTAATATCGCGAAGCTGCCTTCACGATATTAACATGTGTTGTTTTCACAGCCACGCCTTCTTTGCATCTCATTAGCGATGCGAGGCGAGGCTGTGAAAAAACGGGCTCTACATCAAGGAAACACGCGCTAGCGTGTCCTTGATGATATTGCGATATAATTATCGCCGCTTTTTGCCCAAAAACGGACGCTAAAGCGGCGATAATTATATCGCCAGCCCTTGCTAATATGCCCACAAATAGTTCAGAACAAATTCTCTTATCTCTTTTTTGTTCAATTTCGGTAACAACATCTGGCAAATGGAATAGTACATTCACAAAAACATTTGCATAGCAGTTGACCCTTGAAGTGTTGTTGAACTGGTAACCCACAATTTCTCCATCATTTAGTACTTTGCTCTTCTTTGATTGTTGGGGATTTTCCTTCTGTACTTCCTTCTGTTCAACAGCTATATTCTGTTTTGTTATCTTCCACTTCCGACAGATTGCTCATTTCTCATAAACAGGGTACTGTCCTAAATTAGGAGCAAAATACACTTCTTACCCGATTGTACTCCCTAACGCAGCATGCATAAGCACAATTGTTTTTTTCTCATAGTCAATCAAAACAAAACGGTCAAAGTTCAAATTTGCGAAAATGCTATGTTTGACATCCCCTCTTTGAATACATTACTTCCAATATTTACAAAAGCTGCATCTACACTTAACCCTTGTGATTTGTGAATTGTTACAGCATAGGCTAGTACCACTGGAAACTGCTTTCGCTGCACAAATAAGTATTTCACTAACAAAAAACGTACAACGCATTGACCAATCTGCTTGACACTGTCAACCTCATCAAATTTTATTATCAAGTATTTCACCTCATCTCTGTTTGGATAATTAACAAAAGTTACAACTTTACCCATTGCACTATTAGCTAACCCTTCTTCAACATTTATATTTCAACGTAAAATATACAACCGTTTTTACACAGATGTAACCGCTTCTCAAATCCTGCAGTTTTTGATAAAGACTTCTCCAAAGAATCCAATTTTGCTTGTAGTTTGTCTGTCCATATTACTGTTACTCCCTGAAGTTCTATTTTACCATTAGCTGTAATTTCTAAAACATTTTCTTTCTGCAGTTGGAGTACTTGTTCATCGAAGTTGAAGCACTCTTGTAGGGTTGACATTAAATAAACTATAGACTTGTTTTCTTTAATGAAATTATACATTAGTTGAGCTGGTGTACTATTCAATGGAAAAGATAAGATGAGTTTCCAAAGCATGTTTTCCTTGTTTTGTCAGAACTCCTACTCTAATGTCCTATAGTATATCTATATCTATATATTCCTCATCTGTTGCTTGGCACATATTTTGCACTCATTTTTTGTATTCAAAGTATTGCCAAATATTTACATTTCCAATACTTTCTCAAGAATTTTTTGTTTCGTTATGTAGAAGTGTCTTGAAAACAGGTTGCCCTTTTGCAGGTGTTAGTTGTAGAAGGTCTATATACTATACAAGAGAAGGGCCAGAGGAGCTTTGAAGACCAGCAGAGGCCGACTCCCCACTATCACAACTAAAAAGCAAAAAAATGGCCCTTGGGTCTAGATATCTGAGAAAGTGCTGGAATGTCCCTTTCTTAGGACGGTTCCCCTCACCCACCCGTAGGTGGCATGCTTCATCATCGGACAACCTCCTCGCACTACAAACCTAGTTGTAGTGTGGGCTACGACCCCCTCACTAAGAGGGAGGAGCTCAGGGATCTTTTATTTGTGAAGAAAACAGGTATCTTAAAACCTCTAGATGAGCAAGGTGTGGTGAGAGGTAGAGAAAGAAGTGCAAGTGAATTAAAACTAACTCTGTGGTATGCCAGATGATTTTTAATGAGGCATCCAGAGGTCAGGATTAAAAAGTTAGGCTATGACAGAGGAGGATTCAATCTGTCAAAGCACTCTATAGTTCGACATGTTTCAGCCTATCACTCTCCAGAGAGATGTAGTGACTTTCTTCGGGACCAATGTGTGCAAAGTGAACTATCCACTCATACTAGATTAAGCAAGTGTATGTGCATACAACCAGTAGTTGGAGTAGATGCTCCCTAGAAAGAGGCAAAGGTTTAAATGTATAAAACACACAACAACTAATTAACACGCACTCTAAAACATAAATTTGTAGCTTGAGTTGTACATGTCTTGTTCCAATGTGAGACAGTACAAATAATAAAACCATCAAAAAATTATTGTAGAGACCTACCCGTATTGTTGGGTGAGCTACTGGCACCTTAAACCTCAGTACACAAAACTCGAGGTGGCATCCAGTTCCTATATGGAAACAAGTGTGGTGATAAAATATGACTCTGCAACACAGAGTGCACAGTTGACTTAAAAGTAGGAAAAAGGGGTACTGCGGTGTGTATAGCTGAAAGCATGTCAGAAATATGGTGAGACAGCTAATGCCACTTAAATCTATGCATCTATTTGCTTCAATTTATTTTATTTACTAAGTGGTCATTCCACACCTAATTGTTAAGATTGAGGACAATTCTAAAAGATGTTTGTCCAAACATCTAGGGAACAAATAGTCAGGTTTGAAAATCAAATCCCACCCTCGCAAAACAGGCAGCAAAGTGTTTCGACAAGTAGTGGCACTTTCTGAAAGTATTTAAAATGAAAAGTGCATGGGAAACATGAGTGCAAGAAAACATTGGGGATGCACAGTTCCATTGTGGAGGTTTACCAGGCGTGATTATTCCGCTCCGACTTTAACAAAGAAACAAACACAAGGACAAGCAAAACAGCAAACACAGACCCGTACCTGTGTGGAAGATTACCTGCAGCATCCCTATTGTGCCCCGGAAAGGTACTTGCTGTGAAGACCGTCCTGCCTCATCACTACCTATGTATGAATGAGAAACGCCCACCAGCTGATGATGTGGGCGGGGTCTTGACAAGAAAGACGGACTCTCTACTGCGTTAACAAAAACGTCTAGTATACTGCAGTGGAGCTTGGGAATTGTAATAAAACTAACCCGATGATGTTGTATCTGTAGGAAAACAGCCTCAAGTGCAATGAAACTAGCCCAATGGTGTATTAACTACGGGAAAGGGGATTCGAGTGCACAGGCAGAAAGAACTCCCAAGCAGGTTGCCAAGGTATGGAGACCGGATAACGTTTCTAAATGTGCAGGACTCTTTACTCCCTTATGAATGTGTATTAAGGTAGATATGTGTACTGCAAAAGGATCTTATTAAATCCACTATAGTGTCTTGACCATAGTGAATGCACAAAAGGAGTGTCGTGTAGTTTTTACAAACCTATATAAGATCTGCACGTTTAGACAACATACACTGTAGGATTGTTGTCAGACTGATTCTAGACACCTCCACCGGGTATGTTGGCCTGTGTACCAGCTAGCTCACAGTGCCACTAGAAACTCCTATTACCAAGGAGAGAATAGTTCTTGGCAACTATCGAACATGACAACCCTGATCCCTCAGGACCGTGGCAACAGTGTACTACTTTTCGCTCAGTCACTCGTGCTCACTTAGTCTCAGAGAGATACACAGAATAAACGGTATGGACGTTTTTCAATAAACATTTATTGAACAGTCGTTATACTAGTGTAAAATAGGTGTGCTGAAACAACCACTAGACAGGAACAGATATAAATGATTAGAAGCACTAAGAAAGTAAGAGGATGGTAGATTTCTACCATTTTGCTATAACCATGAATACAGGCAAGTATATAAAATACATGACAATAAAATGCGTACTCCTACGATGCTACCCTAACTGGATGTACCTAAGTATGCCTAGCATGTATGCAGGTGTTAAGCCAAGAATCCCTCTAGGATAAAGTGAACCCCATTACCTGAAGTGAGAGACTGTGGGACCCCGTCTTGGTCTTGAGCTGGACACCCCGCAAGGGATGTTAGACCACTGCGAGCTGGAGTATCTGCATGCAGAAACCTCAGCTTCTTGCGTCAGTGTGTTGGCAGGGAAGTCCTGATCTCCTCTGTATATCTCAGCAAGATGTGATGTTTATATACCCAAAGGTATCCCCAGGGGTCCTACCTTGATGTGCCATTGTCGGACTTAGGATACCGTCGGGAATGAACCTTGTACACAGCTATTATGCAGGAGATGGTAGTCCTGCTGAGTTTCCAAGAATCCAAGAATCCTCATGCATAATGTGTGAGGCTATTTTTCGGGGAAAACCCCACGTTCTGTAAGCAGTACCGTAACTAGGTAAATGGTCAGTCCTAACAGCCCATTATGTATGTAATGTAGGGACTAATATAGGTGAAAGGTTGGGATGTTACCTGGGCCTATATCGGGGTACCTATATGGAATATAAAAGGAGAGTGCATACTATGTGTCAAAAGCAGACCTTAATAAAAGAGTATGCAAGATATCTAGTAGAAGGTAGCACTAAATGAAGCACATAGTGTGAACATACAAAGGATGAGATACCCTTAGCTTAAGGAACTAGTCTGTTTATGGACGGGATAAGCTAAACCAAGGGATCTCATCGTTGAGGCCTGCACTATCACACTCTAGTCTGAAAACCCACCGTTGCTCCTTTCTGAACAGGAATTGTGACAAATTCGCAATTGGTTGGGAAATGATTGGTTTGTCTAGAACTCTCCATGTGAGTTTGTTAGCATCATGCCCCATTTCTTGAAAGTGTATGGTAAGTTGGTGATCATTTTTTTGCAACGAATTGTGCTCGTATGTTCCAGAATGCGGGTTTTGACCTTCCTAGTGGTCATACCCATGTACATCAAATCACAGGGACAAGTGATCAAGTAGATTAGGTAATCGGAATAGAGCCATTAGTTTGAAGAACATTGATATCTCACGTCGTAATGGGTACGTCTTAAGATGGTCTCTGGTGGATTCGTCTAACTTTCTAGCGATATTAATTCGAAAAAATAGGGAGGCTTTTGAACAATGCCTTGACGAAAACACGAAGGCAGATGAGTTTATCCAAGCATTTAATCTTATAAAAAAGGGCATTGGCGAAGGGCTCTTCATCACGCAGAGCAACACTAGGACATCCCATCCTGGTTGGTTTGACGCAGCATGCTCTAAAACACACAAAATGCTTAAACTTGCCCTAGCTAGAAAGCTGTGACAGGTCCTGGAGGTATGGGAATGCAGAGTTGCGTATAACATGGCCATCAAGCAACGGAAACAATCTTTAAAGGAGGACACTTGGAATAGTTTACTAGGCCAGTTTGTCTAAGAACAACGCTATGTTCTGGCGTATTATCAATTCCCTTTCTTACGACCCTGCGGATCGCCCACGAGCCGAGATAGCCATTACCGAGGCTACTTGGTTAGCGCACTTTTCAGACCTATATTCCCCCACGAATGACACTGAGACCTTCCAGATCTCCTTATCTTCCCTTGGTACGTCCCCTTCAACCTTACCTCCTATTCAAAGGAATTATCCGGTCTTCACTTTGGACGAAGTAGTTGCAGCATTGAAGCTTAGTAAGTGCGGCAAGGCCCCGGGCCCGGATGTGATCCCTATTGACTTGTTCAAGTCTAATAACGATCTGTGGGGCCCCATTATTACTTTGCTCTTCAGAGCCTGCCGGAAGACTGGTTTTTTGCACACCTGGCCCGAGTCTGTTATCGTTCCCATATATAAAAAGGGTGACCGTAACAGTCCAACACAATATAGACCAATTTCCTTTTTAGATTCCCTAGTGATGGTGGCTGGGCGCATTCTTTTGGATCTTTTGCGGGATTGGGCAGAATCTAACAACATCCTCTCAGACCTGCAGTACGGCTTTAGACCTGGGCTGGGGACTACTGAACAGGCCTTCAATTTGATTTTTTAATTGGCAAATATATGAACATTAAGGAAGGGAATTTGTTTTTAGTTTTTGGGGACTTGTCTTCTGCTTTTGATTTTGTGGTCCACGAGAAACTGTGGTCCATTATGACTAGTGTGGGAGTGGATTCTGCCATTGTAAACTTCCTTAGAGATCTGTATGCATTGAGCAGTGGTAGAGTACGCTACGGTATTTGTACCAATTGTACCAAGCCTTTTAATAGAAGAAGAGGGGTGCGTCAAGGTTGCGTCCTTGCCCCCTTCTTGTTTAATCTTTATCTTAACAGTGTAGGGGACACTTTGGCTAGCAAGTGCGCTGACCTACCCCAAATAGATCATCGTCCAACCCCGGCACTTTTTTATGCCGATGACGCCACTTTAATGGCTTGTACCCCCCTTGGTCTTCAGCGCTTAGTGGATGAATTTGACTTTTTTATGCGGGACCATGGACTGAAAATTAACATTGGTAAAACTTTTGCCATGAATATTGGAAGCACGGGCTCTAGATGTCGAGACATTTTCATTGAGGGTGAAAAAATCGAGTACACAACAACTTTCTCTTACCTGGGGATATTATTTAGTCGTACTGGGAAGTGGCAACGGGCTACAAAATCTAGATTACTTCAATTTGTTAAAACTACAAGGGTCCTGCTGCAGTTTGCTAGTACCCAAGGAATCAAACATCCGAGGGAAATGTTGACTATTTACAAGGTTAAATATAGACCTACCGCTATGTATGGGGCCGAACTATGGGGATATGGGCAGACCGATAGTCTCCAACTTGAAGAAAACGCTTTTTTGAGGAACCTTTTAGTAGTTCCAAAAAGCAGTGCAACTTATGTCTGTCACACAGAATTAGGACTCCCCTATATTGCTGACCTGATTAGGATACAGCCAGTGTTATTATGGCACACAATGTGGTCATCTGAACACACCACACTCAACCGATCGATTATTATCGATTGTCTCAGATCCACATCAGCCCTTAAAATTCCTTGGCTCAAATATGTACACAACTTTTTGACAGACATTGGCCACCCTGAATACTTTAATCACCCCGAGAGCTTGGCTCTCGTTCCAAGAAAAGTACTCAAAATGAAATGTTTAACTCTACTAGAGGAAACGAGACTAGCATCAGAAATATTGAAACCGTCTGTCCAGAGGAATCATATGATCTTGACCAGTTTTAATATACAGTTTTATTTAGTCAATGCGTTTAATGCACGTCACAGGTTTGTGCTGACCCGATTCCGTTTGGATATCTTCCATCATTTAATCAGCTTTCCCATTACTAATAACTGGTCCACTGACATGGGGAAATGTACCTGCAACGAAATCTCTCTGCAGAGCACCATGCATACTGTCTTGTTTTGTAAACATTTCTTTGAGGCTAGAAAAAAATATGTTAAACCCTTGTTAAGACAATTGGGCTTTGTGCAATGCTGACCAGCTTTTTTGTATTTGCAAAAGCTACCTAGCATTTATATATGTTCTGTAATGGCTCGATTCTTATGGGCCGTTGTCAATTTTAGGCAGCGGCTATAGTGAAACCTGAAAATGCACTGAGTGCGCCTTTGATGATTGCACTTGTATTTACGTACTGCAGTTTTTTAAAAGTTTTTTAACTTGTTCAAAATGTATCTTTTTTTAACTATTTTATGGATGTTTTTATGTAGCTTTTATGATTCATTTGTGAATTCGAAAAAACGTATTTTGATTGATTGATTGATTGATTGTAATAGGAATTACAATTAGTGTGTTGGTACAACTCCCATATTCAATCTGTGCCTATGTCAATGTGTGTTGTATGTGCGGTTTGGGCACAAACACTACATGCACCACAGGGAAAATGGCCTCTGATAGGCTGTAGGTCCCAGAGTGTGCATTGATGTAGGGTTGATTTGACCATTTGGCACTTCGATGGGCAGTACATTCGCCCCTAGTCTGGCGAATCTGTATGTCTATTCCATAAAGACAGATATGATCTTGACCCCCACGTACCCCTTCCGGTCCCACATCCTGTTCTGGAAGCGCTATATTGACGACATCTTGATGATATGGCGAGGCACCGCAGAGGAAATAACCAGTTTTCACCAATTGCTTAACACTTGCAATGATTATTTGAACTTCACTTGTGAATATAACCAAAAAGATTCTGCCTTTTTTGAACCTATAGGTTTATGTCTCACAAGGACTTTTACAAACTGAGCTCTACAAAAAACCTATGGCCCAAAAATCTGTATTGTCTTATTCAAGTTACCATCCTAAGTCTCTGAGAGCCAACTTGCCATTTGGCCAATTTTTACGCTTGCCACGTAATTGTACAGATGTTGACAAATGCAATAGCAATGCTAAGACTCTGGAATACCAACTGCTGGACCGTCAATGCCCACGCCCGTGAAAAGAGCCAGGAATAACAATTGTGAAGCGCTTTTGGAAACACATCCCCAGAAAGAATTGTCAGACCTATTGATATGCATGAGCACATTCAGTAGCAGGTCAAGCTTGGTCCAGAAATCCATCATGAAGAACTGGAAGATTTTGAACAAAGGTTCTTGCCCACTTCCCGAACCCATGTTTGCCATTAAGCGTAGTGCCAATTTATGAGATAAACTGGTGCATACTAGAGCCCGGTTCAAATCAACCCTACATTAAAACACACTCTGGGACCTACAGCCCGTCAGAGGCCATTTTCCCTGTGGTGGATGTAGTGTTTGTGCCCAAACCGCACATACAACACACATTGATATAGGCACATATCGACCATGGGAGCTGCAACAATACACTAATTGTAATTCTGATTATTTAATCTACTGGATCACTTGTCCCTGTGGTTTGAGGTACTTGGGTATGACCACTAGGAAGGTCAAAAAACGCTTTCTGTAACATAAGAGCACAATTTGTTGCAAAAAAATAATCAATAAACTTACCGCACACTTTCAAGAAAATGGGCATGATGCTAACGAACTCACATGGACAGTTGTAGACAAACCAATCATTTCTCAGCCAATTGCCAATATGTCACACTTTCTGTTCAGACAGGAGCAACAGTGAGTTTTCAGACTAAAGCGTGATAGTGCAGGCCTCAATGATGAGATCTCTTCGTTTATCTTATCCCGTCCATAAACAGACTAGTTCTTAAGCTAAGGGTATCTCATCCTTTGTCTGTTCACACTATTTGCTTCATTTAGTGCTACCTTCCACTAAATATCTTGCATACTCTTTTATTAAGGTCTGCTTTTGACACATAGTATGCAATCTCCTTTTGTGCATTCACTATGGTCAGAACACTATAGTGGATTTAATTATATCCTTTTGCAGTACACATATCTACCTTAATACGCATTCATAAGGGAGTAAAGAGTCCTGCACATTTAGAAACGTTATCCGGTCTCCATACCTCGGCAACCTGCTTGAAAGTTTTTTCTGCCTGTGCACTCGAGTCCTCTTTCTTGTAATTAATACACCATCGGGCTAGTTACATTACAATCATTCCCATGAGTTTTTGTATCTGAGTTTGTACTTGAGGCTGCTTTCCTACAGATATAACACCATTGGGTTAGTTTCACTACAATTCCCAAGCTCCACTGAGTCATACTAGACGTTTGTGTACCGCGGTATAGAGTCCGTCTTTCTTGTCGAGACTCCACCCACATCATCAGCTGGTGGGCGTTTCTCGTTCACACATAGGTAGTGAAAAGGCAGGACGCTCTTCACAGTAAGTACCTTTTCGGGGCATGATACGGATGCCGCGGGTAAGCTTCCACACAGGTGCTGGTCTGTGTTTACTGTTTTTCTTGTCCTTGTGTTTGTTTCTTTGTTAAAGTCAGTGCGGAATATTCAAACCCGGTAAACCTCCATGAGGGAACTGTGTGTCCCCAATGTTTTCTTACACTCATGTTTTGCAGGCAATTTTCATTTGAATACTTTCAGAATGTACCACTACTTGTCGTAACACTTTGCTGCTTATTTATTGAGGGTGGGATTTGATTTTCAAACCTGACTATTTGTTCCCTAGATGTTTGAACAAATATCTTTTAGAGTTGCACTCAATCTTAACAATTAGGTGTGGAATGGCCACATAGTAAATAAACTAAATTGAAGCAAATCGATGTATAGATTTATGTGACATTAGCTGTATCACCATATTTCTGGCACGTTTTCAGCAATACACACCGCAGTACCCCCTTTTCCTATTTCAAAGTCAACTGCCCACTCTGTGTTGCCTATGAGTGTGTTGCACAGTCTTATTTTATCACCACTCTTGTTTCCAATTAGGAACTGGATGCCACCTCGAGTTTTGCGTACCGAGGTTTAAGGTGCCATTAGCTCACCAGACAATACGGATAGGTCTCTACCATAATTTTTGATGGTTTGATTATTTGTACTGTCTCACATTGGAACAAGACATGTACAACTCAAGCTACAGATGTATGTTTTTGAGTGTGTGTTAATTAGTTGTTGTGTGTTTTTCACATTTAAACCTTTGTCTCTTTCTAGGGAGCATGCTGACCAGTACAAACAACGCTTGAGTGGTCACCCACTCCAACTACTGGTTGTATACACATTCCACTTACTTAATCTGGTATGAGTGGCTAGTTCACTTTACACACATTGGTCCTGAAGAAAGCACCTACATCTCTATAGAGGGTAATAGGCTGAAACATTTCGACCTCTAGAGTTCTTTGACAGATTGAATCCTCCTCTGTCATAGCCTAACTTTTTAATCCTGACCTCTGGATGCCACAGAGTTAGTTTAATTCACTTACACTTTTCTCTCTACCTCTCACCACACCTTGCTCATCTAGAGGTTTTAGGATACCTCTTTTCTTCACAAATAAAACATCCCTGAGCTTCTCCCTCTCAGTGAGGGGGTCGTAACCCGCACTACGACTAGGTTTGTAGTGCAAGGAGGTTGTCCAATGATGAAGCATGTCACCCACAGGTGGGTGAGGGGAACCGTCCTAAGAAAGGGACATTCCAGCACTCTCTCAGATATCTAGACCCGGGGGCCATTTTTGTGCTTTCTAGTTGTAGAAGGTCACCAAATACAGTTAAATGTTTTCCATCAAACAGTACGTCATAGTTTGTTTTCAATATCTGCTGCATTCTTAAATATATGAAGACAGGCATTAGGTATGTATGACACCATGCAGACTTCATCCATAATTAGAAGCTTCAGTTTTTTTAAATCTCTTACTACCTCATGACAAGCATCACCTGATAACTTGTGGTATTCCCGTTTGTTGTCATGTTCCACAGGTAGCAATACAACTTGATGAAGAGTAATTCCTTCAATGTTATGTGCTGCTAATCCTGTTGGTACAGTAATTACACATGACAAATTTGAATTTGCAGTCTTCTGTAGATAACTGGTGAGTACTTTAACTAAGAAGATTTTTCCAGTACCAGCTTTACCACTTATATATAGTAGAACTGGTTTAAATGAAGAACAATCACACTGTTTCTTCTCATGCAGGTATCATGCAGGTATCCATGCTCTATTTTATCTTTAACTTCATTAAAATTGTGTATTTATTTAGAATTCAGTTGCTGTACTAACTGGTCAAATTGTTCAGTTTCTACTCTTGCATGCTGCTTTGCATTCTCCACTTCAGTCATAGCTATAGCTGTTTCATTTTTTATCATTGCCTCTCGAAGAGGATCTTGACTTGCTGGTGCTGAACTTTGACTGCTTTGAGAACTCTCCCTGGCTATCTCAGCAGCAATTGTTTCCTCCTCTTCTATCTCATCTCTCAACATTTGAAGGTAATTTGGAAATACTGAGCACTCAATGGTGTCTTTCACAGCATTGAAAGATTCTTCATAACAGTCCAAGTCATAGGCTCCAAGTAATTCTGATTCTGCACGACATGGCTTGAACAACTGCAAAAGTGGCAATTAGAAAAACTCTTTTTGTCTGGTGTTTGGAAACTTAGCTTTCTGTGGTTGATTAGATTCCCTTTCTCGTGTCTCACCTAACAACCAGCCCATCCAAGTACTACATGTCTTCCTTAATCTATGTTTCCAGTAGCGTTGCAACCATATGTATAATACTGGAGTATTTCATATAGACTCATGCTTTCAAGATGTGTACTTCTTCTTGGGTAGTATGTATCCAGAATGTTAGTTTTCAGAATGTCTGTACTCTCAGGTTCAAATTCAGCAAGATATGGTGTTTCTAGGAAAGACTTTAATACTCTTTTACAACTGTTTGCAAGCTCTAGACTCACCCACACAATTCCTCTTGACTTAGAGAAGAACCTAGCTGTGCTTAACCTACCTGAGTAATTATATGAACCTATTTCTCTGTGGCAAAGCATTTTCAAACTAAAGCTGTACTATTTCTTTGTAAAACTCTTTGCAGCTGAAATCTCCTCCCACATCTCTGTCTTCTCCGACTTTGTCATATATGAAGTGATGTAGCGAGCAACATCAATAGAGTTGTCTGCAACAAATTGTAGATCCCTATTTGCATTCCACATCTTCAGAATGAGAAGGTTGTAGTCATTAATGTACGTGGAGGCCTCTGTTCTTCTCAGGTTGTATTCATTTTTTGGTGATTTCTGTGTAAGTGTGTGTCTGACAGCAGAAAAAAAGCTGTTCACTCCACCTTCTGAGATGACACAACATCTCATGTAAAATGTTCCTTTGCATTAGTATTTTTGCCTACAGTAGTTCCCACATGTATGATTTTGGAATCGTTGAACTTGTTTTAACATCTTGTCACCACTGTCCTTTGCGATTGCACAAGTCACCTACTGCTCTATGAAATACAACACACACTCATCAGCTGCATGTGAATACTGTAGGCACCTCTAGCTAGGTACTCTTTGTGCCACAAGAGATCAGTCATTTCACTAGAGGAGGATTGGTTGTGCTGCAGATAAAAGCCGTCATGGCTTGAAATCTATAGTTGAAATATCTGCAAACATTTGCAGGTTCCAATGAACAGAGTTCTCCTGGTGTTTTTACATTGGTGTCTTTTATATTTGAACTTGCCTCTCGCAAGAAATTCCAGCAGGTCCTCCCATCCATACTCAGCACAACTGAGTGTTAGAAACCATGTAGGTGCTCCTACGTTTCTCAACATGCATTTCAGCTCACCATGATGACTATACCAATAGTCGTAGGTCCCATGTGGACATGCCATTAATCAAGTTGTGTCCCAGCGGTTCATCTTTTCCTTGAACTTTCTCAACCAATTCCCCTGCTGATAGATTTTAAAGATTCAGACCTGTTTTCATATTGTGACTTATGGCATAAGACAACCCAGACAAGTCACTTTCAAATAGTAGATGAAACATGTAAGGGATGCACTGGCAAAATATAGGGTCCTCTGAGTAAAGTCTAGCTGATCTGCACTCGGCCGCTGGTATTTGTACAGACCGGTCATCCTACCTACCACCTACTCCAGTAGGAAAGAGATGCGGGATACTGAGAGCTTCTAAACTATTTTCACACACACTTAAGGGAGCTCCTTTCACTTCTTTTAATTGATACAGATCAATAGCATCGCCAACATTTATTCTGATCTGGATCGATCCACTTTTTCTATCTGACCTGTCTAATATGATGTGTCGTCCTCCATTTGTGTGATATCTTGAAGAATATCTGCATTACTATAGTAAATGGTATTTTATACCAGATATAAAGTTGCTTTTTTAACTTTAGTAATGTCTACTAACTCTTGCCATATCTTTTTACTCTTGGTAGGAACACCATTTACTAGAATTATAAGTCCTTCTTCCAAATCTCTCTGCACCCTTATAGTTTCAATATTTTGCTTAAACTCTAATGGCAAGTACACAACTATGGGGCATATTAGCAAAACCCACGTTAAAATTATCGCCGTTTTAGCGGCAGGAAACTGCCGCTAAAGCGGCGATAATGGGCTTGCTAATATGCGTTATAGAATTCAATAGAAGCCCAGGTTAGATGTGCAGGACATCTAACCTGGGCTTCTATTGGAATTCCATAACGCATATTAGCAAGCCCATTATCGCCGTTTTAGCGGCAGTTTCCTGCCGCTAAAACGGCGATAATTTTAACGTGGGTCTTGCTAATATGCCCCCTATCTTTGAGACCTTACTGGAGCTCAGTTGGAAGTAATTTTCCTGTCTTTGGCTCCATACGAACTATAGCTATAAATGGATGTATACATTGGATTAGTATGGATTCAAAAACATTCAAATCTTTAAATACTTCTGGAATAGGTACTATTTCTAACTTGTTCTATACTGCTCTAGCTGCATTTTATTTTCCTCTAACTTATTATAGCAGTATTTACATATAACTTGTCGGGTGGACAAGTCAAACCGTTCCTCTACAAATGAGTGAACAGCAAATTCACACCACTTATTATTATGCTCCTATTAACCTCTTCGGTGCTCATGACGAGACCAGCTCGTCATGAGTCACAGTGGAGCTGTGCTCACGACGAGCTGGTCTCGTCATAACGGCGCCGCTCCGCCCACGCGTGATTAATTCCCCGCCTGTGCGGGCGAATTAATCAGTGGGCGGGGTCGTGACGAGACCAGCTCGTCATGAGCACAGCTCCACCATGACTCATGACGAGCTGGTCTCGTCACGAGCACCGCGGCGCCGCGCTCACCCCCGCCCCCCGCACCCGTGGGGGAATTACCCCGCAGGGAAGGGGTTAACTTTTAATGTATAAATCAACATTCTGAGTTTGACTTTTGTAGTAGGTGCATCAACAGCATATACAAACAGAGTTTGGCTTCTCCGAACACACTGTGTTAGAGTTTGTAATCTCTTTTTGAAAATTACCAACAGTAATACCTGTGTCTTGTTCTGCAACTCCTGTTGTTACAAACTCTTTATTTTCCCTGCAGTCATGTTCAGGACCAAAGAAACAAAACTTTACATCATTACAAACCTTTTCTCCCTCTACTACAGTACCATGCAAAAGAGCTTTATTCATTTCTCCTAAACATATAGCAGGAGTTTTCACATAGTAAAGCCTCCTTACAAAAGATCACATTTTTGATTGGAGTACACCAGGGCCTGTCTACGCCTTCCTTGCACTTCTTCAGCAATCAATTCATCTACATTTCTAGGTACCATTACCTCTTTTGGAATAGGAGTACCATTCTTCATCTCATAACATCATCCAGATTCATCAACTGATTGCACTGATGTGCTGTTTTGCCAGTAGCCTTCTTCGTTAAAGAAAGTCTCAGAGCTAGAAGTATCTATCTATTCACCACTAAATAAGTGGCAAAAGTTACTTCTATTGCCAAGTCTCTTCTTTTGTCTTGGTCTTCTCATTGAGAATTCTATTTTGTCTAATGTCTTCATTCTGTTTAGTATCAAAACAAATAGCTTCCTCTTCAGAGCAAAGGCTTTATCAAGTACACTCTCAACATGTTCTTTTTGTCTCAGTGCTTCTCCTCTTCTTTTATACTTCTGCATACTTGTAATTAAATCTTGTCTAACGTTACTATGGAGCATTCTAAGTCTGATTTCCTTAAACTGCTTTTGCCTCCTAATTAAAGTCAGTCCTTTTCCATTAGGTTTCTCAGTCTTCTTTCCATGTATCTTTTGCCCTTTCTTACTGCATCTGATATTTTCTTTCTTATTTACTTTATTTTCCACTTTTTCCAATTGAGCACAACATTTTTTAACAAGTGTCTTCGTTCTCTTACCAGCAGCTTTTTTCTCTTCCACCAATTTTCTGCATTTTGCCCATTTTGTTTCTCAGTTCTGAGAACATGGTATTTTTGCGTTGTTTCTTTCTTCTCTCACTTTCTGATGGCATTAGATCTGTCTGTAGTTAACTTCAAATTGATGTCTGAAGAGAAAAAACAACATAATCACAGTTACCTTTGAATTATATTCTATGACATTATATTTTTCAGGTATTTAAGTAGAATCAAAAATTCTCTTTCTCTACTATATGTAATATTATATCATTCATTTCTAACAGGGTATCCATATAGGTAATACAACATACAGAATACGTGTGGTACATTTTAAGCACATAGCATCCTGCCCTATTGCCTTGCTCCGGAGTACCTCAGTGATAAGTTATGCTTAGTAGAAGATCAGATTATGTCTTCTGTAGCAGTTTTAAATCAGACGGTTCGCCTAGCTGTAGAATTCCATGCACTGATTCAAGTGCAGGAGACCTCAAACATGATAAAACAGCCACTTTTCTGAATGTTAAAGTAGAAAATGTCAGTTCTTTAGCCTATATCCAAGTGAGTATCTCAGCCTCTTTTTGGGGCTCTGATTGCATTTAAGTTTCTAGTTAAATGACTGCTTCTATTTGTGACCTCTCAGGTTCTGTAAATCAGAATTAAATGGGTTACATAGATTGTGTCCTGGGTTTGCGAGTAAGTATTAGCTTCTTGAAGTATATGTGCAACTACGTTTCTTAGCGCTAGATACATTTCAGTTGTGCCTCTCTGTATGAGTAAATGTTAAGCTGCTTCTGTAACTATTTTACTGGATGTTCAAGTGTCTGCCTCCTCATCTATTTAGGTGAGTCAGATTAAAGTCTGTTTGGCAGGGTGGATGTATAATTGGGCACATGGATCTGTAGAAGTGCATGTAGCTGAGAGAACGTAAAGATTGCATGTGGTACCTTTTAAGCACATACCACCGTGCCCTATACTATAGCTGAAGGCTACCTCGGTGGTCACTTGTACATAGTAGAAGAGCAGTTTATGTCTTGTGGAGGACTTTCAAATGAGACGGTTGGCCTAGCTGTAAAACTCCATTTACTTACTGTAATGTAGAAAGCCTCAAACATGATGGAAGGGCAACCTGTCTGCATGTCAGACTAGAAAATGTCACTTCTTCATCCCATATCCAAATGAGTGACTTTGTCCCTCTCTGAGCACGTGATAACATATGCATATAAGTTTGTGAGTACATGACTGTCTCTGTTTGTGACCTCTTTTGTTCTCTAAAATGAAATGAAATGGACTGCATGGTTAGCCTACTCACTGTATTAGTGAGTATAGTGCATTTGAAGTGTGTGTACAGCTACCTCACTTAGTGCTAGATACATATCAGCTATGACTATCTGTATGAGTGAATCTTTAGGTATTTCTGTCACTATTTCACTGAGTGTCTTTGTGTCTGCCTCCTTTTCTATTTAGGTATGTCAGATTAAAGTCTTGGTGGCAGGGTAAAAGTAAATTTGGGCACATGGATCTCTAGAAGTGCACGTTCCTTTAGAAAGTACATGTAGTATCTTTTAAGCACACAGTACTCTCCTAGCTAGAGGCTACCTCAGTGGTGACTTATACATAGTAGAATAGCAGTTTGTGCCTTATGTAGGAGTTTTGAATGTGAAGTCCAGGCTAGCTGTGAAACTGCATGCAGGGGCTGAAGTGTACCAGGAACTAAACATGATGCCAGGGCTACATCTATGCATGTTAGACTAGAAAGTGTCAGTTCTTTAGCCCATGTCCGAATGAGCCATATTTGGGGCTTTAATTGCATGTAAGTGTCTGGATAAATGACTTCCTCTGTTTGTGACCTATCAGGCTCTGTAAAACATAATAATATAGGCTGCATGGATTTTTTCCTGGGTGTGTGAGTAAGTAATGGCTTTTAGAAGTATATGTGCAACTGCCTTCCTCAGCGCTAGATACTCATCAGTTGTGTCTCTCTGTGAGAGTAAATATTTAGCTGCTTCTGTCACTATTTTACTGGATGTTCAAGTGTCTGCCTCCGTCTCTCTTTAGGTATGACAGATTAAATTCTGGGTGGCAGGGTGCATGTATAATTGGGCACATGGGGCCACATGCATCAAAGTGAGGATTTGCGAATCCTAAATAGCGAATGTTAAGAAATCGCTATTTAGGACTCGCAAATCCCTATGCATGTAGGAATTGCAAAAAAAATTGCGATTCCTACATATTTCTTAATTGGGACTCGCAAATTGCGAATTGGAATTAAGGAATAGCTACCCATTCATTCCTATGGACCTAGAGGCCCATAGGAATGAGTATGAATTGCAAGCGCAATTTGCGACTACCAAATAGGTACTCGCAAATTGTGCATGCAATTTCAAGGGTGCCAAAAGGACACCCTGTTGCACCCCTGAAATTGAGATGTTACCACATGTTGCGCACATACATGCCTCAAGGGCATGTGTGTGTGTAACATGAAACTTTGAAAAATGCACTTTAGTGCATTTTGCAAAGTTTTTGCAAATTACCATCAAGTTCAAATTGATGGTAATTTGCGATCCCTAAATGCGAATTCGCAATTTGAAATTGCATCAAGCATTGCATTTAGGAAATCGCAATTTGCGATTCCCTAAATGCATTCGCAATTTAAGTAATCGCAAATTTTGCGATTACTTAAATTGCGAATTTGCATTTGGGTTGATGCATCCCAAATGCAAAAATACTGGTCGCAAAGGGGCAGATTCTGCGAATCTGCCCGTTTGCGATCGGTATTTTCGTTGATGCATGTGCTTCATGGTTCTGTAGAACTGCATATAGCTCACTGAAAGTTCAGACTACATCTGTTACCTTTTAACCTGCATATATAACTACTTTGGGAATAACAGTGAATGTATAACTCAATCTGTTAATCTGTCAGTGGATGAGAGAATTAATATATACTTTGCAAAAATCTATTTCAGCTGCATTATACGTGGTATAGGGCATGTAGTAGTTATAACAAAAGTGTGTGCATGATTAACTAAGTTTCTAAAACTCAAACAGCAACTTTCACTTTTCAAAGCAAAAACAAATGCTTTATGACATGCCTACAACATATCTCACAGGTCAGTTACCTGTTGTAAAACAAGCATTCCCCACTTCAGAAACATATGTTATATGCAAAGTCAAGCTCATAGTGACACTGCAGAGGCACAGTCTACAATAGTAAACCTAACCCATCTTTAAACAGTGCATGTTTAAGTATCCATGGCAGTTTCATAGTACACATATGACTTAGTACAAGCTTAAAGAATATATGTCACGATCTAAGCATATACAAACTTGCTTTATAATTTAGAAAGAGCTACGCTAAAGAATATCTAGTATATACCTGGCAAGTTTCTGAGATTCATGTTTATATACACCTATAGTGCATTTTTTTCTTTCAACTCTAACTCTACTTGTTCTGTTTTACAATTGAATAAATATAACAACAAGTCACAGAATGCAAAGAAAACACTTATCTGTAACCACAATATCATGTATACTCTACCACTCATAAACCATCTCATTATCTCTAAATAGATTTGTGTAAATTTCAGACTCTTTTAAAAAAAATCTCACACACACCTATACCTTCTTAATTAATATTTTTGCTTAAAAAGAAATATAATTCACATACCAGAAGATTGAGTTTGTTGACCAAATAGCTTTTTTGGCTCTTATTAGACAGATGCAATTATCTCCGGGTTTGTAAAAACTAAGCACAAGAATGGCATACCACTCTCATACAAAGTAACCATAAATGGCAATCTTTTCAACTTTGCACTGTTTGATACTGCAGATGGCATCAAATGAAAACATTCCTTTCATATTTTAGTGTTGTAAGTGCACTTGTGAATGGTTCGTATATGTTAACCCTTTACTTCCCTTTTACAAAGACCACCAAAATGGATGCCTATTAGTTGATAATCATGACATCATCGCGATCATTACGATGAATTTTTAAAAATAAAAACGGGAGCCTTCATACTTTTACAATTTTAACTTTACAGTACACTGTTTTAGCAACTCCTCACTAGGAAATAAAACCCTTTTTACACTGTAATTAATCTAAACACGTCACATTTATAAGAAATAATGACCTGTCTCTTTAACACCCTTCTCCCAATATTCTCTTAGCACAGTCTCCATACCAACCAAATAAAACCAGTAGGTCACAAGTTCACACCACATTCTAGAAGGACCATACTTGTTCCAAAAATCAGCTGTAGCAGGTGTGGTTTAGTGCACACATTAAAAAGCATATCCATGTCTGTATTACATCTTTTTTTCAGAGCCAATAACCTATCTAGTTAGTAATCCTTTCAACACACTATCTAGTTTTATTCTGCTGCATGTTCACAACATCCAATCAAATAGGTATGTTTGTAAACATGGAGAACACCTCAATTTTAACTGTCTTTCATTTGGAAAAATGCCTCATTGAGCTCCAACCTTCTCCTGTTTGCTACTACTGCTTAACAGCAAAATGGATAAAGTGTGGATTATAGGCCACAGCTATGTCTTCTGGGTGAGAGAAGCTGCTAGAAAGAGTTGTTTTGACAGAGACTTGGGTTTGCCTAATGTGGACATTAAATGGATTGGTCAAAGAAAGTAAAAGTGTCATCAATTGCTGCCTTTGGTTAAAAGCATTGTAGATTCTCAACCCCTAAACTCCTGATTGGGCACTCTAGGCACACTGACTGGGGTAGGACTGCAAATCCTAATGAAGGATACCTTTGCAGAATTAATTACTCTTTTCACTCACAAGTGTTCTAATCAATTCTGTCTACAGATTGATAAAGCCAAGAAGCATGTTAATAAGCCTGTTTCTGCATTTCTCAGAGACCATAACATGGGCTCTATCTACAACAGCAACCTGCGTTTTGACATGCATGGAACCTATAGAAGTGATGGAGTGCACTTTCCAGATGGAGGCAACAGGGTGTTTCTAAGCAACCTGAAACTCTGCATCTGGTCTTTGGTTTAGATGTCATATACACACAATCATCCCAAAGGCTCTGGTCAGAGCCACCCTAGTGCCCAAAATATTGTAAATTTTCTTTAAACCTTTCTTTTTTTCTTTTTCAAAATATTCACGATGATGTCACAATGTCCGCGAATACGTTGCGAAATCGCAAAACAAAAGCAGTAATCAATGGCCACCAGCACATTTAAAATTCATAATTAAAAAATGTTTAATCTAACCATTGCACTTCATATATTACTATCTAAATAAGTTTACAAAAACAACATGTATGACTCTCTCAACGTGCCTCTCACAGCGTGTATGACTGTTTGAGTGGCATGTGTAACTGGGTGCCTAACTATTTGAGTGGGTCTGTGACTGGGTGAATTAGTGTCTGATTTACTCGGTGACTGGGTAGATCAGTGTCTGAGTGCATCTCTGAGTGAGTACATAACTCTCTGAGTGGGTGTGCGAATGGGTACATAAGTCTCTGACTGGGTCTGTAAATGGGTGTCTAAGTCTTTGAGTGGGTATGTCAGTGAGTGCATCAGTGTCTCAGTGGGTCTGTTAGTGGGTGCATCAATGTCTGAGTAGATCTGTGACTGGGTGTATGAGTCTCTGAGTGGGTCTGTAAGTGGGTGTGTCAGTTTCTGTGAGGGTATCTGAGTGGGTCTGTACATGGGTGTGCAAGTGGGTGCATGAGTCTCTGAGTTAGCGTGCAAATGTGTGCATGAGTCACAGAGTGGGTCTTTAACTGGGTGTCTAAGTCTTTGAGTTGGTATGTCAATGAATGCATCAGTGTCTGTGTGGGTCTGCTAGTGTTTGCATCAGTGTCTGAGTAGATGTGTGAGTGGGTGCCTAAATCTCTGATTGGGTCTGTGAGTCAGTGTGTCAGTCTCTGAGTGAGTTTGTGAGTGGGTGTGTGAGTCTCTGAGTGGGTCTGCAAATGAGTGCATGAGTCTCTGAGTGGGTCTGTAACTGGGTGTCTAAATATTTGAGTGGGTATCTCAGTGAGTTCATCATGTCAGAGTGGGTCTGTTAGTGAGTGCCTCAGTGTCTGAGTCGGTTTGTGAGTGGGTGTCTGAGTCTCTGAGTGGGTCTGTACTAGGCCTGGGTAGAGTTTGCGGAGTTCCGCTATGCTGAATTCTGTGAAGTGACCAAGATACTATGCTGCATTACGTGGAGTTCTGCAAGTGGGGGAGTGCATTAGGTCATGCCGTTCACACTGACTTTTAGCACTGGGTGTTTGTCCCGTGCTGGAATGGCACCATGTGCAGCGCAAGAGGGCACTACTTCTTTTTGCCACTCGAGTAGATGTTCTACTTAAGTGGCAGCTTCCTCAACGCGATGGAAGGTTTCTCAATGCGGGCCGTCTCGACCATCCACGACTGCCTGTGTTGAGAAATCTTGCTGGAAGGTGGTCTAGCATTGGATTTTGCTCGCCAGAAAAAATTCCACTCTGCAATTTTCAGAACTCCACATGGTCCGTGGAGCGCAGAGTGCTGAAAACTCTAAAAACTCTGCTAAGCGGAGTTCGCCACCCAGGCCTAGTCTGTATGTGGGTGTGTGAGTTTCTGAATGAGTCTGTGAGGGGGTGAATGAGTCTCTGAGAGGGACTGTGAATGGGTGCATGAGTCTCTGAGTGGTTTTGTAACTGGGCGTCAAGGTCTTTGAGTGGGTATGTAAATGAATGCATCAGTGTCTGTGTGGGTCTGTTAGTGGGTCCATCAGTGTCTGAGTAGATGAGTGCGTGGGTGCATGAGTCTCTGAGTGGGTTTGTGAGTAGCTGTGTAAATCTCTGAGAGGGTGTGCCAGTGGCTGCATAAGTCTCTGAGTGGGTGCAAGAGTCTGTGAGTGGGTTTGTGAGTGGGTGCATGAGTGTCTGAGTGGGTATGTGAGTAAGTGCATGAGTCTCTCAGTGGGTCTGTGAGTGGGTGCATGGGTATCTGAGTTGATCTCTGAGTGGGTGTATGAGTCTCTGAGTGGGTATACGAGTGGCTACATAGGTCTCTGAGTGAGTCTGTGAATGGGTACGTCAGAGTGGATCTGTGACTGGGTGCATCAGTCTCTGAGTGGCTCTCTGAGTGTGTGCATCAGTGTTTAAGTGGATCTATCACTGGGTGCATCAGTGTCTGAGTGGCTTTATTACTGAGTGTGTGCGTCTGTTAGTCACTGGGTGCATTAGTCTCTAAGTAGGTCTGTGAGTGAGTGTGTGAGTCTTTGAGTATGTCTGTAAATGGGTGTGTTAGTGTCGTATGCAACTGTGAGTGGGTGTACAAGTCTCTGAATGGGTGTCAGTAGGTGCGTGAGTGTATGTGAGTGGGTGTGTGAGTTTCTAAGTAAAACTGAGGGTGAACGTGTGAATATATATTTTTTTAATTTTCAGTAATATTTGTGAAGATGTCTTGATAGTAGCGATGTGGTCGTGGTGTTACACTGGGACCGTCCTGAAAGTTGCAGCGTCTTAGTTAATATCGCTCATAATTAAAAAAATCTTTTTTTTACACCTAACTTGTGTCATTAACACCTCCATTTCTCGAAAATGGGGTCAGAGTACCTTCACCCTGACACCTTATATCACATTTCACACAAAGTTTCAGCCCCTAGAACCATTACCCGATCCATAAAATGGTGGTTGCAACTTTTTGTTCAGCTTTCAGCCATCCAATCACAGCATTCGTGTTGGCTCACATCTTTGCCGGTAATCACGATGTTGCCGTGAAATGATCATGACCACAGATATCACTGCGGGAGCCTGCATTGCTTTTGGACAGAGGGAGATGCTAAACATGCAGCTCCCTCTTTCCAAAAGCACTTCTGCTCTGCTTCAAGTAAAAAAGAGCATTTTACATGCATTTTACATGCTCTCGCTTACTCGAGGCAGAGCCGTGTTTTCTATGGCTTTTCGGGAGTGGTGCAGATCCTGCCAAGCCATAGCAAACTGCAAATGTCCTGGGGTGGGCACCCTGGGACATTGCAGGAGCGGGCCCAGGGAGTTGGCGGTTCCCAGGGGCCATTATTTGTTCCAGGAGGGGGCCGCACATAGTCCCCGGGGCTGTGGGGGTTGCATGGCCCCCCGTATTAACCTAAGATTTTGCGGAGGTGGCAGTTACCAGGTCACTGGTGTTGCTAAACAGGAAACCCCCACATTTCAAATAAAATAAGCCCCGGGGAGGAGGTGGTCCCCGTGGCATAATAAGCACCAGGGGGGAGCGTGCACCCATGCGCCCACCTCCTTCATTTGTGCACTGCCCCTGGGACCTGGTCCACCCTAGGCCAAAAAATAATGCAGCAAAAAATTACGCGAAATTCGCGGATCCAGCGCAACTCCTGTAATTTTTCTTTTTAAATGCTTTTTTGCCCTGATGGGTCCCTATGGGACCACCAGGAGGCATAGGGGGTCAGGGTGTTTCTACCCTGCCCCTTTTTCTTTTTTTTAATGTTTTTTTGCTGTGACTCGGTTCAACTGAGTCACAAGATGGCCGCTGGCAAGTGTTGGTAGCCAATCAGATCTCAGCACGAGATCGGGTGGGGTCGCGGATCCACCGCATCCCTATATATTCAACTGGAAATTTCTTCAATAACTCCAAAACTACCTAACGGATTTACACTATTTAATAAAAAAGGACTCTTTCTGGACCAACAGCTATCTCTCCACTGAATTTGGTGTAATTCCGTTCAGCAGTTCAGGCTGTAGCCGTGTCCATAGTTTCCTATGGAAATTAACATGGGGACAACACGTTTTGGTACCCCCTCTGCTTGACGGATCGCCCTGAAATTTTTAAAACAGCAGCTGAAGTGAGTGGCAAATTCCTTTTGAAAATTTCATGAGGATCCATCGTAGAACCCCAAAGTTACTGGCCAATTAAAAAAAATGCTCTTCCTATGGAAACTAGGTCCTAACTATAACTACCTACTGGTGACTGCCAGTAGGTAATATATGTAGATATATATTAAAGAAAGGGTATTTTTTAGGGTTTAGGGTGGGTTTGGGGTTTTGAATAGAAAGTGAAATTGTATTGTTTAGGGTGGGTTTGGGATTTTGGGTGGCAAGGGTAATTTTAGGGTTATGGGTGGATATGGGTTTTTGGAAGGGAAGTATATTTTTAGGGTTTAGGGTTAGTATGGGTTATTGGGTGAAAACACTCATTTTAGGGTTTAGGGTGGTTATAGGCTTTTGGGTTTTTAGGGTCAGTATGAGTTTTTGGGTGGCAAGGTAAGTTTTTAGAGTTTAGGGTGGGTGTGGATTATTGGATGGTAAGGGATTTTGAGCATTTATGGTGGGTATGGGTTTTTGGGTGGTAAGGGAAATTTTAGGATTCAGGGTTTAGGGTGATAAGTGGTGTTTAGGGTTTAGGTTGGGTATTGTTTTTGGGTGGTAAGGGGTGTTTAGGATTTAGGGTGGGTATGGGTTTTTGGGTCCAAAGGGGTGTTAGGATTTGGGGTGTAGGGTGGGTATGAGTTTTTTTGATATTATGGGGTTTTTAGTGATTAGGGTGCATATGGGTTTTGGGGTGGGATGGGTCTGTGCATGTGTGCGGGCATATATACATATATATTTATTTATTTATATTTACTTATATATATATATAGAGTAAAAAAATTATACACACATATATATGTAAATATTTATATATATATATATTATTAAAAATGTATATAAATATATATGTATGTATATATTTCTTTTAAAAATATATATTTGTATGTATATATAACTATATGTATATATGTATGTATATATGTATATATATATATATATATATCCAAACAAAGGTTGCCCCACATGAGGATGTCCCTCGGAGAACTTGCCTCCTTAAAAGTGAAGACTGCAGCCTCTTTGTATAATCCGCTTTACTTCATCTTGGCTCTACGCGTTTCGGAAATCACTCCTTGATCACGAGCCCATACAAAAGATCAGACAGCAACTTGAGTGTGAAACACCTGCAATTTTATTACATGAGTCCAGCCTATATGGGCATAATCTCCTGCCCTGTGGGCGTATGCAAAAAAGCATTGTGGTATTTGCAGTTCACACAGCCCTATAATCCCCATGTGGGTGTTGCCGCCAGCCTCTTAAAATTTTGTTTCCAATCAATCATCCCCAGTGGGCACACTGAAATTATACAGTACGCTGTCAATAAAAGTCACTCACTCTGGAGCATTCACCGTCCTTAAGAGGCTGGCGGCAACACCCAATGCTTTTTGCATACGCCCACAGGGAGTAAAGCGGAGTATACAAAGAGGATGCACTCTTCACTTTTAAGGAGGTAAGTTCTCCGAGGGACATCCTCATGTGGGGCAACCTTTCTTTGGAGATATATATATATATATATATATATATATATATATATATATATATATATATATATATATATATATATATATATATATATATATATATATATATATATATATATATATATATATATATATATATATTATCTACTGGCGGTCGCCAGTAGATAGTTATAGTTACAACCTATTATCCACAGGAAATCCGCGACATTCTATTTGAAATAACTCTCTTGCCGGTTTACGTATCTTCGCAAAATTTTCAAACTTTGTGGCCCGCTCCGGTCCGCTCCTACCCTGAAAGTCTCGGGGGGATTTGTCAAGCGGGGGCCGAGAAAAAAGGGGGTCCCAAAACGCGTTTTCCCCATGCAATTTTCCATAGGAAACTTTAGACACGGCTACAGCCCGAACTGCTGAACGGAATTACACCAAATTTGGCAAAGAGGTAGTTCTTGGTTCAGAAAGAACCCTTTTTGTTAAATGGTGTAAATCCGTTCAGTAGTTGCTGAGAAAATCAAAAGTAAAAAGATAGTGATATCTATGGCCGAGTAGGGTCCGCGTACCCTCCCGATCACGAGCTGCATGTTAATTGGCTGTCAGCTGGCTGTCAACATTCCGATTCAGGAAATGTTGGCAGCCATTTTGTCCCTCGGTAGAACCGAGGGACAGAAACAAGTGCGCAAAGCGCACAAAGGGGGCAGGGTAGAAACACCCTGACCCCTAGGTTTGCTCAGGGGTCCCACAAGGACCCCTGGGCAAAAAAAAAAAATGTTTTTAAAAATCGGCAGGATGCGCTCAGGGTGCGCGAATCCTGCCGAAAATCGAAGCGCGGTCTCCCGCGCTTCGATTGTATTTTGCCCCGGGCTGCCCAAGTCCCGGGGGCATGGTGGGGGGATAATTTAATGTGTGGGGGCCTCAAGGGCCCCCAAGCCCGGGGACCGCCACCCCCCGGGGCTTTTTAAAAATGGTGCGGGAGGGCTCTGAGCCCTCCCGCAGCCCGAGGACCACCACCTCCCTGGGGCTTTTTTTATTAATTAAAAACCTGTGTGGGGGCTCCAGCCCCCCACACGCCCGAGACCGCCACCTCCCGGGGCACTAAACATTTAAATATGGGGGTCCGTTACGGACCCAGAGCCCGGGGACCACCACCTCCCCGGGGCTGTGAACTGAATGGGAGGGGGCCGCGCGGCCCCCTCCTGGAGCCCTTGATGGCCCTGGGGACCACCACCCCCCAGGGCCGGCTCCTGCAGTGTCCCGGGGTGCCTACCCCCGGGACACTGCTGTTTGCAATGACAGGACGGGAACCCTTTTTGTTAAATGGTGTAAATCCGTTCAGTAGTTGCTGAGAAAATCAAAAGTAAAAACACATATATATCTGGGCGGAGCCTAACCACACATGTCATCGTGAGATCTGATTGGCTGTCAGCACTTCATCCTGGAATTGCTGGCAGCCATCTTGGGACCAATATAAATGATAGTACCCCTTTGAAATGCATTGTAGTGAATCGAAGATTTTGAGGGTTACCAAAAGGAGAACTATAAAGGGTGATAACAGACTTTAGTTACATTAGAATTCATTTGTTGATGGTACCATACTAATTTCAGGAATTGTGGTGTGTTCTAAGGTGATTTTACCCTGTGAAAAACCTTCTGCTGGGATATCATGAATCATGTTTGAGAGAAAACTATTTTCACATGCTTGTCCCATACAGTTTTGGAAGGTGCCCCAGAAGCTAAAATGAGAGCATATTTTCTGTAAATTCACATTATCTTTCTCAGTCATGTGAGAATGAAGTCTGACATTCTCAGTAAAACATGTACATCCAACAAGGGCAGAGACTGTCAGTTGATTCCTTTGTGTTCTACTGCAGCTTCCCAGAGTGTTCTAAAGAACAACTAGAGTGCTACCAGCCTTACTTATGACAAAAGTATGGCACACCTGAAGCCATCTTGATTGGAATAAACTGGTAACACTTAAAACATTTAATTTAAAAAGGAACAAAATGATGGGGTTCATCTTGTCATAGAAATTATGGTTAGTGCTCTGGAAAGAAAAATTAGGACATGTTTCAAGTGTGATCTCAAATATCTTCCTGTTATATTTCAACAGGAGCAGCCTGTCAGTTGATGCCTTTGTGTTCTACTGCAGCTTCCCAGAGTGTTCTAAAGAACAACTAGAGCGCTAACAGTCTTACTTATGACAAAAGTATGGCACACCTGAAGCCATCTTGATTGGAATAAACTGGTAACACTTAAAACATTTAATTTAAAAAGGAACAAAATGAGGGGGTTCATTTTGCCATAGAAATTATGGTTAGTGCTGCAGAAAGAAAAATTAGGACATGTTTTAAGTGAGATCTCAAATATCTTCCTGTTATATTTCAACAGGAGCAGCCTGTCAGTTGATGCCTTTGTGTTCTACTGCAGCTTCCCAGAGTGTTCTAAAGAACAACTAGAGTGCTAACAGCCTTACTTATGACAAAAGTATGGCACACCTGAAGCCATCTTGATTGGAATAAACTGGTAACACTTAAAACATTTAATTTAAAAAGGAACAAAATGAGGGGGTTCATTTTTCCATAGAAATTATGGTTAGTGCTGCAAAAAGAAAATTTAGTGCATGTTTTAAGTGAGATCTCAAATCCTCTTCTATTTCATTAGAAAATTCTGACATGCAGACTGAAACAATCACTTTCAATACCAGCAGTAGACTTCCAGTTAACTCCTTGGTGAGCAGTAGCTTTACTACAGTGATCTAATGAACAACTAGAGTAATAACATTCTGAATTTATGGCAAATGTGTGACACATCTGAATGCCTTCTTGATGGAATCAAAGTAAAAAACTGAAAGCATTTCCTACTGAGGAGACTGCAGTAAATGAGGAAATTAGGAAACTTCATAACAAAGAAGTCTTCCAAGATGGCCACCAGTGAAAAAAGAGCCCAAATGTAGCACAAATATTACCGAGATGTAGCCCACATATAGCCCAAAGACAAAAGTGTGCAAAACACTTTTTATTTTTAGTTTTTTGCAGTTTTATGTAGTGCAGACTGGTCAGGTATTGGAGCGTTGCATCTTAAAACATGACCCCCTACACTACAAAAACACCACTGCACTACCCTAAACCCTAAAACACTACCCCAGCACGACCCCCTATACTACACAAGCACCACTGCACTATCCTAAACCCTAAAACACTACCCCCAGCATGACCCCCTACACTACACAAACACCACTGCACTACCCTAAACCCTAAAACACTACCCCAACACCACTGCACTAACCTAAATCCTAAAACACTATCCCCAGCACGACCCCTACACTACCCAAACACCACTGCACTACCCTAAAACATGACCCCTACACTACACAAACACCACTGCACTACCCTAAACCCTAAAACACTACCCCCAGCACGACCCCCTACACTACACAAGCACCACTGCACTACCCTAAACCCTAAAACACTACCCCCAGCACAACCCCCTACACTACACAAACACCACTGCACTACCTTAAACCCTAAAACACTACCCCCAGCACGACCCCCTACACTACCCAAACACCACTGCACTAACCTAAATCCTAAAACACTACCCCCAGCACGACCCCCTACACTACCCAAACACAACTGCACTACCCTAAAACATGACCCCTACACTACACAAACACCACTGCACTACCCTAAACTCTAAAACACTACCCCCAGCACGACCCCCTACACTGCCCGCACACCACTGCACTGCCCTAAACCCTGAAACACCAGCCCCTGCACGACCCCCTACACTGCCTGAACACCACTGCACTGCCCTAAACCCTGAAACATCACCCCCAGCAAGACCCCCTACACTGCCCGAACACCACTGCCCTAAACCCTGAAACACCACCCCCAGCACAACCCCCTACACTGCCCGAACACCACTGCACTGCCCTAAACCCTGAAACATCACCCCCAGCACGACCCCCTACACTGCCCGAACACCACTGCACTGCCCTAAACCCTGAAACACCACCCCCTACACTGCCCGAACACCACTGCACTGCCCTAAACCCTGAAACACCATCCCCAGCATGACCCCCTACACTGCACGAACACCACTGCACTGCCCTAAACCCTGAAACACTACCCCCAGAAAGACTCCCTACACTGCCCAAACACCACTGCACTGCCCTAAACCCTGAAACACCACCCCCAGCAAGACCCCCTACACTGCCCGAACACCACTGCTCTAAACCCTGAAACACCACCCCCAGCAAGACCCCCTACACTGCCCGAACACCACTGCACTGCCCTAAACCCTGAAACACCAGCCCCAGCACGACCCCTACACTGCCCGAACACCACTGCACTGCCCTAAACCCTGAAACACCACCCCCAGCAAGACCCCCTACACTGCCCGTACACCACTGCACTGCCCTAAACCCTGAAACACCACCCCCAGCATGACCCCCTACACTGCCCGAACACCACTGCACTGCCCTAAACCCTGAAACACCACCCCCAGCACGACCCCTAAACTTCCCGAGCACCACTGCACTGCCCTAAACCATGAAACACCAGCCCCAGCATGACCCCCTACACTGCCCGAACACCACAGCACTGCCCTAAACCCTGAAACACCACCCCCAGCACGACCCCCTACACTGCCCGAACACCACAGCACTGCCCTAAACCCTGAAACACCAGCCCCAGCACGACCGCCTACACTGCCCGAAAACCACTGCACTGCCCTAAACCCTGAAACACCAGCCCCAGCACGACCCCCTACACTGCCCGAACACCACTGCACTACCCTAAACCCTCAAACACCAGCCCCAGCACGACCCCCTACACTGCCCGAACACCACTGCACTGCCCTAAACCCTGAAACACCAGCCCCAGCAAGACCCCCTACACTGCCCGAACACCACTGCACTGCCCTAAACCCTGAAACACCACCCCCAGCAAGACCCCCTACACTGCCCGAACACCACTGCACTAAAGCCTGAAACACCACCCCCAGCAAGACCACCTACACTGGCCGAACACCATTGCACTGCCCTAAACCCTGAAACACCACCCCCTGCACGACCCCCTACACTGCCCAAACACCACTGCACTGCCCTAAACCCTGAAACACCACCCCCTGCACGACCCCCTACACTGCCCGAACACCACTGCACTGCCCTAAACCCTGAAACACCACCCCTCAGCACGACACCCTACACTGCCCGAACACCACTGCACTTCCCTAAACCCTGAAACACCACCCCAGCATGACCCCCTACACTGCCCAAACACCACTGCACTGCCCTAAACCCTGAAACACCACCCCCTGCACGACCTCCTACACTGCCGGAACACCACTGCACTGCCCTAAACCCTGAAACACCACCCCCAGCACGACCCCCTACACTGCCCGAACACCACTGCACTGCCCTAAACCCTGAAACATCAACCCCAGCAAGACCCCCTACACTGCCTGAACACCACTGCCCTAAACCCTGAAACACCACCCCCTACACTGCACGAACACCACTGCACTGCCCTAAACCCTGAAACACCACCTCCAGCAAAACCCCCTACACTGCCTGAACACCATTGCTCTGCCCTAAATCCTGAAACACTAGCCCCAGCATGACCCCCTACACTGCCCAAACACCACTGCACTGCCCTAAACCCTGAAACACCACCCCCAGCACGACCCCCTACACTGCCCGAACACCACTGCACTGCCCTAAACCCTGAAACACCAGCCCCAGCAAGACCCCCTACACTGCCCGAACACCACTGCACTGCCCTAAACCCTGAAACACCAGCCCCAGCATGACCCCCTACACTGCCCGAACACCACTGCACTGCCCTAAACCCTGAAACACCAGCCCCAGCACGACCACCTACACTGCCCGAACACCACTGCACTGCCCTAAACCCTGAAACACCAGCCCCAGCATGACCCCCTACACTGCCCGAACACCACTGCACTGCCCTAAACCCTGAAACACCAGCCCCAACACGACCCCCTACACTGCCCGAACACCACTATACTGCCCTAAACCCTGAAACACCAGCCCCAGCACGACCCCTTACACTGCCCGAACACCACTGCACTGCCCTAAACCCTGAAACACCACCCCTGCATGACCCCTACACTGCCCAAACACCACTGCACTGCCCTAAACCCTGAAACACCACCCCTGCAGCACCCCCTACACTGCCCGAACACCACTGCACTGCCCTAAACCATGAAACACCACCCCCTGCACCGCCCCTACACTGCCCGAACACCACTGCACTGCCCTAAACCCTGAAACACCACCCCCAGCACGACCCCTTTACTGCTCGAACACCACTGTACTGCCCCAAACCCTGAAACACCACCCCCAGCACGACCCCTACACTGCCCGAACACCACTGCCCTAAACCCTGAAACACCACCCCCTGCACGACCCCCTACACTGCCCGAACACCACTGCACTGCCCTAAACCCTGAAACACCACCCCCTACACTGCCCGAACACCACTGCACTGCCCTAAACCCTGAAACACCACCCCCAGCACGACCCCCTACACTGCCCGAACACCACTGCACTGCCCTAAACCCTAAAACACCACCCCCAGCATTACCCCCTACACTGCCCAAACACCACTGCACTGCCCTAAACCCTAAAATACTACCCCCAGCACAACCCCTATACTACCCGAACACGACTGCACTGCCCTAAACCCTCAAACACTACCCCCAGCACGACCCCTACACTACCCGAACACCACTGCACTGCCCTAAACCCTAAAACACTACCCCCAGCACGACCCCCTACACTACCCAAACACCACTGCACTGCCCTAAACCCTAAAACACTACCCCCCGCATGACCCCCTACACTACCCAAACACCAATGCACTACCCTAATCCCTAAAACACTACCCCCGCATGACCCCCTACACTACCCTAAACCCTAAAACACTACCCCCGCACGACTCCCTACACTACCCAAAGCCCACTGCACTACCCTAAACCCTAAAACATGACCTCCTACACTACACAAACACCACTGCACTACCCTAAACCCTAAAACACTACCCCCTATACTACAGAAACACCACTGCACTACCCTAAACCCTAAAACACTACCCCCAGCAATACCCTCTACACTACCCAAACACCACTGCACTACCCTAAATCACTACCCCCAGCACGACCCCCTACACTACCCAAACACCACTGCACTACCCTAAACCCTAAAACACTACCCCCAGCACGACCCCTACACTACCCAAACACCACTGCACTACCCTAAACCCTAAAACACTCCCCCAGCACGACTCCTACACTACCCAAACACCACTGCACTACCCTAAACCCTAAATCTACCCCCAGCATGACCCCCTACACTACACAAACACCACTGCACTACCCTAAACCCTAAAACACTACCCCCAGCACGACCCTCTTCACTACCTAAACACAACTGCACAATTTGTTACAGGCGTTGCAAAGCAGGCCTGTGGTGCTTACTGGAAGTACCTAGTGGGCTAGTTGGGCCCCAGGGACCCTCAGGATTCAAGGTGACCTAATCCCCCAACTTAAAACGCACCACGGGGCGCGTTTGCACAGTGGTGATTGAGGGGGCGGGGCCTCAGGTGACATGTGCGCAAACACGCCCTGTGGTGCGTTTTAAGTTGGGGAATTAATTCCCTTTGAATCCTGAGGGACCCTGGGGGCCAACTAGCCCACCAGGTACCTTCAGTAAGCACAACAGAGTTGCGTTGCAGAGAGGTGAAAAAAGGTGCGTGGCCTCGGAACGCCTCTCTGCAACTCAGCTCTGTGGTCCTAACTGTAGGTACCTGGGGGGCTAGTTGGGCCCCAGGGACCCTCAGAATTCAAGGGGACTTAATCCCGCAACTTAAAACGCGCCACGGGGTGCGTTTGCACACATGTCACCTCAGGCCCCCTCCCTTCACCACTGTGCAAACGCGCCCTGTAGCGCGTTTTAAGAGGTAGTTTTAATCCCCTGCCCTATTATGTACTAGGGACTTGCAGAGGAGGTCATGCTAATCACAGGGGTACCCCAACGCATAGTGTTCCCTAGTGTATGTAGGTGTTTTCACTGTATTCTAAGTGTCTTTTAGCATAGCACTGGCTCTGGTTAGTCAGAGTCAGTTACCACCAGTACCCGTCTGAAAAAGTTGTGGGCACAGGATGATTTTGCAACAAGGCCTCTTTCTGCTCCTCTGTTGGTTCTTTCTGCACATCTTTTGCTTCTTTCTGTGCGTTTTTCTTCTTTCTTCACATGTCCTACCTCTGTAGGCATAGTTAGAAACTAGCATTTAAAAAAACCTTTGAAATTCACTTAAAAAATCATAGGTTTCAGGCACGTTATAGTTAGAAATTAGCATTTAAAAAACCTTTGAAATTCACTGAAAAAACCATAGGTTTCAGACACGTTATAGTTAGAAATTAGCATTTAAAAAACCTTTGAAATTCACTGAAAAAACCATAGGTTTTAGGGACAGTTATAGTTAGTTGGACATTTCACTAGTATAAAACCAGTGAAATTCCCCCGTTATAGTTAGTTCAGCTAACTATAACTCGCGCCCCCGCAATGCACTGCTGATGACGTCACATATTACATCACTCATGACATGGTCAGTGACATCACTGATGACATCACTGATGACATCTCAAATGACATCACTGATGACATCACTGATGACATCATCCAGTGACTGTGTGTTTCTGTAAAGTTTAAATATGTTTAATATATATAGGGAAAGGTGTATAGAAGAATGAGTGGGTGTATAAGTGTCTGAATGGATGATTTAGTAGGTGCGTGACTGACTCTATACGTGAGTGATTAAACGTATCTTACTGAATGCATGGGTTATTGACTAAACTGTGTGAATGTCTGTATCCGTCTGTCTGTTGGTGTGTAAGCGGCTGCATGGCTTTGCGAATAGCTACATGAGTGTCTACATGGGTTATTGATTGGTTGTCTGAGTATCTGTATGGGTGCCTGAGTATTTGTGTGGGTGGGGTGTGTGTGACTCTGTGCATAGATGTGTGAGTGGGTGATTCACTGGGTGCATGGTTTCAAGAGTGCATCTGTGATGGACTGTATGGGTGGGTGATTGTGTGTATGGGTGTGTTAGTGAGTGAATTTATATCTCAGTGGTACATGTGTGAGTAACTACATATGTGAAAGGCAGTATATATGTGTGTTGGAGTATATAAATGGCTATAAGTGAGAGTGTGTTATTGTGAGAGTGGCTGTATGGATGAGTGTGTACTTGTATCAGTGATTGTATAAGAGTGTAAGAATGTGCTAGTATTTGTATGAGTAAGTGAGCTGGTGTGTGTTTAACTGTATAGGTGAGTAAATGGCAGTGTGATTAATTATTTGCATGACTGACTAGGTGTGTGAGTACCTCTATGGATGAGTGGCGGTGTGTGAGTGTCTATATAGGTGTATGAGTGCATATGATAGTCCTGTACTGAGTGACCGTAAGTATGAGTGACTGTACGGGTGAGTGAGTGGATGTGTGTGTAGACCTAAGAATCAGTGAATGTGTATGTAGTTATTGGTGTTGGAGTGTCTATGGTTTTGAGAATGGCAGTCTGTAATTTAGAGTGGGTGTATAAAAAGTTATATTAGGGTGTGAGAAGATGCATGAAATTATCACATGGATGATGTCATCGGTGATGTCATTTGAGATGTCATCAGTGATGTCACTGACCATGTCATGAGTGATGTAATATGTGACGTCATCAGCAGTGCATTGCGGGGCGCGAGTTATAGTTAGCTGAACTAACTATAACGGGGAATTTCACTGGTTTTGTACGAGTGAAATGTCCAACTAACTATAACTGTCCCTAAAACCTATGGTTTTTTCAGTGAATTTCTAAGGTTTTTTAAATGCTAATTTCTAACTATAACGTGCCTGAAACCTATGGTTTTTTCAGTGAATTTCAAAGGTTTTTTAAATGCTAATTTCTAACTATAACGTGTGTGAAACCTATGGTTTTTTCAGTGAATTTCAAAGGTTTTTTAAATGCTAATTTCTAACTATAACGTTTCTGAAACCTATGGTTTTTTCAGTGAATTTCAAAGGTTTTTTAAATGCTAATTTCTAACTATAACGTGCCTGAAACCTATAGTTTTTTAAGTGAATTTCAAACGTTTTTAAATGCTAGTTTCTAACTATGCCTTCAGAGGTAGGACATGTGAAAAAGAAGAAAAAACGCACAGAAAGAAGCAAAAGAAATGCAGAAAGAAGCAACAGAAGTCCACAAAGACGAAGAAAAGTGCAGGAAGAAGCAAGACATGTGCAGAAAGAACCAACAGAGGAGCAGAAAGAGGCCTTGTTGCAAAATCATCCTGTGCCCACAACTTTTTCAGACGGGTACTGGTGGTAACTGACTCGGAATAACCAGGCCTAGAGCCAGTGCTATGCTAAAAGACACTTCGAATACAGTGAAAACACCTACATACACTAGGGAACACTATGCATTGGGGTACCCCTGTGATTAGCATGACCTCCTCTGTAAGGCCCTAGTACATAATAGGGCAGGGGATTAAAACTTCCTCTTAAAACGCGCCCCGGGGCGCGTTTGCACAGTGGTGAAGGGAGGGGGGGCCTGAGGTGACATGTGTGCAAACAAGCCCTGTGGCCGTTTTAAGTTGGGAGATTAAGTCCCCTTGAATCCTGAGGGTCCCTGGGGTCCAACTAGCCCACTAAGTACCTCCAGTAAGCGCCACAGAGCTGCGTTGCACACAGGTGTAAAAAGGGGCGTGGCCTGGACCACCTCTCTGCAACGCAGCCCTGTGGCGCGCACTGGAGGTACCTGATAGGCTAGTTGGCCCCCAGGGTCCCTCAGGATTCAAGGGGAATTAATTCCCCAACTTAAAACGCGCCACAGGGCGTGTTTGCACACATGTCACCTGAGGCCCCGCCCCCTCCCTTCACCACTGTGGATACGCGCCTTGTGGTGCGTTTTAAGTTGGGGTATTAGGTCACCTTGAATCCTGAGGGTCCCTGGTGCCCAACTTGCCCACCAGGTACTTCCAGTAAGTGCCACAGGCCTGCGTTGCAGAGAGGTGTAAAAAGGGGCATGGCCTGGACCACCTCTGTGCAACGCAGGTCTCTGGCGCTTACTAGAGATACCTGGTGGGCTAGTTGGCTCCCAGGGGCCCTCAGGATTGAAGGTGAATTAATTCCCCAACTTAAAAAGCGCCACAGGGCGTGTTTTCACACATGTCACCTCAGGCCCGCCCCTCCTATCACCACTGTGCAAACGCGCCCCGTGGCGCGTTTTAAGTTGAGGGAATAATTCCCCTTGAATACTAAGGGTCCCTGGGGGCCAACTAGCCCACCAGGTACCTCCATTATGTGCCAGGGAGCTGCGTTGCAGAGACGTGTTCAGAGGCCACGCCCCTTTTTACACCTCTCTGCAATGCAGCTCTGTGGCGCTTACTGGAGGTACCTGGTGGGCTAGTTGGCCCCCAGGGACCCTCAGGATTGAAGAGGAATTAATTCCCCAACTTAAAACGCGCCACAGGGCGCGTTTGCAGAGTGTTGCTGGGAGGGGGCGGGGCCTCCGCACGCTTTTTTAATTAATTTTTTTGGAAGGGGGCTCTGTGGCTCCGCCCCCTCCCTTTACCACTGTGCAAATGCGCCCCGTGGCGCGTTTTAAGTTGGGGGATTAAGTCCCCTTGAATCCTGAGGGTCACGGACCCCCAAATTTGAATAATTAGAGCCCCGGGGAGGTGGCGGTCCCCGGGGCGTATGGGTCGAGCCCCCCCACACAGGTTTTATTAAAAAAATAAGAGCCCCGGGGGGTGGAGGTCCCCGGGGCAGTGGGGGGGCCGTGTGCCCCCTGCAAATTTATTAATGAAAGCCCTGGGGGGTGGTGGTCCCTGGGGCTTGGGGGGGCTTGGAGGCCCCCCCACACATAAAAAAACAAAGCCCCGGGGGTGGCGGTCCCCGGGGCAGTGTGGGGGGATTGGGGCCCCCCCACACATTTTTTTACATGCCCCCAGGACTTGGCCCACCCGGGGGCTAATTAATAACGAAGCGCGGAAGCCCGTGCTTCGTTTTTTTTATTTTCGCGGCTGGATCCGCGGATCCTTTGTGCATCTTGGCGTTTTTATTAACAAAAATGCTTTTTTGGGCCCTGGGGGTCCTTGTGGGACCCCCTGAGCAGGCCTAGGGGGTCAGGGTGATTCTACCCTGCCCCCTTTTCTTGTTTTACGCGATTGTTTTTCTGTTTTCTTGTGACTCTTTCTACCGAGTCATAAGATGGCTGCCAACACTTCCTGGTTTGGAGTGTTGACAGCCAATTAAAATAAAGCTCGTGGTCGGGAGGGTCCGCGGATCCTCCATGCCTCTAAATATCAAAACTTTTATTTTTGATTTTCTCAGCAACTACTGAATGGATTTACACCATTTTTAAAAAGGTCGCTTTCTGAGCCAAGCAGTACCTTTTTGCCAAATTTAGGGTAAATCCGTTCAGTAGTTTCGTCTGTAGCCTTGCATAAAGTTTCCTATGGGAAATTGATTTTTCGACTCTTATTTTTTGAATTTCTCTGGAATTACTGAACGGATTTACACCATTTAAAAAAAAGGGCGCTTTCTGAACCAAGCACTACCTTTTTGCCAAATTTGGTGTAATTCCGTTCAGCAGTTCGGGCTGTAGCCGTGGCTAAAGTTTCCTATGGGAATTAACATGGAGAAAACACGTTTTGGGAGCCCCCTTTTTTCTCGGCCCCCGCTTGCCGAATCACCCCGAAACTTTCAGGATCGGAGCTGACCGGAGCGGGCCATAAGTTTTGAAAACTTCGCAAAGATTCGTCAACCGGTGCCAAAGTTATTGGGAAAAGAATGTTACGAATTTCCTATGGATAATAGGTCCGATCTATAACTACCTACTGGCGAACGCCAGTAGGTAATATATATATATATATATATATATATATATATATATATATAGAATTAATCCTTCTTGCAGCGGACGGAGCACCCTCACACAACCTCCACTTTGCCACAGAAGGACACGGCACCACCTAAAAGGTAATCCTTCAAGTCGTGAATTTATTGAATCATTACATAGCACCAAGGTGAAGCTGGCCTGTTAACCAGTATTCCTTGACGTTCCGCTCCCAAACACTGACCGTGAGCCAGGAAAGCCCGGGATGGAATCCCGATCCGCCGCGCCCCCTCCGAGACACTGCCGGGGACCTATCCTCCCTCCCCGCGCTGCCAGCTTTCACTCACAACAGTGTTGGTATCATGCGTTCTCCTTCAATTCAACGGGATTCCGATGTCCTTTAATCCGGACAGCAATGATAATCCAGTCGATAACAGGGTGGAGGCCCGAGACGGATGTTAGTCAGATTACTGCATACTGGAGAGAAATTTCGGCCTCACCTCTGGGTGCACGTATGTGCGATCTGACGATCACATATCATGTGTAGAATTAATCCTTCTTGCAGCGAACGGAGCGCCCTCACAGTACCTATATATAAAATTTAATTTGGTATTATAGTTACCTGGTAAGTTTTTCCCATGCATCTGCCAGGAAGGACTGATGTTACTGAAGGATTTCCTGTTAGAAGGTGGTTTATTATTAAGGGCAGGTAGGTACCTACACTTACTAATAACACCACGATCACAAATAAGGTCCAATCAAGTTTTCAATAAATTAATCCCTGCTCAACCCTTGGTAGCTTGGCTGCAAGCAAACAGGCTTAACTTAGGAGACAGGTGTGTAAACCATTTAATAACATCAATACATTAAAAAAGTAAGACACAACACACAATAAAAATCACACCCTCCCAGGACCTTTGCAACAAACTCGGCTCCTACTTACATCTGAAAATCAAGTCCCTCTACAACAACTTCAACGAACAGACACCAGACACCGAAACCACTCCTTCCTCCAGCAATGACAGCCAGCCTACCATATCCACCTGGACCCCGGTCACCACCGAAGACACCGCCATGACCATGAAAAGCATTCACTCAGGAGCCCCCACAAAACCCTGCCCGCCACACTTCTACCCGAGCTACGACGCACCATCAACGCCACTTTTGAATCCGGCACTTTTCCCGACGATTGGAAACGCGCAGAAGTCAAGCCCCTCCTTAAGAAGCCCTCTGCAGACCCAAAGGACCTCAAAAAGTACCGACCCATCTATCTCCTCCAAAGTCACGAGAAGATCGTCAACGTCCAGCTAACGAACTTTCAACTCCCTAGTACACGTAAACATAAATTTTCATAGAAAATGACAGCAGTAGCAATAGTATGTCAGCACACACATGTAAACAGATCATAGTAGTGTCTTCATTCTTTATTCTTGTCGGTAGAATCTTCATATGCAGTTACGTGAGACAGATCGACAGCCAACACGTGTTTCGTCGCCTTAGTTACATACACATGCAACTTTTTCAAGGCTGAATAAAAATGTAAAGTACAGTCACTAATCCAGTAACACCATTATTCGAAATCTCTTTCGAAAATACTACGCAAGTCTCAACCGCGCAGTGACACTACGAGGGTAAATCCTTCTCATGCTACCAACGGTTCATGCCATGTAAAGCCTGATCCTGAAAGAACCTCACCGTGACATGTGAGATAGCACCGTAAGAAAATGTGGTGAAAAAAATGTTAAACACGTCATCTAACCCCAAGATTGTGTTATGTGTCAAATATCGTCCAATTCGTGACTATCACATCATAGTCTAGCACCAATGAATCGACAAGACGACCCCAACAAATGCCCAAAGATTTATCAGCGAGTGCCAAGAAACACACACAAGTGCAGCTAAAAACAGAAAACGTACCTTCACTGTCTTCAATTAGACTTACTATACATCATAAGATAAAAACAAAACCAAAAGGAATTTGTGTAAATTTCAATTCACGAAGTCAATCATACACGCCAGGTTCATGTTACATAAAATTCAAGAGATGACTTAAGTACATACTTATCGTGTGGTGATAATTCTAACCCACACAGACCATCGGCATTGGAAAATTAAAAGGACAGGATCCAATATCACGACGCTCTCTCTTCAGTATATGCGTCAAATCACTATAAGAAAGAAAATCGGACACCAACAGTCTAAGAATGTGTCTGATTCTGTTATGTCTGCTTCATAAATGCAGAGAATGTCAAGTTCAATCCCGTGCGTATGAAAGCTGCACATTTATTCAAATGGCTACGTTACTTGTGATGCCCCATAATCATGAGCAAAGAAAGTTCTATAAACTATCTGAACCTAACCTATGTCCCAATCCTCATATAAGTCCTATTCCCTCCTCTAGAATTATAGAATCGCAAAGCAGTAGGTGTACACCCTGAATCACTAGTTTAACAATATTAGTGTGTACATAAGAAACATCTGATATGATTTTAATCCTCATGAAAATAGACTTGTTATAATTCTTAAAGTATGTATAATTAGACGCAAAATCCCGCCTAGCTACAATTGCCAAACAAAGTGGCCCTGCCGGGAAACAAAACCCCTTAGCCCAGTACCTGCTCACCGTAAATCTGTTAAGCTTTGTCCAGAACCCTCACGCTGTATCCTCGAGGACGAGTGCAATGAAACCGGCACTTTGAACTAACGTCAAAGGTCACATGACCAACTATTTGTAAACTCTCCACAATGTAGTGCGAGTGGCAACGCCATCTTGGAAAAGTCTAGTTCAAACGGAAAAGCGCTATGCCTCTCCATATCATCATGAACAAAGATAGTGTATTTCTTTCTATCTCCTCCAATATCAATATATCATGTACGCCCATACTTGCCCTAATCCATGGAAAATATTAGTATATTTATCCGAAATGATCGACGTATTCTCATCTGCCGTGATTTCAAAGCGATATTAGTTTAGTTATATAATCTATACGGTGCCAAAATAATTGTCAGGGAAAGACCGACGAACCACATCTGGAAAGAATATTTAGTGATGTAACCTTTCCACGTCGAGTATACATTCATACCTGCAATTCCTTGCCGCCATCTTGGATTGGGTAAAATTTAATAATTCTGATTATCAACCGCTGATACCACATATATCTACCCTCGCCCACATTTTTTTTCCAAACTGGGTGCTATCTTGTCTCAAATTCATTCCTGTAAAGACAAGGATGTGAAAAGGGGTAGAGAATGTGATATGTAAAAGGATAAGGCAGCATCCTCTTACCTGGGTTCAATCATTAGGTGCATTTATGTGTCCCAGATTATTTTATCATTATGAAGGTGGCTGCCCGGTTACACTATGAACACCTTTGTTAATGAAAGAAGTAATAGGGACAAAGAAGCTGAAGAGCTATTTGGTAATTTAACTGGAAGCAGAGCATCAGGGTCTAGGATCCTAGGTGGTAACTCCATGAGACAAGAAGGTCTCAGGGATAAATTCAATCGCTTGGAAAGACTACGCAAAAATGAAATGTCGAAATGGTGGGACGGGACCACTTTGCGCCAATACATCAAAGTGCAAAGAATACCAAGGGGCCTACGTTCTCAAATTATACCCACCTACGACGATCTAGATGTAGATCTATTAGTAGCATGGGAACAAGAACTAACTAACAACTCCAACAAATTGATGGGTATACTCATAGAGAATTGTGATAGAAAGGTAGCGAGGTTTCAGAAAGAGATAGAGGCCTTAGAACTTGAAATAAAAACCTTAAATTTACCAGAGGCAACTGAAAAAAACTACACTATACTAAATGATGTGTTACAATGCCATCTAGCAGAGATCAAACAAAGAAAAACAAAGAAGCAAAGGAGAGACGAATTTGACTACCTTAATGGTAGAATTTTCACATTTGCCAAGAAATACGATGAAATGGTGACTAAGGATAATCAAAACAAGGTTAAGGAAGGTGTATCTATCAGCTCTAGCTCAACATCTATTGACACACCAGTTACCAGTGGAGGTGAATCAGAGAGAGGGGAAGGATCTACAGACACCATAAACAGTGAGAACCGTTTTTTACGGGAGGTCCAACGTATCAAAAGAGGAAACAGGGAACAGAGCAGGCGACCAACAGCAGGCCCAAGACAAGGAGGGGAAAAAGAGGGGGGAGTAGGAGAAGAAAGACCTGGGATGAGAACCAGGTCTTGGAACCAGAAGAAGTAGACAATGTAAATATAATGAATTTGTGGACAAAATGTTTAACTATGGATGATATGTCACTTTTGAAAAAAAGGCGGGGCTTTTGTCCTAAAGATAGTGGCAACATTTGTGACCTAAAATTGATCTTTACAAGTTTGTTAGACGCATTAAGATCAAGAAACATTTCATGATGGTCAATGAAATGAATAAAGCATCTATCCAACCTTACCGCAGGCATCAATTAAGTGAGATCACTATTCAGGATATCATGGATACTAGATTGCTAATGTCTATAACTGAATGTGAAGATGAGATTGTGACTGCGGATATTATTATGAGAGATCTGAATGTGGTGAGTGACATACCTATACCGAGTGGGTTAAAGGAAAAATCTAAATGGACACCCACATTACACACAGGAAATAACATTGATATATTCCATAAGTTGGTTCTCGCCGACTTAGATAAACACACTGGGAAGAAATCACGATCAGTGAATATGATAGACAATTTGACATTTGGGGAAAGGCAGTCCTTAAAAAATCTCATGAAAGATGACAGCATTACTATCAGAGAGGCAGACAAAGGAGGAAACATTGTTATCATGGAAAGCACCCAGTATGAAACAGAGATTTTATCTCAACTTAATGACCATGAATGCTATGAATTACTTACCAACAATCCTATTTGGAAACTTACAGAGCATATTAACACACATCTTAAACAATGGCATGGCATGGGCTTACTTGACAATGATGAAATGAATTATTTAAAGGTAGACAGACCTAAATACCCTTGTATCTACACGCTCCCCAAGATACACAAAAACTTCCCCTTTCCACCAGGGAGGCCGATTATATCGGGTAATGAGGGTCCCACGGAAAGACTTTCTCATTACGTGGATATCTTTTTGAAACCCTTGGTGAATAATTTACCGTCTTTTATCCGCGATACCAAACATGTTCTAGGCACACTATCTGATCTCACGTGGGAGGAAAACATGAGTTTAGTTACCTTGGATGTCACTGCTCTATACACGAGCATCAGGAGAGAGTGTGGACTTAAGGCTATCAGGAAAATTCTAAGCACCAGGTCAGCTAGTACATGGGAGCATACTGAAATGCTGATAACCATGATAGAACTGATTTTAGATAACAACGTTTTCCTCTACAAAGACAAGTGGTACCAACAGAAGCAAGTAGTAGCTATGGGCTCCAGATTCTCTCCTTCGTACACCAACCTGTTCATGGGTTGGGTGGAGGAGGTATGGATCTGGAGCACCATGGGTATGAAATGGAATCATTCCATTTTATTTTGGGGATGATATATTGACGATTGCCTGATGGTATGGACTGGAGACAATGTCAAGTTGAGAGACTTTGTTGCACATTTAAACAACAATGACTTCAATATCAAGTTCACTCATGAACATAGCAGAGAGAAGATCACATTTATAGACACAGAATTGTACATAAGAGATAACCAGATTCACAGTCGGCTATTCCGTAAAGCGACAGCGTGCAATGCAGTACTGCACGCATCTAGCTCACACCCCTCTCACCAGATTAAGGCAATACCATATGGGGAGCTAATTAGGGCCAGACGTAACTGTAGCTACGATCCTGAATTTGAAGAGTGTGCAGATACTTTGATGACACACTTCAGACAGAGGGGTTATGATCGACAGACCCTAGAGAGAGCTAGATCTAGGATCAGTAAAGTGAAAAGACAGGAGACGCTGAGAGAACGGACAGATAAGAGAAAAACTGATGACAAAATAAGGATGGTGACTAATTACAATGCCCTATCCAAAATCCTTGTTAAAAGCTTGAACAGACATTGGCACATCCTCAGAGAAGACGTATCCTTGGGAAGTTCCATTAACACGAGACCGGACGTAACATACAGAAGAGGTATGTGTCTGAGAAATATGTTGAGTCCTAGCTATCCTCCCACTAAGAAACACGTAGACTGGCTAACAGTACAATCTCTGGTTTTCTATGGATGTGGACATTGCGTTGCCTGCAAATGGGCAAGCAACAAAAAAACAGAATTCATGGGCCCTTGTGGGAAACGTTACAAGATTATGACCAACATTAACTGTAGCACCAAATATGTGGTTTACAGAATTGAATGTAGATGCAGCAAAAAATATGTTGGCAGTACGATTCGAACTCTACGAGAAAGAATTGGGGAACATATTAGAGCAGTGAAACAGAGTGATCTCAGGTACCCCATTACCGCACATATTACTCAATGCAACTCACAGGGCAGAAACAAAGACTTCCTTTTCTACAGGATTGACCAGACACTGAGACATCCACGTGGGGGTAATAGAGAACTGATGTTACGAAGGAATGAGGCGTCTTGGATATTGTAATTGCGTCAACTGAACTAGGTTTGAATATTGATCAGGAATTGCATTATTTCTTAGGAAAATAGATATGTAGCAGCGTGTAACCTTACTGCATAGCTGTACTGTCTGTAACTGTTGTATTCACCTGTATCCTAACTACACTACCCTCAAGTACATAGTAATATATTACTCGACTGAAAAATAGTTATGAGATATTGATGCATATAATGTGACAAGAATATAATATATTAAATAATATCGTAAATCAAGAACTAAGATGATACATAATCTGGGCCAAAAGTGACACTTAGACGCGTCTTCATAATGATAAAATAATCTGGGACACATAAATGCACCTAATGATTGAACCCAGGTAAGAGGATGCTGCCTTATCCTTTTACATATCACATTCTCTACCCCTTTTCACATCCTTGTCTTTACAGGAATGAATTGGAGACAAGATAGCACCCAGTTTGGAAAAAAAATTTGGGCGAGGGTAGATATATGTGGTATCAGCGGTTGATAATCAGAATTATTAATTTTTACCCAATCAAAGATGGCGGCAAGGAATTGCAGGTATGAATGTATACTCGACATGGAAAGGTTACATCACTAAATATTCTTTCAAGATATGGTTCGTCGGTCTTTCCCTGACAATTATTTCGGCACCGTATAGATTATATAACTAAACTAATATTGCTTTGAAATATCATGGCAGATGAGAATACGTCGATCATTTCGGATAAATATACTAATATTTTCCATGGATTAGGGCAAGTATGTGCGTACATGATATATTGATATTGGAGGAGATAGAAAGAAATACACTATCTTTGTTCATGATGATATGGGGAGGCATAACATTTTTCCGTTTGAACTAGACTTTTCCAAGATGGCGTTGCCACTCGCACTACATTGTGGAGAGTTTACAAATAGTTGGTCATGTGACCTTTGACGTTAGTTCAAAAGTGCCGGTTTCATTGGACTCGTCCTCGTACTCGAGGATACGGCATGAGGGTTCTGGACAAAGCTTAACATATTTACGGTGAGCAGGTACTGGGCTAAGGGGTTTTGTTTCCCGGCAGGTTCACTTTGTTTGGCAATTGTAGCTAGGCGGGATTTTGCGTCTAATTATACATACTTTAAGAATTATAACGAGTCTATTTTCGTGAGGATTAAAATCATATCAGATGTTTCTTATGTACACACTAATATTGTTAAACTAGTGATTCAGGGTGTACACCTACTGCTTTGCAATTCTATCATTCTAGAGGTGGGAATAGGACGTATATGAGGATTGGGACATAGGTTAGGTTCAGTTAGTTTATAGAACTTTCTTTGCTCATGATTATGGGGCATCACAAGTAACGTAGCCATTTGAATAAATGTGCAGCTTTCATACGCACGGGATTGAACTTGAGATTCTCTGCATTTATGAAGCAGACATAACAGAATCAGACACATTCTTAGACTGGTGGTGTCCGATTTTCTTTCTTGTAGTGATTTGACGCATATACTGAAGAGGGAGCGTTGTGATATTGGATCCTGTCCTTTTAATTTTCCCCACGCCGATGGTCCGTGTGGGTTGGAATTATCACCACACGATAAGTATGTACTTAAGTCATCTCTTGAATTTTATGTAACATGGACCTGGCGTGTATGATTGACTTTGTGAATTGAAATTTACACAAATTCCTTTTGGTTTTGTTTTTATCTTATGATGTATAGTAAGTCTAATTGAAGACAGTGAAGGTACGTTTTCTGTTTTTAGCTGCACTTGTGTGTGTTTCTTGGCACTCGCTGATAAATCTTTGGGCATTTGTTGGGGTTGTCCTGTCGATTCATTGGTGCTAGACTATGATGTGATAGTCACGAATTGGAGGATATTTGACACATAACACAATCTTGGGGTTAGATGACGTGTTTAACATTTTTTTCACCACATTTTCTTACGGTGCTATCTCACATGTCACTGTGAGGTTCTTTCAGGATCAGGTTTTACATGGCATGATCCGTTGGTAGCATGAGAAGGATTTACCCTCGTAGTGTCACTGCACGGTTGAGACTAGCGTAGTATTTTCGAAAGAGATTTCGAATAATGGTGTTACTGGATTAGTGACTGTACTTTACATTTTTATTCAGCCTTGAAAAAGTTGCATGTGTATGTAACTAAGGCGACGAAACACGTGTTGGCTGTCGATCTGTCTCACGTAACTGCATATGAAGATTCTACCGACAAGAATAAAGAATGAAGACACTACTATGATCTGTTTACATATGTGTGCTGACATACTATTGCTACTGCTGTCATTTTCTATGAAAATGTATGTTTACGTGTGCTAGGGAGTTGAATGTATTAGAGCTCTAGCTTGGGCCACAGGATTTGGGGAGGTAGGTGGTTCTCTCCACCTTTTTGCACCGTTCTAAGATAGATAGGGCCAAAGATACGTAGTGTACATACCCCTTGGGCGCCAGCATCCTATAACAATACCACCTTCTCCTTCTGTGTTACAGCTAACGAACTTCATCGAAGAGAACTCCATTCTTGACCCTTCCCAATCCGGATTCCGCAGCACCCACAGCACCGAGACTGCCCTCCTCGCTGCCACAGACGACATCCGCACTCTCCTCGACCAAGGCCACACTGCGGCCCTCATCCTACTAGATCTCTCTGCAGCCTTCGAAACTGTCTCCCACCGCACTCTCACCGCCAGTTTCCACAATGCCGGCATACAGGAAACCGCCCTTGACTGGCTCCGCTCCTTCCTCACCGGCAGAACCCAAAGAATCAGACTCCCGCCCTTCCTCTCCGAACCCACAGAGATCAGCTGCGGAGTACGCCAAGGATCATCGCTCTGCCCCACTCTCTCCAACATCTACATTGCCCCCCTCGCCGCCATCGTCAGACAGCATGGACTCAGCATAGTATCCTAAGCCGACGACACCCAGCTCATTCACTCGTTCTCAAAGGATCCCCACACCACCAGACTAAGCTTCCAGGAAGGAATGAAAGACGTCGCATCCTGGATGAGCAGCAGCTGCCTGAAGCTCAACTCAGAGAAGACTGAAGTCCTCGTCCTAGGACTCACCCCTTCAGCATGGGACATCACCTGGTGGCCCACCACCCTCGGAAACCACCCCACTCCCACAGACCATGCCGAAACGTCGGCATCATACTCGACTCCTCCCTCACCATGACCCGACATATCAACGCCATCGCCTCCACCTGCTTCAACACCCTCCGCATCCTTTGCAAGACCTTCAAATGGATCCCCCCTGAATCTAGAAAGACTGTCACCCATGCACTTATAACAAGCAGACTGGACTACGAGATTGCCCTCTACGCCGGAATCAACAAATCCTTGCTCCGCAAACTCCAGACCATTCAGAACACCACGGCCAGACTCGTCCTCGGTATTCCACGACATGAACACATCACCCACACCTGCGAGACCTCCACTGGCTCCCAGTCGAGAAGAGAGTAACCTTCAAGCTACACACCCACGCCTACAAATCCCTCCACAACACCGGACCCCAATACCTCAACAAAAGAATCTCCTTCCACGTACCCAAGAGAAACCTCCGCTCCGCCGACCTCGCCCTTGCCGAAACCCCGCGCATCCGCAGAGCCAGAGCGGGTGGAAGAGCCTTCTCCTACATTGCGGCAAAGACCTGGAACGAGCTCCTGTTCAACATCAGATGCTCCCCCACTCTGCACACCTTCAGGAAGAACCTCAAGACCTGGCTCTTCGGTTGACTCGGAGCTGCACCCCCCCCAGCGCCTTGAGGCCCTCACGAGTGAGTAGCATTGATGGAGCAAGGGCTCGTAAACAAGACTTGCTCGGAAGCAATCCTTTCGTTTCAACTCAATAACGATTTACTAACAACGCGCTTGTAATTAATAATCCGCATTTAGAAAGAGACACGCGGGAAAATGAAGCTTGCCTATGTGTTTATAACTGCAATAACATGAATGAAGGACTAAACGCACTTTAACAGGGAATCTTTACTGCGCATGCGTCTACTGCATCTAAGTAGTATGACATACTAACGCTTGGAGGGAAATTCTGGCGCCTGCGCAAAGAATCATAAAATGGCCTCTTGGAAGCTCACATGCATGGCACCTGCTTGGCTGAAACAGAATATAGGTTTCATACTAACGCAAATGCAGAAAGGGTAATAATAAATAGAATGGGTTAGAGTAGAGGTTGGGGGTATACAGTGAAACCATTTATTTTTTTAAATAACATTTCTTCTTTTGACTTTATTATTAGTGCGCATTTGGGACTGTCAAACTTGTCTGAATCGAGCCGACTGACGTAGCACCACGCATGCGTACTGGCGAGAAAATGTGAAAGGATGAGTAAGGACTTGTCACGCGTCCAAGGCCAGCGAAGATATGCCCTGGGAACATGAGGGTGAAGAGTTCATATGAAGGAGCTTTATTCAGGAGATCGTTACATTTTGTATTAATAAAGTTTGGAGATGTATGGGAAAGGAAATGATTTAATAAAGTTTGAGGGGAGGAGTTTGAAACAATGGTTTGGTGGAATAAGCGAAATGTAAGCATGGTGTGATGATCATCCCCCCCTTGCCTGTCCAATCAGAGTTAGTATTTTGCGAAACTGAAACATTAATGGGTGGTACATGGCTATGGAAGGGTATAATTGAGGTAGTTTTTAGTTAGTAAAAGAAGAGCGGGGTGCGCTGATGGTGCGGAGCTTTACGGGAGCACAGAAGCAGAGCTCGGGAAACTGTCAGTGCTGTGGGTGGTGCTGAAGCTGTGAGACGCTGATGAAGAAAATCGAATGCAGAACCATCTATTTAATTTAATTGGGTTAGAAAGAAGATCCCGGAAGAACCACGAGGAGGAAGTGAGTGTCAGAGAGGGGTGCGACGCAGTCGTCGGTATCTAGAGAGGTGAAGTATCCTGTCCTGAAGCCTTTGTCTCCTGATCTGTCCTGGGGACCCTTACCAGCCCTTTGGCCAGGGGGTTGGTCTTCACACCATACTTGGTAATTATAATTTCATCGTCTTGATAAATGTTCTTCTCTCTCTGTCCTCTCTTTTCTGAGCATAGTTGTTGTGTGGATCTGAATTGCTATAACTAATTGAATTTTCGATTGAATTGACACTCTTGCGAATGAGGGTGTTTGTACTGAAACGTTGAGATGGTTCACACTCACATAATTTAGATAAAGATTTTAAAACTTTCCGAACCTGTGATTATTTCATTATAATTGAGAAAAGGTTTATAAGTTATGTTAATTATCACCATCAACTAGTTCCACCTAATGGTCCATTGACCAGAGGAAAGAACTATTTGATCAGTGAAAGGTTTTAGTTAGAAGGAATAACTAGATCTTGAGGTATGAAAATCATAAACTAAAAGTTCCAGCGGTCTACTTGGTATTTAGTGGAAGTAAGTTGTATGGGCCCAGATGAGTATATGGTATTGGAGTATCTGCTGCTAGTACGCCGCTGGATCAGCGTACTTCACAATTCCCTGATTGATTGATTGCTTGATTAGCATCCCCTTTGATACTGTGTCCCACTCCATCTTGCTCGAAAGATTGGCATCTCTTGGTCTCGAGGGAATGGCCTTAGCTCTTGGACATCATCTTTCTTAAATGATCGTACGTTTCAAGTCTTTTCGGCCAAATTTAAAATCTGAAACGTGTGTTTTAACCTCTGGAGTCTCTCAGGTCTCAGTGCTAAGTTCTCTGCTTTTTAACATCTGCGTTCGCCCATTGGCAGACATAGTGGAGAGCTGTGGCTTGACCCTCTTTTCCTATGCTGATGACACTCAGGTTATCTTCTCTTTGTCATCTGCACAGGATCATGGACCATCTGATCTTAACCTGGGCTTGAGTTCAGTGGTGACTTGGATGAGTTCTAACTCTCTCAGGCTCAACAGTGATAAGACAGAGGTCATGGTTCTGGGTAGCAACCTCCAACTTTGGGGCCCCCAACATTGACCAGACTTCCTAGGATCTCTTCCTAATCTGTCCCCCAAGGCTAAGAACTTGGGCTTTCTTTTGGACGAGAATCTCTCCATGAAGCCTCATGTGACTAAGGTCACCTCCACCTGTTTTGTTGTGCTTAAATGGCTGAAGAAGATTATTTGGACGATCCCCCAATCCGCCCATAGGACTGTGATCCAAAGCTCTAATCTTATCCAGATTAGACTATGGCAACATCTTGTATCTGGGAATAGATCAGGCATCTATTCAATGCCTACAAATGGTCCAGCTTGACTGCTGTTCCGGCTTCTGAAACATGCTTCAGTTTCACATCTCTTTTTTAAGCTTCATTGGTTTACTGTCACGAAACCTATTCAATTTAAGGCTCTGTGCTATATGTTCAAAGCTAAAGCCAGGATAGGCCAATGGTATATTCAGGACCTAGTGTGACCCTGTTCCCCTGCATGCACTCTGAGATCTGCAAACCTGGCTATATGCACTGTGCCTAGGTTCCAATTGGTCCAGCATTCTCTTGCAGTACTAGGTGCAAAACTGTGGAACTCCCTTCCCGAGTCACTAAGAAACTGTACTTCCCTTTTGTCTTTCCACAAAGCTTGGAAGACTCGGTTATACTAAGTGGGAATTCTAGCCTCTTTTGGACTGGCGCCAGCAAACCCCTCTAGATCTGTCTGTATTAAGTTGGTGTTCTGGTCTCTCTTTCTTTGCTTAGCATCGGGAAACCTTTTATATCCATGAAGTTTAATGAAATGCTGGGTAAAGCACCTTTTGCTATAATGAACGCAGGTTTCTGGATGTGCGATAAGAATGTGCATATTTAGTTGTGGTGGTGATGTTCTAAAACAGCTTTTTACCCTGTCTCCTGTTATATTGCACAGGGACCTCCTGTATTTTTTTATATATGTTTCCGAAGTGTTGCCTGCTGAACTGTTGGTGGTTCTGTGGCAATGTAAATTCAAACTCAACCTGGCATATTCACTCCCTGTAATAAACAGATCTTACAAATGAGGGAAAACGATAAGGCATTTATAAAAACACCAATTCAAGTTGATGTTTAAATGTCAGGCATTTGCTTAGCGGTTTTGATTCATGTTAAATGAATCTTCTCGAAAAAAGCCACGGCAGTGTCTGAAAGCAGAACTGTGCTTATTAAGACATAACTGCAATGCAGTCAGTTAATAAAGAATAATGGTTGTGTAAATTGTAAATGTTAAGATAAGCTGGTTTATCAGGGATACTACATCACAAGCACAAAGCCTTCGTGTGACTTAGTTCTGTTTCACTGCTTAAGAAACAATCACTCAGCACTGTTTAGTCTATCGTCTGTGAAGGTAAACACAAGATGGCTTCACCTTGGTGGCAGCAGGCCTGCTTCTTGTCCAGTTGTTGATAGGAGTTTTACACGTTAATTGTGTCAGCAGTTTTTCAAAAACGTCGGGGCATATTAGCAAGGGCGTTATCGATCGCCACTTTAGCAGCACTTTTTGCCGCTAAAGCGGCGATATTTCTATCGCCCTATTAGCAAGCTGTTGCTAACAGCTGTTAGCGATAGCTTCATGGCGAAAGCGACCGTTTTGGTGCCGCTTTGCATGTCAGCGATATTTATCGATAATGACATGCAAAGTAGGCATTCCCAACTAAAAGCGACTGCAAACAGTCGCAAACACAACTTCCCCCTATTACCAATGCCCGCGAAGCGATAAAAAAAGTCACGCTAACCGCGATTATCGCTGGAATTTAACACCTGCTAAAACCTGACTTAACCATTCTTGTCAATGGGAGGTGGATTGTAAGGTTAAGTCCTCACCTGCCTATTAGCAAGATTTTCATTAGCGCAGTGAATTTATCGCTGGATTTCTCGCGCTATTGCTGGGTTTCGCCGCTATCGCTGGATTTTCTATCGCCTTGGAGATAAGCGTTGATAATAACGTGTTAACTCTGCGATGAAATCCAGCGATAGCCGGCGATAAAAAAAACAGCGCTAAGCGCGCTTTGCGATAATTATCGCAAATCCTTGGTAATATCCCCCGTCGTTTGTACATTGTTTCCTTGTATTGGTGTGTGTTGGTGAGGGGCATTAGAGAGAGCATCTAGGTCATATTATCAGGATGAGATAAACCTTCGATTACATAGTCAAAACTAAATCATAAATGTTGTAGTACCCATTTCTTAAAAGGCTTTTCATTTGAGTGTAAAAGCACATATTACACTAACAAACAATTCTAGATCCCACAATGTACTCAACAATTGTCACTTTTGAAAGAGTTGGTTTTCTTTAGGATTTCAATTGGATATGCCTGTATGTATGTATGCACAACTGGTTGATCCATTTGTAGACTACATTGTACATGCACTTTTTCATTTGTATTTTGACTTAAGAGCACTTTAGCTATTTTGGAACACACATTGAGAAATCGTACAGTGCACTGAAAACAATGGGGTATATTCACAAGAACGTGTGATAACTACCGCAACTTTAAATATCGCAGCCTAGCGCGGGAAAATAACCCTGTGTCAACGTGGAATTCACAACAAGGCGGTAGCATGCGATAGTCTGCCGAAACCGCGGACAATGTCCGCGATACAACCACCACGATGGAGATAACAACACAAACCACAACACCAAAAATCACGCGATGGGCCAAAGCGCGATGAGGAAATCAGCGACAAGCAGCGCCAGGCCTGCAACACACACCTGGCAGGCGTCAAAAATCACCATAAAAGTAGTAATTACACCCACACACAAACTGACCAACACCCAAGCACCATGGAGGCATCCGGAGCAGGCGCAGAGGACGAGCACAACCCCACAAGCACCCTGGACGACCAGCCTGGGACCTCGGGGACAGGGAAGGGCAAGGACAAGAAGTTCAGGAAGAACAAGTTCAGTCCGCAGGCGAACAGGATCATAGTCACGGAGGTGATGGAACACCATCAACAACTCTTCGTCACCTCCAACGTGTCATTGGGCACCAAAAATGGAATATGGCGGGACATTGTCGACAAGGTGAATGCCATCGGAGAGCACAAGCGGACAATGGACGAGGTCAAGAGGCGATGGAATGACATCAAGCGGAAGACCAAGGAGAAACTCAACGCCAACCAGAAGGCAGCAATGCAGACCATAGGTGGGGGCCCAGCGCCACAGCTGGAGCTGGATGACATGGAGGAGCTGGTGTCGACAGTCATCAGTATGGATACTGTGTCCGGAGTCGTGGGACCAGACACTGCTCGACAGGACACAACACAACCGCAACAGGGTGAGTGACCACCAGGTACTGGGGGGACGGGGGAGATGGCCACAATGGCACACATGCACAAACAAGCAGGGCACAGTGCACACCCACAATGACCCTGGGTCCTCGCCCAGACCCACAGACTGTCACAATGTACAATGCCATGCTGTCTGAATGTCAACCTGTACCATGCGGCTACATACATGTGGACACATTGTAATACACCATCTCCCCTTCACATCGCAGGGGCACCGTCAACACCTCCCGCAGAGCAGTCACAGCCACTCTTCACTGATGACGAGGAGGAGAACACCAGCATTGACACCCAAACCATCCAAGAATTCATTGACCTCATCCGCCAGCAACCTCCAGGATCAGGGCAGCCCAGCTACATCGATGAGATCCCACCCACCACCCAAACCTCCCAGCAGGAGGCACCCACAGCCCCAGCACTCTCCCAAGACCCCCAGGACCAACAAATGGCCTTCCGTGTGCTGGAGGGCCAGAGGGAGACGGCCGAGCAGGTGCGGTGGGGTTCAACCTCATGGCTACCAAACTGGACGCCATCCTTGGGTGTCTATGTCCGCCCCATGGTCTCCAACGAGCCCTGACTGACATCGCTGGAGTCATGACATGGAGGGAGGAATACCTGTCCGCTCAGAGTTGGCACACATGCGGAGGCTCATGGAGGACATGGTGCGGATGGAGGCGGAAAAGATGGCAGCCACCGCTGCACATCAGCGAAATGTAGCTAGGATCTACTAGGCCCTGCATGTCTTCAGCATGGCATTGCTGCCACAATGCGTGGCGATGATGAATGCTGCTGCCCCCACACCATCCACATCTCCGCCCCCTGGTGTGTCAGTGCCTCCCAGTGTGGCAGGCATATCCACTCAGGCACCTGATGTGTCACTGCCACACAGTGCGGCCGACAATCCTCCTCCGGCCCCTGATGTGTCAGTGGCACACAGTGCCGCAGCAGGTACTGCAACACCCACAGGTGGGGCAGAGCACACATCTGGGGACGAGGACGTGGATGGTATTGAGATCAGAAGGAGGTACTAGCATTCATGTCCGCCACCTTGCCTGTTTCTGCTTGGTGCCGCACATGGCCTCAGGACCTACCACTGACCCCCGATACACTCCGATGCACTCACCTTGGACAGCGACATGGACTGCCACATCCTGTTTGACAACCATTGACACGGCGGACAGACTGCGGACTGTACCCTTCCCCATCCGCAGTACAGGTCATCCCCGGATGTACACTGGCTGGCCCTCCATGGGCCCATATTGTGTAGTGTGCTCGGCATTGCCCTGTACCGCTCCAGCTGCATGACTGCACTGGATGTGCAAATAAACATCCAGTGACGCACTGCTGTGTAATGTCTTACGTCATTCATGTATGGATGTGTGGATGAATGTGGGGACAGTGCCTTCCCTTGCGTCAATGATGTTCATCCTGTGGGATGCCAGTCAGAGGGTGCAACATTGCATTTTGTTTACCAGGTCCCGTGAACACTACAACAGGGACACACGCATCAGTCACTTCCTTGTCCGGACATGGACTGGACCACGCCCAGATCCCACGAGTCATTGTTGCAAGCCCTGCGCTGGTCTGGCGTACGGCAGGCCAGACCACTCCGCTTACACCCCAGGGGGGGCCTCATTGCTACCCGTCGCAGCTGTACTCGCTGGTGGTGTGCAGGTCACTGGTCTAGTTGTCAGCATGTCACAGCCACTCCCTGAGTGCATGTTTTCACACACACCACACCCATCCGGCACAGGCGTCACAGGCCATGTGACTCCGCCAATATAAGGGGCCGACGACGTCACATTCCCCTCTTCCGGTGGTGACTGGATGACGGACGCTCCACGGTTCGCACTCATATAGGGCCCATGAGTTGTTGCGCACAGGGTTAGTGGCATCCGAGGCCTTGAGTACGGCACGTGCCTACCACCACGTGGCGCAGACTGGGGTTGCACAGGGTTAGTGGCATCCGAGGCCTTGCGGACGGCACGGGCCTACCACCACGTGGTGCAGACTGGGGTTGCACAGGGTTAGTGGCATCTGAGGCCTTGAGTATGGCACGGGCCTACCACCACGTGGCACAGACTGGGGTTGCACAGGGTTAGTGGCATCCGAGGCCTTGCGGACGGCACAGGCCCCCCGCCACGGGACGGTGACTTTGGGTGCAGTGAGTCAGTGGCACCTTGAGCTGCTGAGCGGGTGTGCAGCCTGCGATGATGCCCCGTCCTGGCGGTCTGGACAGCTCAGGTTTTGTGTGCCCTGCTGGAGCGCAGTGTAGGCCAGAGCCAGCGGGCAGCACGGGCCTACCGCCCGTGGCGTCGCTTCCGGGATCCCAGAGTTGGTGGCACACATTGGGCTGAGCGGGTGTGCAGCCTGCGATGGTGCCGGGTGCACTGGTATGTCCTCTGCCATGGATTAATCAAGACCCAGCACCAAACGTGAGACCTGGTGGCCTGCGGAGCGGGGCTGCATGATGTGGAGGGTGCCATGTCCGCGGGCCCCGGGCTTGTGGCTTGCAGCAGCACGTGGTGGGACCTCCTGTCTAAGCGCCGGTGGCGGAAGGTGAGGATTGAGGCCTGGGTGTGCATGGGCGGGCAATCTCCGATGGGCGGCGGGAGGGGTTGGGGTGCCTCTACCTGGGTGTGCATGGGCGGACAGGCGATGTTGTCTTGTGCAGTGTGTGTACTGTGCCAGTCATGTCTCTGGGCTCTGTTTCAGCTGACGGCTCTGACTCAGATGTGTGACCTGGTGTCCTGCTATGCATACCGGTACGTGGTTGGGGACACACCGGAGGCAGCAGGTGAGCAGTGTGGCCTGGGTGCGCAGGGGCGGCACGTTCTCTCTCTCCTCTTCTCTCTCTCCCTCTCTTCCTCTCTCTCTCTCCTCTTCTCTCTCTCTCTCTCTCCCTTCCTCTCTCTCTCCTCTCCTCTTCTCTCTCTCTCTCCCTCTTCCTCTCTTCCTCTCTCTCTCCTTCCCTCTCTGCATCTCTCTCTCCTCTTCTCTCTCTCTCCCTCTCCCTCTCTTCCTCTCTCTCTCCTCTTCTCTCTCTCTCTCTCTCTCTCTCCCTCTCTTCCTCTCTCTCTCCCTCCCTCTCTTCCTCTCTCTCTCCTTCGCTCTCTCTCTGTCCTCTGATGTGCGCAGGACACACCTTCTCATCATGTTTTTTGTCTTACAGGCTGTGACCTACGTATTGTCCCGAGGGGAGCGGCCATGTGTCTTCATTTCATTTAGTTGTTCATTTTAATTAAAGTTTCATTTGTTGCTTCGAAAGTGAATGTGTGCTGCTCATTTCTGTGACGACACATGCATGTCACCAGTTGTGATTGTGCGGCATCAAGCGGAATATTTTGTACATGTTTAGGTGTGGCTGATGTGGCATGTCTTTGGTCGGGGGGTGCCAGGGAGGGGTGGTCCTGGGGGTGGTGGCGGTGGGTGTTGTGGCCCTCTTGGGTGTCCGGGCCGCATGATGAGTGGCTCCATGGCATCTGTTGCCCTTGGGTTGTGGCCCTGGGCTGTGCTCCCTTTTGTGGTGTTGGCTGCCGTCCGACTTTACACCAGGTCAGAGCAGGTGTACATTTCCTGGTGCTAACGCGCCTTATCGCCTGTTTTGTGTTTTTATGGTCGATGTGGCTGGTCGTTGTGAATGTTGAGGTGTGATGTTGTCACGCCTTATGGCACGGAAACGCCCACTCTGCATCTCATTAGCGATAGTTGCGAGGGTCCTCTGTGGCGATGTTTTTTGCGCCTGCTATCGCAGGTAAACTGGTGCTGTGGGCTGTTTACACCGGCTTGTGAATGGGAGGGTAAATTTATCACGACGTTGGCTGCGATAAAGTGCCGTTAATTTGGCGATAGCTCCTTGTGAATATACCCCAATGTTTTACTAGCTATATTGACGTGAGCGTAAGCAGATTCTGAGAGCGATTTGTGGTTAAAATTGGATCTTCCGTACCATTTTCCTGCTCTAATTACGCTTGGCATTCTTGTTCTTGTTTGTTTGGAATTAGACAATTGAAACACAGAAATTTGTAGCAAGGCGCCCTAAAATGCTTGTAGAAAAAAGCAAGTTTGCTTTAGAGAATGTATTTTTTTGCAAGGTCATATAACTATTGCATACAAAAATGCACAGTCCAACCCGTGTTTGCAAAATTCCATGAACATCGATTGCAATACATCACGTTCCATGAACATTCCATTAGTTAGAGCTTCAATAGTGAGTATCCCAGAAATAAACAATAAACAAAAAAAATGCATATTTACATTTCAAATTTAACCAAGCTTTGTTAGGACCAAAGGATAGTTAAATCATTACCCCCAAATACAGAAACTATGCACTGCCTTTGAAGAAGTCAGGGTGGGTCTACGAAGGAGGGGTGGAGGGGGACTGGGGTGGGGGAAGGGCACAGGTTGGGGAGAATTTGGGGAAAAAATAAAAAAAATGCACTCAGGCGCTTCAGATGCCCCAGAATTCGACATTCCCTGTTGATGCTTGTGCCTTCTATTACAAATATGGGGACAGAAGGCAATGGTATAGCATCCCCAATAAAAATACTGTCTTGGAATATAAATGGCCTGCGAGTAAAAGGGAGAAGAGCAAGACTGCTTCAGTATTTGAGAGACTCCCCTACACATATCATTATCTTGCACGACACCCACCAGACAAGGGAAGAGTGCACAGACTTGTTCCTCTCCAGAAAATGGATTCAGCGGGTGATTTGTGCTAGCCAGAATGTTAGTACTAAGAGGGTGGCAATTCTGATAAATTCTGATAAAAAAACATTCAAACACTTTTATTAAAGAAAGAGTCACTGATAAGGTGGGTAGATGGGTCGTTTTTAAGTTGAAAATTTATGGCTAAAATTACACCTTATTGGGATACTATGGACCCAACGTGGATGATATGGAGCCCCTTAGGGAAATGCTGCCAAATTTGCTGGACTTCTCCACCCCTGTTATAATGGCTGGAGATTTTAACCTAGCCTTGAATAATGTACTGGATAGGTCATCAAAAAATGGATTGATGGCTTCCCCAAAAATGTTATCATTAATCAAAAGCATGATGAGGCAGATGGGGCTTTGTCACATATGGAGGGAGAGGGCTAGGCTTAGACTGGGCTGTACAATAAAAAATATGGGCACCAATCCAGGGCCAATATTCTTATAATAGATCAGAACCTAAGGGAACAGATTCAAGAAATGAAACATGTGGGGGCTCATTTGTCAGACCATTTGGCAATCCTACTAGAGTTTAAACCAGCCTCAAGGGTGGAATTAAGGAGGTGGACTCTAGATCAGACTATACAGCTAGATAAGGAAATTGTCAATGTGCTTCGCTTAGAGACAGAAGAATTCTTCTGAATAAATGTAGATTCAGGTACTTTTGGTATACTGTGGGACACTTTTAAAGCGTTCTTTAGAGGCAAAATTACTGGCATACTATCTTTTAAGAGGAAAGCCTACAACAAAGATAACAACAATCTAGAGAGCGAACTAAGGAAGGTGGAAGGAGGCTTGACTCTCCAGAACCTTTACCCTAGGGATCTAAAAGCACTGCAGGAGACAATACAAGCTACAAAAGCAAAGTTGTGTGCTGTGCTGGAGAATATAGTCAGGAAGAGGTGGGAAGCTAGTAGAATAGCTAATTTTGAATATGGGGAGAGTTATGAGAAGCTGCTTGTTTGGAAAACAAAGTCAGATCTAGCAAGGAACTTGATCAAAGAAATAAAGTGTCGCAATTCTGGAGAGACTCTAAGAAGTAGTAGGGAGATCAAAGACACGTTTTAGGAATTTTTCAAAGACTTATACACAGAAAACCTAGTGACCACAGAAGAGTTAGTGAGGGACTGGATTGAGGGAGATGAGCTAGGTAAAATCAGTAATGATAATATGACCCAACTTAACAGCAATATTGAACTTTATGAGGTCAAACAGGCAATTAGGTCTTGGAAAGCAGGAAAGGCGGCTTTGCTGGACGGTTTGCCCCTTGAATTATATAAAGCCCTGGGTGTTATAATACTGCCTATAATGACCAGACTCTTTGGGGAGATTTTTGAGGGTCACCTGTACCCTCCTCGTGGAATGAAGCAGTTGTCACTTTAATCCTCAAACCCGGGGTAAGCCCTAATTGTTGTGAGTCGTACAGACCCATCTCACTCCTCAACTTCGATAGTAAAGTCTTTACAAAAATCCTGCTGAAAGGTTGAATGGAGTGATTGGTGGCCTCCTACATGAGGATGGATCCAAAGGGCTTTTTAAGAAGGAGGATGCTACATGAGTTGACCTATGGCCTCATAAGCTCTATAGATTTGGCAACCGTGCATAAAGTCCTGCTATCAGTAGTGACTTTTGATGCTACAAAAGCATTCGATAATGTAAACTGGACCTATTTACAAACTATCCTAAATCATTATAATTTTGGGGGCAACTTTTGCAGGACAGTGCATTTAATTTATCCAAATCCCTCCGCCAGAATTTTGTTAGGTGGAAATCTCACCACAGCTTTTAAAATATCCAGGGAAGCAAGGATGTCCGCTTCTCCCTTACTATTCAATTTGTATATCGAACCATTGGCGTGTAAAATTAGGAAGTGTAACTCTATAACTACATTTAGATACAATAGTTGTGAAAAAAAGATCTCCTTGTACGCGGATGACCTTATAGTCTATGCATCAGGTTTGCAGGCCGTCCTACCGATTATTTAGCAACTGACCTCAGATGTTGGCCAGGTGGTGGGATACTCTGTCAATAATGTCAAGACCGAAATTATGGTTTGGAACATGCTGAGAGAAAATGGCTTAATTAAGGATGAATTAAGGAAGAAGGGAGTCACCCCAGTATCTAAAAAAGGGACGGGGTACAACTACGGCAAAGACACAAGTGTCCCTATATTCTAAAAACAGGAGGACAAATACCTCACCCTGGACCGAGTGTCTATTACGATGTGTGCTTATAAAATATCAATGGAGCTGTTCACTAAAAAAGACAATTGTCTAGCTGAAAAACAGTTATCAATCTGTATCCTTATACAGTATAATCCCAGAAATTTCTATGTTAAAACACAAAAACTGGTTAAAAATGTTTTATTAAAAATTATTTTGTAACATATTCATACAATTAAACAATAAAAACATTACTCTACCTCCCACTATAGGTTACAATCTCATTTCATTACACATATATAAAATCATAATCTCATTTCATTACACATATAGATAAAAACTCTAAAAACAGTCGACGCAGCGTTTCGGTGACACCTCAATGTTTTCACCTTCCTCAGGACTACAAAAGTTTTCATCAGATCTTTTAATAACAGTTGTAAATTCTTTCTAACTGTCCGTTAGAGCCACCATACTATTCGGGGTGCAGGAGTTGTTATAAAAACTCGACACTGTCTCCGTCTATTCAGATCAAACAATATGCCGTCCGGTATAAGTCGCTTTAATTTAGAAAAACAGGAATCGACGTTTTAAACATTGATGATGCCTTTTTATATTGAGGTTCGTTTGTCGACCTTAAGCGCTTTAGGCAATCGGATCGGGAAATAGCGGCCTCCTTGCTCTAACGGACTTCAGGCGTGTAAAATTAGGAAGTGTAACTCTATAACTACATTTAGATACAATAGTTGTGAAAAAAAGATCTCCTTGTACGCGGATGACCTTATAGTCTATGCATCAGGTTTGCAGGCCGTCCTACCGATTATTTAGCAACTGACCTCAGATGTTGGCCAGGTGGTGGGATACTCTGTCAATAATGTCAAGACCGAAATTATGGTTTGGAACATGCTGAGAGAAAATGGCTTAATTAAGGATGAAACAAGGTATTTAGGCCTAAAAAGCATGCTGACATTAAGAAGCTCCCAGAAGTAAATTTTATAAAAATGTTATGACAGAGGCGTGGAAAATGATGAAGGGTTGGGCCCAAGATGAGTATCCGACCCAAATTCACATTCCTATTTAACACAGTCCTTCTGAGTTTTAAGAAGAAGTGGTTTCCTAGGTTTCAGGATAAGATTAAAAGATGTATTTGACCCTCAAAGTGTGCATGTAAGAAAGTGGCTCTGTATATACTGCACCAAAGTGAGGTACAGTGTGTACAGAGTCCAGCAGTCCCCAGAGGTTTGGCAGAGGTTAAAGTTAGATAGAATCTTACTCTCTAAAGTGGTAGCTTGGTCGAGCAGTAAGGCAGTATCAGAGGACAGTGTAAAGCATTTGATGTACACACTCAGTCAGCAAATTAATACACACACTCAAGAACTGAACTCTAGGCCAATTGTTTTGTATAAAAATATACTGTTGTTTTATTTCTAGAACCAAGCAAGCCTGGTACAGGTACGCATAAAAATACTTTTCAGTAGTAAATTACTTGTATGAACACAGTTAAAAATTGCAGTGTAACTTGTACTGGTTTTGGTTACAGTTTTAAGTAAGCAGTTTGCAACACATTGCAGGTATAGTACATTCAATTGAACGGGCTTTTTAAGTAAAATGCAGTTAATTACTTTTCAGATTACTTTTGCTAACACAGGACTGGATCCTAGATTCAGCCCTGGGACATTTCCTGAAAACAGGTGAGTAAATGCGTTTTGGTTAAAGGTACGATTTTAAAGAATATTATTGCATTTTAAAAGTTGACACTTAGAAACGTTTTCACCTAGAGCCACCAATGTTATCCTATGGAAGGAAATTCAATTTGCAGGTAAGTTACTTTAACGTTACTTTTGTAATCCAGTGCTGGACTCCTAGATTCAGCACTGGGACATTTACTTAAAACATGTAAGTAATTACGTTTTTGTAATTTGTACGATTTTTAACCCGTTTGTTGCGCCCGTCGGCCAACGGCCGTCGCGAGCACTACCTCGGTAGTGCTGCGCACGTCCGTTGGCCGACGCGGCCCCGCCCACTGAATGGAACGCCCCGCACCTTGGAGGAATTGCCGCCGCGGTAAACGGGTTAAAGAATATTATTGCATTTCAAAAGTTGACACTTAGAAACTTTTTCACATAGAATCACCAACGTTATCCTATGGGAGGAAATTCACTTAGCAGGTAAGTTAGGTTATCAATACTTTTTCTTACTCAGTGCTGGATCCTATATTCAGCACTGGGACATTTCCTGAAAACAGTTGAGAAAATGCGTTTTGGTTATTCGGCTGATTTTTAAGGAATATTTGTAGTTTTCAAAAGTCGACACTTAGAAACTTTTTGGAAGAAAAAGTGTCAATGTTATCCTATGAGGAAAAATGAGTTACCGGTTTTGAGGTAAGTAATCGGTCTTTTGAGTTAGGGTTCTGGGGTTAGACTCAGGGCTCTCCCAGGGTCAGTGATGCACTGTTGTTGCCCCCTCAGCGGCACTAGGGCAGCCGGGTGCAGAGTGTTGAGACCCAATGTTATCCTATGGAGGATAGGGGGACTCCGGTTGGTGGCTGCTGGCAAGCAGGCCACGGGGTTGTGGGAGCAAAGCTCCTAGGGTTAAGCTCAGGGCACGTTGGGGACCAAGTTAGCACCAAAGGGGCACCCTCAGCGGCACTAGGGCGGCCGGGTGAAGGGTGCTGTTTTGAGGTCGGGTGCCCTGTTGATTTCAATGGAGATTCTCCGGAACAAAGATACACTGCAGGCTCGGGGACGAGGATCTTCCAGGAGCTACCAGTACTTCGAGGGGTAAGTATGATGTAGAGGGTTGGTTGGGCACCGTTGGTTTGGGCACACAAGGCCGTGGGGCGTCGGGTGCAGGGGTGCCTTGGGACGTCGGATTTTCTTACCCGCTCTGGTCGCAGTAGGGGGGGTCCTCTGGATTGAGGCTGCAGGCGTCGTCAGGAGGCTGGAGGCAGGTCAGGGGTCGCCGGATCTTAGGTCAGGATCGCCGGGGGGACCTCCTCTGGGTATTTGCCCGCTCGAGCTTGGGCCGGATTCGGCGGGTGCTGTGTGCAGGATTTGCGGTTACTGGCTGGCACCAGAAGTTGCAGTTCAAACACGTCCGGTGTTCACGGGAGAAACAGCTTGGAAAGTGAAGGCAGGCAGGTCCTCTGGGGTTTTTGAGGTTGCTGGCCGCTGGACACGCCGGGGTTTTGCAGGAGCAGGTTCGAGGGGAGACAGGCCTGTAGGGCTGGGGCCAAGTCAGTGGGCGTCATCCTCTTGTTAGCTCTGCACGGCTTCTCGTCCTTCTTCTTCTTCTTCCTTTTCTTGTTGTTGCTGGATCTGAGGAAGGAAGGGCAGGGACCAATGGGTCCCTTCCCTGGGGTGGGTACACCCCCTACTCTGCCACTCTCCAGTGGGAGGGGGCAGGAGCCTGTCCTTGGTTGGCTGGGTCCCCCCATCCTCAAGATGGTGGGGACTCGAGGTTGTGCTTCACCTCACCTCCCCCACCTTAGGGGTGGAGTTGGCAGAGGTGGGCACACCTCTCTTCCTCACTTTGTTTTTCCCGCCGGGTCTCCTGCCCAAAGTGGGGGGGTAGAACCAGTGGGGACCAGTTGCTGAGTACAGCAAGTGGTCTGGAGAGGCTCACAAAGGCGGTATGCCTTTGAAGCTTCTCCTTCGTGAACCCTGCCCATCCTGGGGGAGGAGGCTTGGCACCTCGTCCCAGGATGTGCATTGTTTCAGGCCCCGAGAGCGGCAAGCTCCTGACCCAGGGGTCCAGAAACATGTCTGGTGGTGGCAGCCTCGGCAGCCACTCAGTCAGGTCACTGGGAGTTGGTCGAGTTTCAGGGGGCATCTCTAAGATGCCCTCTGTTGTGCATTTTACATTAAATCCCACACTGGCATCAGTGTGGGTTTAATGTGCTGAGAAGTTTGATACCAAACTTCCCAGTCTTCAGTGTAGCCATTATGGTGCTGTGGAGTTCGTAATGACAAACTCCCAGCACCATATACTTTTAATGGCAGCACTGCACTTACAGTGCCCAGGAATGGACCTGGGCACTGTAGGGGTACAGGGCTCATGCACTTGTACCCTCACCACTGGCATAGGGCACCAAGCTAGAGGGGTGACTGATGTATGCCAGGGCAGTGGTTTGTGGGCATGGCACACAGGGATGTGTGCCATGTCGACTCTTCACTTTGATCTGCACCAAGACACGCAGCCTGCAAAGGCAGTGTGTGAGTGTCAGGGTACAGGGCCTCTTAGAGGCCTTCTCTGCTCACAGTGCCCTGGGTACCTGTGGTACCATTTACCAGGGGCTGACATGTGGCCAGAGATGCCAATGGGGTTAGTTTTGGGGAAAGAACACAGGCCCTGGGAACCTGATTGGCAGGGACCCAGGGCACACCAGGAAAAAGTGCATCAGTAGTCTGGCAAAAAGTGGGGGGGTTACTGCAACAGAAACCCACTTTCCTACAGTGCATGAATAGCCTCAAAGAAGCTTCGAAGAAGAAGAGATAAGGGGGGGTTTGATGCATCCAGACTTCAAAATGAATGCATCAGCTTTCCAACTAAACCCAAACTTTGGAGTGGTGCACCACTCGATAGTGAAGGTAGTTTGTCAATAAGTCATATAGTCTTGTTAAAGTCTTAGTGATTCCTTTATTTTCATACAAAAAATTGCCAGCCAACGCGTTTCGTTCATATACAATGAACTTCTTCAGGGCGTGGAGTGATGTACAGTCCTGGGAGAGAATTTAGACATGTACAGTAATGCTGCGTGGGCCTCCTTGATAAGGGCCAGCATGCGATGAATCTGTAATCGAACTGGAAGCAGCCGTCAGCTCCGTTTGGTAGTCATTATCTGCATCGCAGTTGGCACCCAACGACGGCAGGTGCTAGAGTAGCTTGTGCATACTCAGCCGGATTCATTGTTGAAACAAACACAAAGGGAACACAGCAGGGGTGTGCGGTCACTGTGTCCGCCGTTGCCCGTAACCGTACTCAGCTTTCCAACTAAAGAATGGGAGAATGCTGCTAAATAGCCCATATAGTTCCGAATGGGTATATTATAAAAGGTCATGCTAAAAGATGTTTGGAGTGGGGAGGCCCACTTCCTTTACAAATACGAAATTCGGTGACCCTACGTCTTGCTAAAAGGTGAGACTAAATGTAATAAAAGCAATGGCTGAACTATGGTATCATAGTAGGAAGGCAACAAGACTCACCTATTATAGCAAATATGCTCCTATATGGGACTCTCCGGGCTCTCCAGAATGTGTCATGTATAAATTGTCACTTCTCATAAAAAGAGCGGATATCTAGAGGTGGGGCCAGCTTTTTCAGGACAGCAGGATTCTATCTTGGGATGAGCTGTATGTGATGGCAGATGGGAATATATCCAAATTTAAGTATTTACTACTTAAGAGTTGGTCCCAGAGCTTGGTGGTGGAGAAAGGGAGCTACAATGAACTGGAAGAAACTTTAATCAACAGAAGGCTAAAGAGGATGGAAGGTTTGAGATGTTACTGGTTATTGTTGGATCTGATGGATGGAGAGTTTACGCTGCCGGAGGAACTGTGGGGAGGATGCTTGCTGGGGATGCAGTTAAAAGATTTAAGGCAGGTATCTATGAGCTTATTCTACAGTACTGTAAAACCCACTAGTTTGAGGAGGAACCATCTTGTTTCCCTCCACAGAGCCTACTGGACGCCATATAGAATATCAAAGATGGGAAAAGGAGGTGCCACAAATTGCACAAAATGTGGGATAGAATAGGCAAAAGATGGTCATGTGTTTGTGGAGTGCCCCAGGATTCACAGCTTCTGGAAAAGTGTGAGTGAGGCCTTGAGCAGCATGCTGCGCATTAACATTAAGGTAAGACTCCCTTTGGTTATTTGTGGGACTTTGGAAGGCGAGTTGAAGCTGAGTAAAGATGGAATTAAACTGTTATTGTATTTGATCCTTCTAGTCCAAAGGGAAATCTGTAGAATGTGGGTGAGTGCTTTCATTTAATATATGTTGAATGGCTTATCTCAATTACATATAACTTAAAAATGGATGCTACAGACTTGTCTGTCAGAAGGTAAACATTCTGGCTACCACTATTCAGCTGGTTAGAGGGTAATGTCGCGGTACAATAGTATGAAGCTGTGGGTGAAACAAGATCTGACATAAAGACTGTTCTATGATTACACCCAAAGTTGATATAATACTTCATTCCCTGGTGGAAAAACCAGGGCATACTGAAGAACAAGCAAACTTTTCTGCTCTATCATGGTTCCCTACAAGATGAGGGCGGTAGAAAGACAGTGGGCCTGATTTAGATCTTCGTGGACGGGTTACTCCATCACAACGGTGTCAGATACCCCAATACCATTATATTCTATGGGATCTATATTTTGGCGGGCAGGATATCCGTCACCATAGTGACAGAGTAATCCGTCTGCCAAGATCTAAATCAGCCCCAGAATCTTTGGGCAATAAGCCTGAGGTGAATGAGGACCAAAATGAGAAACCATGCATATTTACATTTCCAAATTTAACCAAGGTTTGTTAGGAACAAGGGATAGTTAAATCTTTACCCCCAAATTCAGAAACTATGCACTGGCGAAAAACAGATGAAGTTTTGAGACTTTGCCAGACTATACCAATGCAATGTTTTCCAGTGCTTGCCCACAAAACTTTAGTATTTTCTTGCCACAGAATATCAGATAATTAATTGGCCTTCCACTTCTAGGTTTTCCTTTTTGCACACATTGTATATTTCGCCAAAGACAACAGAATATTTGCAGAGTGCTTGAAAAACAAAATTAGATTTGATGTATTTTAAGTCACAGAGTCACAGAGTACAGGAAAGCCAGCAATTACGTATTTTCTAGAACATTTGTCCCTTGAATGCTCCTCTGGAATATTACATCATTCTCATTAAAGGGGAACAAAACAGTCACAATGGTGGTCATTATTGCACTCTAGGCTTTCAATGGAAGACCGTAGTTATACCTCCAAAGCGATGACTAAAATGTCCCGGGAGAGCTAACCATCTGTATGCACTCATTCTGTTGTTTAACATCCAGCTCTAGATATTATTTTTTTTATTAAAATAGAAAAAGAGTCAGATCCCACTTTCCTTGTTAAGAAAATGTTATTTGATTCACCAAGAATGTATAATACACCTAAAGTAGATCAGAAATGTGTACTTCAAAACTCTGGGGGAACAAGTTATGACTACTTCACTCCATTCACAGATGGTCAGCTCAGTGGTCTTTTCCTACAAAATGATTCTCCGCAGGTACCATGGGGTACAACGCATGATCAAAAAAGGCATTTCACATCCCATGCTAGCTTAGCTCACAATCCCATTAACAGACCTCTTTGAAGCTGCTTTAAAATGTATAAACGCCCAAAGTAACAAATTATCTTTTGAGCTGAAATAGACAAGACACTAACAAAACACTAGAAAGGGTAGGTAGTTCTTTACGTAAAGAAATACTCCACTTTGCGGAATGCTTTACATATGTAGGATGCAGATCCCTCAGTAGCACTAAATGCTGATATGTGGCCCATCCAGATCTCTCACTGTGGGCAAGTGTTTGTCTGGATGCCAGAAGGGAGGGGGGTACATTAAAATTGTATTACAAATAGGACACACACTATAGTTTTGTTAAACTTGGATCCTATTGTATGCAATGTTAAAATTGGAAGAGAATGGTTTAAAATGTGATCTTAGGACATCTACCTCATCTCTATAAAAGGTCAACGTGTTTCTGCCATTCACAATGTGTGATTCCTTCATATGACTTTAATCTGAACCATAATGACCCTTTTGTTATTCTGTCTAGCCCATTACACCCTATCTTGTCTTGAAAAAGGTATGGAGGGGGGGTGAGAAAAATACATGTGATTATCTTGTACTCAGGAAACTGTCCTAAAAAGGAAATGCTTTTATCTGCAGGTGACTGGAGTTTGGAGCCACCTGCCTCACAGCTGTTCCACAGGCAGGGTCTGCAATCCAATGTTCTTCTGCCAGTGCATGTAATAGGAAGCCTCCCAGTTTCTGCTCGAAACTAGAGAAGGCCAACGATTTGTGGTTTTATTAATACCATTATGAAGTTTTCTTTAGTGATTTGGAGAATCTCCTTTGCATCGGACAGTCAATTTTGGTAGGTAACATAGGAGCAACTTAGTGAATTCATGCCAGTGGCATCTAAGAGAGGTTACACTTCTCAAGCCACCTAAATGTATCTGGTTCATTATTGGAGTTCTTCTGAAAACTCACTAAAAAACTCACCCCATCTCCTTGAGGCGGTAAGAGACTTCTTGGTTCACCCTGCCCAAAGACTTGCCTTAGTATAAAGCTCAGGTATAATGTGGAATTCCTCAAAACATTATTAGACAGGCACCCTTGGTCAGTCACACATGAAGGTGGAATGAGGCCAAGCACTCCCTCTATAGCTCTAATACTCTAGACACTCAATATAGTCTAGACACATGTATAATATTTTCAGAAATTTTGGCTGGTCTAGGGCCATTCCCAGTTTATGAGACCACCAGCCATGAACCGGGAAACCTAGGTTAATCTCAAGCCTCTATTGCCTCCATACATTTGTATCCATGTACTCACTATTCTTAAATAGTAATTATTTCTTAAAGATTTTTACTATCACTTTACTGGATTTTTCTCTCCCCTCTTAAGAGGTTATTTTAATCAAACAGTTTTTCATGCCTATTTTGACATGCCTGATCTTCCATGTTCCATACTCTTATTTAAAGTTATCATAATACATTTCACCAGAGATTCAAACAGTGCACTGACCTTTGCATGGCTTATTAATTATTTATCGTTCAACATATACAATGCTTCAGGTAGAGAGCACACAACATGCTGCTTTAAACCATTTACTTCAAAGTTGTGTTCCGGGTGATTTTGCTATTTTTCACCCTGTTTTCCGGCTGAAGGAAACAGACTAACAGCAGTATTACAGTAAATCGGATGTGTATATACATTAACCCTGGGCGGTGAACTACGCTACGCTCGCGGAGCTTGCGAAGTTTCGGTAACTTCGCGATTCACGTAGAACGCGAAGTTACCGTGCACTACGCAATTTGCGGCGTAGCGTAGCTGTTTTTCTTCTTCGCGCGCTCAATATACGTTCTCGTGCGCGCGGTAACGACCTACCGTGATTCTGCGTTCGCCGACGCGACTTCCTATCCGTTCGCGGGCGCCACGAGATTTGGAATCCGGCCGCACGATCCCGCGAGAGTGTGCGAACGCGAACACGTCATTCGGACGCGCGATCTGACTTCCGGCGGCAGTGTTGGTAAGATCGTGATCCCGAACACGAAGAAACTACAATCTGGCAAAGAATATCTCTCGAGCATCATAAAACCTTCTCGAAAATGATGGTTTTGCTCCAAAAAACTCCTCAGATTGTGATTTGGCTGTAGTTTTTTGTGCAAGGAGTCCTTTTTCTTTTTTTACTTTTTTTACCAAGAGGAAGGAAGTGCCCCTGATTCTCAAACTTCCTGTTCCTGTCCAGCAGGCTCCTCCCAGTGCTTTGTCCATGTGCTGTTCACTTTCATTTGGATTTGGAGCTGGAAGGATCACTTTTGTGTCTGTCTGCTGCATCATATCATTGGATTGGATTTGAGGACTCTTGGATTTGAGATTTTACAAGTAAGTTGGAGAATTGGTGTACTTGTTTGTTTGATTGGGGCTTGTTTGTACCTAATTTTTTGGGGGGATTTCCATAGTTTTTAAAATTTATTGTTGTGGCCTGTAGTTTCGGCAGGGGCCTAGTTGTTTTTCTTTGATTGGAATTTCAGCCAGTAGGCCCAGACTAGAGCCAGAGGTACCCATGGGTGCATGTTTCTGTGGTGTCTGTTGAATTTAAACATCATGTAGGGCATGCATGGATGGCATTGGATTGAATTGGTAAATGTGGTTTTTGGGGTGTATTTCACTTTTTGGGTGTAATATATACCTTTGTTGGATGTGTGTGTGTGCTTGTTGTGTAACTTTCCAACCTTTCGTAGCCCTGTGGATTTTCGTTTTGCAATTTTGTATTAAAGCTGTGTTGTTTAGCACTGCAGGCCTCCTTTGTCTGGTCATATTTATTATTATAGGCCTGCTTGAGTTCATTGTTTTCCATGGCCTGTTGTGACTGTGAGTGACCACGTGGCTTGGGGCCATTTTGTGGGGGTACTTTAGTAGTGTGCTGCTTTTTCCATATAGGCCTGCATGTCTTTTCTTTGTTCCCCTTGGCTTATGCTTGTTGTGAACTTGTAGGTGGCCTGGTCATGTGGTGGCGGCTATTTTGTGGGACCAGCCACTGTGCTTTTGCCATAGGCCTCCAAGCTTGCGGCCTAGTCTGCCAATAGGCACAGAGGTAGTCATCCTCATGGGTGCATAAAAACTGTTTCTGTGTTGTCTGTTGAATTGTAACATAATTTAAGCCATGGATGGCATTGGATTGATTTGCAAAATATGGGTTTTGGGGTGGTATTTCAGTTTTTGGGTGCTTGTTAAATAAATAGGCCTTTTCAGCCAGTAGGTAACCCTGGGCGTTCAGCTCGCGGACTTTGGGCAACTCCGCACTGCGCGACAACGCAGACTTACACTTTTTATCTTCTTCGCGCGCTCAATATACGTTTTCGCGTGCGCGATAACGACTTTTTGTGACGATCACGATGCCGAACACGCAGAATTTACAATCTGGCGAAGAATATCTCTCGAGCAGCATAAAACCTTCTCGGAAATGATGATTTAGTTCATTTTGAACAAAAAACTCCTCAGGTTGTCATTTAGATGTAGTTTGGTGAGCAAGGAGTCACTTTTTTTTTGTTTTACAATTTTTTTCAACAGGAAGGAAGTTGCCCAGAGTCTCCAACTGCCTGGTCTGACTCCTGTCCACTCCTTTGTCTTCACTTTCTTGTTATTTTGGGTGGCCTGGCCATGTGGGTGGTGGCCATTTTGTAAAGCCAGGCATTGTGCTTTTGCCATAGGCCTGCATTGTCTGTCTTGTGTTCCTTTTCTTGTTGTTGTGGGTGGCCTGGCCATGTGGTGGCGGCCATTTTGTGGGACCAGCCACTGTGCTTTTGCCATAGGCCTCCAAGCTTGCGGCCTAGTCTGCCAGTAGGCCCGGAGGTAGTCATCCTCATGGGTGCATGAAACTGTTTCTGTGTTGTCTGTTGAATTGTAACATAATTTAGGCCATGGATGGCATTGGATTGCTTTGCAAAATGTGGGGTTTGGGGTGGTATTTCAGTTTTTGGGTGTTTGTTAAATAAATAGGCCTTTTCAGCCTTTAGGTAACCCTGGGCATTCAGCTCGCAGACTTTGGGCAACTCCGCACTGCGCCACAACGCGGACTTACACTTTTTATCTTCTTCGCGCGCTCAATATACGTTTTCGCGCGCGCGATAACGACTTTTTGTGACGATCGCGATGCCGAACACGCAGAATTTACAATCTGGCGAAGAATATCTCTCGAGCAGCATAAAACCTTCTCGAAAATGATGATTTAGTTCATTTTGCACAAAAAACTCCTCAGGTTGTCATTTAGATGTAGTTTGGTGAGCAAGGAGTCACTTTTTTTTTGTTTTACAATTTTTTTCAACAGGAAGGAAGTTGTTGGGTGGCCTGGCCATGTGGTGGCGGCCATTTTGTGGGACCAGCCACTGTGCTTTTGCCATAGGCCTCCAAGCTTGCGGCCTAGTCTGCCAGTAGGCCCAGAGATAGTCATCATGGGGGCATAAAAACTGTTTCTGTGTTGTCTGTGGAATTTTGACATCATTTAGGCCATGGATGGCATTGAATTGAATTGCAAAATGTGTTTTTTTTGGAGGGTCTATTTCACTTTTTGGGTGTGTTAAATAAATGCCTTTTTTGCGTGTGTAATTATAATTATGTGTTGTTGTAGTGGTTGTCTAACTTTCAAAAGTGTTTTTAGCCACGTGGATTTTAGTTTTTGCATTAAAGCTGTGTGTGTTTTATAAGGCATCCTTTGTCTGCCCATATATAGGCCTGCTTGAGTTCATTGTTTGCCGTGCCTTGTGCCTGTAAGTCAACATGTTGCTGGGGGCCATTTTGTGGTGGTAGTTAGTAGTGTGCTGTTTTTGCCACATAGGCCTGCGTGTCTTTCCATTGTTCCTCTTGTCTTACTGCTTCCAAATCCATCCCCATTGCCAGCTGCAGCTCCCTGATGCTGCTACATACATCCCACGTGATGCACAAATTTAGGCCAAACATGCTCCACTACATTTTAGTTTTTGTTCTTTACTATTCTTATTCTTCCAGAGTGTACACACTAGCACTACACAGTAGCCAGGAAAGCCCTGGCCTTGTTGTCAACATCTCATAAATGGCTACACTGTGTGTTGTTGTTCACCGAGTTTCTAAAATTTAATAATTGAGGCCACCACACACTAAGTTCTATATTATATTTGTTTGATTTGTGCTATGTTTGACTGATGTTCTGGCTTTTATGCTTTTAGGTGCACAAAGACTGAGGAGGAGGTGTGTCTCTCATCATTTCCCGTTGCACTGCCAGACAGACATCCTGCTGCTGTACACACAACACAACGTGACGTGTGACCTGACCAGACATCTCTGCAACTGAGTGCTGCTGACATCTGAAGAAGATGGGCCCAAAGAAAGCAGGTACCAGGTCCTCCAGTACCAAGAAAGTTGCTATTGAGAAGAAGAAGGAACAGAAGAAGGAAGTGACACTTAAGTCTGGTGTGCCGGCCAATACCTTTTTGGGCAAAAAAATTACGCCTGCAGCAGCGGTGTCCGGGGGCAAGCTGGGGGCAGCACCTCCGCATCAGTGGGCCCAACCCACCAACCCAGGCCCAAGCACATGAGTGTGGAAGAGGTAGCCAGCCTAATGGTGGAAAGCAGTGATGCTGAGCCTGAGATAAACTTATCGCTATCTCAAAGTAGTACCCAATCAACGCAGGAGGAAACACAGCAGATAAGTGGTCAACAACAACAGCCGCAACCACCGCCCGCAATAGTAGTTGTTGTTCCTCCTGAAGTAGGGGCAGTTCAGGAAATTGAGCCTCATGCAGAGGTAGAAGAAGAAGCCACTCATTCAGAAGATCCATTGTCTTCCAAATCTCCAGCAAGGAAAAGGAGGGGTAGTCCATCAAGTTCTTCGCCAAGCCCCCTTCTGATGATCTAGATGCCACTTGGAAGCCACAAACTGAGTCTGAGAGGGAGCCACGTTCCAAGACCAAGCTAGGGAAAAGGAAGGTTCCAGAAAGCCTTACACTTATGGAGGTCGATGTAGAACAGCAGGATGATGATGATGAGCCAGTCATCATGAACATCACTCCCGGCCCCGAGGAGATGGAGACCAACATTATTACCCTATCCAAAATCGCTGCGAGGGATGTAGCACGCATACCTCCACAGGTAACACCAACACGACCTACAGCTTCCATATTTGCATTAGCAAAGGCCCGGCAGCGACCTACATCCAGCACAACCACCACCTCAGTAGGAGTAGGTAGTGGTACAGCAGCACAGAGTCAAATTCAACACACACCCTCCAGTTCATCCGGCATTGGAAGTGGCACCTCCAGCAAGAGGCCAAAGTTAAGCTCCCCAGTTTGGGACTTCTTTACGGTTAGCGAAAAGGAGGAGAACATTGCTATATGCTCCATTTGTAATAGCTCTGTTAGTCGTGGTAAGCTTGGTACAAACTATGGTACCGGAGGCCAAATGACCCATCTGAAAAAACACCACTTGATCAGCTGGGAGGACCACCTTCGCGGCATAAAAAAAAATGCAACCATTGGTGATCCGATCACGGTGGAAGAGGAACGACAGGGAGACATTCTCTCTGGTAGTGGTACACAAGGTGTCCCTGACCCCAGCAGTGCAGTGTTAACGTCGCCCACATCTTCAGCAACATCTCAGTGGCACAAGAGTAAGAGTCAGCCTGAGACACCAAGGAGTACCAGGTCCGCAACCCCAAAAAGTGCGTTGTTGAGCCTAAGAGAAAGGAAAACCATGCAGCCTACCATTATCAGCATGTTTGGGGGGAGGGGCAGTACGAACGCAACCACCCAATAGCACGTTTGTACAATGCGAAGCTGGCTAAAATGTTAGCACTGGACCTTCTCCCTTTTTCTTTTGTTGAAGGGGTGGGTTTTCTGGAATTTGTGTCAACCATCTGCCCAAAATGGCATGTTCCCAGCCGCTACTATTTTGCCAGAGTTGCTGTTCCGGCACTACATCACGACGTGCTGGAATTGCTTGGAAAAGCCTTGAAGCAGAGTGCTGTTCACAGTATCCACCTGACAACAGACATGTGGACCAGTTGCCAAGCCACAGATTACATGTGCATCACTGCACACTGGATCTCTTTTGCGGGGGTTAGAGAACAGATATCTGCTGGTGTTGACGCTGCTGAGATTTTTCATGCCACTCGCAAACATGCAACTGTAGCCATGTTTGCCATGGAGAAATCTCATACTGCTGCAAACATTTTGGAAGAGTTTAACACCAAGGTCTTTGAGTGGCTGCGCCCAAGAGGGCTTATGATTGGTTTTGTTGCCACGGACAACGGCAGTAATGTAGTTAAGGCCATGGGCAATGGTGGCTATTTCAGGGTCCCGTGTTTGGCACACTGCATTAACATTGTTGTTCAAGACTTTTTGAAAAATGAATCCAAAGTCAGCAACTTACTGGCCACCTGCAGAAGAATATGCACACATTTCAGCCATTCTTTTAAAGCCCGGAAGCAGCTGAGGGTCATTCAACGTGAGCATAAAATGCCAGTCAAAGCGCTCATCCAGGAGGTGCCAACACGTTGGAACTCAACTTATTACATGCTTGATCGTCTGTTTGAACTGTACATACCACTCAATGCTTATGTCATGCAAAGATTAGGGGAACCTACTGTGAGAGGCATGACCGTTGAGATGGGTCAATGGGACCTCATTAAATGCCTGACTGAGATGCTACTTCCTTTTGAGATCTTCACACGTGAAGTCAGCAGGGAGGACTGTACTATGGGCCAAGCTATCCCATTGTTGCACATGCTAGAGCAACAGCTGAAGGAGGTGTCTGAAACGTACGCAGGTGTGGATGACAAACAAGACGCATATCATTTGGCGGAGACCTTAGCCGCTCGCTTATCTGAAAATACAAGGATTCAAAATAACATTTTGTCACATCCACATTACATTAGTGCCACAATTTTGGATCCACGGTACAAAGTATTTCTGAACAGCAAGGCAGTAATTCCTTTTTCGGAAGTGGATGTTGCCAACTACAAAACTTTGATAGCTAAGGAAGCCACTATTTTCGAAAACGAACGGCTGTTAATTACAGGCCCCCCACCCCAGGCCATAACAAGTACTACAGGGCATCCAGAGTCAAGTTCTACTTCGGAGCCTGAGGGCAGTGCGTTTGCCTCCCAGCAGTCACCTACACCAACAATAACATCAACAACAGCAAGAACAGGATCATCCACAGTACAATCTGCAACTGATTGGTTTCTACGGCAGGGGTATGGTAAGTCCAGCGCTGATGCAAAGGCAAAAGAGGCCGAGCACATCGGAGCACCCCTGAACATTGAGCGGACGGTCCAGGCCTATCTGGATGACCCAACAGAGGTCTTCATGGATCGAAACCCATTGGTGTATTGGTATGGGAAAAGAAGCCAATGGACAGTGCTCAGCAGGCTGGCGATAAAGTATCTGGCTTCCCCTGTCGCAAGTGTCTCTTCTGAGCGTGTTTTCAGTGCTGCTGGTGCCATTGTAACTTCGAAAAGGACCAGTCTCTCGCCCAAAAGCGTGGAGAGGTTAACCATGATCAAAATGAATCAGCACTTTATACCACCGGATTACAAAATACGTGAATCACAGCAGGAAGAGGAGAGCGACTTGGATGACGTAAATAGTGCGTTACAGGACCTACTTCTGTCCGAACCACCAGAGTTTGAGGACGAGCTCCTCTTCCCTGACAACTAGGCTTTCAAATTGTTACTTTCTTCCTTCCTTTATGTGTCTGTGTATCTGTCTTTCTGGTTCAAATCAAATCACAACAAATCCATCACCACCGTCTTCTCTTTTTATTTCCCTATTGGAGTTGCACGTCTGTGCATTTAACTGTCCACTCTTCAGAGTCCTGCTTCATCTTCCTGTCTCGCCCTAGTACATTTCCATCAAGCCAGACATTGGAGTACAAGAAATGTTGCCTTTAACAGTCCCTCCATAAGAAGTGAAACGTGACTATAGCTATCCTCCGTTTTGTTTCCGAGCCGAAACTGATCAGTGTCCGAAGGCTACCGCCTCTGCAGCGTCCACAACTCTTCACTGTCAGAACTTGGGCAGGCATCCAAAAGTGAACTCATCACTGTCCGAAGGCTACAGCCTCGGCAGGCATCCAAAGCTCCTCACTGTCAGGACAGAAGGTACTTGGCAGAGAAAGACAAGACTCTTCGAAGAAACTTGCTGACATTTGTGCAAACTCAAATGACCAGCACTGAGCGCTACCCAGGCCGCGGCCCATCATCACAGTGCACTGCTGACCAGGTGAAGCAACTTAAACTGTGACAAAGTGCCACAGATGAATAAGACGAAAACCGAAACAGCGACTAACACTCAAAATGAATGTGGACTGGAGTAATGATGAGGCCACTGCCCCGTAAAAAAAAAAACACACACCTGTCAGAACTAGGCATCTGATGATCTGACAGCCAAAGAGAAGAGCAAGACAGGTAATGATGGAATGCATTGGATGCTTGCAGACTCTGAGCGATTGCTGTTGTTTGTTGTTGATGTTGTGCATGAAGTCGAACTCTACTCTACTAGTTAATCTACAAAGTGACTCAAGTCAAGTCAGTGACAGTCAATGTTTCCCTTCTTGTTGTTTAATAACCAAATTGTACTCCTACTACTGCAGGTGCAGGCCAATATCTGTTGCAATTTTTTAATATGGAATATGGACTTAATCGGAGTCACTACAGACTGAGTTGGAGTTGGACAACACGTACCACACCATGATGATGACCATACTATCTTTGCAGTCAGTCAGTTGGATCGGAGATGATTGAAGGAATAACTGCGTTTCACTAAGTGGCATAAGGTAAACATAAACACAACAATTCAACAAGAAAGTAAACACAGCAGACCTACATGTCCATGTAGTGGTGGAGTCGAGTCAAGTCATGACTGACAGCGGCGCATAGATTTTGTCACTTAATTTTGAAAATGCTAAGTTGCTGTGTATATATGCCTTGTTTTGTCTGGCTCTGTCAAAAATTAAGGTAAATGGAGGTTGGGTCACGGACGGGCTGGTGCTGTGGTGGGCCTGTTCTGTCCTGTTGTTGTTGTAGCTTAATGCTGTAAACAGAATATACACGATATATCCAAGCCGCCTCAGTCTGAAAGTGTTCTCTCTTCTCTTCTTGGACTCCACCGTAATTGATGTTTTTTTTTATTCATTGATTTTTCAATACCCCTTTTGTTTTTCCATCTAGACGTTACAGGCCGGCCTTTACCCTGTGCTATACTGGGAGACACAACTCACATTTACCTTACCAATCCGCATCAGGAAGGCCACCAAGATTGATGTGCGGAGCGTCCATGGAAGATAGGACCAAGAGGAAGGACGAGATTCAACTCCACAATTTGACCAGGATAATAGTAACTTTAGTATCATTCATCATTCATCTTTTAATTAATTGGAATCCTTTTTTCTCTTCAATCATTACGACTGTGTGTTGTGTGTTGTTGTTTGTTTGCTAATTGATCCCTACAACTATTTTTTAATTTTCTTTGCTATCTTTAAAAGTAAGCCCAGTACAACATGGAATTTGGGTCTCACTCTCTGAGGGCATATTACAGGCAAGGCAAATTGCGTAGAATATACTGCTGCCCTGTACTGTCTAATTGTCTAGTAGGAGTTAGTAAGTACTACTCATTAACCATCAAGTTATCTTCATCATCATGCATGCATTTCCTTTTTCTCCCTTTATAGATTTTTTGGATAAGATCATGGTCGTCTGACAAGATTTCGCTTTGCTTTTGTTGTCCATGCGTACTGTTTTTCTTTCTCCAACCTTTCCCCAAACCCCCCTTCCCATCCATTCATCAAACCCTAACCCTCTTCCCCCGGGCTGTGATTTATATTGAGGTGTGATGTGACTACATAAAATGTACACCAATTGATCACACGCTTGCTGGGGCAGATGTGGTGAAAGCAACACTAATTAAATTTCAAGGCAGGGCGAGGAGCTTCTTCTGCTTGCCCACCCATGCTCAGTCTATGTGCAAGCCGTCACCGGCTAATAGTACATCATAATTAATTGCCAGCATTGATTGGATTCATCATCAAACTCCTACCACACAGCAGTAAAGGTTACGAATTACGATTGTGTTAAGTTAAGTGACTCACTCGACACAACTACAGTTTGTAACTTCTTGTACTAGGCTGTCCCACTCCCCGCCACCATTATGTTTTATTTGACTTTAGCAGTTGCAAATGCAATATTGTTTGTTTGGCCAGTCTTCTTCTGTACTGTATTTTACTTCGTTCTACTACTCCTCCCACAGTCGCTTTCAGGCAAGTGACTGTCTCTTTTTTATTTTTTTAGCAAATGCTGCTGCCAGTGTCTACTCTACTACTACCACCACAACCATGGCATCTTCTCCATTCTCTTGGGAAACCATGCAGCCATCACTGTGCCGAACGTAATCATCATCAATCACAGGTAAGATAAGTTTGGTGGGAGGTATAATGGACTAGGAGGAGAGACTGACAGTACTAGTAGGACAAATAACTCAGTGAGGGGTACCGCATCTATCTGTTTGTGTTACATCATCGGCAGATTATTTAAATCAAACACTGGCTGCGGCCCTGCAGCAGCAAGGAAACCATGTCACGTTAATTCGTAAAACAGTAACCCCCCACAAAACATTAACATTGTATGTTTAAGTATAAATATAATTTATTACCCTAACAAAAATAAACTATCCCACACCTGACCCACCCCTCTCCCTAACCCCAACCAATGTCCAAAACGAAAAAAAGTCCAAAGAATGTCCAGAAACCCCAACGCCCAATTCCCACCCACCAACAAAAGGAATAAAAAAGGGGCAATGCAACAGGGTCCTATTAGATTCGGCGGGCTTTAAGGTGTTTGTCCACCAGAATTTTTACACGCTCCTCTAGTTGATTCTCTAGCCGTGCCACCCGGAGGAGAATCTTGCGTCGAAATGCCCTGCAGTGGCATCCAGGGTGGGGGACAGCAGTGCTGGCTGCAAGAGAATTGCGGCGGCGGGCGGCTGCCAGACCGCGGCGCCGTACCACTGGAGGTCTGGCCTGGCTGGGGCCCGGGGCATCGGACGAGGCTGCAGCTGCTGCCGCCTCCTCCTCCTCCGCCTGAGCCACCAGCCGCCGGTACTCCTCACAGATGGCCTCCAGTTTCCGGCGCCGGGCCCTGGCTGCCAACTCCTTCCGGGATGGTTTTTCTTGGGAAGGAGTATCTATATCAAGAAAGAAAAAGAATATTGTTGTAACCAGTACTCTTAGCAAAACAGGAACACAAAATTAATTCAACACATAATGGCACAGTAGCACTAGCAAGAAGCACAGTACATAACATTTCTGGTAATAATCTATCTATCCTCCCACTTCCTCGGCCTGTAACATTTGTGGGAGTTTCAGGCATTATACTAGCACTATGGACTCCAGTACACAGTACACCAGTCTTCTTCTTATCTCTACTAGTTTAGCGAAATGACATAACCTGGTTGTAGTAGCCGGCATGCCAGCTCGGTCAACTATGCTTGCACCCAAGACAAACATACGAGTCTGACTCATGACGCAGACTCACGTTAGTTTGATTTACTACTGTCTGCAGGTGGGGAAGCTCGTATTTTTCTATTACGGGTGGCACTGGCCATACTCTCTCTGTTACATGAAGGGCAATTGGTCAATTTCACTTTGACAGTGCCCTGGCTACTACAAAAAGGCAGATTATATATCTGATCCAATGATCATTGCTTTTATATGGGACGACGACATAAGGTCAGTAGCGGTCGGTGGTGGGACTCGGGGAGTGCTGCCGGGCGGTGACGTAGGGAGGGGCAGGGTGGGGGGTAGTAAACTATGGATTACGGCCAATTACAGGTAAGTAAACATATAAATAAATAAAACTAATTTTGTTGCGCCCACTGCATCGCTTTTGGCGGTGCAGTGTGCACAATTAAATTTGCTTTATTTATTTTTATGTTTACAGTAAAGTTACCTGTATTTGGGCGCGTAATACATTGTTTACTGCTACCCCCCACCCTGCCCCTCCCCACATCGGCTTTGCTACTGTGGCGCGGTTTCTTTTACATTCCCTTAAAACTAAAACTGTGCATCCCGTGACAGTCTCCACCTATGCTGTCTTGATGAATACATACAGGCATCCATCCATTCTAAGTAAATGTCAATCATTCTTCTTAATCTCTCCACAAACCTTACTTTGTTTCACCAACAACAACCCATGCGTCCACTCACTCCGTTGCTTGCCTTGGCTTAGAGTTTCACCCAAACACCGCTGATGATTCTTGCTATCCACAGTATCCACCCATACTGTGTCGCCCACCCAGGCAGGCATCCATTCTTCTTTCACCTTCCACCCATCCTTCAACAACACATGCATCTGATTCCTATCAGCCACCTATCCATGCTTCCAACGTATCCTTCTCTGCCAGTCATCATATTAAATCTCGCCCGTCCTTCCTCCTTCCACCCTTCTTTCCCTTTTTGTTCAACACATCCATCAAGGTCATCTGATCTGACTTTTAGTCTCCTCCATAAAACTTTCACAGCTGAGTTGGAGTCAGATAGAAGAGGCCATTGGTTAATCAAGTCACGCTGGTAATGCTATTGCTACTGCATTGCTAATGCTAAGTAAAGGGTGTCTTCTCTTCTTCAACCGTTGTATAATGTTCACTACAACTTCATACCTAATAAGTCTCAACAACACAGTACAGTGAGTGAAGTCAACACCCTTCCAGCTAGTGCAATGTCAATAAGTAATGAATATAACTTACCACCGCCCGCCACTGCTGCTGGCTCACCCCCTGTAGCTCCTGCAGGTGCCGCATCTCCTGCCCCCTCCGGAATGGTGGAATCGCCGCTGGCCCCGCCGGCACTGGTGGTCGCTACTACGCCTAGATAAAAACATGACACATTTTTAGATGCCTGTGTACACCTCCCCCTATTTATTCTTTTTCACTAGCAAGATTGAAAAAAAAAGTTAATACATACATATTATACATCACATTCACTAGTCAAAATCGGGTACTAGAGTCAGTAGACACTAGTAGTGTTATGGTCCCTAGGGTCATTATTTATTATACTATACTCTACTCTTTGCAAAGTTAGCCTGAGCCATGCAACCATTTTTCGCTTCATGTCTTTTGCGCATGTTACCTCGCAGCTTGTTGTGCAGTAAGTAACAGTAAGACGCCTTTTTGAGCCCACATGAGCACATACAGCTACTGTCTGAGCGTTGCGTACAAGAGGTCGAAAAACAAGCCATTTTGTTATGGAGTTCGGTTAGTCCGTATTGCTTAGCCATAAGTAACATGTTACACTTTTTTGGCAGGACTGAGAAATGCTTGCATTATACTATCTAACGCGCACCATTTTTCTCAGGCAGAAGATTTCCTTCTACGAACCAGAGATTTGCAGAGCTTATGAATGATGCATGAGATGTAACCAGTAATTCTACGTTCTACGGTGAGGAGTCTCCCAGAATTCGCACTGATCTTTTGTCTTCTATCATCATGCACTTGTTGTAACAATGTTTATTGTTTTAATCTTATGCATTTTGCTGTTGGAGCTGGCTGGAGTACACTGAATTTTATAGAACAACATACAGAGCTTGTTAGTTGAAAATAAACCTTTTGAACTTACACATAGACTCTGTGGTATTTGGTGTGGTGGTGGTGGTGGACTTACACGAGTGAGTGAGCGAAAGGGTGTTATGTTCTGGGTTGTGTAATCATAATCATTGGGTATCTTCGGGTGGGGGTTCGGGGACCTAATGAGACACTATAGCTAGTCGTTCAGGGGATTGTGGGTTCACTTCTGACTGAGGTGTGAGGAACGTCCAAGTTCCTCACCAACATCCTATTTCCTTGTGCATAGTTCTGCATGGGGCTGTGCAGAATCCACACATCAGTAGTAGTATGTACTATATCCTATCAAAAATAGTCAAATATCTGGTTGGGCATTTTGTTTGTGGTAATTGTCAAAGCCTCAAGATTAAGAAGCCTAGAAGAGGACAACCGAAAGGACTGGACTCAGTGGCTAGAGCTATTGGTCAATCTGAGTTTTATTCAAAACCGTACAATAAAGAGTGGCAATGCAAACTGGGCAAGCTTAGCGACAGACTAATAGTAGTAGTACAGACATTCATAGCAGAGGCAGTTAGAACTTAGAGGCAGGGATAACCAGAATTTAGAAACAGATAGTCAAGTCAAGATCAAAGAATCTTTTGTAAAAAATAGAATTAGGGAGTGGAACCAGAATTAATAGTTCTGAAAAAATAAGGTGCAGTAAAAGTTAGGGCAATATAATTGTTAATATTAACCACTGGAGGACTTACTGGGACCAGCAGCAGGGCCCTCGGTAGAGGAGCGGTCCTCTGGTGGTTGTCCCGCCGACTCGGACCCCGTCTTCTTGCCCCTGGGTGCTGCAGATCAGTGATCATGTAAGATATAATAAAGAAAGACACAAACATTAATGATTGCTGTGAAACAAATAAATTATCTAAAAAAACGCTCAAACGTTTTAGGAAACAAAAATTGCAATAAAATTGACCTATCTAATCCGATCGACTACTGGCTTGCGGGATTCACGGACAGTCTACTTATTTGGGAACACTAATTCAGTGTTCCATTCTGATTGATTCAAATAAAATCCAGAACACTAACTAAGCCTAAGTACCACCTGACCTAGCCCACCTATTCCAGGCGGGCCAATTGTTCATTAAGTCTGCATTTCCATTTTTTTTAGCCATCAAAAATGCATAGATGAGAAGGAGGACACATGCATAAAGTGCATAATGCATACACCAAATTGTTGGTTGGTTGCGTCTGATGTTCTGCAGCTGACTGACACTGCTAAGCTTACCAGTACCACTCACTAAACAAACTACAAAAGGTTCTACTAAGGACTGGGGTAAGCAGCACTCAGTGACAGAGGATGCGTCACGCAGACCGCTCAAAAATTATCAACTAATAGTAACTAAACCTAGTATCAATTCATCCACCACTATTTGACAGGAGGACAAAGGAAGGACTACAGTCTCTCTAGCAATAGCATTACCTAACTGAAGTTCTCTAAAGTAAACTCTTACATAATAATAAGGACAAGCGAGCGCAAAGTTGCAAACAAGTAAGAGTAGCGCCCAGCACCTGTGTCCTACAATCACAGAAGATTTTGAAACGTAATTTACCTGCAATGTAAGCAGCAGTATTCTTGTTATTTGTAAAAAATGTATACACAAATCACAATACTTATACTACTATATATATTAGCTACTCACCAAGCCCCACGACCTCGACACCTAGCAGGTCCAACAGGTCCTGCTCCCGGTCGAGGATGTCTGACCACCGGTGGGCCAGCTGGTTATGGGTGCGCCGGACCCCTGAGCAGCGAAACACTGCCCGGCGCACCTTCGCCCACCGGCGGTGACGCTCCTGGGTCGGGTACCCGGAGCCTGGCCTGCCGCCTGCTGCCAAGGTCAAGGGGAGGTGGCGCTGAACAAAAAAAACAAGGGCGGCCACCTCCGCCTCACTAAAAAGCTGGCGGGCTTGCACCCCTGCAGGGCGCAGTCTGCCGCAAGGCAGGCGGCTCTTGGGCGCACGCGCCTTGCCCTTCGAGCCGCTGCTGCTACCCTTCGCCATGGTTCTGGGGTGGGAGGAGGCGGAAAAGAAAAGTTAGAAGGGAAAAATAAAGTTAGGGGAAGAAGTAGGAGCTTAAAGAAGAAAGTTATATAAAACAGTCGAAAAGTTAAAAAAACACAGTAAAAAGTAGAAAAAAATGCAAAATATAGACTTAGGCAGAGAGAGAGATAGATAAGAAATAAAGAAAAATTGAAAAACAGTGTAAAAAACTAAGGATTGCACAGATTGAGGGAGGATAGAAAAGCAGGGCCAGAACCATAGCATAGAGTGGAAAAACAAGATGGCCGCGCCCATCGCGACCGCGTGGGTAAGTTCTCGCGATATTTCTCCCCGAGCACGCAAAAACCGTCGCGAACACGTACAACGCATTCCCGAACATGGAATGCGCATCGCGAGCACGCTATACGCGACCCGGAACAGGAAATAAGGGATCGCGAACGGGCGCGACAAGTGAAAAACAAAATGGCCGCGCCCATAGGTGATCGCATGGGTAAGTTCGCACCCCCGAGCACGCAAACAGCGTCCCGAACACGCACAACGCGTTCCCGAGCAAGAAAAACGCATCGCGAACGGGCGCGACAAGCAGCTACGCACGCTCGCGTAGCTATGCGTAGCTCGCGTAGCGCCCCGACGTCTTCGCGTAGCTTCGCGTAGCTTTGCGTAGCGCAACTATGCGAACTACGGCCAGGGTTAATATACATATATCCAGAAAATTATTTTTATCTAATGTTTCTCCTTTTGTGGTTGGAGCCTTTCCTGTCTTTGCCATAGGCTTCTGTGTGCTCTGTGGATAGATCAAAGCGATACCAAAGGGGATGATGGACGGAGCGCCTGAGCAAATCAAACACTCACCCCCAGTCAACTGATCTGGGTTTAATCCATCATCATTCTTTAGCTCACTCCACCACCCCAGTTCAGACATTGCCATATGCAAATCAGTCTGACCCTGTGCTCATGGGAACAGTCCAGCCGAACTGCCAAGCCAGTCTTCCTGGACCGGAAACAAGCATCCTGGGACCGGCTTCTGGCCATTCAGCCGCCATCAGCCAGGCTAGCTTGAATCCAGTGGCAAAGTGAGCAAGGGACCCATGTCTGGGCATACTCTGCCAACTTAGGGCGAACAAAGCGATACTAAAGGGGATGATGGACGGAGCGCCTGAGCAATCAAACACTCACCCCAGTCAACTGATCTGGTTTAATCCATCATCATTCTTTAGCTCACTCCACCACCCCAGTTCAGACATGGCCATATGCAAATCAGTCTGACCCTGTGCTCATGGGAACAGTCCAGCTCGAACTGCCAAGCCATGTCTTCCCTGGACCGGAAACAAGCATCCTGGGACCGGTTTCTGGCCATTCAGCCGTCATCAGCCAGGCTAGCTTGAATCCAGTGGCAAAGTGAGCAAGGGACCCACGTCTGGGCATACCCTGGCAGATGACGGCTGGAATGCCAGAAACCGGTCCTAGGATGCTTGTTTCCGGTCCAGGGAAGACATGGCTTGGCAGTTCGGGCTGGACTGTTCCCATGAGGCACAGGGTCAGACTGATTTGCATATGGCCATGCCTGAACTGGGGTGGTGTAGTGAGCTAAAGAATGATGATGGATTAAACACAGATCAGTTGACTGGGGGTGAGTGTTTGATTGGCTCAAACGTTCCGTCCATCATCCCCTTTGTATCGCTTTGTTCGCCCTAAGTTGGCGGGGTATGCCCAGACGTGGGTCCCTTGCTCACTTTGCCACTGGATTCAAGCAAGCCTGGCTGATGACGGCTGGAATGCCAGAAACCGGTCCTAGGATGCTTGTTTCCGGTCCAGGGAAGACATGGCTTGGCAGTTCGGGCTGGACTGTTCCCATGAGGCACAGGGTCAGACTGATTTGCATATGGCCATGTCTGAACTGGGGTGGTGGAGTGAGCTAAAGAATGATGATGGATTAAACCCAGATCAGTTGACTGGGGGTGAGTGTTTGATTGGCTCAAACGTTCCGTCCATCATCCCCTTTTGTATCGCTTTGTTCGCACTAAGTTGGCGGGGGTATGCCCAGACGTGGGTCCCTTGCTCACTTTGCCACTGGATTCAAGCAAGCCTGGCTGATGACGGCTGGAATGCCAGAAACCGGTCCTAGGATGCTTGTTTCCGGTCCAGGGAAGACATGGCTTGGCAGTTCGGGCTGGACTGTTCCCATGAGGCACAGGGTCAGACTGATTTGCATATGGCCATGTCTGAACTGGGGTGGTGGAGTGAGCTAAAGAATGATGATGGATTAAACCCAGATCAGTTGACTGGGGGTGAGTGTTTGATTGGCTCAAACGTTCCGTCCATCATCCCCTTTTGTATCGCTTTGTTCGCCCTAAGTTGGCGGGGTATGCCCAGACGTGGGTCCCTTGCTCACTTTGCCACTGGATTCAAGCAAGCCTGGCTGATGACGGCTGGAATGCCAGAAACCGGTCCTAGGATGCTTGTTTCCGGTCCAGGGAAGACATGGCTTGGCAGTTCGGGCTGGACTGTTCCCATGAGGCACAGGGTCAGACTGATTTGCATATGGCCATGTATGAACTGGGGTGGTGGAGTGAGCTAAAGAATGATAATGGATTAAACCCAGATCAGTTGACTGGGGGTGAGTGTTTGATTGGCTCAAACGTTCCGTCCATCATCCCCTTTTGTATCGCTTTGTTCGCCCTAAGTTGGCGGGGGTATGCCCAGACGTGGGTCCCTTGCTCACTTTGCCACTGGATTCAAGCAAGCCTGGCTGATGACGGCTGGAATGCCAGAAACCGGTCCTAGGATGCTTGTTTCCGGTCCAGGGAAGACATGGCTTGGCAGTCCGGGCTGGACTGTTCCCATGAGGCACAGGGTCAGACTGATTTGCATATGGCCATGTCTGAACTGGGGTGGTGGAGTGAGCTAAAGAATGATGATGGATTAAACCCAGATCAGTTGACTGGGGGTGAGTGTTTGATTGGCTCAAACGTTACGTCCATCATCCCCTTTTGTATCGCTTTGTTCGCCCTAAGTTGGCGGGGGTATGCCCAGACGTGGGTCCCTTGCTCACTTTGCCACTGGATTCAAGCAAGCCTGGCTGATGACGGCTGGAATGCCAGAAACCGGTCCTAGGATGCTTGTTTCCGGTCCAGGGAAGACATGGCTTGGCAGTTCGGGCTGGACTGTTCCCATGAGGCACAGGGTCAGACTGATTTGCATATGGCCATGTCTGAACTGGGGTGGTGGAGTGAGCTAAAGAATGATGATGGATTAAACCCAGATCAGTTGACTGGGGGTGAGTGTTTGATTGGCTCAAACGTTCCGTCCATCATCCCCTTTGTATCGCTTTGTTCGCCCTAAGTTGGTGGGGGTATGCCCAGACGTGGGTCCCTTGCTCACTTTGCCACTGGATTCAAGCAAGCCTGGCTGATGACGGCTGGAATGCCAGAAACCGGTCCTAGGATGCTTGTTTCCGGTCCAGGGAAGACATGGCTTGGCAGTTCGGGCTGGACTGTTCCCATGAGGCACAGGGTCAGACTGATTTGCATATGGCCATGTCTGAACTGGGGTGGTGGAGTGAGCTAAAGAATGATGATGGATTAAACCCAGATCAGTTGACTGGGGGTGAGTGTTTGATTGGCTCAAACGTTCCGTCCATCATCCCCTTTTGTATCGCTGTGGATAGATCAGACACATTTGTTACAAAAAAGAAAAACAGCTTTTACGATAGAAACACATTTTGATTGCTTCTATAAAGTTAACTGTTCACATGTTTATGAGTTGTTTGAATCCATCTCTCGCTCAACTCATCCTCTCGGTCACCAAAGACGCCTCCTCAACCAGAACCAACTTCTGCGACGCAATGACCAATGTAGCCAACTGGATGAAAGACAATTGCCTTAAACTAAACTCCGACAAGACAGACTACTCATCTTCGGAAAGAACACTTCCACATGGGACTACAGCTGGTGGCCAGAAGAACTTGGACCATGGTCAGTTGGCACGCAACCTAGGCTTCATCTTCAACAGCGAACTGACCATGAAATGACAAGTCAACGCAAGCTCCTCCTCCTACTTCCACACCCTTCACACACTCAGATGGATCCCAGTCAGCACCAGCAAAACCATCACTCAGGTCTTCATCACCAGCCGCCTCGACTACGGCATGCTCTCTAGGCCTGCATCTCCCCCCAGCTCCTCTGAAGACTCCAGATTATACAGAATGCCAAAGTCAAACTCATCCTGGACCTCCCCACAGGGACCAACTTCACCCCCACCTTAGAAACCTCCACTGGCACCTCATCCAGAAGAGATGCCAGTCCAAGATTCTCATGCATGCTTACATAGTTCTACATGAAAAAGGACCGGCCTACATCAACCATCGACTGAACTTCCATCTACCCACAAAATGCTTGCGCTCCTCTCCACTAGCCCTTGCACACACCCTCCACATTAGCTGCAGCCACAGCGGGGTCAGCTCTATCTCAGTGACAGCCGGCACAGTGAAGAGCAGTGGGGTGGGGTTGGGGGTAAAAAAGTAAAACCACTTACCTTGCACTTGCCGTATCGCCGAGTTGGCGATGTGGCAAGCACAAGGTAAGTGATTTTTTATTTTTTAATTTATTTTACTCATCCCGTCATCTGTCGACTGACCCCCCCACCCCACCCTGCCACACCGCTCTTACCTGTGGCGACTGCCACTGCTCCTTCTCCTACATCACCGCGAAGCCTGGAATAATCTGCCCTTCCATCATCAAACAGCACCCTCCCTGGGAAACTTCAGAAAGCTGCTCAAGCCCTGGCTATTCAACTGAGACGTCACACCCAGAGCGCCCAGATACCCCTCTGGGTGACAGTGCTGTGCTTTACAAATGTGGATTGACTGATTGATCTGGTACACATGGTGTTATTATTAATATGTCTTTTGTCATGTTTTATATTTATTACTGTGGCCACGCATGACAGTCAGCTCTCATATTTGTTTGCTCTTCTAGAAAGACATGAGTGTGGTCCTTCCTACCAAGAATATGGTCAGTGAGAAAATTGACACCTTTGAAAGAGCTCCATTACATTTAAAGTTTAAAGCATCTCCCTCCTTTTGCCAGGATTACAACACTGTGTACTTAGTTTCCATCTTCATAGCAGAAGGAGGATAGAAGTGCTCCTGGGTCTAATAAACAGTATCAAAGTCATTGGCCCATCAGTGAGAAAACCCTGTCCCCTCAGTGCCTTTGTGAAGACATACATGACTGGAAATAAGACAGAATTATTTGCAGGAAAAGGAACAAGAGTTCAACACACCTGAAAGAGGAAAGAATCAAGATATTTTGCTTGCTTTGTCAACAACATCATCTTTTTCAGCTTTGCCTCCTCCAAGAAAAAGAAAAGCAAGTCCCCATTTGGAAGAAGATTAAACTGACAAGGAGTGATTCCCAAACTTCAGGCAAAAAGGAGCAGTCATCAAAGTTAAGAAAATGGCACTAAAAGTTCAAGCCACCTTTTCTTCTATTCAGTCTGCTGCAATTCTGCCATCAGCCTCTAACTTCTTGAAATCATGAAAAAGCAGCAACAACCTCCATCTTGGTCCCACCCTAAACTATGCCCACTGATTTTTGATCCTCAAGATGTTCTGGGCTTGGCATTGTAACAGAATACATATTCCCCATGTTTACATTTTTATGTTTATGGCTCTATTCAGAAAGGAAGGAAACACCCTGTCACTTAGGCTTTAGACTGGGCTTGTTATTCCTTTAAACAGGAAGAAACTTCCCAAATATTGGCATTTGACATCCTCCCATTTTCCTCCCATATTATTTGATGGAAAGCAAGGAATTTCCGCAAACTGTGCCACAGCTGAATAAGTAAATTCTATTTTTTGTTGTTGCTAGTATTGTTTGCTGAAGCAATGAATCATTAAAGCAGAGTTTCTTGTACTCTGTTTTTCAAGGGGTGCGTGTGTAGGTATGTGACATTTCTACAGCGCGACCCTAGTCAAAAGGCATTGGTGCACTGTGCAGGCTCAAAGCCAAGAATAAAGTCAGCGCGTGGTAAAAGAGGTAGATGGTTCATGGACTGTTAATGCATTGTGATGCAGTCATCTTTAAAGAAGTGCATCTTCAACTCTTTCCTCAATTGGAGCAGCCTTTCAGAGGTCCTGATGTGTATGGGGATGTTGTTTCAGATGGGAAAGGTCTGCTGCCATGTTATTTCTTGTTTACACTTCTTAGTCTGCAGTCTGATGGTGTGTTTGCTGTGTGAATGTACTGAGAACCCCCAGAGATGGTAAACTGGTTCTCGGCACACACACAAGCAGGACATCATTAAAATCCAGACTTTAAAGTGTGAAAAAGAAAAACCAAGTCAGTAGGCCTTTTCCATAGCTCTTACAGTTATTGAGTTTCCCCTAGATTAAAAATAAAGCTTCAAAGTTCACACAACACTTGGGGGCATATTTTAAAGGGGATTGGGCCAACAGAACATCATTTTTACCGACGTTCCAGTGGCACAATACCCTGCACCATATTTACAAAGTGGTCGCATACCTCCCACATCCCATTAATGTGTGGTAAGTATTTGTGTACTTAGTAAATAATATTTGTGCACTTTTCTTGATATACTCTGTGTCTATCAAGAAAAGACAGCTTACTGATTCACTCTGACATTGCATAGGGAAATTACACATTGCTCAATATACAATTACAATGGATGTGGTTGCTGTAGATGCACAAACACAGACTGCATGTGCAATTAACATTAGGTCACTCGTTTTCGTCTTCAACAAAGTGTTTTTGATTTCCATTATGTATGAAATTTTTGAGAATAGACCATACAAATCTCATTATGGTATTTTAAACATTGTTTATCTTAACACAGGTTCTGGTCCTCACATTACAACATGTGAGTAGTATTTGTTCTTTATAAATCAACACGTGTGCCAAATTATAATGTTTATGCTTCCAAATACATTTAGATACAAATATGACCACATTTACATGTGTTTATTTAGATGAGTGCAGAGGTGCACATTGTCAGTAGCAAATGAAGGATAGTATTTTCTTTAGCACAAGTGGACAGGATAAACTACTGCACAAACAAAGAGTACTGTACTGGGTTTCAAAGAAGGTGGTATGATGTGCTACACAGGACAGTTAGAAAAACTGGCCAGGGGGAATTCACAAATGTTTATAGGAAGTTCTTCTTTAGAAGCTGGTGAACTCTACATCTTCCTACTCTGATGAGTGTTCTGCCTTCCCTGGAAGTTGTGGTGTTTGAATGGGAGGCAGCCGAGTAATGTTACCAGCCTCAGGCACACAAGCATCAGAGGCAGAAGATGTAAATATGATGTTCCCAATAACATTTATGAATGCCAGTAAGGCGGCATGGTAGTCACTGGCAAGGGTTTGCTGGTTAGCCTACAAAGCAACAACATTGCTATTGGGGGCACTCGTTGATGCTATGAAGGAGTCTATCTTGGCCTCCAGGGACTGGATGGATGTATTGATGGTTCCCAGCTGCCTGAAAGCTTCACTGGTGTCAGATGTAGAAGGCTGGTTTTGTTGTTCCTTCTGGATCATGACACCAGCGATGTCAGCTAGGGAGTCATCAATTCCATGGAGCCAAGAGTAGGTGTCTGCGATTGCCTTTCTCAACCTCTTATTTTGGCTAAGACACTTACGGACTCCTTCAAGGGTGCCTGCTTTGGTCACCATTACCGACCGAACTTTATCAACCATTCGCTGCTGGACTCCTACCACTCGCCGTTGGAAAGCAACTTGGTCCTCAGAGTCCTCAGCTATTATGTCAAAGGTTGACAGTCCATGTCCAGTCTGTGTTGGTTCATCTGGAGACCCAGCAATGTCACCTTCCCTTGTCTATACTGGAGGAGAAGCATCAACAATGTCCAAGAGCTGTTGGAAGGTGTCTTGATCCATGATGGGGGTCATGATGGTGTCATCAACAGGTTGGGGATCAGAGAAAGGCTGATCTCCAGGAGATGTTGTTTGTCCATCTGGAAAGAAATATAAATATGTTAAGGAAATTCCATGATTGAATATGACATAAGTTAAATTTTTTACATTCAGACATTACTTTTCTTCATTTTCAAATTCAAAGGGGTATGTGGAACATAGATTTCTATGAATGAATATGTCCATGCTGTACTATTGATGCTTTTCTCTTGGCAATACACATTGATCACACAACCTCAGTATTCACTTGGGGGTCTATTTGTGTACTTTTCACACAATGCAATGCAGCTAAGCAGATTGCTGCCCTGCCCTGCCTAAAAGAGTGAGTGCAGGAATGGACCATATGTAACACATTATGGGGCATTTCTGATGTCTGCTTGCACTGATGGAAAATGTGCTTCATAGCACCACTGTAGGGCCATTGCACCATGTAGCAAGGGAGCCTGCATTTACTCTAGCCATCAGTTTGTGCCCCAGCACTAGCCAAGAGATGTAATATAATGTTATACCTCACAGGTTCCTGCACTCTACCTTTCACGCAGCACAACACAGCAAGGTGCCTTACTGTACAGACTTGCATGCAATTTCTGCATTATTGGTCCACACAAAACTACACAGCAAGCCACCTTGCTGCACTGCATGAAATGGGAAGGGCATGTATATGCCATGAATCACATTTTTCAGGGGAATCCTATAGTTTTCTGGCACACACTCAGTCATCTCCAGACTCCACAATACAAGTGACTAAGGACCATCTCTGAAGTGGATAGGCACTATCATAATTGCAACAGCTCAAACTCACTCCATTCCCTCAGAAACAAGGAAGGAGCTCATCTGTAGAGTCTCACAAATCTCTTCACTCAGCCCCACACTCTTAAACTGCACTCAGCCCCACACTGTTAAACTGATACATAACTCCTATAGCAAGCATTAACAGACTCAGGACTCTACATCAGCTCTTACAATGGTGACACCCAGATCATACAATAAGTCTCAGGAGACACCAATACCCCAAATGTTGATACATTATGCCATTGACCAATATGGCAACTCTACGTGAGAGAAGTAGCTCATACTCAACCTGACAAGATAGAAGTGATGATATTGTACAACATGAACTTACCCTGGTTGCTCATATAACCAATTCCAAACCACTCACCTTTCAACCACCCCAGAAACCTGCCCATCATCCTGGACACCAACATCACCATGAGACATCAAATTGGCATTATCACCTCCGCTTGCTTTCACATGATCAGAAATGTCTTCATATGGCTCCCTCCTGACACCTGTAAGACCATCACCCAGGCCCTCATCACACGTTGACTGTACTAAACAAATGCCCTCTACTTCGTGCATCTCTGCACACCTGGTACACAAGAGGCAAACTATCCAGTACACATCTGCCAGACTATTACTCAACCTATCTTGCGGCACACACATCACACCTAACATCATACAAAGACACTTGGTCCCCATTCAGACACACTGCCATTTCAAGATGCTCATCCCCACCCACAATGCACTACAATACCAGCGACCCACCTAACTCACAAACTAGAATACCAGGGTCCCACTTAGCTCACACACACCTTATAAACTTCCACTAATCAATCATGAACTTCCGCTCTGTATCACATACACTCCACACACCCCATATCAATTTGAGCAAGACAGGAGGGAGTACTTGCATTGCAGCACTTTGCACAATTCTTGAAACCGTTGCGTCAAAATTCGTGACGCATCTCAGGACCTTGCACCATGCACATTTCTCTTCTTCCATGTATGGGCAAAGTGATAGAAAAAATTGTGAATAAAAAAATGGCCCAATTTTTCGAGGAACAGGGAATCCTACACCCTAGGCAAACAGGCTTTCATGCAGGAAATAGTAAGGAAACAGCACTGCTATCCATGATGGGAGAACTCAAAGGAATCCTAGACTCTAACGGAACTGTGGCAGTGATCTTGCTAGATTTAAGTGCCCGTCGATACGGTGTCTCACCAAATCCTCATTAGAAGCCTGGAGCAAGTAGGAATTAACAGCTATGTCCTTAAATGGCTTACCTCTTTTCTGGAGGAAAGAAGCTTCCAACTGAGTGAAGAATCCTTTTGCTCTGACATTCTACCCCTGGAATATGCGGTAACTCAGAGATCCTCGTTAAGCCCTACTCTGCTTAACGTCTATGTGCAACCCCTAGCAGGCATTATAACAGAGCATGGTTTTCCCACATTATCATATGCTGATTGTTAGACCTGGCACAATTGGCGTGGGTCTCCCTTCCATTTTTTGCCTTTACCTCCTGTGTTTTGCTGTGTTCTGGTGGACTCCATTTTTGATGGTCTAGATGCTTTGGGCACTTTGCCACTGCTGTTCAGTGCCAAAGTGCAAGTGCTCCCTTTGTAAATTATTGTTATCGATTAGTGATTCCATTATTGGCTTATTTGATTTACTTGTCAGACCCTAGTACAGTGCATTATGTGTGCCCAGGGCCTGTAAATCAAATGCTGCTGGTGGGCTTGAAGCACTGATTGTGCCACCCACAGAAGCAGCTTGTAAAATGTGACTCTGGCTTGCCATTGCAGAGCCTGTGTGCAGTCTGGGACTGTCATGTCGACTTGGCAAGTGCACACACTTGCCAGTCCCTAAACCTTCCCTGTTCTACATATTAGTCACCCCTAAGGTAGGCCCAAGGTACCAATGTGGGCAGGGTGCATTGTATGTGAAAGGTAGGAGATGCCCTGATGTGTGTCGCATGTCCTGATAGTGAAATACTGCCAATTTCGTTTTTCAAGGCTATGGGGAGTTTGTTTATAACATCTTATAAACATAACTGACCCTATGGACAAGATAGAAAAGTAAAGTAAAGTTTAGTATGCCTGAACTCAGAATGTTAAAGCGCATCTTTTAGTAAGGGTGATTTTTACATTCTGTGTTTGAAAATACCACTTTTAGAAAGTAGGTATTTTCTCGCCTAACCATCCAGTGTGCCACTGCTAGGTTTGTGTATTGCATGTCTGGCTTTTGGATGACAGGGGCTGGAGAGGGGCAGCTGCTCCAGAAGTCTGATGAGTCAGGGCTGGGCTGAAAAGGCTTGGTCTGCATTTGGAGTGGTGGGAGGAGTAGCACCTTCACCTGACCTGCCTTCCACAATGACGGCTCTGCCCCCCTGTGGTGTGTCTGGAGCCAGGGCTCACACTGACAATGGAGGTTGTTGTGCAGTTGCAAAGTGCCCCACAGAACTGGTTTTGGCTGGGTACAGACACTCTGTGCCTTCATTGAACATAGGATTTTGGTGTATAAAAAGAGGGGCCCAGACCCCAGACTTCTAGATCACTTCTGGGAAATCAAACCTTTGCCAAGGAGAAGAGCCGGATATGCTGAGGAGGAATACTGCCCCTGTGCTGTTTACTGTCTGGGTTTGCAGTGGCTGCTTGCAGCCAAGGAAAGGAGAATAAAGGACTTTGCTGTTTGCTTTGTCACCTGCTTGAAGAAAATATCTCCAAGGGCTTGAAACTGAGCTTGCCTCCTGTTCTGAAGTCTCAGGGACACAAAGACTTCACCACCAGCTCCCCTAAATTCCCTTGCTGGGAATTCCAACCTGCAAAGAGGTGCCTGCTGCTGTTTAGGACCTCTAGAGACTGTTTGTCGCTGGGAGCTGGAAAATCGATGCAACATTGAAGAAGCATGACGCATCCACACCTGTTTCCGACGCATCGCCAAAGAAACCGTTGCTGCGCCTGCCGCGGCTCGAGAAATCGCCGCACGACGCATCAGGTGCAACGATCTCCGAAGTCCGAGATTACCGCACCGATCCCGACGCATGCTTGCTGTGCAGCTGCACGAGGCCACGCATCGTGCCGGATCAACGCATTGCATCGAGGCGCCAAGACTGTTGCATCGTTGGGGGACGCAGTAAGAAACAGATGCATCAACTCCCCACGCAGTAAGAAAACGACACATCACCTCCTCTCCGGTAAGTAACCGACGCATCACTTCCCCTGCGCTGCCGTAAGGAACCGATGCATCACCTCCCCTGAAGCAAGGAACCGACGCATCACCTTCCCTGCGTGTAAGGAACCGATGCATCACCTTCCCCGCAGCCATTTTGTTTGTTTTGCGTGACGCATCTAAGGTACTTTGTGAGAAAAGTATTGCATTTACAACTTGCATTGAACTGAACTATTTCTACCATTTGAAAGCCTTATTTTTAATACTGTATTGTGGATTTTTGTTGTTTGGTCTTGTTTTGGTTTAGATAAAGATTACTTATTTTTCTAAACTGGTGTGGTGTTCATTTGTAGTGTTTTCACTGTATTACTGTATATGTTCACAAATGCTTTACACACTGCCTCTGAAATAAGCCTGTCTGCTTGTGCCAAGCTACCAAGGGAGTGAGCAGGGGTTATTTTAGAATTGTATCCCCCTTACCCTGACTAGAAGCAAGGGTCCCTATTTGGACAAAGGTACCTACCTCTGCCAGCTAGAGACGTCCATTTCTAACAATGGTTGCAGCGGTGGGATTCAAACCCACGCCTCCGGGGAGACTGGAGGACAGCGAGAGAAGCAGAGTGCATGAAATGGAGCTTGCTAAGCTCAAGCTGGGGAGCCAGGGTGACTTAGAGAATAAGAGGTTGGAGCTGGAGAGCAAGAAATTGGTCATGGAGGAAAAGAAGATGCTTTTAGAGCATGAGAGAGTGTTGCGGGAGCTGGAGCTGAAAGCAAAGAGTCTAGAAATCACTCCCTCTGGTAGCAGCACACCATCAGTGCCTGGGGAAGGAAAAGTATACATTCCCAAAGATGTTATCAAAGATTTCATGAAGCATGAGGACATTGGGCAGTGGTTTAAGGCCTATGAAATATCAATGAAGTCCCACCGGGTCCCTGAGAGAGATTGGGGAGCGGGGTTGTGGGGCCGCTTCATAGGTGAAGGGAGAGAGACCCTACTAGCTTTGCCCAATGAGGATCAGATGTCCTATGCCCCCATGAATGAAGCCTTGATAGCCAGGTATGGGTTGACCCCAGAGCTTTATAGGCAGAAATTTCGGAACTGCAAGAAGCTGGAATCAAGTACTTGGATGGAGTATGTATCTTATTTTTGCAGAGCACTGGATGGATGGGTGAAGGGTAGCAAGGTAGCTGATTTACAGGGGCTCTATGTTTTGGTTGCATGGGAGCACTTGTTAAGTAGTTGTTTTTCAGAGCTTCGCCAGCCCCTGATTGATAGTAAACTGACTGACCCCAGGAAGCTTGCTGTGGAGGCGGACCGCTGGGTCAGTACCAGGGTCCACAAAGGTCTTGTGGGAGACTCCGCCAAGGGTGGGCAGGGTCCCCAGCAGAAAAGTGGGGGGGACAAAGGTAAATAGAAGAGTTCCAAAAAGGGCCTCAAAGTAATCACCAAGGGAACCAAGGTAAGGGTTCCCAGCCTCCCAATGAAAAGAAACCATGGGTCCCGACAGGTAAGCCTGTTCAGAGGGGTCCCAAGACCTGTTTTAGTTGTGGTCTGGTGGGCCACTTCTGGAGGGATCCTAAGTGTCCCAAACCGGTTACCACCACACCCACTGGTGCACCGCCCTGGGAACTGGCTAATGTAGCCTTGGGGGAGGAGTCAGGTGCCCAAGGTGGGTGGGGTCCCGCAGAGTTGTCACTGGTCTCTTTAGGAGACAGTGAGATGGTCCCAAGGACTCACCTGCCTGATAACACTAAAAAGTACAGGCAGTGGGTGACCATCAATGGCCATAGTGTGGATGGTCTGAGAGACACCAAAGCCAGTGTGACAGCTGTCAGTTATCGGCTGGTGTCTGAAGAGCAGGTGGTCCCCAACACATTCTAACCAGTATTTTCCGCTGACAATTCAGAGTGCCTCTGCAAAGTGGCACAGGTTCCCTTTGAGTGTGGGGGGGTCTCAGGTACCCTGAAAGTAGCTGTGAGGCCAGCCATGCCTGTTGACTGTCTGCTAGGCAATGATTTGGAGAGCTCCCCTTGGGTGAAGGTGGAGCGGAGGTCTCATTTGGAGATGTTGGGTCTGCCTGAGTGGGCTGTGGTACCACTCGGTCAATGGCAGCCGGTAAGGGCATTCAAGAGGACCTGGAGCCTGAAAGAGTAGCCTAGGTGCCTGCCGGGAAGAGAAGAAGCAGGGAACATGGGAAACCGGCCCCCAAAGTTCCCACGGTCCAGGAGGAGGTAGACCCTGAGGGGGATGCCCTTGAGCCTACAGGGGAACAAGTAGCTGAACTGGGGGACCTGCCTGAGCTGACCCATTGGCAGCAAGAAGGAGGGCCCACCAGGGAGGAGCTCTGTCAGGAGCAGCAGACGTGCCCTTTTCTCATTGGTTTGCGGCAGCAGGCTGCAAACCAGGCAGCAGATGATCAGTCCAGATCACTTTGGATATACTGGGAGAATGGTCTCCTGTATAGCGAGCCTAAGGTTGCTGAGCCTGGGTCAGCCCGTGTGCTGGTGGTACCCAAGCGCTTCAGAGCCTTCCTACTGGGTCTGGCTCATTATGTGCCTTTGGCAGGGCATTTGGGGCAAGACAAGACCTTTGAGACGCTTGTCACCCACTTTTACTGGCCCCAAATGCGCAAGCATTTTGATGCTCACTGTAGGTCTTGCCAGACTTGCCAGGCAAGTGGTAAGAGTGGGAGGAAGTGTAAGGCTCCTCTCCAACCTTTCCCTGTAGTCAGTACCCCCTTTGAGAGGGTGGGTATTGACATTGTGGGGCCTCTGGATCCCAAGACAGCCATGGGCAACAGGTTTATCCTGGTCTTGGTGGACCATGCTACCCGGTACCTGTAAGCCATCCCTCTTCGGACTGTGACGGCCCCCGTGGTGGGTCGTGCATCAATGGGGATTTTCTCCCATGTGAGGTTCCTCAGAGAGGTGGTGTCCGACTGGGGTACCTACTTCATATCTAAGTATATTAAGTCCCTGTGGCAGGAGTGTGGTGCAACCTATAAGCTCACCACTCCTTACCACCCCCAAGGTAATGGGCTGGTTGAGAGATTCAACCAGACCTTGAAAGGCATGATTATGGGTCTTGGTGAGCCCATGAGACGTAAGTGGGACGTGCTCTTATCATGCCTTCTGTTTGCTTATAGAGAGGTGCCCCAGAAGTCCTTAGGGTTCAGTCCCTTTGAGCTGCTGTACGGCCATCCTGTAAGAGGACCTCTGAGTCTGGTGAAAGAAGGCTGGGAGAAAGCTCCCAGTAAACCTCCACAGTATGTATATAGCTACATGCTGGCCTTCAGAAACCAGACTAAGCGCTTCAGGCAACTCGCTCAGGTGAACCTGGAAGCCAGTCAGGAGGAAATGAAATGCTGGTATGATCAGAATGCCAGTCTGATTGAGTTTTAACCTGGACAGAAGGTTTGGGTCATGGCCCCAGTGGGGCCTTGTGTGCTCCAGGATAAGTGGACCAGACCATTTGAGGTGATGGAGCGCAAAAGTGACGTCACCTACTTGGTGGACTTGCAGTCTCCTAGGAACCCTTTGCGGGTCCTACATGTGAACCGCCTGAAGCCCCACTTGGAGAGGTCCGAAGTGGGCATGCTCCTAGCAACAGATGCTGGGATGGAAGAGGAGACTGAGCCTCTTCCTGACCTCCTGTCTACAAAGGAGCAAGATGGTTCAGTGGATGGTGTGAACCTCTCTCCCACACTGACCCCTGAACAGCAGAGTGACTGCCGCCAACTGTTGGGGCAGTTTTCTGACCTGTTCTCCTTGACCCCCGGTGTCAGTCACTCAGTGGTGCGTCCATGATGTGGACACTGGGGACAGTCCTCCAGTAAAACATAAGATTTACCAAGTGACTGACAGGGTCAGATCTTGCATCAAGGAGGAGGTCTCCAAGATGTTAGCGCTAGGGGTGATTGAGCCCTCAAACAGCCGTTGGGCCAGCCCAGTGGTCTTGGTCCCGAAGGCTGCCGCACCCGGTGCCACACCAGGGCTCAATTCAGTCACCAGGACTGACGCGCACCCCAACCCCAGAGCTGATGAGCTCATCGATTGGTTGGGGGCTGCCCGGTACCTCAGTACGTTTGACCTAACGTCTGGGTACTGGCAGATTGCCTTAACTGATGGTGCAAGAGAGAGGTCAGCATTCTCCACACCAGATGGGCAGTATCAATTCCGTGTGATGCCCTTTGGGATGAAGAATGCCCCTGCCACCTTTCAGAGGTTGGTCAACCAGGTATTGGTTGGGCTAGAAGATTTCAGTGCCGCCTACCTGGACAACATTGCAGTGTTCAGTGCCACTTGGGAGGAACATCTGCACCACCTCTGGGAAGTGTTGAAGGCGCCGCGGAGGGAAGGCCTCACAATCAAGGCAAGCAAGTGCCAGATCGAGCAGGGTTCAGTGGTGTACTTGGAACACTAGGTAGGGAGCGGCCAGGTGGCACCCCTACAGCCCAATATTGATACCATTCTGGCTTGGGAACCCCCCAAGACTCAGACAGAGGTGAGAGCTTTTTTAGGACTCGCAGGGTATTACAGGAGATTTGTCAAGGGGTATGGCACTATTGTTGCTCCCATGACAGAGCTGGCTTCCAGGAAGCAGCCCAGGAAAGTGAATTGGACTGACTCCTGCCAGAAGGCTTTTGATGCCCTGAAATCTGCCATGTGCACAGCGCCCGTGCTTAAGGCACCCAACTTCTCAGAAAAGTTCTTTGTGCAGACAGATGCTTCAGAGCATGGTGTGGGGGCTGTGCTCTCACAGCTAAATGAGGAGGGCCTGGACCAACCTGTAGCCTTCATTAGTAGGAGGTTACTTACATGGGAACAGAGGATGAGTGCGATTGAGCGTGAGCTGTGGTCTGGGGGCTGAAGAAGCTGAGACCATACTTGTTTGGGACTCACTTCCGGGTTCAGACAGATCTCAGGCCCCTCCAATGGTTGATGCAAATGAGGGGTGAGAATCCAAAGCAGTTGAGGTGGTCCTTTTCCCTACAGGGGATGGACTTTATGGTGGAACACCGCCCTGGTACAGAAAATGCCAATGCTGATGGTCTGTCCAGATTTTTCTGCCTTAGTGAAGAGAACTCCCAAGAGGGTGGGTAGTTCTCCCAACATTTCAGCTGGAGGGGACACGTGTTAGACCTGGCACCATTGGCGTGGGTCTCCCTTCCTTTTTTTGCCTTTAACGCCTGTGTTTTGCTGCGTGGTGGACTCCATGTGTGCTGGCCTAGATGCTTTGGGCACTTTGCCACTGCTGTTCAATGCCAAAGTGCAAGTGCTCCCTTTGTAAATTATTGTTATGGATTAGTGATTCCATTATTGGCTTATTTGATTTACTTGTCAGACCCTAGTACAGTGCACTATGTGTGCCCAGGGCCTGTAAATCAAATGCTGCTGGTGTGCTTGCAGCACTGATTGTACCACCCACAGAACTGCCATGTCGATTTGGCAAGTGCACACACTTGCCAGTCCCTAAACCTTCCCTTTTCTACATATTAGTCACCCCTAAGGTAGGCCCAAGGTACCCCTGTGGGCAGGGTGCATTGTATGTCAAAGGTAGGACATGCCCTGATGTGTGTGGCATGTCCTGATAGTGAAATACTGCCAATTTCGTTTTTCACTATTGCAAGGCTATCTGTTCCCATAGGACAGAATGGGGAGTTTGTTTATAACATCTTATAAACATAACTGACCCTAGGAACAAGATGGAAAAGTAAAGTTTAGTATGCCTGAACTCAGAATGTTAAAGTGCATCTTTTAGTGAGGGTGATTTTTACATTCTGTGTTTGAAAATACCACTTTTAGAAAGTAGGTATTTTCTTGACTAACCATCCAGTGTGCCTCTGCTAGGTTTGTGTATTGCATGTCTGGCTTTTGGATGACAGGGACTGGAGAGGGACAGCGGCTCCAGAGGTCTGATGAGTCAGGGCTGGGCTGAATAGGTTTGGTCTGCATTTGGAGTAGTGGGAGGAGTAGACCCTTCACCTGAATAGGGCTGTGCCTGCCTTCCACAATGACGGCTCCGCCCCGCTGTGGTGTGTCTGGAGCCAGGGCTCACACTGACAATGGAGGTTGTTGTGCACTTGCAAGGTCCCCCACAGAACTGGTTTTGGCTGGGTACAGACACTCTCTGCCTTCAGAGAACAAAGGATTTTGGTGTATAAAAAGAGGGGCCCAGACCCCAGACTTTTAGATCACTTCTGGGAAAGCAAGAGGAACCTTTGCCAAGGAGAAGAGTTGGATAAGCTGAGGAGGAATACTGCCCCTGTGCTGTTTACTGTCTGGGGTTGGCCTGCAGTGGCTGCTTGCTGCCAAGGAAAGGAGAAAAAAGGACTTTGCTGTTTGCTTTGTCACCTGCTTGAAGAGAGGATCTCCAAGGGCTTGAAACTGATCTTCCCTCATGTTCTGAAATCTCAGGGACACAAAGACTTCACCACCAGCTCCCCTGAATTCCCTTGTTGGGAATTCCAACCTGCAAAGAGGTGCCTGCTGGTGTTTAGGATCTCTAGAGACTGTTTGTCGCTGGAAGCTGGAAAATCGACACAATATCGAAGAAGCGTGACGCATCCGCACCTGTTTCCGACGCATTGCCGAAGAAACCATTGCAGCACCTGCCGCAGCTGGAGAAATTGCCGCTCGACGCATCGGGTGCAACGATCTCCAAAGTCCGAGCTCACCGCACCGATCCCGACGCAAGCCTGCTGTGCAGCTGCACGAAGCCACACATCGTACCGGATCGACGCATCGCATCGAGGTGCCAAGACTGTCGCATCGTTGGGGGACGTAGTAAGAAACAGATTCTCCCTTGGCTCCCTGCACTGGTTGCCCGTATGTAAAAGAATTAAATTCAAGTACATTTGTCTGGCTCACAAAATGATTTACAATAAAAGCCCTCTATTAATTCAGAGATTGCTTACCCCTTACATTCCAAAAAGAGCTCCGCGTTTCGCAGATCTGAGATTCTTTCTGGTACCTCGAATCAACAATGTGAGAAGTGGTGGACGCTATTTTGCTTTTCTTGAAGTTAAACTCTGGAACTCTCTCCCTTCTCCCTTGAGACTGACCAGTGACAAAATGAAATTTAGGAAGCTTCTCAAACCCACCTCTACTGTGCTGGCTTTGGGAAGGACATGATTTCAGCACACGGAAACTCGACGGGTAGCCATGCACTTTATAAATGCCTAGCATAGCGTCCCATAAATAACGCGGATCTATGGCGCAAGGAAATGCCACAACACAGCACCAACATTTCTGATTCAAGGCTGCACCACAAGCGTTGCGTCAGTAGTGATAAATGTGCCCCTTACTACTGAGATCTTATCAGTATTCAAGACGTCCAACATGTGAAATGAATAAACATGTCCACAGTCAAGCAGGCAGTTGGAGTTTGTGAAACTGCAAACCTCACTCGAAGTTCTCAAGGCTCGCAATTAACACTGAGAATGAGATGAATGCAATATTTTCTAAAATGATTAAATACAATGTTTTTGCAACAAAATGCAAAAATGGACATTCATAATGCGATTTCAATGTGAGATCATTGCAAACTACCCATTCATAGCAGAAACTATTCAGATGACTTCTGCCTATATGGGAAATACAGGGGCATATTCTCAAGGAGCCATCGCCGATTTAGTAGCGATAGACTCATCGCCCTATTCACAAGCTGGTGCAAACTGTCGACATCGCCAGTTTTCCTGCGATAGCTGCCGCAAAACACATCGCCACGGATGAGAGCGACAATTAACGCTAATGACATGCAGAGTAGGCGTTCCCGTGCAAAAACACACGAAAACACCACTTCGCGATATTCTCAACGACCAGCCAGATCTGCAATGCTGGACCAAAACAGGCGATAAGGCGCGTTAGTAGCAGGAACTTAACACCTGCTCATTACTGGTCTTAAGTAGGACGAAAACCTGCAGTACAGAGGGAGCCCAGGCCAGAGCCACATCTGAAGACCAACAGATGCCATGGAGCTACTAATCATGCAGCTTGGAGACACAAGAGGGCCACAACACCCACCGCCACCACCCCCAGGACCACCCCCAACCCCAGAACCACCCCACCCCGGACCACCCCCAACCCCAGAACCACCCCACCCCGGACCACCACCGAGGCAGCGCAGAACAAGACAGTGGACCTTCCGAAAATGCATCAACCTCACAGACTTAACGCTAGAGGATGTCATTGCCCACTACAGGCTCAAAAGGACAACCATCCTCCGCATCCTGACCCACATTGCCCACAGGCTGACAGTACCAACACAGCGGACAACCAACATCCCTCCGCAGACAAAGCTGCTGGCTGTGCTGCACCTGTTGGCTTCTGGTACCTTCCAACCAACAACTGCCAGAGTCAGAGGAGTCTCACAGCCAGCCCTATCAAAGGCCATCACACCTGTCCTGGATGCCATCATCAGTTTCATACCCCAGCACCTTCACTTCCCCCACACTGCTCAGGAACAGCTGGAGACCAAGCAAGGCTTCTACGCCATAGCCGGATTCCCGCATGTGTGGGGGGCAATCGACTGCACACATGTCCTACTTGTACCCCCTGCCGACACTGCACACAATTACCGCAACAGGAAGCACACGCATTCCATCAATGTGCAGGCAATAGTGGACCACCGGGGACTGTTCACCAATGTCGTCGCCAACTACCCAGGCATTGTGCATGACTCATACATCTTCCGACAGTCCATCATCAACCAGCACTTTCAGGATGGCACCTATGGAATTGGACTGCTCGTTGGTAAGTACCAACGGAACACACCACACACCTCAATTCCACAATCACACAACGCACAACTGTGGGAATGGACATGTAACAAAATCACATCCAACATGCCAAACAACATGCACACCTGCCAGACACGACAACACAAGTAACCGTGGTAAGAGGGGCCAGAAATGTGGACAAACCATACATTAAGGTATAGCCCCTCTGCCACACATTTGCAGAATGTGGGGAGAGGTGGGAACCACGATTGTGCGAAGGAGGCAATGGACCTATGAATAACAATGTACACAATGCCAAGTGTGGCGGTGATGTGCTGGACAGTCTTGAGTATGCAGAGCACAGACATGTCCATGTGGACACATACTGCTGGAGTCTGTAGTGTCGTGGACAGTGGACGCAACCATGTCATCACAGGCAGTGGGGAACACCTTGGACAAGTAGCCATGTCGGCCCCCCTGTAAGCGTAAGCATAGTGGGCATGCCCGGCGCACGCCAGTTCAGCATAGGGGAGTGACTAAATAGGCCAGGGCTCAGGGAGTGGTTCACTTCCAGGACGGCCACCGAAGTAACTACTGCGTGTGGCTCTGTGTCCGCCATATCCTGACCATAGGCCTACACACAGGTGGCCGACCACCTACAACGGGCAAAGTCACACCAGCGACGAGGTGGCTACGTCACACGCCACCCGGCGCACATCTCGTCATCGCCTGCAGTGGCGTGTCTGCCAGGGCGGCGTTCCTCACCCTGCCATGAGGCCGTCGTCGTGACCGGTGGGGCCTTCGCGATCCTGCGCGCCTGCCGCACCCCAGCCCGCTGATCCCCAGACCCAACCTGCACCCAGCGGTGACTGCCCGCCCCTGCGCACCCAGCCCTCACTGCTCACCTGCCGCCATCGGAGTCTCTCCAAGAGGGCCCACCACATGCCAGTGCAATCTCCAAGGCCGGGCTCCGCAGGCCTGGCAGCCTCCTCAGCCAATCGCTGGCTTCTGCGCAACATGCCCCCAGCGCTCCCAGCGGCACCGCACCACGGAGTTGCGAGTTGGCTACTGCTGCCTTCTGACCACACTGCGGTACAGCAAGTAACATACACATCCTTTCCAGTCCGCCCCTCCAGGCCTACTGCATCATCACAGGCTGCACACCCGCTCAGCTCTTCCGGTGGGCTGAACACAGTGCACCACAAGTCACGTCCAGCCTCCAGCATTATAGCATGATGCACACCCACTCAGCTCTTCCGGTGGGCCGAACTCAGTGCACCACAAGTCACCGTCCAGCCTCCAGCATTATAGCATGATGCACACCCGCTCAGCTCTTCCGGTGGGCCAGACTCAGTGCACCACAAGTCACCGTCCAGCCTCCAGCATTATAGCACGATGCACACCCACTGAGCTCTTCCGGTGGGCCGAACTCAGTGCACCGCAAGTCATTGTCCCGAGGGGCTACCCCACAAGTCCGCCTCCAGTAGCCAACAGCATGGCCCCGGTAACGCCACTGAAGCCCTTCACAGTCAAGGGGCCACCCCCGTCCCAGGCAGGCCACCGGTAAGCCTGGGCAGATCGTCTGGAGACGTACTCCGAAGCGCACGACATCCCAGCGCCGCAGCGGCGGGGCACGCGTGTGAGGAGTGTGGAGAAATGGCCCGGGGCTCTGGGCATGATTCAGTTCTGGGCTCTGGGCGTGGTCCAGTTCCGGCCTGGCCACAAAAGTGACTATGGCTGTGTCTCCGTAGTAGTGTCTGCGCTACCCGGCCTGTAATCGACAATGTCGCAATGTAGCATGCACCAGGAGGGCGGCCTCGCCCGAATGAATTAATAAAGGAGTGCAAGACCGCTCGGGGTCTCGGCTCATACATGCCAACTGTTGTGTGTGTATCTACATTGCCGCAGCCTAAACCGAAGGCCTAGCCTTAATATCAGCGCGAGTTCAGCCAGGCCAGAACTCCACATCTGTGTCCGCCCTATCCTTACCATAGGCCTACACACACGTGGCCGCACACCTTCAACGGCCAACATTACAGTCTTGCTGTCAGACCTGCGGACACGCGCAGACAGGCATGACAATGGTGTGCCGTAGGAGTGCAAGTGATGCAACCGCGCAGCACACACAAGTAAATAGGCTCAGTGGGAGGGAGGAGCAGCTGTGAGGCTACGTAATACACATTGTCCTACCACATTTGCCAGCAGCAATACATGGCTAACATGAATCCCAAGGTCGCACAAATCACACACCACAAAACTTGTATGTCTGCCAACACAGCATGCAGAACCACCAGTTAACACTGACCTCACTTACCTCTCACAGGTGATCAAGGATATGCACTCTGCCCTTGGATGATGACACCCCTCCGAGCCCCGAACACCCCGGCCCAGAGGCAGTACAATGTGGCCCACAAACGCACCAGGGGCATTGTTGAACGCACGTTTGGCGTGTTGAAATCACTTTTCAGGTGCCTGGACATCACCAGTGGAAGACTCCTGTACAGCCCAGAAATAGTGTGCAAGATGATCACTGCATGTTGTGTATTGCACAACCTATGTGTACGCACCAATGCCCCATGGATCCAAGTCCCAGAAGCACCGGACAACGATGAGGAAGATGATGCAGGTGGACCACACCCCACTGCAGCCGCAGCAGGAATAGCCCGAAGGAACAGAATCATCAACAATTTCTTTGCATGAGCACGTCACATTGTGACTGTCCACAGCAATCATGGCACAGTACAAGATGACCACATGACCAGCATGTGCAAATAAAATCTTAGCAACACACATTCCCCGTGTGCATGTCAGTCCTCTGCATTAGCACATTAATCTGACGGGTGTAAGTGCAACATTGAGTGCTTACATTCGCATATGTTGCAAGAAGAGATGGTGTGTATGTCACCTCTGTACCAAGAGGCTGTTTATGGCATCACGTATTCGACATGCCATATTAGCGTGTCACATGTAGTACGTCAGGCCACTCATCAGCGTCCCACCTGTACATGAACCTGACATGAAGGCCGTCATTGGTGTTCAGGAAAAGACAACAGGGTGCCATTTGTGGTCAGAGATGTACCTGCCTGATGCAAATATACACCCTGTGTGTCGAGTCCCACAACATGTACAACATGGCCGCAAGGGGGATGTGGGCACAGTGGACACTGCAGCAACATTGGGAGATGCACACCAGCCTAGAAGCCAGCAGGTCCACCTTGCGTGGAACACACCAAGGTGTCCCCTGGTCAAATGTGCCATGTACAGGTCACATGTGTACATGGACATCATCCATCAATTGAAGTGATCAGTGCCAGCTAATAGGTGCAAGGTGAGTGGTCAACCGCCTCCTCACAGCTACCTGCACCCATCACTGTCAGACTGCAGCAAAACAACACTGCTACATCAGAGCATGCAATACTGACCGTGAGGGCACGCACATGGCTGGTAAGGGTTCAACCATGCCAGAAGGCGAAGCAGTGACATCCCCCCCACCCAATACCCATCACATTTCCAGAATGCAAGCAGATGACAAACTAACATTGTGGATGACAGCCCCTCTGTCTGAACTAGAAGGCGGTAGCACATCTGCACCTCCGACCTTGGGAATGCATGCACCCGGCACACCCTGAGCGATACCATAGCAGCTGCTGATGGCTCCCACACTACGCACAGCGCAAACCAGAGACCAACGTATTCACACCCCACACACAGGAGTCCTTGCTCATAGTTCACTTGCATGGTATGACCTTCACACTTACGCACCGACCATCCCAGGAGTCCAAGTGCTCCACACTCAGACCAATCATTGCTCCGAGCTGTGGCTTCCACATAACTGTGACTTTGCCTTTGTGACACACAGCCCTATTTCATACATTGACATAGGGCTAAGTTTGGAAATAGCGATATTGTTGTTTTGGAGCAATGAGGCCACAGCTAGTTCACACATTCCCAGTCATCTCACTGCCTATCTGGGTAACGGACATACATGCGCATTGAAATCAGTTCCCAGGGATCACCGTTGTTTGGAAACACTGCCCCTGCATACATCCATACTTTCATACTTGCTTGATCATGGACATGACTCATCTGTGTGAATCTGAATGTCTTAATCACATTCGGTGGAGTGGTGAAGGTGGACCAGTACCTGGCCATGCACACGCTACTTTACAATGTTGCCCCGTGGAGGGCCAGCCAGGGTCCTTTGGGGAGGGAAAAGTGCATCGTAGGAGAGGGAGTTCAGACCGCAGTCTGATTTCTGTGTCATTGGTTGCCTAAACAAATGTAGCAGTTCATGTCGGGGGCCAAGGGGAGTGTCGCAGTGTGTTAAGGGGGACAGTGGAGGGTGTTATTCCTGGGCATGATGCAGAGGGCAGAACCAAGCAGAAAGAGGCCATATGGCGGAGATGTATGCTACCGCTTCCTACTTAGCCCAACGGCAGATTCATCCTCATCATCATCCTCCTATGTGTGATGTGCCTCACATGTGGGTGGTGGTGTTTTGTCTGCGGCACTGTGTGGCAGTGACACATCAGGGGCTGGAGGTGCATTGTCAGCCGCACTGTGAGGCACTGACACATCAGGGGGCGGTGATGTGGAGGGAGTAGTGGCAGCAGCATTCATCTGCGCCAGGCCTTGTGGCAGCACTGCCATGATGAGGTTCTGCAGGGCATGGTAGATCCCTGCTACATCTTGCTGGTGTGCAGCCGTGGCAGCCATTCTTCCCGCCCGCATCCGCTCCATGTTCCTCCCCATGTTGGCCAACTCACGGCTGAGATCGCTGGAGCCACTCTGACTAGACAGTTGTTCTTGTCTATGAGTCATGACTCCGGCGATATCAGCCATGGATTGTTGGAGACCATGGAGCGGACTGTGGGTGTCCGTTAGGGCCTGTAGGTGGTCCCTGATGGGACTTGGACACCCACGTATGGCATCTAGTTTGGCTGCCATGAGGTCGAACCCTACCCGCACCTGCTCTGCCGTCCCCTTCTGGCCCTGCGACACACGGCGTTTGCCATGTGTTGCTCGTGGGGATCCTGGGAGACGGCCGTGGTGGTGGGTGCTTCCTGCTGTGTGGTCTGTGCAGGGGGTGGGTTCGCCTCGATGCAGCTGGGCTGCCCTGCTCCTGGGGGTGGGGTGCTGAGGGTGTCCATGAGCTGTTGGTGGGCGTCGGGGTCGATGGTGTGTAGGTCCTCTTCATCATCGGTGATGAGGAGTACGGTCTGCTCTGCAGGAGGTGATGATTCTCCCTCTGCAATGTGAAGGGGAGATGCAGTTTGACATTGTGTTCACATGTATATTGACGCATTGGCTAAGTTTACAGACAGACTGCATGTCAATGTACATTGTGACTGTTTGTGTGGAGAATGAGATGCCTATTTAATGCTGGACAGTTGACATTTCGCCACCATCATGGATGTGAGGTTGTATTTGTTCATTGTCATCTTACAGTTTCCTGCTATGCCAAATGCGAATGGCCATTTTCTACACACGAGCGGCAGCAGTTGTATCCTCTGTTCTGTTGTGAAAGTGTTGCAGTTTGGTCCACTTTGTTGTAAATGTTGAGGTGCTCTTAGTGTTATGTGTGTGTGCTGCATTGTGGGTGATTTGCCCCTTCAGCTCTGCTTTGGCTGGCCCTTAGCCCTTTCAGGCGGTGTGCCTTTCACTTCTGTGCTTATACAGTGCTGAGCTGTTGCAGACTTGGGTAAATTGGGCTCTTGGTCGGAGTTGTGACTCTTGGGCATGGTTTGTCCGCAGATGTGCTGTACTTACTTGTGCATGTGTGCCATTGTGCCCATCTCCCCCCGTCCCTCCAGTCCCTGGTGGTTACTCACCCTGTTGCTGTTGTGTCAGGTCGAGCAGTGTCCGGTCCTCCGACTCCTGCCACCGTCTCCTCACTGATGACTGTGGACACCATTTCCTCCATCTCATCCAGCTCCTCCTGTGGCGCAGGACTCCCACCCCCAGTCTGCATTGCTGCTTTGCGGTTGTTGGCGAGTTTCAGCTTTGTTTTGTGCTTCACATCATTCCAGCGCCTCTTGACCTCTTCCATTGTCCTCCTCAGCACTCCGACTGCATTCTCCTTGTCCACGATGGACTGCCACATGGCATTATTTGTTGCCAATGACACAGTGGAGGTGACGAACAGTTGTTGATGGTGTTCTGTCACCTCCGTAATCAGGATCCTGTTTTCCTGTGGACTGAACTGCGTCTTCTTCTTCTCCTTGCCCTTCCCTGACCCCGAGGTCCCGGGCTGGTCCTCCGTGGGGCTTGTGGGGTTCGGTTGTCCTCTGTGCTTGCTCCGGCTACCTCCATGGTGCTTCGCAGTTGTTTGTGTTTTATTTGTATTTCATTTTTGCTGCTTTTATAGTGATTGTTTCCGCCTTACTTGTGGGACTTGCGGGCCTGGCGCTGCTTTTCGCTGGATTTTTATCGCAGTTGGGCCCATCGCAGCTTTTTTCACGTTCGTTGTATCGCGGTAGTTGTATCGCGGACATTTGTGGCGTTCTGGGGAACTATCGCATGTTACCGCCGTGTTGGGAATACGACGTTGACACAGTTATTCTCCCGCGATAGACGGCGATATGAAAAATTGCGTCAGCCTATTTTGGCGATGTTTTTCGCACGTTCTTGTGAATATCCCCCACAGAGTTCTACTAGCTTATTCACACACACAAACACCCACCCCTCACGCCAGCCAACATATTTTTGAGAAACAGTTAAGCAGTTTATCCCCAACAAAAAATATCTACAGCAGCAATCAGAATTCATTTATTTTTTTAATAGTTTTTGCTGATAATTAGTCAGACTAACAAGGCAGCACACATGGAAAAAGCAGAAACGAGGAGAAATAAAGCATTTCTCCTCGTTTCGCCACCTTAGGACCAGATTTTTCCTGGTCTTAAGTTTGGCGCTACCTCCTATTTACGCTGCCCTTGTGAATAGGAGGTAGCGTCAAACTCAATGGGTGTTGCAGTGGAACGCCCACCGCAACACCCACTGCACGCCCCTGTCACGTTAAAAACAGCATGAAGGGGGCCCTATTCACAAGGCAGCATTAAGCAGCTTTAAGCCACTTAACGTGACTTAACGCTGCCTTGTGAATAGGGCGAAGCCCCTATCGCCACAACAACGTCACTGAAAGTGATGTTGTGGTGGCGATGGGGGCTTGAGAATATGCCCCATAATGTTTTACACATCAGCCGGAATAACTGTGTTAACACTACTAATTACTAAATGTAAGTTAAGTCTAAAATTAGAATTATTTTTTATTTTTGTTTTTTTAAAAAGGTAGAAATAACCTAAATGTAATCCTCGGATTCCAATAGCTGGAACCATGTTTTGAATATGTTTTTGGCTACTCTACAGTGTACAAAACATGAAACAGGTAAAACAGGATGCAGAAATAAATGAATGAATAAAAGATGCAATGGCAAAGCCAATAGAACTGTCTTTAATCATCTAACGCAGGAAATCACAAGTATGCACTAATGCTGTTTGCATGTGTTAGCACATTAAAGCCCTACCTATTGGTTTGGTCAATAATTGCTAAATTCAATGACTTATTTTTCTCTATTTCTCATCTTAACATTTGCCTGAACTATTCTGAACTTTCCTTTTCTCTTGGGAGGGAGTAAGCAGTTAATAATCTGAGGAGCTATTTATTTTTTTATGAAGGCTGTGAAATCTAAAACTACAGCTGTACATACACATATACGAAAACATAAACACAAATACATGTGTAAACAAATACACACACTCGCAAAAGCACACATATAAGAACACTTTGGTGCCAAGGTAAGATAGGTTTGTGTAGGTTACTACAATGGTAAATGCACAACACACAAGCATACATAAATAAGCAAAAATATACACGAGCATACCTGACCACAAACATGTGCATACTTTTCATGCACACAGAAGCATAAGCGTACAGTGATTACAAAACATACTTCGCAGGAGATAAATACAAAGAGCCCGTTGGACACTTCAAAAGCCCCAACTACACCTTACTCTATGGCTCAGATTTTTGGTTTATAATTTACAGTATATAAATGCTATTTTCACCAAAGCTTTTCCAAATAACGGGCTAGTGTATCTTCACTATATACAAAGGTCACCAAATTTTTCGGTTTTATTGATTGCCCTGCCCATAACCTGCCAGTATAAGCAAACAATTATTTTTAAAAACAGATTGTCACTACAAGAAATGCAACACAAATATCGAGTGCTGTTAAAAAAACGTTTTTTTATTCGTTAGCTCAAGTGGCTATATTCATTCTTGAACCTGAGAAGGATCAATAGAGGAGCCTGTCATATTACCATTCAAACTGTGTGCTTCAGGAAGCACGTAGACCTTTTCAATGAGTGCATTAATCCACTTAGATATTGCATTGATTCCACCTATCAGCACGAGCAGATAGATTCAGGAACAAACATTGGAAATGCCAATAGGTCTGGCTTATGAATGACCGTGTGTCTTGTGTCATTGATGGCTTTAGGTTTTCAATACGTCTTCATACATGAGATCTGTCACTCATCATTGCACCCATGCATCCATTCATTAAGCCACCAAGTAATTCTTGCATTCACCCTCTGACAGAACTACAATAAAACACACACAAACTCAACAACATATGCAAGATAAATTAAAAGAATACAAGTAGAAAAAAACATGCTGTCATCTAAACAGGGCAGGCACATACTTATAATAACAAAACTAAACATAGCAGGTGTCGTCAGTCTTACAAAAGTATTGTAAATAGTCTATCATTGTTTTAAAGTTCAGTCATGACTGCCACACTTAAACTTAAGGTGTTAACCATCTTGGAATTGTAAAACAGTGATACACTATGAACATCGGCATTCCATAAGTATTATTGTTGTGTATACTTAGGTCTTTTGCCATCCCACAATGTCTCATCTGCCTCTGTCTAGCCCTGATTAATGAACACTGGCTTTGACTAAAATCTTGGTTCATGAAGAAAGTATTTGCTCATGTAGGGTAGAAGTGCTTTTTGATATGAGTAGGACCTCTGCGTATAGAGTTATTAATTTGGGGGGAGGGGGTTGACGAAAAGGTGGATGTCAAAAGTTCACTGATCATTTTGTTTTTTTAACTAGGTTTTTCTCACTTTTTCTGATTTATTTCTGTTCTTATTTTGTCCTCCAAATTGTATTTAAAGTGTTTTAAAAAATCTGAACTCTAATTAAAATTGTTGATTGCACTTAAGTGAATCAGTGTCTCACCACAACTGCCATTAACAAGACTTTTATTTCTGTGTGTCATGGGCCAGTTGCATTTGTAGAAGTCTTTTGGTTTGTTATACATGTTTGTAACAATTTTACGTAATCGAGCACAATAAAGTCTGACAGACTCTAATGAAATGCAACAAATAACTTACCTCTTGCAAAACACAGTGCTTTACCACCGGGCGAGAACAAACAATGGAATATGAATGGAGTGTTTTTTCCTAAGGGCATATTGCACTGTTGAAATAAGGTCCCACGCTTAAAGCTAGGCTTGCAATCTTATTAAAATGATGTTAATAACCATCTGAGGGCCATATTATCAAGAACGGGCGATAACATTATCGCCGCTTTAGCGGCAGGAAACTGCCGCTATAGCGGCAATAAGGGGCTTGATAATATGCCCTATAGAATTTCAATAGAAGCCCAGGTTTGATGTCCTTCGCACCAGAACCTGGGCTTCTATTGGAATTCTATAGGGCATATTATCAAGCCCATTATCGCCGCTTTAGCGGCAGTTTCCTGCCGCTAAAGCGGCAATAATGTTATCGCACGTTCTTGATAATATGGCTCTGAGTTTTTTAATTAGAATGGCAGCATGAACCTGCAGAGTACACACAGATCTTTAAGTTAGCTTGCCAAGGTTGGAGCCTATCACCTACGAGTTGGTCACAGGTTTCTGCAGCAGCTTCTTCTTACTGGGATTGAAACATGCAAGCTACACATTAGTCTGTGAAGCGAGCATATACCTTTCTGGGATTTTAACCTGACACATGAATGTTACAAAATCAACAAAAGGAGGGACAAAAGGGCTTTTAATCAGGTCCAGCATACATGCCCACAGCACTATAACAAACGATTAGTATGCTGTTCCTAAGGGTATCGAGATATACAGGATCAAGGTTAAGAGGGAAGAGGGGGGCGCAGGGAAGACCCCTCTTCGGAACTAAAACCCTCACACACCCAGCGAGCTAGGTGTCATGCTTCATCATATGGGCCTGCTCCTCGTCGGGCCGGCGCTGCCATGCCCGACGGGCACCCAATATGGGGCTCTTTGGCGGAGATCTTTTGTTCCTGCCGATTGGTGCAGTGGGGGTAAGGGGTCTGGTGGTGTAGATGTTGTGCAGGTGAGTTAAAACAGGTCAGTTAGTCCTCGAATTGGATTTTATTCAGGGAGGTAAACTGCCTGATTAAAATATCTATAGAGTGGCGTGTATCTAGAAATTGGGTGCCCGTCGGGCATTGCAGCGCCGGCCCGACGAGGAGCAGGCCCATATGATGAAGCATGACACCTAGCTCGCTGGACATGAATGTTACACCCAGATCACAGTAGCGGCTGGCAAGTACTCAACATTAAATACAATAAATACACAACATTAATACATTAAATAAATAAAAAACAATTTCCTGCTTGCACAGACACGTCTTCATCGCTCCGGTCCTCTTCTTTTTCAACATCGCTGGCACTGCTCCTCTCATTATGTGCTTGAACTGAATAAATTGTCACACTGCCTGCTGTGGTCGCTGACCTTTCTGTTCTTCACGGCACAGCATTGGAAGAATACTGCATTTAGGCCTTTCAGTGGAATGCAATGTGCATTTCAAAGAGTCACATTTGTGAAATGCAGAGTGTCAGAAGCGTGCATTCCAGGCCTTTAAAAAATAAGCCTAATCATGTTATGTTATGTTAATACATTTATAAACCGCATGGCTGCCACAGCAGTGGAGCGTCCCAGCGCTGGTTATAGATCGCATTGGAAAAGGAAAGATGGGCTGAGGATTAAGTCGGGAATAGCCAAGTCTTCACTGCCTTTCTAAACGCCCAGTGAATCTGGATGCTCCTGATGGTCCCCGGGAGAACATTCCAGAGCGCCAACGCCATGGCACAGAACCAGTGTCCTCCCGCATGTGCTCTCCTGACTCGAGGAACACAAGCCAGGTATCGATCTGCGGAACGAAGTGCACGGCGAGGGATGTATGAAAGTAATAAATTGGATAGAATAGGGGGCGCTTGGGAAGTAAGGATTCTGTGTGCAATGCACAGTGTCTTAAAGTGAATTCTCTTCTCTACCGGGAGCCAGTGCAGTTTGTGAATGAATTTAGAGACTGGGCAGAATTTAGAAAGTGCGAATAAAGTTTGCACCGCTGCATTTTGAGCCCTCTGAAGTCATTTGATCCCTGTTTTATTAGCGCCCAGATACAGAGAGTTACAATAGTTCAGTCTAGAGAGTATAGTGGACTGGATAATGATCTGGCGTGCCTGTGAGTCACAGAACCCAAGCAAAGGCTTAAGTCCTCATAAAAGTCTGCCACTGATTTCGTCTGTGCCTGAAAGGACAATGCACTATCTACCCAGACACTCAGATTTTTTATGGCCTCCTTGGGCAAAGGGGGTGACGCTCGAGAGGCGGGCCACCAATGATCGCTCCATATTTGGGTGTCTCTTCCTTGACGAAGAATGTCTGATTTGTTAGCATTTAGCTGCAGACAGTTGGTCGCCATCCAATCCACAATGACCACCATATCATCATGGAATATGACGGGGCTCTGGTTAGAGTTGTTGGAGAATAAAAAATTACTTTGCAGCAACGGTCATATAGGCAATTTTAGGAAGTTGGGTACACAAGTTTTCTCATTTCTAATTTGAATTAAAGCAGAATATGATTAATGGAGGAAGAAGGGTGGCATGTTGATCCTGTATTATAACTATCAGTCATCTATCTGTATACAAGGTATAGAATCCTGATATGTAACAAAAGAATATTGTGACTTGGTCAGTTGGAGCAGAAGATTACATGGATGTGGCTCTCTAATAGACAGTTCCTGCGATCATATATTATCCTGGAGTTTTTTTGGTGTTGTGGAGCACTGCAAAAGTGTACACAGATCCAGAAGCTGGGGTCCTGCCAACATTTACATTTAGTTGGCATACATGTATTTTTCTTCAAGAGAATGTGGTGCTTGTTTGACGGGCCAGCCTTCATGGGCATCTGGTTGAAAGGAAATGGAGGGACTCTCCTGTGCTGTGAAAACAAAGGAGGGGCAGACAGTAAGCATTCTCGCCAGGGTGCCTGCTACCCGAAATAAACATAAATATGTGCAATTGGTTAATTAGCAAGTCTGAAGGCTACTTCGGAGGCAATATTGGCTTTCATTGATGGAGTCATTTGAGGCTTCATTCTTACAAATATGTATTGTTTTTGAGAGGTAATTTAAGGCTGTTACAAGCTGAGCTCTGGCGCGCCTCCATCTAATGGATAAAAAGTTTACACTAGATATATATTTTGAAAGCACTGTTTTATTGTAAACACTAAGGGCCTGAGTCAGATTTCGGCGGACGGGTTACTCCATCACAACAGTGACGGATATCCCTTCCACTAAAATATAAACCCCATAATATCCTATGGGATTTATATTTCAGTGGACAGGATAGCCGTCACCGTTGTGATGGAGTAACCCCTCTGCCAAACTCTAAATCAGGTCCTAAATCTCTTTGCACATTTTGTTTCAGACTACCCCGTGTTTGATGCCATTTAAAAAATGGTTTGCATTTTCACAGTGCTTTCAGTTGCCGGTTGGAAACCACAAAGAACTATAAGTACATGTTACTATTCCCAACTGTGCCAACCACGATTCAGTTCTGTGATTGTCTGGTAACAAAAGCAGACATCTGCAATGATTGCAGGATGATCCTCAACAGAGGAGACACAGACACCCTCATACTGCTTGACCTTTCAGCAGCCTTTGACACAGTCTCTCCTTGATCAGAAGACTACACGAAATAGCCATCCTAGAACCCACCCGCAACTGGATCTGCTTCTTCTTCACAGGAATAACACAGCAAGTCAGCATGACACCTTACACATCAGAAGCCAAGAACCTCATCTGCGGAGTCCCCAAGGATCATCACGCAGTCTGACTTTATTCAACATCTACATGATCCCACTGGCAGAATTAATCAGATCACACAACATCAACATACTTTCCTATGCAAACCACACCGAACTGATACTCTCCCTTTCGGACAAGACCCCACGACAAAAGCCAAATTATTCACCTAAATGACCATGGTAGCCACCTGGATGAGATCCAACTGCCTCAAGCTCAACTCAGAGAAAACTGAAGTGTAATCTTCAGAAGGAAAACCTCTGCTTCGGATTATACCTGGTGGGTGGCAGACCTTGGCTTTACACCTAACGGCAGGACCTTAGGAATAATCAAAGATGACAAGCTCGACATGATAGCCCAAGTAAACGCGGTGTCCTCCACCTGCTTCCACAACCTGAGGATGCTGCAAAAAACCTTAAATAGCTATAGTAAACAGTAGGAAAATGCTCACACAGGCCCTGATAACCAGCTGACTTGATTACGGCAACACACTCTATACAGGAATCACCAAACAGCTCCTGAATAGGCTACAAACCATCCAAAATGAAGCAGCGAGACTGCCTAAACCTACTTTGATGCACCCACATCACCCAACACTTCAAGGAACTTCATTGTCTCCCCATACAAAGGGACACTCAGTTCAAACTCCTCCCCCACACTTAGAAAGCACTACATAACACAGGCCCAGCCTACCTCAACAGCCTCATACACTTCCACCAACCTCCCAGGCACCTCCGCTCAGCCGGACTCTCACTAGCATGTTTCTCACATACCCAAAAATAGAGCCGGTGGCTGCCCCTTTCTGTACATCTCGCAAAGCATGGAACAACCTCCCACAACAAATGAGAGCCTTCTCATCGCTTCTCAAGTTCCGCAAGAAGCTGGAGACCTGGCTCTTCGAAAAAGATTACAAGGGAGACAGCAGTCTTCCCACCTGCAAAGCACCTGGATATCCTCACAGGTGATTAGCACACTCTACAAATAGACATAATATACCATTGCATTAACCAAGTGAGCTTTCATGACCTAAGAGAGTTAATTTGCCAACTATTACTTAAACCAGCATTACTTTTTCATTTAATGTGCAGGCATTATATTTTGTATGTATTTGCATGAAGATTAAAAGACAAAAAACTAGTTGCAAAATATTTTGTTCTCTTTAGTCACATGTCCCATTGCAATCACAGTTCCAATACTATTTTATACACTTCAACTGTTGGATCCAACAGATACCTGCACTTCATTAAAAAGAAATTGTGTGCCGCCATCTGTGTTTAATACCCTGATGAACAATAAATTAACCTGCAGATTATTACAGTATTTTATGAACAGACAACAAAAACAGGCCATGGCAGGTGACAAGTCATTGCCGCCTGATTGGAGCCCTTGACCCCCACTGTATTTAATGAAGGACTCTCCCTATATACAAGGACTAGTAGCAGTGGTATACCACAACATGATGGAGGCCCTTTGCAGAAAGTGGTGAGGGACCTCTGGAACTCCCATATTTCTCAGATATCCATAGGCTTTAGGTTGAATTGGCGGTTCTATATAAGGAGGATCATAAAATGCCTAACCTGAAGACATAAAAGTGCGCATAGGGTAGGGAGAGGTTGAAGAACTCTCCTGGAGCTGGGAATGATGTAATGTCTGCCCTGATGCAATGTTGCGGGTGGGATTTAATTCCTGTCACTCTTTGTATGACTATCTCATCATGTAACAGTAGCCTGCATTGCCTACAGTCACGGAGGCGCTTTCGGCGTTGTAGCCTTAATAATGTTGTGCGACACAAAACACAACAGAGTGAGGGTGTCTAATGAGGAGTAGTAGGCTGAAAAAGAACATTAATTCAATTGAGATGAAAGGCAAACAATAATCAATGAGTGCCACGATGGCTGTCATAAGCTAATATTTTTCAGGCAATGACTGTCAATTTTCATCAATAAATACAAAAATACAGACATCCTTCATTGCTAACCAGACTAAGCTGTTGTGGTGATTATTGCAGAATTTGAATTGAATGCGTGATTATTCAACCCTCTCTTGAGATGTAAAATAGGCCCTAACGAATTACAACGTAAGCAATCCATAAGTGGAGGAATGTTACACTTAGGGGAAAAAAGCAACTACTTCACAAGAAAAATCAGTGAGGCTAAGAACTCCAGCAGGGAGCTCTTTGCGACAGTTAAAAAACTAGCAAATCTCCCCGCTGGGAATCAGTTGGACAGCAGCATCGAACTTTGCAACACTTTAGGACAGTTTTTCGTGGACAAAGTTACTAGGGTGTACGAATCATTAAAGACCAACCATATCACTAAGGCCCTACCTAAACATCCTAATCTGGATATGGATACATCAAATCCCAAAACTGGTTTCTGCTTCACGCCCCCTTCAGTAGAACAGATCAGCCAGGCAGTAAAGACCATCAGGTCCGGAGATCCAACAGACCCATGCCCACCTAAAATAATGCATATGTTCCCAGAGTTACTTAGTGAACAGTTAAACTTAGTGTTCACAGAGATAATTCAGTCAGGACTCTTCCCAGATGCCTGGAAATCAGCATCAGTTATTCCACTTCTAAAAAAATTGAATTTGGACCCTAAGGAACCCAGCAGCTATCGTCCAATTTCCAGAATCCCTTTTCCAGCTAAGGTGTTGGAAAACTGCTTAACAAACAGGTGACAGATTTCATAGCATCTAGAAATCTCCTGGATCAATCACAGTATGGGTTTAGGGAGCAGCACGGAACAGAGACAGCTCTGGTCATGGCAGCAGAGGGACTTAGGAGTATTCTGGACGCGGGAGGGAAGGCCGCCCTGATCCTATTGGATTTATCGGCGATGTTCGACACCGTGAACCACGAGATACTTCTTGATCGTTTAGAAGATTTGGGGGTCCAAGATTCTGCACTTCGTTGATGTCATCTTTTCTAAGGGACAGAACATTCTCAGTGCTTCTGGGAGAATATGCATCCAATTCCTTCAGGTCACCGTGTGGAGTGCCCCAGGGCTCTTCCTTAAGCCCCACTCTTTTCAACATTTATGTTGCTCCCCTGGCCTCGATCATCAGGCAATGTGGGTTCTTGCCGGTTTCGTACGCCGATGACACACAAATAGTGGTGTCAGTAACTAGCAACGTCGACGAAACGGCAGACCGCTTCAAGGACTGCATGATGCAGGTGAATCAATGGATGCAGCTTAATTGTTTAAAGCTGAATGGTGATAAAACAGAGGTTATGCTTCTGGGCTCAAACGCAGATTTCTGGTCCCCCAATTGGTGGCCTGCCAGTATGGACAACTGCCCAATCCCAGTATGTAAAGTCAAAAATCTGGGAGTCATATTCGATGAGAAATTGACTTTTAACGCCCAGATCAATAATCTGTCCTCAACCATTTGGTATATATTAAAGATGATCAGAAGAATATGTCCTTTTATCCCCCATGAATCACGTAAAACAGTGGTTACGGCGCTGGCCCTGTCCAGACTGGACTACGGCAATGCTTTATATGCAGGGATCCAGAACGCAGCAGCAAGGCTAGTGCTGAACATTCCCAGATCTGAACCAGTCTCCCACAGACTAAGGGCCCTCCACTGGTTACCGGTGGTCAAAAGGATAGTGTTTAAGTCTTTGTGTCTGGCACACAAGGCACTTCATGGCTCAGGACCTCAGTTCTTGAGAACTCACCTCAAATGGTATGTACCAGCAAGAAGTTTAAGATCTACTTACGCAAAACTTCTACAAGTACCCAAGTTCAAGCAGGCCACGTGGGGAGGAAGAAGCTTTCTGTGGAGGACAGCCAAGTCATGGAACCTTCTACCTATCACAATAAAAAGTAGCCCGTCGCTTCTGGCCTTCAGAAAGGCAGTAAAAACCTGGCTGTATCCCCGCTAAGTCAGAATCTCACCTCTGCAATATCCTAGAAGTGCATCAAACAGCAGCGCCAAGACGCCTTCGGGCAATCGTGCGCTTTATAAGTTTACAAATCAAATCAAATTAGCAGCCAATAGCATGAAGTGAGAGAAATTCTCTTCTCTGGCAGACCAAAAGTTCACTCTATGTCTATGTTAAGGTACTGGTAAAATACGTTTTGCATAAACTGTGCTGTCAAGCCAGACCTAAAGTGACATCCATTTTTTAATTCTTTTTTTTAATCTCTAAAGCGTGTTTATCCTGACAGTTTCATTATGCATAGCATTCTTCTAGTTCTCTTAATATGAATATGCACTAAGGGGCCTATTAGGATGGCGGGCGGATGTCCACCGCTGGGCCGGCAGTGGTGCCCGCCGGACCGGCGGTGGACATCCGCCCGCGATCGCAAGCCAAAAAACCGCCGGTCAGATTGGGATGGCGGTGGTGACCGCGGCGGTGGGAAATCTCAACCGCCGCTTTTCCGCCGGTTGCCATCCGCACTCCTGCCCTGCGGGTGGAGGAGGACCCGGATAATGGTGGCGGTGCCGATCTGGCTCTGCCGGCACAATTATAATGCCGGTGGTAGCCAGCCTTTCCTCAGTGGTCAAACCGCCATGGAAAGGCAGCGGAGAATGTCTTCCGGGGGCTCGTTGCGGGTCCCCAAAGTGTTGGGGTGGGGGGGTGCACTGGGGGGTACCCATGGTCCCCCCTACATTTCCCTGTACCAGGTGGCAGGCACTGTGCAGTGCCTGCCACGCAGTGCAGGGAAATGCAGGACATGCTCCTTTTGACATCGCGGCGGTGCTGCGTGCATCAGCAACCGCCGCAATGTTAAAGCCCGCGATCCGAACGCAGCGGTCGGATTTTGAGCAAGGAACATCGTAATGCGACCGGCGGTTATGTCGCAGGCCTTGGGGGTGGTCTTTTCCCGTTACCATGGCGGTCGGGGAGGTTTTCCGACCGCCATCGTAAAAGGCCACATAGTTCGTTAATGAGTAAAAAACAAAGTATTTTTACTTTTTGAATTTGTGTTGAGTCTGAAACTCTCAGCTTTATGTTTAGATCGGCGCAGGTCAAGCTTGGAAGAGAACAATTTGTGTCACAAAACTTAGATGTTGAAACATTAATTTACAAAACGCTGCCCTCTGTTAGTATGACAGTGCTTTCAGTCAGATAAATTACTGCCTTTTGTGATATACTGCATCATAATATCTGTCTTTTTTGCAGAAGTGCAATGCAATCATGTACGTGTACGCTACGTTTGTGTTTTCTTCTGTCATTTTTATTGTCTACCAAATACGCATGTTCCTTAAACATATTTAGAATAGCAAGGGTTCGTGGAGAAGTGTATCATATCAAGTAAATATCCAGAATTTAAAGCAATACAAGTTTAATCAATGACAGTCCTGAAACCTGACACAAGGAGTCTGATTATGCAATCTTGAGCCGACATTTACTAAGCTATTGCATTTGCGTCACACAAGGTGACGCAAGGACTTGCGTAATATTTACTATGCCGCGTAAAGCCACTGGCTGCACATGGCCTAGTAAATCCAGAGTAACGCAAGCGAGCACAAAATCGCAGCCTTGCATTACTCTGCATTGGCTTGGAATTCAAAGGGTAGCATGTGGACGTCACCATGCATCCCCCCATGGATTTTGGTGCAATCCCAGATTTACTAGGGGTAATAAACCTGGGATTGTGTCAAAATGCTACGACAACCCAATGGAGGCGTAATGAGAAGAAATATGTTAATTTCTTCTCGTTATTTCCTCTTTCTACATGCACATTCTGCAGCACACGTAGAAAGAGGAAAATGCCTCACAGGGTTGCTTTTATGCATGAAGGTGTCCCTTCCTGCACAAAACTAATCCTGCCTGTAACGCAGGGTATCTGGACAAAATATTGATTTAAAAATATTAGGAGACGGAAATATCTGAAATGAAATATTGTGACACACAAATTACGATGCACAATTATTGGTAACAAGAATATTACTTTTTTATATAAGTAATATCGTTGTAAATAATATTGCTGTTTTTAATACAATTTTCACTAACACAGCGGTAAAAAATGAAAAAATGTAGATTATTTTAAAATGTTTTAGTTGATATATATCAATTGTATGTGTTATAATTGTACATGTTAATGTTAATTGTTTTTAAAATATAGATTGTAATTTTAAGTGATTTTGAATTTTTATTCCTTTTTAATAGTAATTTATAGTGTTGTAGCTGGTTGTTGGGTTTGTAGAGGTGTAGGGTGGGGAGTAAATTTATTATTAATTTATTAAGAATTTTGTAATATATTTTATTTATTTATATGATTGATATTTTCATTTTTATTGCGCGACGCTAGGTTTATAGTGGTCTGTGGAGGGAAGTTAATTAAGTAATAATTAACAATTAATTATTAATTAATTTATTTAAAAATGTATTAAATGCATTCAAAATATATAAGCTAAGGAATAGATTTAGGTGTGGGCAGATAGGTTTGCATGTGTACAGGATAGGAAGTTAAATAATTAATTATCTAAAAACAGTTATTTATAAATTGATAAATAATGTTTTACTTGAATAGTAATTATGTAAATTGAATATTGTTAATTAATATTTTTTATTGGGAGTTTATTATTTTTTTATTTTCATAGGCTTTGTCATATATGTAATGTGTTTGAAGTGAACTATTTTCCATACTCCTGCTTAAACTGCAGTAGGAATAGTAAAATTAGCCTCTTTGCAATTCAACACTTTCCCTACTGTTGCGTTGTTTAGAGTGGAAATATTACATATCACCCATCCTAAATCCATTGTTTTCCCTGCTGTTGCAGAGACTGGAGTAGAAATAGTAAACGTTACCCCTCCAAAGTCCAACAGTTTCCATACTGTCACATTGACTGGAGTGGGAACAGTAAATTTTACCCGTCCAAAATCCAACGCTTTCCCTTCTGTTGTACAGACAGGAGTGGGAATAATAAATGTTACCCCTCCATAGTCCAACACTTTACCTAATGTTGCACTATTTTGAGTAGGAATAGTAAATTCCACCCCTCCAAAATCCAATGCTTTCCCTAATGTTGTAGAGACTGGAGTGGAAATTGTAAATTTTACCCCTCCAAGTTCCAACACTTTACCTACTGTTGCACTGACTGGAGTGGGAATAGTACATTTTTCCACTGTAAGTCCTACTCTTTCCCTATTGTTGCGAGGACTAGAGTGGGGATAGTAAATTTAACTCCTCTGTAGTCCAATGCTTTCCCTACTATTGCACTGACTGGAGGAGGGATAGTAAATCCAAATCCTCCGAAGTCCAACACTTTCCCTATTATTGTAGTAACTGGAATAGGAATAGGGAATGAAGCCTATCCAAACTCCAACACTTTCCTTACTGTTGCATAAACTAGAGTGGGAATAGCATATTTAATATTCTTAGACTCCATTAATTTTAATAACATTGGTTAAATAGATTTCTTAGCATTATTTTTTATATTTTATAATACTTGTTATTATTTTTAAATGTATTTTATTGTTTATGGCATTTTTTAAAGTGTTTCTTGTGTTTTCTATCTTTACATATTTGAATTTTTGTCTACAAGAATTAATATTTTTTATTCAATTGTTTATATTTGTATGGTTTTATTGTGTATGTATTTTAATTTTAATAATATTTAAAATTTCTTTATATATACATATATATATATATTTATATATATATATATATATTTATATATATATATATTTATATTAATGCATTTTACATTTAAGACAATTAATATAATTTAAAATAAATATTTTCTTTAAATATGTTACACATATATATTTATATAAATAGGGGGGCGTGGCCTGAGGCGTCAAGATGGCGGTCGCACTCTAAGAGTGCTCCGGACCCCTCCGTCATCTGCCTCGCATCCTACTGTCCGCGGCAGCCATCCGAACCTCATGCCTGCCTACAGAGGTTCCCTGTGACGAGAGCACTGCTTCGATCCGTTGGGCTGCCGGTTTTGGGCTCCTGGTGCCCTGTTCAGACCCCGACTCTCCGATGCCCTGGGGCCGCAAACCACCGTGACCCGCAAGTGAAAGCGGCGTCTTTTCCCTGGGGGTGCCGACCAGTGTTGCAACTCCTGTCCACCGCGAGATCGCCGTGACGACTGGCCTGGCTCCTGTGTGCTGCCCTGTCCTCCTGTTGGCCGATCCGGTGCTGTGACCTCCCCCGCGCCTCCCACACACGATATAACGGCACCTGGGGCCCGCAGCTGGTGAGCCCAGGGGTCCTGCTCGCCGCCTCCTCCTCCTGGCCTGGCCCACGCAGAGGCGGCGGAAACGTGGGGAGCAAAGACCCGAGGAGATCCTTTCCAAGGCCAAGAGCGAGGTTTCCTGAGGCTGGCCGCCTAGTTCCGCCAGCGGAGGCCGACCCAAGGCCTGGGGCCTGTGGACGCAAGACCGCCCGGTGAGTGGGGATAGACCTGGGGATCGGCTGCCGTTTCGGGTAGCGGTGCGGGAGGCCAGCGTCAGACCTCCCGCCCCCCCTCTCTCCCTCGCCAACCCTCCTCGCTCTCACCAGTGTTGTGGGCTCTTGGGAGCCATCGGGATTGTGGTCACTGCATCCTCCTCTGTGCCTGGGGCTTGCCTGGTGGGGTGGTGGGAGGCCCCCTGTCGGCTGCGCATTTCGGGCAGCGGGGGTCCCCCCCATGGATGGGTTCCGCCGGTCTCCCTCTCCTCCAGACCTGGCTTTCCTCACCCTCAATACTGGATGTGCCGGGGCCGGGCAGCCTGTGGATCCGGAGCGACGAGCCTCGCTTAAGCCTGCCACTACCAGCTGAGCCCAGGAGGGCTTGTTTCCCACATCCTTGACTTGGCCCACGTGGAGGCGAGGTGCCCCTTCATCCTCCTTCGGCCGCCACTTCGGGCGGCGGTGCAGGACTCGACCGGCAACCTCCCTTTTGGGTAGGGCCGCATCCGCCTCATACCCAGGCCAGGCCGTAATTCCTGGGGTGCCCCTCCAGTGATGAGGGTTCCCGGCGCCTGCAACCCCCCAAATTCCACGGGTGGGCTGCGGCGGTGGGTTATCACACCGCCTCAGTGGTGATGCTCTACACGTGGTGGTAGCCGGTCGGGTGGGGGGGAGATCGGCTCCGTGGTTCGGGCAGCGGGGGCTCCAGGGAGCGGACCCCACCTCCTTCCCTCAGCCGTTGAGGATGGTGAACCTGTGCACTATTACCCTCTTAGCCTCACGAAGACCTCACCGTGCCCCGATCCGATGCGGGGACTTGCTGCTGTGGACACCCGTAACCCCCCCATTCAGGGCCTGCTCCTTCCCATCCTTGCTGTGAGGTTCCGCTGACAGGCAGCAACAAAAGAGACTGTACCTACCACCACCAGCTCTTCCAGCGGCAGCCTTCATTCACGTCTCGTGGCCCCTTGCTCCCAGGGGGTCACACAACTCCAGCCGGGGCGTATACCTGGCTCCGGTCTCCTCCGTCTGGCTCCTGAAGTTTGTGCCGGAGCACAATTTTGCCACCAACCATGGGAAGAGATAAGGCCTCCAAAACCGCAACCGCCCCCACGCAAACGAAGATGGATAGGTTCACCACTTCCGAGCAGGATCCCCCTGGGCAGGCGGACGGGGCCACCCCCCTTCCAGGAAAGGACCTAGCAACCATCCTCCAAGCTATCAGCGCCTCCCAGGCCTCGGTGGAGGGGAAGATCGGGGAGGTCAAGGTGGACGTGTCCCTCCTCCGGCAGGACCTCCGTAACGCCACAGCCCAAATAACAGAGGCTGAGTCCCGAATCTCCATGGCGGAAGATGATATCCTCCAGCTGAAGGAGCGGGTGGCCGCCCTCACATCCCACACCAAGGAACTCCACCGGCGTGCGGAAGACGCTGAAAACTGGGCACGTCGCAACAACCTCCGCCTCGTGGGGTTTCCCAAAGAGGTCGAGTCGACCCAGGCAGCTACCTTTGTAGAGACTTGGTTCAAGGCATGGATGCCCAAAGACTCCCTCTCCAGATGGTTCGTGGTGGAGAGAGCGCATCGGTCCCTCGCACCAAAACCACCAATCGGGCCCCCCCTCGCCCTATTATACTGAAAATCCCTGATTTTAAGGATAGGGTCGCTATCCTGCGCGAGGCGCGCTCTCAGGGTCTCCTCAAATTCCAGAATCACAACATCATGGTGTTCCCTGACTACACCAAGGAGGTACAAGACCTACGCCGCTCCTACACGGAGATTAAAAAGAATCTGCGATCCTTGGGACTACAGTACCAGCTCCAATTTCCAGCATGCCTACGAGTGGTTTTCCAGGGTACTACGCAGTTTTTTGACTCTCCCCAGGTGGCCTGGACCTGGTTGACGGAAGACCGGCCCCTCCGACTCCAGCGTAGCCGGTCTCCCCAGGCTCCGGGCTCTCAATCTACACGGCTGTGGTCACCTGGGCGCCAACGCCGGCGACACACGCAACCTCGCAGGAGGCGCCGGTCCCAGGCGGCATCACAAAGATCAATGAGCCTCACTGCCCAGAGACTCCGAGACTCATCAAGCCCATCAGATTCTCCTCCTCCCCTCAGGCACCAATCATCCTGCGGTCCACCTACAGCCCAGCAGTTGTCTGCACAGCGTCTCTCCCCCGGGGAGGACTCGGACCTCTCCCGCAGCCCAGCTCTCTGAGGACCTTTTGGGAGCTACCAGTGGTGTACACTTTCCAAGGGCGCGCTCCGGCCCCATGGGGGCTCGGAGCCGTGGCAGAACTCTCTTTGTTCTTATTTTCCGTCTTTCTGCCGAGATACTGCATATCCGTCTATATGGAGGGGTCCTCCACGCATCTCAACCCGAGCGTTTTAGTTTGGTTCTTGTTCTATTAGGGTGGCCGACAGATGCTTCTGTTCCTGAAGTGTAGGGTGGGGGAGGGGGTGGGGGAGGGGTTGGGTTTGTTCCTTTATTCCAGTGGTTGTTGTTTCTTATTGTTTTGTTGTACCAGCACTCACGCGACACTTCATGCATGCGGCGCTTCATGGACACCCGGCCACACAGGCGCGAGATCCCTCACATATTCGCGACTCTCTGTGATGTCATATTCTACCACTATGACCAGCTACCCCCATGACTGACATGTCCATCCCAGGGGCATCCCTTCATGTTCTGTCCTGGAACGTTTACGGCCTCCTGGATCGACTGAAACGTATGGCTGTCTTACGCTATGCACAGCGCCTCGGGGTGGAGGTTCTCCTGCTTCAGGAGACGCACCTGATGGGCAATCACTGCCCCTTCTTAGCACGCTATGGATATGACAGGGTATGGCACTCAGGCTTCGCCCGGGGCTCCCGCGGGGTGGCTATCCTGTTGAAACGCACCCTTCCCTGTGTGCTTACACGGGTCATTCATGATCCACAGGGAATGCAGGTGGCCCTTTGTGGCTCACTGAATGGTAATCCTCTTAACCTAGTGTCCACGTACTCACCCCCTTCGATGCTCACGACGACCTTGAAACACTCCACCGATTTGCTGACCTCCTTGCCCTTGGGTTCCACTTTTCTCAGGGGTGACTTCGACGCAGTCTCCTCACCGGACCTAGACACGACAGGCCCCCCATCCCACACGAGAATTGCGCAGGCAAAACAATTAACGAACTGGTCCGAATCCCTGGGCCTTTGCGATGCATGGCGTACCTGGCTCCCTCACATTAAACAGTTCACTCATACCTCTGCAGCTCACCACATGCAGGCGTGCATCGACGTGATCTTTGTCCCCTCGACCGACTGCACTATGATTCAGGACGTCCGTATCCTCCCCAGGGGTATCTCTGATCACTCTCCGGTGCTACTAAGCACGGGGGCTCCCCCCCCCATCGATGCGTCTGACGTGGAGGATGAATGCATGGTTCCTCCAGGATAAAGAATTCCGGAAGGCAGTGGGGACAGAGCTTAAGCAGTATTTCCAGACCAATGATGGGTCGGTGGCATCGTCGGGCACCCTATGGGAAGTGAGAAAAGCCACTATTCGGGGTTTCGCGAAGGGCCAGCTCAAGCGCCAGCGGCACGCACAACTGCAACAAATCACCTCGCGGGAGGCGCAGGCGCTCCGTCTCGAACAATCCCCGTCGACGACCGACGACACTTCCAAAGAGAGACAACTCACTCTACTTCGCACTGAGATCAAGCAGCTTTCGCTGGAGGCCGCCAAACTCCTCTGGAGGTCCTCCGTGGCTAGAGTTTATGGTTGGGGTGACAAGAACGGTTCGATTCTCCATAGATTAGCCACCTTTCCCAGGGCGAACCGCATTATTCCCGAAATAATAGACCTCGACGGGTCCATACACCGATCCCCGGTGGCGAAGGCTCGGTCCTTTGCTTCCTACTATTGCCAGCTTTACGCTTCAAGGACCCCAACATTATCACTGTCTGCCCTGCTAGAGGCTGGAGGCGTTCACCTTCCTCAGCTAGATTCAGCTGCTCAAGCAGATCTGGATCGCCCTATTTCCCGTGAAGAGATCGGGGAGGCGATAGCCCTCACCTCCTCGGGCAAGACCCCGGGCCCTGACGGTCTCCCCCAGGAATATTACGCCCTATATCGCGAGACCCTCGTCCCACACCTCGCCGACTTGTTCGACGAGGCCGCTGAAACGGGTTCCTTCCCACCCGAGGCGGACATGGCCACCATCGTGGTTCTCCCAAAATCTCAACCGCCCTCCTCGCGGTGTGCGGAATACCGTCCCATTTCCCTTATCAACACAGAGGTTAAACTTTACGCAGTGATTCTCACCCAGCAGCTAAAGCCTTACCTCTCCAGGTTGGTTCAATCGGACCAATGTGGGTTCATGCCCACGCGTGGTACCCGGCACTGTCTCTGGAGATTGCACCTGGCCCTGGCCCACCGTCACCTGCTCACCCCCTACTTAGCGTTCCTCCTCGTAGATTTTAAGAAGGCATTCGACTTGGTAGATTGGGGTACCTGGACGAAGTCCTTGCCGAGATGGGTTTTGGTTCCCACTTTCGGGAGCTGGTTCGCGTCCTGTACGCCCACCCCCGAGCGCGAGTCCTAGTCAATGGGGTCCTGTCGGAACCCTTCCCTGTTCGTAGAGGAACGAGACAGGGATGCCCCCTCTCGCCTCTGTTCTTCGCTCTGGTGATGGAGCCCCTGGCGACCCTGATAAGGTCCGACAGCTGGGTGCGAAGGTGGGAATGGGCCAAAACAGAGGTTGATAAGATCGCTCTCTATGCAGACGATGTTCTAATTTACCTGGCATACCTGTCCAATCCGGCCCTCGATGCCTCCGTATTATGCACTCCTTTGAGCAAACCTCCGGCCTCCGGCTGAATCCGGATAAATCGGTCCTGGTCCCTCTCCACCTGTCTAGAGACTGCTACGACTGGCAATCTAACATACCGCTACGACACCAGTCTTTCAAGTATTACAGGGATATCGGTGACACTTCTCCCCGAGTTGGGCTGGTCCCTCAACGTTACCCCACTGGTGAAGAGGGCCAAGGCAGATCTTCAGAAGTGGCAATCCCTACCTCTGAACCCACTGGGGAGAGTCGCCCTGTTTAAAATGATGATTCTCCCCAGGTTCCTTTATGTCCTTCAGAATACCCCTTTTTGCTTTCCGAGGGCCTGGTTTCGGGAATTGGACAGTATGGCCTCTAGGTTCCTCCGGGGGAAAGGGAGAGTTCGTATGGCCCTGAACCTATGTCAGATTCTCTCATTTGACGGGGGTATGGGGATGACTCACCTCTATCTGTACTATTTGGCTACGCGCTTGTTATCCATCCACGACCGTTTTAATGGGGGCTTGTCTGACCCGGCCTACCGGCTTGAATTGGGCGAGTTAGGCATGTCCGGCATCCAATCTCTGTTATACGGAGAGTCCATTCCATCCCGCCTACCAGAAGTGACGCGCTCCGCACTGTTGGCTTTGCAAGCGGCATTGCGTCACACTCACTGGACGCGCAAACTGACTTAGTGCACGCCTCTCTGGCATGGCACCTGGCTCCGAGAGGTTAGTGGACTGCAGGGTTTTAGATCCTGGGACCTTATAGGGATTTCGCAACTGGGGGACGTATGGGCGAGCGGCCATATGCGATCCTTCCACGACCTCCGCACCCGGTATTCCATGTACCCGACGCAACTCTACAAATACTTACAGCTGCGACACGCCCTCCACGTGCACATCTCAGACGGCACACGGATCCCTGAATACAGCCCTCCCGAGGCACAGACTATGCTGGGGGACCTGGGGAAGGGGGGTATCTCCCTCATCTACCGGACACTGGTCAACAACACCCGACCTCGTTAGACCTGCTTAGAAGCCAATGGGAGGAGTGGGTGGGCACTTTAGGTGAGGAGGACTGGCGCGATGCTCTCATGGCACCCAAGATGGTCACCGCATCAGCTAGACTCCATCTAGTTCAGCTGTACTACCTGCACACTGCATATTTGACCCCAGTACGCCTCCATCGGGCCGTTTTTTGCCCGACTGCTTCTTGCACCAGATGCGGCCACGTCCCGGGTGATTTCTTCCACATGGTATGGGCATGCCCCCGTCTGGCTCGGTTCTGGGGTGATATTGAAGAGGAGCTCACAGAAATATTGGGGTGGGTGGTCCCTCATGATCCACGGCACACCCTCCTTGGCATTACAGATGGGTTGGATGGATCTCGAAATGAGAAATTATTTTTTAATACAGCGATGGTAGTGGCTAAGCGAGACATAGCAGCATCCTGGAAATGTCCCGATCCACCTTGCACCGGGAAGTGGCGGAGGGGGGCAGACTGGTGTGCCACGCAGGAGAGGCCCATGTACGAGGCACGAGGTTGTCCCAAAAAGTATCGCAGGGTGTGGGGTAAGTGGTTGGGGGCTTTGGGATAATCGTACATGAGATGTCAGAAGCATGTCTATCTGTACTTTAAAGGTCCCAGACGCATGGATATTCGTGCCAGTGGTTATAACGTGTCACATGCAATGTACGTTGCTGATTTGCTGATGTTGTGTTCACTGTCAAAACAATAAAAATTTGCATATCAAAAAAATATATTTTCATAAGTACAAGTGCATGTGTTTGTGTGTTTATGTAAGTATATATTTATATATATTATTGAATATTTATGGAATATATGTAATTTACATTATATTCGGCTTATATATTAAAATATTTAATATTTAGTGCCAGATGTACGACGGATTTTTGCATGCGCAAATGGGTTTTAGACCCGTTTGCGCATGTAAAAAACCTGTGGCCAAGGTACTAACCCTATTTTGCGAGTCGCTAATTAAATAGTGACTCGCAAAATAAGGTTAGTGACTCGCTATTAGGAAGGGGCGTTCCGAGGGCGTCCCTTCCTAATAGCGAGTCTGAACCCTATGTAAGAATGTTTTGCGACAGCAATTACGGTCGCAAATCACTCGCAGTTTACCACCTTCTTCAAGAGGGTGGTAAACCATTCGCAAACGGGAAGGGGTCCCCATGGGACCCCTTCTCCTTTGTGAATGGGTGCACAAACATTTTTTCAGAGCAGGCAGTGGTCCCAGGGACCACTACCTGCCCTAAAAAAATGAAACAAAAACGTTTCACTTTTTTTTTTAAATGCACCCCGTTTTCCTTTAACCCGTTGCGTGCTCATGACAGCTCAATGCCGTCATGAGTCACGGGCGGCGTGTGCTCATGACGGCATGGAGCCGTCATTCCGCTGCCGCTCCGCCCACGCGGCACTAATTCCCCGCCTGTGCGGGCAAATTAATGAGTGGGCGGGGTCATGACGGCTCCACGCCGTCATGAGCACACGCCGCCCGTGACTCATGACGGCGTGGAGCCGTCATAAGTACCGGAGCGACACGCCCACCCCCTAGCCCCTCCCGCGCCACGGCGGAATTCGCGGCGCAGGGAAGGGGTTAAGGAAAACGGGCTGCATTTAAAAAAAAAACCCTACTTTTTTAAAAGCCGTCCCAGACATGGAGGTCTGCTGACCCAACGGGACCCTTTCCCCTTTGTGAATGGGTGCGCAAACAAGGGCCAGGGACCACTACCTGCCCTTAAAAAAATGAAACAAAAACGTTTCTTTTTTTTTTTTTAAATGTGTCCCGTTTTCCTTTAAGGAAAACGGGCTGCATTTAAAAAAAAAAAAACTGCTTTATTTAAAAGCAGTCCCAGACATGGAGGTCTGCTGACCCCAGCAGGCCACCATCCCTGGGAGTGCCAGCCATTCCTAATGGGGTCGCAAATTGCAATAGCCTCATTAATATGCATGAGGCATGCAATTTGCGACCCCATTGGGATTCGCAAACAGTGTCTCAGACACTGCTGTGCATCCCAATTTGCGGGTAGCAAATGCGACGCAATTTGCGACTCGGAAATTGGTGGGTCGTACATCTGGTCCTTACTTCTTTAAGCTCTATATTAAAAGAATCATTATTTTTGTCTAGTTTTGGTAGATATTAGTGTCAACGATATTTTTTCCTATATTTTTGGATTTATCATTATAAGTATAAGAGCACAATATTGTGGTAGACAATATTTTTGACTCAATATTTTTTCAGCGATATTGTTTACCACGATATTGTGTTAATGATTCATACGGTAGGCAACGTTACACCATGGCACAATGGTGCCTGCGTTGGCACTAGGCAGCACTCCTGCTTTTAGGACTTCCATTCCACCTCCATTAAATCCTTCATCAAACTGTACTTTGAATTTTAACTTGACAGTCAACGAGTCTTGAATCACAGCAATCACTTGTGCTTCTCTTTCATAGTATTTGCTCCCTCTATTTCTCACCCTTTTGATAGTTTTTTGCCTCCAGTTCTTCAGACATTAATGACTGAGCTTACCAGTACAAAGGAGTTTTCTCTATTAAGCCATGTAATATATACCTATATCCCTCCCTTTAGGACAGAGTGCACCCTAAGCCCCATGCCAGGGTCTCTCGAGTTGAGGCACGACACCTGACGTTTGTGGGTAAGCTTGTGTGCTTTGTACAAATGCCACAACTGTTTTTGAGTTGGACACCTGTCTTGGTTGATGTGTTGTTCCACTGATTGTGTTGTTGGTAGCACTATAAATTGATAAGTGTTACTAACACTTTCGCTGTAGTCTTGTCATCAATTTATCTCCTAACAGGTCTTTATAAAGTGGATACATTTTTGAACCATTCAATCAATCAATCACGTATTTGTTAAGCGCAACTACTCACCCATGAGGGTCTCAAGGCATTGGGGGGGGAGGGGAGGTGCAGGTTCCAGTCCATCAAGGAGGGGGTCTGTCGAAGAGCCAAGTTTTGAGGTTTCTCGTGAAAATGGGGAGTGATGTTGTCTGTCTGAGATGGAGCGGTAGGGCGTTCCAGGCTCTGGCCGCGAGGAAGGAAAAGGAGCGGCTTCCCTATCTGGTCTTTCTGGCGCGGGGAACCACTGCGTAGGAGAGCTGGGCTGATCGTAGGGTTCTTTGGGGTGCATGGAAGTTGAGTCAGTTGTTGAGGTATGCTGGTCCTGTGTTGTGGAGGGCCTTGAGTGCGTGGGTGAGGATCTTGAAGGTGATTCTATCCTCGATGGGGAGCCAGTGGAGTGTGCGCAGGTGCTGGGAGATGTGGCAGTGTCTTGGTAGGTTGAGGACTAGTCTTGCGGCGGCGTACTGGATGTTTTGTAGCTTGCAGGTGAGGTTTTTGTTTATTCCGGCGTAGAGTGCGTTGCTGTAGTCAAGTCTGCTGGTGACGAGGGCATGGGTGACAGTTTTTCTGTGCTCGAGGGGGATCCATTTGAAGGTCTTACGTAGGAGGCGGAGGGTGTGGAAGCAGAAGGATGCGACGGAGTTAGCTGGCGGTCCATTTTGAGCTCGGAGTCTAGGATGATTCGAAGGTTGCGTGCGTGGTCCGTGGGGGTGGGTGGGCTTCCGAGGGCGGGGGCCACCAGGTGTCATTCCAGGCATCGGGGTGTGGGCCCATGATGAGTACTTCTGTTTTGTCGGTGTTGAGTTGTAGGCAGCTGCTTTTCATCCATTTGGCGACAGCTTCCATGCTTTCTTGGAAGTTGTGTTTGGCTGCGTTGGCTTCGTTGAATAGGGAGAGGATGAGTTGGGTGTCGTCTGCGTATGAGACGATGTTGAGTCCGTAGGTTCTGACGATGGGGGCAAGCGGCACCATGTAGATGTTGAAGAGCGTAGGGCTGAGGGAGGACCCCTGGGGGACTCCGCAGGTGGTTGGTGTAGGGTCCGAGAGGAAAGGGGAAAGTCTGACCTGCTGCGTTCTGCCAGAGAGGAAAGAGTGGATCCAGTCAAGGGCCTTGTCCCGGATCCCTGCGTCGTGGAGTCTGCGTATTAGGGTGCAGAGGGATACCGTGTTGAAGGCCGCTGAGAGGTTGAGGAGGATGAGGGCTACTGTTTCTCCTTTGTCCAGTAGGGAGCGGATGTCGTCTGTTGCGGCGAGGAGGGCGGTTTCTGTGCTGTGTTTTTTTCTGAAGACGGATTGGGACGGATCGAGGATGTTGTGTTCTTCGATGAAGGTGGCGAGTTGGCTGTTGATGGCTTTCTCGATGACTTTTCGCTGGGAACGGGAGCAGGGAGATGGGTCTGTAGTTTTTGAGGTTGGTGGGGTCCGCCGAGGGCTTCTTTAGGAGGGGGTTGATCTCAGCGTGTTTCCAGTCGTCGGGGAAGGAGGCACTTGCCAGGGATCGGTTGATGGTGTGGTGAAGCATGGGTGCAATGGTGTCGGCGGCTCTGTTGAAGATGTGGTGGGGACAGGGGTCCGTGGGGGCCCTGGAGTGGATTAATTTCATCATTTTCAGTGTGTCTTCGGTGGCGAGGGCTGTCCAGTTGCCAATCGTTGGCTTCAGGGTGTCGGGGTGGCTGGTGGGGGTTCAGTGTGTTGGTTGTCTTCGTCGAAGTTGTCGTAGATGTTCTTGATTTTGTGGTGGAAGAAGGTGCTGAGTTTGTCGCAGAGGTCTTGTGAGGGAGGAATGTCAGTCGACTCGCTGGTGGGTTGGGCGAATTCCTTGATGATGTTGAAGAGTTCTTTGCTGTTGTGTACGTGAGTGGAGATTCTGTCTTCAATCGCAGTTTTCCTCGTGTTTCTGATGAGCTGGTGGTGGGCGTTGGTGGTGGCTTTGAAGTTGTTGTAGGCTTCTGTGGATTTGGAGTTGCTCCAGGTCTTCTCGAGGCGGCGACAGGTGCGCCTGGACTCTTGAAGTTCGGGGGTAAATCATCTGGCCTTCTTGGTGTGTGTGTTGTTGTTCTTCTTGAGGGGGGCTATGGTGTTGACGCTGTCGGTGATCCATCTGTGCAGAGTTCGGGCTGCGGTGTTGGGGTCGTCGTCTTCCGTGGTGGTCGGGGTGGAGTTGCCGAGTGAGGAGGTGAGCTGGTCATTGGTGATTTTGGTCCAGTTTCTTCGTGGGAGCAGGTGATGGTGTCTGTGGGTGGTGGGTGTTCTGAAGGAGAAGTGGATGCATCAATGGTCTGTCCACGGGAGTTCGGTGGTGTGGCTGAAAGTGATGGAGTTTCCTGTTGTGAAGAGGGGGTTGAGGGTGTGTCCCACTGAGTGTGTGGGTTCAGTCACGATCTGGCGAAGTCCAGTGTTGTGGAGGTTGTCCAGGAGGGATGCGGTGTTGGCGTCTAGTTGGTTGTCGAGGTGGAAGTTGAGGTCTCCCAGCAGGGTGTAGTTGGTGGATGCGATGGCATGCAGGGAGATGATGTCTGTGATGGAGTTGGCGAATGGTCCACGGGGTCCAGGGGGTCGGTAGATGAGGGTTCCTCGGAGGGTGGTGGCAGGGCTGGCCAGTATCTTGAAGTGAAGGTGTTCCATCAGGTCTGTGGGCTCGCCGGGGAGTGTGCTCAGGTGGAGGGTGGATTTGTGGACGATGGTGATTCCTCCTCCCGGGCGGGTGGGGCGGTCTTTCCTGGAGATCTTGTATCCTTGGGGAATGGCGATGGCGATGTCCGGTCCCGAGGTGCTGTTGGTCCAGGTTTCGGTGAAGAATGCTATGTCCGGGGTGGTGCTGTCGAGGAGGTCCCAGATTTCGGTGGCGTGTTTGTGGAGTGATCTGACGTTGAGGAGGATGCATTGCAGGGTCCTTGGTTCGGGTGTGTTCTTGCGGGCGGGTTGTGCTGGGTCCGTGTTCCTGGCGGTGCTGTAGGTGTGCCAGCCGCGGTGACAGCTGAAGGGTCCGTGGGTGTCGGCTGGTGATGCTAGCTTGCAGTTGTTGTTGCGGCCTGGGTTGAGTGCGTGGAGTGTCGCTGGGTCGTAGCATTGGCGGTGCGGGGGTCCAGGGTTCCTGCCGCTGGTCACGGTCGGGTCACGGACGGGCGCAGACGGGCTTGCCTTAGGCGCGCCTTCGGCGCGCCAGCGGCGTGACCGCGCAGCAGCCGCCATTAAGTAGGGGGAGGGTGTGCAGCTGAGAGGCGGGGGCGGGAACGGCAGGAAAAATGAGCAGGGAAAACAACGGATGGGCACAGTAAGAAGGGCACAAGTGGGCAGGGATGGCGAAAATAAACAAAAACTAAGGCACAAGGCACAAAATACACAATGTGGGCAACAAGACAGAAAAACCAAGACAGCAAAAAGAAATTAAGCAGAGACAGTCGCCAGCACAGAGCAGTCTCGAGCCCTACCAGAATGGGGCTCACGGACCGACACTCAGAGCAGCAGAGCACAGCGGAGCTGCTGGGGAGAAGAGCGGGCCTCAGACCATGGGTCAGAGGTCTTGCTCGTGCTCCCCCGCAGCGGCCGCCATTAAGTAGGGGAGGGGGGAGGGGCATGCAGCTGGGAGGCGGGGGCGGAAACGGTGGGAAAAATGAGCAGGGAAAACAACAGATGGGCACAGTAAGAAGGGCACAAGTGGGCAGCGACGGCAAAAATAAACAAAAACTAAGGCACAAGGCACAAGATACACAATGTGGGCAACAAGACAGAAAAACCAAGACAGCAAAAAGAAATTAAGCAGAGACAGTCACTGGCACAGAGCGGTCTCGAACCCTACCAGGGTGGAGTACACGGACCGACACTCGGCGCAGCAGAGCACAGCGGAGCTGCTGGGGAGAAGAGCGGGCCTCAGACCGTGGGTCAGAGGTCTTGCTCGCGCTCCCCCGCTCCACCATTGGTGACCACTATTATGATTCTGTATTTCTTTTCTTTATATGCATGTAATTGAAAAAGAAATGAATCTTTCTAAGGTCCTGATAAATGCCATTACACCTCGGATGAGGGTTTCATTGGCAGAAACATGTTGACTAAAGACACACGAAAGCAGGATCAGTTGACTGCTACAGTGTCTGTTCACTCCTTTTAATCGTGACCCAAACAGACAAGAATAAAGTTGAACACCTGCTTTGAGTTAGTTTTAATCACAGTTATCACACTTCGTTCACATTTTGCATGCTCTCCTAACCTCACAACCCTGTTGTCTCCTTAGGGCTTTCTACCACATATCAAAACATCCGCAGAGCTAATCCTGATTAGAGAAGAAGTTGTAGCCCCACAGTGATGTGCTGTCACGGTTTGTGGAGAATTCCTATGATGAAGCATGCCACCTCTGGTGACTGAGGCATTTCATTCCAAAAAATGAATACTTCTTGATTATCTAGGTTTGTAGTTTACTTTTGGTGTCAGACATGGCCATTTCATTGTGTTAATGATTTACTAGTTGGGAGTAAATACCCGCTCGTCTCTAAATCTCCCCTGACCCTCCTTTTGTGATTACTTACATTCCTGCTTTCTTCATTTGACGCAGCACAGCATATTCTCATGCTGTCTTGAATTGCATCAACTGTTAGTAAATCTGGCCCTTGGTCTCTTAGCATAATGTTAGCTGTGTCCTCTTTAGTTCGAAAAGGGAAATCTATTTCATATGAAGCTTAACTATGGCTTTCTGAGCACTTGCAACATACAACATACTTAGGGCCTAATTAGGATTATGGTCATCCGAGGACCAGGAGACTTGTGGTGGCCTGGCACTGGCGTTCCAGCCACCGCCGCACCACGGTACGACTGCCCCATTATGACTTGGGCAGTCAGACCGTCATGGGACCGCCGATGATGCCAGGGAACAACCATTCCCTGGTGGTGGCGTGGTGGTCTAGAGGCCGCAATATGCTTGGAGGTTAAGCATATTATGAGTTTCCTCTCTGCCATGGTTTTCATGGTGGTTCCTCCTTCATGAAAACTGTGGTGAGAGGAAGGGCCCCTGGTGCCTCACGCCATGTGGATGCCCACAAGGGGGCACAACATGTGCCCACCGGTGTGCATGCACCCCAGTTCCTACACGGCATGGACGTTACAGTCCATGCCATGCAGGAACATTGTGTGGCGTTAACATTGTGGTGCCTTTTTCAAAGGCACTGCCGCGGGACAGCAATTCCGCCCGCCCGCTAGACCACTTTTAAGTTGTAATCTGTCGGGCAGCAGCGCCTCTTGGCGGTGTGGGGGAGTGGTGGTGGTGTGCCAGCCACCCTCGCACTGTCAAAAGTCTTAATCAAGCCCTGTTTTATTGTGACATGGTACTGTCAAAAAGTATCTGGCTTCACTGGCTGCTCCCTTTCTAGCGAGGGCCCAATTGTAACAGGCCTGTAGGATGAGGGTGCAAATTGCACAACTGCTAATTACCACTAGTGTATCATGCATTTATTAGCAGGTGCATAATCTGCATCTGACTGAAAGTTTTGACAGCTCGAAATGGGAATAACTGGCAAACTGTGCATGAATTTACATAGTACTGGGCATGCAAACAAGTATTTTTTGCAGTTTGCTCACAAAATGTGCTGCAGGTTTTAGCTACTGCAAACTCTGTGATAAAAACCCTTGTGTCAGGTCAAATTTATGTCAGGCATGTAATCCTGTTGTGGGCACAAACAGGAGTTTGGCCGAAAACCATATTTGAGCCCTGCTTGCAATCAGGGTCTAAAGAGGAAGCTGTTGCAAAGTACTTGAATTGTCCTATTTTTTCCAACATTTCAAGAAATCTAACTCCAGACATATTTTGAAATAGCATTTTTTCCCCACATTTTAGCTTCAGTATATCTTCTAGAACAGTCGGGATTTGCTAGATGAAATTTGTCACTGTGAGTTTGTGAGTGATTACAGTGTTTTTGAGAGCAGTTCTGGTCTAAAGTGGCATATTGTATTCATCTTTCATATTTATAATGAAAGCATTCAAGCATTGTATCAAACTCTGCCATAACTCATTCTTTTTTTTGTCCTCATTTCACCATCAGCACTACTTCCAATTTTGTGTTAGTTACCAGTCAGGCCTCAGAAAGGCTTTCAACCACTGTTACAAGTAAAAACAGCCTCAGGTAAGCTGTCCTGTGGTACTTCATTCAGGTGCAATCATTGAACATGTTGTCACGTTTTAAAGTCTTTTCCAAGCATTGTCTAGGCTTCCATATCCATATCTAGGCTGCCATATTGAATTGGCTCACTTGGGTAGCATCTTTAATCCAATCTGCAGCTAATGGGGGATCTTTAGAAATCGATGTTTTAAACATCTCATGTCTGGCTAGCAGGACTATACTAAAGACCAGTCTAAGCTGGGCTTTAGTCAGCAATACAGAGATTGATGGATCCACTCCCATTAAAAATAGAGTGTGGCTTACCTTGATCTCTTGTTTTAAAAGTCCGCTTACGGTACTTCGTACACCTTGCCAATATGCCTTCAGGCTTGGACATTCCACAAACGTATGCCTGTCATCCGCCTCTGACTGGTTGCATTTCTGATATCCTGAACGTTCCAGGGTAATCTTTGAAAGTCTCTTGAGGGTTCAGTATATCTTGTGAATAGTGAAAAGATGGTTCTTCTTCAAAGGGGCAGCTTTGACTGTAGAATAAAGTAAGTTTATAGACACTTGCCATATTTCTTCTTTCGCCAATTCTGGCAAATTGTCCTTCCAGATGTTTCTCCTCAAACTTGATGAACTCCCAGTACCAGTGGGTGACCTCTTTCCATAGTCTGACTTAATTCATTAATAGGTCATCATACTCCCCACTATCCTCCTTGAGCCAACCACCATAAGCTCAACTGAAGATATTTAAAAATTCAACAACTTTTCTGCTGTTGCCACCAGGATTTCATCCAACTCGATCAGCCTGCCTCCCTTCCTCATATACCCCAAGCCATCGAATCCAGCTTGCCTAAGCGGATGGCTAAACTTGTCTACTAGGCAAGTCGAGGTTCCTGGAGAGTCCCATATTGGTGCTGAAGAAGCATAGTAGAAAATGCTGAGGAACTTCCTCACCTGGCATCATAATTTTGAGGCAGCAAGCAAAACCGTAAGCCTTACTTGTTTAAAAAATTGAGGGCTCCAATCTTGTATAAAAATTTCTCTTTAGCTAAGAGCCCCATCATCGCCGTGTGCAATTGCTTGATATATGACTCTCCCAGCTTTGCCGCACACTTTCTACAGTTTTTAAATTGAAAAGCATAGCAATATGTCTGAAAGTCTGGGAGACCAAACCCCCACCCCCTTCTCCAACCTCCTCCTAAGCTTCCTCCATGACAGCCTAATCCACTTGGATGCTCGTATAAAACCACTAAGTCTACCTTGAATCTCTTGATTGGACCTCTAGGGAACGATATGGGTATAGTGTTAAAGAGGAAGGTGAGATTAGGGGGAATCTCTCATCTCCTTAAGTAAATCTCAGTTTCTCCACAAACTTTGTGTAGGTTAACGCTTGAGAGGGCCTCCAGAGTGTGTGTCATCAAAATACCTAAGTATCTTGTCTGATCCTTGGCCCTCTGGATCCCTTTGATGCCCTCTGTATTTGCTCATGTCATGATCTCTGTATTATCCTTATTTATTATACAGCCTGACATTTTTCCCAATGTTTCAGCATGGGCTCCTAGTTTTGTGATGAAATGTTCGGGACTGGCTGCATACAGGATGATATCATCTGCATAGAGTGCGATCTTCACATCTAAGCCCCGGGCAGCAAAAGATAAGCTGAAGCGATCTTGATGAATTTTCTGGGCAAAAGGTACACTGTATAGATCAAATAGTAGTGGAGATAGAGGGCATCCCTGTCTCGTACCCCTTGTGATGAAGAAAGAATGAGTTAGACTCCCATACATTTTTATGCTAACTATGGATGCTCTATACAGGTGTTCAATTACATTGATTAAACTACTACTGAGGCTGAAACTTTTTAACACCTCCCAGAGGTACACCCAGCTTACCCTATCAAAGGCTTTGGCAGCATCTAAAGTGACTGTCGTCAGGGGGTTCTTAGCTGTTTCTGCTATATCAATTGCATCAATCAAAAAGTGTGCCACTTCATTAAGCTGCCTACCCTGAATAAAGCCTTTTTTATCTGTGTGAATCACTGAACTCATGACCTTTGCTAATCTCTTTGCTATGATGTCTGCAAAGAACTTATAGTCACAGTTTAGCAAGGAGATGGGTCTGTATGAATCCGGGACTGAGGGGTCTTTCTTGGGTTTTACAATCATTCCATTCCTATCATGGCTTGATACCACGATGGCAAGATCTCCCCCTCCTCTGCATAATTTTGATCGAAAAGGACCTTCCAGAAGAGGACCAGGTGGAACTTCAATTGTTTATATAGCTCTTCTGGGATCCTGTCTGGACTGGCTGCCTTACAGTTTTTAAGTCATTCTAGCTGCTCTAATACCCCCTCCCCCCGTAATGTCCCTCTCCAAGACAAAGACTCCTTGTTTCCTGATTTTTGGCAGATTCATATCAGTCAGCCATCTCTAGATGCTCAGGCGGTCCGGTTCTATGGCCTCTACATAGAAAGTAGTTAAAGGGCTTAACATGACCTGCAGTGTCTCCTTCAGTGCATGAACCGTCTCCCCATTTCCTGGGTCGATTAACCGATCTATATGGATTCTGGATAGATCTAACTTTGTTTTCCAGGACTTCATAGCTCTATCTTTTCCCCGAATACAAAGTGCTTTAGCTTACTGGTCCTTCACTTTTCTTCAGTTCTTTTATCCGGTCTGTTCTATATCGACCCTGTAATAGTTCCAGCTCAGATCTCAAATGCTAGATTGTTGCACGGGCATCTGCTGAAGCTATCTGAATCTCCTACTCCTCCCCAGCTATATCATTCTACATTTTTTACTCCTTGGCCCGCCTCTTTATGTTTCAGTCACAAGTCAGTTTTGAGATTATCCCGCTAATAAATGCTTTGATTGCATCCCATACTATATTAAGATTTGCAGTACCTACGTTTATCTCAAGATACTCCTTAGTTTTATTAACTGAGTTGACTGATGTTAATTTCATCCTGAAATAGGGTTTTATTAAGAGTTCTCTGCAGCTATAAGTAGCTCCAAACACAGACTGATGGCAGAGTGCTATGATAATATTTGTCGGATATGGGTCTGGGATTTGACCATTGTGGTCATGTGTTTATGAATCATAAAGTAGTCGACACGTGAATGGTGCTCATACATTTTCCTGTAGGAGATGAAATATTTCTGTGTACCTGCCCTTACCTGCCACATGTCAGCAAGCCCAAATTGTACATCACATTTACCAGCGGCCTCCTCGATTTCGGAGTTGATGTATGTTGAAAATGACACTATCTAGGGTGCTATGCCTCAACTGTTTGCTTTTCTCTTTCCCAGTTTTGAAGCAGACGCACATTGTACAGCCAACACTGCAGTCATGATTTGACCCATACCGCACTTCGGTCATAGGTGGCAAAAATGCCATTGGCAGGGAGGGGGGATGATGAATGATGGGTGGGATATATCTGGCCCACTTAACAAATACAGCAAGTCAAGAGAGTAGAGAAAAGAATAAAAAATGCCCCTCACTTAGAACCATAGCTTTAAATGATAACCCTACATAAACCAAGTAAGGAAAGTAGGTGAGCAGCAGGCTCCTCGTGAGAAGAGCTGCCTTGCTTATTCATCTAAACAATCCAAATATTCATTCATCCTTTCATTCTAATTCACCTATAGCCACCATGATTAAGCTTTACTTTCTCTCATCCAGTCTTTCCCCAAAATTTCCAATCCAGTATCAAGTCATTCAACAGCCACCTTTTCTTCAAACCATCCTTTCGCCCATCCATCCTTTTAGACACCCACACACCCTTTCACCCACCCACCCTTTTACTCATATACCATTTTCTTTCTGTTAACATTCCATTCTTTCATGTCTCCCTCAAGCCATCAACGCTCATTATGTGAGCTTTTGCTGAGTTGCCGATAGAAGAGGCCATAATAACTCAACCGCCCCTGCAGCTGGTAAAGCTGGAGGAGGTTCACTTCACAGTCATATGTCGATAACGACGCCCTGGGACTAGCTAGTAAGTATAGTAATTGCAAAAAAATATGTGTCTTACCAGTGCCCGTCCCTGCTGCCGCTTCTTCCCCTCCAACTGGCCCGTCTCCTCCTGCAACGGCACTGGAGCCGGTATCACCGATGTTCTTTGTGGCTAGAATAAAACATTATACATATTTTAGATGCCAGATATGCCACTCCAAATACAACTGCAATACAGCACTACAATTCAGTTAGCACTGCAGTATCTTCTAAATATCACTCTGGCCATTTGAATGGTTCACAAAGTTAGACAAGCCAGGGGTGGAATAATGGTCAATGAAAGACATGGTGTTGGTTGGCAAATGCAATGGGAGTGGGACCTCATACTTTTTTCCAGCTATGATGTACTGTCATGGGAAACTGCTGGCATACTATAACTATAAATGAATGAGACAGCAGCACACTACATTGGGGTGGGTGGTCCATGATTACCATGTTCACTCTCTCGTGAACTCAACTGTGTAAAAGTATGAGCAGGAAATTTAAAGCCTTCTCAACAAACATACATGCTGAATTTTATTTATAATACTAGCTTACTTGGGCCTGCAATCTGAATCTTCATGATAGACAGCATCAACATTCTAATACCCCAAGATTCTACCCTAAGAAATCCACAACAATCATAAAAGCCAACATTAGTGAAATAATAATAATAATTAAGAGGACTTAATGGGGTCAGAAGAGCCCTCTGGAGTGGCGCTGGTGGATGGCACTGGCTGGCCAGTTTCTCCTGGACCCTCAACAATGTCCCTCTTTTTGCCCATAGGTGCTGATGTAAGAAATTAAGAAGATAACAAAAAATTGATTAGTGATTCAGTTCATAATCTCCACAAATGTTTTATGACAAGCAAATGCAGTCACATTGTGGTTCTCTAAAACAGATCACCTATTGTACAACTAGTTGTGAGTCTCGACTCGAGTCTATCGACTATCGTTGAGTTGCCCATACTAATCCTGAAATGCCTATTTCAAATGTCCTTAACAAAAACTACATTTGTAACTAATGCATTCCAGTGAATTATCTTTGACTCTATTCTCATTTCTCAGCCCTCTTGATGGACCAACTCAGTCTAACTTTTTTGCAATGCATAGATGCATACTACACATCGCTGTGAAATAAATAACTTGGAACTGTACAAGCTACATAACAAAAGTCACAGAGAGAATGTGCTACTTACTGGTTCACTATAGTGACAGGGGAACAGTCTTCAATGGCTTCTTAATTAATGAGCCAAAGCGAGTGCCAATGATGAGTATGATTAGGTAGAGCTGAGCACCTGCCTAGCAGAAACTAGAAACTGGATCACACAATTATAAATGATCATAAACAAAACTTAACTTACCTCTTAGTGGAAGAAGCATGCTATTCGGAAAAATAAAATATTAGCATTGTAGAACACAAACACAACAAGTAATTAATACTCACCGAGCCCCTGAATCTCAATGCCTAGCAGGTCGAGCAGGTCCTATTCCCACTCTAGGATGCCCACCCAGCACCACCCGCAAGAAAGCCGTACCTCTGCCCTGGCACTGGATGAAATAGAAGAAAAGAAGGAAACGGAAGGGAAAGGATCGCACAATAATATATGAGTGTAAACAAAACGTAACTTACCTCTGAGTGAAAGCAGCATGCTATTCGGGATTTTGTTTTTTAGCATTGTAGAACAGAAACACAACAAGTAATTAATACTCACCGAGCCCCTGAATCTCAATGCCTAGCAGGTCGAGCAGGTCCTGTTCCCGGTCCAGGATGTCCACCCAGCGCCGCCCGCAAGGAAGCCGTTCCTCTGCCATGGCACTGGATGGGGTAGAAGAAAAGAAGGAAAAGGAAGGGAAAGAAGAAATAAAGAAGTAAGGGGAAATAAAAAAAAATACAAAAAGTCATGAAAAGAACAATTTGTTTTCCAAAAAACGTAAAATACACAAACTCAGACACACACTAGTAAAAAAATAAAAAACGAGGGGTAGATATGTTTTAAAGAAGGAGGATTACAGTGATTAAGGAGAGATTGAGATTTAGGCCCAGTACCATACAGAGAGCAGAAAAAAAAGAAGGTCTCACCCATGAGGACTGTGTGATGCCATTTGCATGAAATTTAGAATGCAAGAATGCACTTGAGAACCGCTAGTGCCGTTCGTGTGCGATTTGGAACACGAGGACGCACTCTGCATTCCCATCGCAGCGCGAATGGGTGTGCCAGCAAACTCTGCCCGCTAGCGGAACTTAGGGTAGCACAGCCCGAGTTGTTTTGCGACTGCACGGAGTTCTACATAGCAGAACTCTGCGAACTCCGCCCAGGCCTAATAATTTCCTTGACCCATCTACATTTCCTGAAGCAGACCCTGCATTCGGCGCACTCCAGATGTGCCTCCTGTAAAATAATATCTTGGCCCTTGACTTCCTGCAGGTACTCGACCACTAAGCTTTGTCTCTTCATTAATCTCAGCCCATTTATGTTCCACATGAGAATTTCACCCCGTTGCTTTCTCGTCATTCCTGTGACCAAAGTTTCCTCTTCACTCCCCTGCTCCCTGAGGAGGAAAGAATCATTACTTTTGGATTCATAGATAAGAAGCCATTATTAAAGAAAGATAGGCTCCCAGCACCATCTGTACAAATATTTTGCACTGAAAAGTGTCCTTATTTTTCCCAAATGCGCTCATATCACTGTGCCCCCGAGGAATCCACCCTAACTTTACAGGCGTCATCTTCGCCTTATGGGGCCATCCAGGGAAAGATGAAGTACTAACCTTGAATAACTAGTGTTGGTGCTCTATACTGTGTTAAACGTGTGCTGTTCCTTGAACTAAGCTAGGTGAAACTATACTAGCCTGTTTATGGCGATATTCTGGGTTCTACCACTCTCTATAGAATGACTAAATCAGGGATTTTGTTTCATCATCCTGATCAGTTCTACTACCTCTTTGACCTACCTCAGGTTGTGCATTTCGTCCTTCCGCCTCACCTTTAAAAGGGCAGGGAATTTGAGCTGTGCCTTTGCACCTAGTTTTTTTAGCTCATTGATTCTGCTCCATAGCTCCAATTGCCATTGAGCAGTGTTTCTACCTATATCTGAGCGTATTTGGTATGTGAAACTCTCATGTGTGAGTGACCTTACCTTCATAGCTCTAGTCCAAATTAACTCCTTTGTTGAATAAGTTAGGAAATTAGCTAAGAGTTTACGGGGGCGGGAATCATTTAACCTGAATCGGTCCCTATGTATCCTCTAAATAGCCCTATCTAGATCAAGATCTTGCCTGTCTTTCAGGAGGCCCTCTTTCAACACCTTAACTACAAACTCAATCAAGTTACTGGCATCCGCCCCTTTAGGAACCCCTAAAATTCTTAAATTATTGCTCCCGGAATGCATATCCAATCTTTCTACATTGTCCATCAATTGTCTGTTCGATTTCTTTAGGGACTCTATCAGCTGCACATTTTCTGAAAGGCCTATATTTACTCTTTCCATATTTTCCTCTAGCATCCTAGTTTTTTCAGCCAAGTCGATGAGTTTAGTGTCCAGAGCCTGGCAAGCTCCTTGAATGACCTTCTGATTTTGCTCTGAGGTCTCAAATCTCAACATTGTGTCTTTCTTGAGGCTCAAAATGATATTCCTTAGCTCTGAACTGCCCTCTCTGCGTTTTGGTTGTAGGTTTGAGGATTACCTGGGTTGCGAATGTTGTCTGGCACTAGCTCCGAATTTAGCCTTGTTCTGCCGTACTTCCCCCCCAAGCTGTATCCCCCAGCGCATTTAGGGAATTAAGTCACTCAAACTTGTTCCCTAGTGGGATTGGTGGCTCTGCGGATATTGATATGTTCTTGCCTCCCTCAGACACTCTAGGCACTCCCCTCTCCTTATCTTTTTGCATCTCCTCCCTGATTGTGTCCATAATCCTGCAAAAAGGAATTAAGTGAGGGCAATGGTTTCCTGCTTGTAGAGTTATCCCCAGTCTCTCTTTCCTATTTTTCTTTTTGGTGAAAGTATGCTTCTTGACTGCCTTCACTGACTGTGCTCTCTTTGGTGGGATGTTCTCAAATCCTTCCCTTTCCTGAGCTCCTTCCCCTACAGTCTTTCTCCAGAAGTGTTGACCTCTGAGAGTATCTGTCAAGCGCAAGGGTGTTCGTTCCTAGGTTAATACCACCCTTACTTGTTGGTACGACTTAGGATACTATTTTGTCACTGTGTACTTCCATCTCTAATCCAGATTTGGGGAAGGGTACAGCATTGATAGAAAGTGTGCTGGGGCATTGGTGAATACCTGGATTGAAGATAGCCACGCCTGTCTTTCCGTCATTCGGATCGTTGAGGCCACCTGCGTGGTACTCTGTCTCCAGGAGCCTGCTCTCCCTGCTCCTGCTCTCTGTATTGAATGCACTGGAATAGTGCTGACACGGCCCACGGTGCCTTGGATGCAAGCCCTCATTGCTGCCATGTGGCCGCATCTCAGCATGTCGGCCACCCAAGTCCAATGGGAATCTGGAGAGTCATTCTCTTGTTTGCCTCAATTGAGGCCAAATTACCGTAATCAGCATCAATGTTCCGCTTCAAGTAAGTTAAGAACATTCTTCCCCTTTCCGCTAGTGAAGTGGCGAAATGATAAACACCTAATAGCAAACAGCCCACAGCACCATAATCAGAGCATCTTCCCCATGTGGTCCACCGTGGCGTCAGCTGACCGCCATAATAGTCCCCCCGGTATTTTACCAATATCCCTGCCACAACACATTCTATCAAGTAACTGATCATTTAAAGCTACATGCATCACTATTTGTAATTTTGCAAGCTGAGTATCCCAATAGATGAAAAGACCATTTTTTTAAATCCTGTAATCTGATGTCACTAAAGCTGCCTTTCCTTACATTAGGTTAGCGCTGCCCTGGCAGCTACACAGTAAAAGTTAAAGCGCATTTCATGCCCAATTCATTTCTCAGTTGCTGTTAATTGGTCTCTTCTGGGAGCGCTAATACTAATAGGAGCATATAATGTAACGCGAGTTATAGTGCTTGGTGAAACTTTCCCTATGACGATGAGACCATGCATTCTTTAAACCCATTCTACAACACATGGCATCGACCTTCTGCTAAGCCATTGTGATATGAGAGACACCCGCGGCCAATGCTGAGTAGCACAATTCACACAAGCAGTGTTACCCTGGACTTTGAAGTGTGTCCCTCCTTACTGTGTAATGCCACAAATAACAGGACATCACATTTAAATGAAGATAATCAGATGCATTTTCATAAAAACATTACTGCACACCCTCTGCTTCAATTGTGTAGTTTTCAATGCACAATGAAATCATGACAGCATTGAGACTTATAAGTGATACTTGCATTGGTGTTTAAATTGAATGCAACCCCAACCCAGCCCCTACAATTAACTGTCCACACATTGGAAAATGTTAATAATTCAATATCTGAAAGCAGACAGAATATAAAATTAACCACAGGAAAGGTACAGTCTAAAAGATGCAACATTACAAATACAGTACAGAAATTGAAAAATAGCTTCAAATTAGGCGAATGGTGCAAGCCAACAAATAGATTTGTGGTTATATAGAGGAATGAAGACGTAGACTGAGAAGGTTTAAATAAGTCAGGATGTTATCCCCAGTGGAGCAGCCTGTGTTTTTTCCTTTGTCAAACCTGCAAACTCAACAAATTCAATGCGGGTGTGGTCATGCCAACATCCATTGACTTGTAACCAGCGCTGGAAATAGAAAATACTCTGGGATCCTATGCATTTGGAGTAAAGGGATGGAAACATACTAGAGGTATAAGGGGTGGATTCATGTGGAGCGGAGGCCGACAGTCAATATATACATTTTTTTTTTTATAAAACTCCGCCCTTCAAAGAAATTGACACTAAAGATAAATGTGATAGTATGTATGTTATGGATTAGATAACTGGTCACAGACAGATTTAAAACAGCTTACTGGGTCAGGCAGAAGGTGAAGATATTTTCGTATGCCAAGCAAGGTTGTTGTATAATAATCCTGAAGGGTAATGCACTTGGTCTTGGTGAGAGAACTGTGTTTGTCATCAGGTTTGATTCAATTTGAAATAGCACAGTGGGATAATGTGCAGAGGCATAACACAGACTCTTGCAGCCCCTGTTGCGCAGGGGGACACTATTCAGGGACCCCGCAGTCACCCTAAGCTACAAATATCTATAACATACAGGTACAGTAGTGCCTTACCACATTCTGCATGGGGACTCTATCATTGCCGGTCACAGAGTTGTATGTTATGTAGATGGCTAAATAGTTACTGCTTTTGTTGCATATACCCTGTTACCTACAGGTCACACGTTACAATTCCTTCGAATACAGCTTAGCGATCTCAATGAATAATGAACCAGCACTAAGGAGTTGCATGCACATTGCAAGGCAAAAGTTGACAAACTCATGATTAAGTGATATATGGAAAGTATTTAAAGTAATCTAATTCTATGTTGATAAAAAATAATGTTACATTCATTTGTCATTTTAAAGTATCAAAATAGGTTATATTTTTGAACATTCATTAAGTATAATTGTTTATATTTTTAGCTATTTAAATAATGTAATTTTATGTATTATTATGGCTATAAGATTTATTTTAAGTCCCTAACTCCCTCATTTTCTATGGGAGGTTGTAGCAGTACGCGTGGTTGGCCATGTATGGTGCTAGACTTACTTCAGCACTGAGCTGGAGTAATTTACTACTTTTTTCAGACTTTTTGGCTGTAGTAACTTTAGAAGTCCAGTTTGTGAATAGCATTGGGCTTACTCTTTTTTGGATCGGTTCACGTCCCTTCCTAAACCCCATCTTAATCCTCCCTAAACCTCTACTTTGTTCTCCCTAATGCCCTTCTCATTTTCCTGTCACTCCCTTCTGTCCCTTCCACATTTACTACTAAAACATATAGTTTTCTGGAGACTCCACAGTTGGGGAGGAGATGTCCACACAGAATAAGAGATGAGAGACAGGAAACATAATGTTTATCAATAGCATTTTGTAGTACATTTGCAGAACTCTGCATATGTTTTTGAATATCATTTTGTTATACATTTGTAGAACTACTGTAGTACTGCAAAGTGTACTACAAAATATGCAAATGCCCCTTGCTGTTCTTTTTCTAAATCTATGGTTTTGCAAAAATTACTAAAAATGATACCTTTGGGTAGGATTAAATACTTAGGTCCATATTTATCAGAATATAATGCAGCTCAGTGCAGCAAGTCACCTTGCTGCGCTCTGCTGCATTACAGGGAAAGGGGAGAAATGTGCCCTATTTATCACAATACAGCGCATTCCTGTCTTTTCCAAGCTGTGGCACACAATGGGCTGACTTGCACCAATGCAGGCACTCTTGCACCTTCCTACACAAAAACAATCCCCTGAGGCATTTTCCTCTTTGTATGTGTGCTGCATCTTGCAGCACACATAGAAAGAGGAAAAAACAAGGAGAAATGAAGATATTTCTCCTTGTTATTCCTCCCCTGTGATGGCGTAGCATTTCTGTGCATTCCCAGGTCTACCAGTAATGGTAAGTCTGGGAATATGTCAAAAGCCATGTGTTTTGCATGGGAACGCCCATGCACCACCCATGGAACGCCTCCTTAGGCCAGAGTAACGCAACTCAGCGATTTGAGCTGCGTTGCGTTACTCTGGATTTATCAAGCTACTCAGGGCCATGCAAGTGGGCATTGTCTGGAATGATAAATCTTATCTTAGGGGTTGAGTCACAAGCGACTCAACCCCTTGATAAATATGTCCCTCAGTCTAAATGCTATGCAAATGGTTATTTGTATAGTTACTCGTATATTCTGATACATCTGACATTCTTACATTTTCCTACAACGCTTTGAAAAATAAGCACTTGGCTCGAAATCATGGTTTTTCTCTTCAGCACTTGTAAAATGACAACAAGCAGAGTGTCTGTGTTACCTGGATGGCAACAGCATCAAGATGTTAGGCTCCAGCCTGTTCCTGGCTGAGACGGGCCCAGCTGGAGTTTAAACTAAGAGGCTTTCGTCAACCCCTGGAGACTGCTGCTCCGCAGGCACCACTGAATATGTACCATTTGTGAAAGATTGCACCGGGACAGATCACACACATTTCACTGTGGCTGGCAGAATCCCCGATGCAGCTCAATATTAGTTGCCTGATCTGGAATCCGAATGGACCCCCACATTTCCAACACTGCCTGTAAGAATTTATTATAGCTACTAATGATTTTATCTTATTGCAAGCATGTTTTGATATCTGAACACATTTGTAAAAGGAAAATAAGCATTACATATTGCATTGCCCCATTACATTTATTGTCATTTTCTTAGGTTACTTAAAATGTTTTGATGCTACCTTTCAAAATATCGTACTTCTCTCAATGCCTGGGAAGGGGACCTATGTGATCTTGAAATCTAACAAAGATATTATTTCTGTAAATGACAGCATCACTATTAGTTTTACTCAGTAAAAAGGAAGGATATAGGTAATATACCTAAACATTGAATATAGTGTGTATTTCACATTTACGAAAGAGGCATGTGTCTACAGAAGGTTTGGGACACTTATGTGTCTTCCCTAGAAAGAAAAGTGGTATGTTATGCACCTACAGCAGATTCTCTGCCTCTGCCGCTTATGGGACAACCCGGATAGTCCATTATTTTTCTGGACTCATCAGTGAGGGTGGAGTCCAGTGGTGGCAGCAATGTTGTGTCCAGTGTAGAAATTTCCAGTTCCAGATACCAGAGTGTTCCTAGGAAGAGGGTGTCACACCTGAAGGGTATAGGTTAAGGTTCAGAGGCAGTAGGAAACTGTCTCATCTGTCTTGGGGGAAGTTTGTGGAGGATTGCTATAATGCACTGGAGTGTTGGGTCATGGGTAGCACAGCAATTGATGTTGAAGGAGCACAGCAATCGATTTTGAAGGGCTGTTCAATCTGATTGTCAGAGAGCACATGTTCTGTTGTTGTTTTCAGGGCTACACCAACACCTGTTGGAGTAAAGGTTCTCTGGTCCCAGGGAACTTGCACAGAAGGCAGACCTCTGGTTGAGTGCCAGAGGGTCTGGAAAGGCATTTGGGTGTGATCCTAAAGGGAGTGGCTCAAGTTTTTCCCATCTGTGGGTGGTGGGAAAGGTTTGTGGTAGCCCAGATAGATCCCACTGTAATGGGATGGGTAGAGGGTTCCATGTCCGTTCTCAAGTGAGGAGGAGGGGTGGGGGTGGGCGGAGTCCAAAGTTGCCCAAAGCCCAGTTCCAGAGCCTGGTTGGTTCCATGAGTGAACGCCAGGAGGGGTCTAGTCAATCCTGAGGGGGATCCCCTAGTGGCAGGATAACTTGGAGGGGCGGCTGTCAGCAGCGTACCACCAGTTCTGGTGTCTGGCAGCACCACTCCTGAATGGAGGGAGCAGAAGCCCAGATGGAGGGGTGAAAGGGGGAGGCAGTCCCCAGTGGGAGAACCAGTGGGTCAGGGGCCAGCTCTGAGGGTGGGGCTCCCAGGAATGGCCCTGGTGATACCACTTCTGGTTTGGGGGGTCTTTGTTAACTGTCAGAAGGGCAGGGGTCGGGAGATCAGTGCCAGGCAGACTGTCATGCAACACATGAAGAATGTGTTACCCTTAGGGGGGATAGGTGTGCTCCCCAGGAATTCCTGGCTTGCCAGGCAAAGGCTCAGCTGCAGGGTGTTGTCCCTGGGTTGGGAGGCCAGGTTCAGGCTGTAACCCCTGACCTGGAGGGAGGGGCAAATGCTAGCAGTGTACCTACCATGTTGTCTTCTGGGACTACCACTTCAGGTGGGAGGGTGCATGTAGGAAGGTGGAATCTGACTATATGGTTGCCCCCACTTTTTTTATGGTGTTTTGCTGGTTTATGACTTAGTTGGACTGGGATCCTGCTATTCAGGGCCCCAGTCTATCTGCTTTCTCTGTAAAAAGGTTTCCATGTGCCTTAGGCACATCTCTGATTGGAATCTGGAGTGCCCTTATAAGTCCCTAGTATATGGTATACTATGTACCAAGGGCATAGGTACCTCAGAGGCCTGCCAGGGGCTGCAGCATGTATTATGCCACCCCTGGAAGGCCATCCAAACTGACACCACAGGTCTGCTACTGCAGCCTGGGTAAGGTGGTGCATGCACCCCTTACTGTGATATAGGTTGCCTATATCACTAAATACATACACACATATAAACCTATAAGTCACTCCTAAGGCAGGCCTTATCAATCCTAAAGGCAGAGTGCATGGTTCCTATGTGAGAGGGTGCCCCTGCATGAGCAGGGCCCCTCTGCAGCGTTCGGAGACCATCTCTGATGCTGTTTGTAGTGCAGCCTGACCATATACTCTTAAGCGCATTATATCTCGCGGTAAAATGCTAACTTTGGAATGGCTGCACCTAAACATGTCGTGTTTGGTGTCAAACATCTTGGAATACTACCCCCCGCCAATCCTGGTGGCGGGGGTAGCATTCCACCCTTCTAGAGGGAAAGACATGTTAACTCTGGCTTACCCGGTAACTTCTTTCTGAAGCCCTGGCATCACAAAATGGATGCTGCTGCCACAAACACAAGTCTGGCCTCCTGCTGCTGGACGAAACTCCGGCAGGGGAGGCCTGGACAATAGGTTTCCTGTTGCAGGGAGGTGTGACCACCTCCCCAGACAGGATAATGTGTATTGGGGCTGGGTGGGTGCACTCTTAGAGTGCTTTGAAGTCCTGCACTGGGTGAGCAAAAGGCTCCTCTGTGCATATGCCAGTTCAAACCAGCTCAGGGGCTACCTGCCCCTGCTCTGGCGCGAAACTGGACAAAGGGAAGTGGGTGTAGCCACCCCTCCCTTGACCCTCCCATAGGTGGGGTCATAGAGTTAGTCCCTCCCTGTTTTACTGGTTAAAATGGGGAACCCTTGCCACAGCAAGATTAGATTATACCTGGACGAAACTCTGAAACAGAATCCTGGACCTTCGACGCTCTACTCACGATTAGAGGACTGAAGAATCTCCCTTGGGGTCAAGGAGTGACTCCCTGCTTGGCAGGCACCAAAGAAGCATCTGTCCGGTTCGCATCACTGAAGCTCCCGTTGGACGCCGAAGTCATCGCATCACCAGAGGTGGATTCTCAGACTTCCCGAGGCTACCCTGAGTCCCCAGCAAAGCTGAGGCCCGTGGCTATCGTGGGTAACGTGAGACCGTGACCCCTGGACACCGAGCACACTTGCAAGTGCACCATCTTCTGGGTCTCCCAAGAAGTCGTGCTTTGGGCTCCGAGTAGCCCTAGCCTCCAGCACTACCTGCACCGAAGATCACTGGCCCCCACTCCACGAGTGTCCTGTAAGCCAGCTCCACGTGCGGCGTCACGAGGCTCCTTCGCGGTCGCTAGCCCGTTGGCTAGTAGCCCTTACCGAAGGCCAATCTTTTCTTTACTTGGCAGTATGGTTGCTCCAGGCCTGCCCTCACTTACCCTTGCTGGGTGAGTTCCTCAGACCTTGCTGGTCTGCATCATCGACGATCTACATCTTACTCGAGACTTGCCGTTGCCAAGGCCTGTTGGGTCCAATCTGGTCGCCGACACCTCTGCACTCGACAGACATCGAGCAGCAGCCCGAATCCTGCTCCTGGTTGCCGACAACGCCTCCCGGACCTCGTGGCTGAAGAGTCAAGACGACCGTCAACGAACTTGAAGCACTCGACATCGGTGGGCATCTGTCCATCGCCCTCCTGGTCACTGGCTAGTGACCCAGACTCTGTCCCCTCTGCTTTCAGGTTCTTCAGAACTCCGATCCACTCTTGGATCCACCCGGACACTTTTCTCCTGGTCGCCAGCAGCACTTTGCAGCAGATCGCCATAAGAAACGACGACGAAACCCGACCCCGAAGGCACCTATGCACCCGGCTTCCCTGGGTGAGGTAACACGAGTACTCCGGTGCTCCCGTGGGTAGAGACTCTTCAAAGTCCTAGATCTCAAAGGGTTTTGTCCTAGTCCTCTTTTAAGTGTCCCTTTCCTCTATTTTCCCGATCCCGACTTTCTCCATAGAAGTTAACGGCGTATCGCGGTTGTGTATTTACACTGCACGCGTCTCCCGTGGGTCCCCTGTGTCACTACCTTGGGTGGTTCCTTGTGGTCCAAGCACTTCTAGAGGCTCTAGGCCTAGTGTCTAGTTCAGTCGTGGTTCGCATACCATTTTATTGGTATATGGTTTGGTACACCCCTAGGGCTCAAACGTGTATTTGTGCTATTACTGTGATTTAAGATCTTATAACCTATGTACTTCGAACTCTAGCCTCATAAAGAGACTAGAGGGGTGTGTTTAGTAATAAATACATATATTTTGAATATATACCTGGTGTGGTGCTCTTTCATTTGGTCACTCAAGAGATTATAGACTGGTAAAACAAGCTGCTTTACATTCCTTCAAGACTTAGCCTGAAGGCTGCTCTCCATAGCTACCACTAGGATAGCTTTCAATAAGGTTGTCTTTAACCTACCTACCATAAGAGTCGATTTGGACTGGTGCAAGGTGCCCACTATAATTAGTGGACAGCATATGCCAGGCCAACTTCTCACATTGGTGTGCAGCGTGTGGGATTCCAGCTTGCTATTGTTTTACCAGATAATCTCAATTGAATTGATCAACTGAAAACCACTAAAGGTACCTAAGGTACATATAATTTAAGTTTAGAATATCAGTAAGTTCTACTGAACTTAGAGTTGTGTGTTAAGGGATAGCACAACCCTTTCTACAACTCAAGAGAGTTTAGTAGGCCACACTAGAGTAGGTAGTGCATACACCACACCACACTAGTAATGTCTTTAAAAGCAGGATCTAGAGATGCCCTGCAGGAAGCCATTGAGCTTCCCCCCTCCAAGTATGACACACTCCCATTCTTGGAACTGAGAGCTTTGTGTAACGTGAGGAAATTAAGGACAGGCCAAAGCCCCACCACCCAACACCTCAAGGAGTTGTTGGTGGCTTATGACCTTAGTAAGCCTGTAGGGACTGAAGGGGTAGGAGCTGAGGGTGGGGCAGAAGAAGAGGAGGAGGCCAGGGGTACCAATACCCCCAGCCCCCTCTGAAACTGGCCAGGAGGGTGACAATGACCCTGACCTGGAAAACCCAATCCCTCCTGTGGATGATGATGAGGATGATCAAAATGATGCCCTCTTTGTCCCCCAGGAAGGATTAAGAGTGTGCCCAGGAAGTCTAGATCTCCTTCTCAGGAGTCTAACCACTCTGGCACCTCTATAGGGAGCTCTGTCTCCTCTCACAGGAGGGAATCCTCTCATGAGAGGAGAGCCAGGCTGGTCCGGTATGAGGAAACTCAGCTGGAAATCAGAAAAAGCAACTGGCTTTAGATAGGGAATCCCTAGATCTCCTCAGGGAGAGAAGAAAGTTGGGACTAGAGTCCCATGGTGGCAGCAATATCCCTAGAGATAGGGACAGGTCTTATGACCATAGAAACCTAAACAAGATTGTCCCTCCCTACCAGAGTGGGGATGACATCCACAAATGGATAACTGCACTGGAGAGGGCCTGTAAAGTTCAGACGGTCCCCCAGAGGCAGTGGGCAGCAATCTTGTGGCTCTCCTTTGCAGACAAAGGTAGAGACAAGCTCCTCACTGTAAGAGAAGAGGATGCTGACAATTACACAGTCTTGAAGAGTGCTCTGATAGATGGGTTTGGCCTAACCACTGAACAGTATAGGTTGAAGTTCAGAGACACCCAAAAGCTCAGACTCAAGACTGGGTTGATTTTGTAGATTGTGCTACAAAGGCTCTGGAAGGTTGGATACATGGCAACAAAGTGCAGGACTTTTTAGGATTGTACAATTTGATTATGAGGGAGCAGATCCTTAATAATTGTCAAAACCAGCTTTTGCACCAGTATCTGGTGGACTCTGATCTGACCTCTCCCAAGAATTGGGAAAGAAGGCAGACAAGTGGGTCAGAACCAGAGTAAAAACTAGAAATCAGGGTGGTGACCAGAAGAAAGATTCTACTAAGTCCCAAGAGAAAGGTGGGGATAAATCTAAGGATAAGTCCCCTACAGGGCCCCAAAATTCCTCTTCTGGGGTGGGTCCCAAACTCCTTCCTCTCCTGAAAAGAAACCCTATTGCCATGTCTGTAAAAAGCCTGGGCACTGGAAAACTGATCCCAGTTGCCCCAGGATTGGCAATAAAGAAAATGTTCCTCCCACAACTACTACCACCCCTCCTGGTACTACCAGTAGTAATCCTCCAGTTGGGAGTAGTGCACCCAAAAAATTAGGTGCTTTTGCAAGAGGAACAGAGGTGGGCCCTAGTTTAGACAGGGACCCCTCAACAGACTCCTCTGACTCTGATGGTGGTATAGGATTTGCCACCTTTACCATGGGTCCCATAGCATTGGGCAGGTACAGATTGGAGCCAATAATTAATGGTCAGAAAGCTGTGGCATTTAGGGACACAGGGGCTAGTGTCACCATGGTGGCAGGGAAACTAGTCCCCCTCACCAGCTTTTACCTGAGTTTAAATACCAGGTGACCAACATTGATGGTGTCAGAACAGATCACCCCATGGCCATAGTCAATCTCAGCTGGGAGGGGGTCACAGGCCCAAAAGAGTGGCAGTGTCCCCAACCCTACCTGTAGATTGCCTGATGGGCAATGATCTGGAAATTTCAGCCTGGGCTGAAGTGGAACACCAAACCCATCTTAGGATGTTGGGCGTCCCTGTAAAGGTTAGTGGGGCTGTGATGGCCACAGCCCCAGCCCAAGAATTTGGAGAGATGGAGCCTGAAAGAATGGCCCACTCTCCCCCAAAAGAGAGCACAAGGGTTGAAGAAAAGTCTTCTTCCCCCAGACAGTAGGTAAGGGTCAGCCTCCTCAGGGAACTGACCCTACCCCTAGTGAAGGAACTGCCACAGAGGTAGTCAGGCCTGGCCTGGCCACACCCCTGATGGCAGAGGACCCTTCCACGGTGGTACCCAGTCTGGAGCAGGTAACCTGCCCCTCTCTACCCTGCCTCAGTCAGCCCAGGGCTGCAGAGGTCAGGGAGGTCAGTGGACCCCCGGGCCCCCTGTCCAGAGGAAGCCCCCATCAGCAGATTAGGGGCACCCAGTCTAGTAGCCCTAGCCAGGTGAAAATTCCTCTACACACTGAGGGATCCCCCATACCTTTATGTAGGGACCTCCCCCAGAAGGACTCTGGTAGGCAAGGGCAAACCTGGGACCAGAAGGTTCCAAACCTGCCATGTCCCTCCAGTGTTCCATCCAAAGGGACCCAACCCCCAGCTGTAGGCAGCCAAAGGTTGACCCTTAGAGCAAAGTGCAACTCAGTCATGGAAAGACAGGCATACATGGTGACCAGTGATCTGAGGAAGCTGAGGCCAACATTCCTAGGGCCTCACTTCCCTACTCAGACACCTCACCAGCCTTGTACTTTACCTAAGCACACCAGAGGTAGTGATTCCCCATGGTGGAGACCCTCTCATACCCTTAGGGTGAGGATTGCTTAGTGGACCATAACATAGGGGGCAACCATGCTAGTGCAGGTGCTTCCTTATATGGCCACTTAGTCAATATAGGCTCAACTGGCCAAGGTTAGCCTTATCTCCTTTCGTTTGGGGGGCGGTTATGTAGGAAGGTGGAATCTGACTATATGGTTGCCCCCACTTTTTTATGGTGTTTTGATGGTTTATGACTTAGTTGGACTGGGATCCTGCTATTCAGGGCCCCAGTCTATCTGCTTTCTCTGTAAAAGGTTTCCATGTGCCTTAGGCACATCTCTGATTGGAATCTGGAGTGCCCTTATAAGTCCCTAGTATATGGTATACTATGTACCAAGGGCATAGGTACCTCAGAGGCCTGCCAGGGGCTGCAGCATGTATTATGCCACCCCTGGAAGGCCATCCAAACTGACACCACAGGTCTGCTACTGCAGCCTGGGTAAGGTGGTGCATGCACTCCTTACTGTGATATAGGTTGCCTATATCACTAAATACATACACACATATAAACCTATAAGTCACTCCTAAGGCAGGCCTTATCAATCCTAAAGGCAGAGTGCATGGTTCCTATGTGAGAGGGTGCCCCTGCATGAGCAGGGCCCCTCTGCAGCGTTCGGAGACCATCTCTGATGCTGTTTGTAGTGCAGCCTGACCATATACTCTTAAGCGCATTATATCTCGCGGTAAAATGCTAACTTTGGAATGGCTGCACCTAAACATGTCGTGTTTGGTGTCAAACATCTTGGAATACTACCCCCCGCCAATCCTGGCGGCGGGGGTAGCATTCCACCCTTCTAGAGGGAAAGACATGTTAACTCTGGCTTACCCGGTAACTTCTTTCTGAAGCCCTGGCATCACAAAATGGATGCTGCTGCCACAGACACAAGTCTGGCCTCCTGCTGCTGGACGAAACTCCGGCAGGGGAGGCCTGGACAATAGGTTTCCTGTTGCAGGGAGGTGTGACCACCTCCCCAGACAGGATAATGTGTATTGGGGCTGGGTGGGTGCACTCTTAGAGTGCTTTGAAGTCCTGCACTGGGGAGCAAAAGGCTCCTCTGTGCATATGCCAGTTCAAACCAGCTCAGGGGCTACCTGCCCCTGCTCTGGCGCGAAACTGGACAAAGGGAAGTGGGTGTAGCCACTCCCTCCCTTGACCCTCCCATAGGTGGGGTCATAGAGTTAGTCCCTCCCTGTTTTACTGGTTAAAATGGGGAACCCTTGCCACAGCAAGATTAGATTATACCTGGACGAAACTCTGAAACAGAATCCTGGACCTTCGACGCTCTACTCACGATTAGAGGACTGAAGAATCTCCCTTGGGGTCAAGGAGTGACTCCCTGCTTGGCAGGCACCAAAGAAGCATCTGTCCGGTTCGCATCACTGAAGCTCCCGTTGGACGCCGAAGTCATCGCATCACCAGAGGTGGATTCTCAGACTTCCCGAGGCTACCCCTGAGTCCCCAGCAAAGCTGAGGCCCGTGGCTATCGTGGGTAACGTGAGACCGTGACCCCTGGACACCGAGCACACTTGCAAGTGCACCATCTTCTGGGTCTCCCAAGAAGTCGTGCTTTGGGCTCCGAGTAGCCCTAGCCTCCAGCACCACCTGCACCGAAGATCACTGGCCCCCACTCCACGAGTGTCCTGTAAGCCAGCTCCACGTGCGGCGTCACGAGGCTCCTTCGCGGTCGCTAGCCCGTTGGCTAGTAGCCCTTACCGAAGGCCAATCTTTTCTTACTTGGCAGTCTGGTTGCTCCAGGCCTGCCCTCAGTTACCCTTGCTGGGTGAGTTCCCCAGACCTTGCTGGTCTGCATCATTGACGATCTACATCTTACTCGAGACTTGCCGTTGCCAAGGCCTGTTGGGTCCAATCTGGTCGCCGACACCTCTGCACTCGACAGACATCGAGCAACAGCCCGAATCCTGCTCCTGGTCGCCGACAACGCCTCCCGGACCTCGTGGCTGAAGAGTCAAGACGACTGTCAACGAACTTGAAGCACTCGACATCGGTGGGCATCTGTCCATCGCCCTCCTGGTCACTGGCTAGTGACCCAGACTCTGTCCCCTCTGCTTTCAGGTTCTTCAGAACTCCGATCCACTCTTGGATCCACCCGGACACTTTTCTCCTGGTCGCCAGCAGCACTTTGCAGCAGATCGCCATAAGAAACGACGACGAAACCCGACCCCGAAAGGCACCTATGCACCCGGCTTCCCTGGGTGAGGTAACACGAGTACTCCGGTGCTCCCGTGGGTAGAGACTCTTCAAAGTCCTAGATCTCAAAGGGTTTTGTCCTAGTCCTCTTTTAAGTGTCCCTTTCCTCTATTTTCCCGATCCCGACTTTCTCCATAGAAGTTAACGGCGTATCGCGGTTGTGTAATTACACTGCACGCGTCTCCCGTGGGTCCCCTGTGTCACTACCTTGGGTGGTTCCTTGTGGTCCAAGCACTTCTAGAGGCTCTAGGCCTAGTGTCTAGTTCAGTCGTGGTTCGCATACCATTTTATTGGTATATGGTTTGGTACGCCCCTAGGGCTCAAACGTGTATTTGTGCTATTACTGTGATTTAAGATCTTATAACCTATGTACTTCGAACTCTAGCCTCATAAAGAGACTAGAGGGGTGTGTTTAGTAATAAATACATATATTTTGAATATATACCTGGTGTGGTGCTCTTTCATTTGGTCACTCAAGAGATTATAGACTGGTAAAACAAGCTGCTTTACATTCCTTCAAGACTTAGCCTGAAGGCTGCTCTCCATAGCTACCACTAGGATAGCTTTCAATAAGGTTGTCTTTGACCTACCTACCATAAGAGTCGATTTGGACTGGTGCAAGGTGCCCACTATAATTAGTGGACAGCATATGCCAGGCCAACTTCTCACAGTGCAGAACTCTGGAAGTGGGTGCAGGGGGAGGGCGGACTCGCCCCTGGCCCCGGTTCAACTCGAGGGTGTGGACCCTGGGTTGGGAAGCCATTTGCATAGTAGAACCCCTGAATTGGTGGGAGAATTGTGTGGGATGTCTGATACCAGCGCCCTGACAGTTCTAGGTCCTGGGGGTACAACTCCTAGGAGGAGGGTGAGGAACCCCAGAAGGAGCGGTAGGGGGAGGAGAGCCTCGCCCCTGACCCCTGGCCAGCCTAAGGGTGCAGACTCTAGGCTGAGGGACCAGTGGCAGAGTAAAACTCCTGCACTGGTGGGAGGTAGAGTGGAGCAAGGACACTATGTACCTGGGGATATCGCTCCCTCACTCTGTGAGATGGCAGGGACCAGAAACCCCTGGATGGCCTGGGGCCTGGTTCTGGCGACGGACAGCTAAGGAGTCCCCATGGGTTAGCTTAGTTGGTACTGAGAGCATAGACAGAGGGATCCACATGGTTTCGACTGGCATAGACTGGAACGTGCCCCTGCAGTTGTGGGCCAGGGTCCATGTTCTATCGCCCCAAGCAGGGGAACCCATTACAGTATTGATTAGTCTACCCTGGCTTTAGGCTGGAAGGCGGTTGTGTTGGACCTGGCCCTTTTTGGAGGGTCACCCCAGAACTTGTTGCATCCCTCCTGTATTTTCTTTCCCCTGCTTTTGTTGGTTTTATGACTCTGGGCACTGTATTACTGCTGATCAGTGCTAAAGTGCATGTGCTCTCTCCTGTAACTTGGTAAGATTGGTCTACACCTTTTTGGCATATTTAATTTACATGTGGAGCTGTGTAGGTAAAGGGTAGGACATATGCCTTTGTTGTGTGGCATGTCCTGGTAGTGACAAACAGCCTATTTGGTTTCTCACGGCTGTGAGGCTGCCCTCTCATAGGTTTGCACTGGAAATTCCCTGAAATGCGCTTCAGTGGTAATTTTTAATATGAAAGGGGTAGCGTGGCCTTGTTTGGTATGTTTGGAATAGAGGTGAGAAATCCTGCTTATTGGTGAAAGCGGATTTGTTTTACTATTTTAGAAATCCCACTTTTAGAAGTGGCCATTTCGGTGAGCTTATGACTCTTTGTACCTTGCCTGGTTCTGTATTCAACATCTGGTTTAGACTGACAGGAGAAGGGGATGTGCATTCACTCTAGACAGTCATAAGGGAGGGTTGATGTGTGCCCTGCCTTTCCTGGGTGACTCAGCGCTGGACTGAATAGACCTTGGATGCATTTAGAGTGGTGGGAGGAGTTTCCCTTGCACCTGAACAGGCCTGGTCTGCATTTAGAGTGGTGGGAGAAGTTGCACCTGCACCTGAATAGGGCTGTGTCTACCTTTCACAATGCTGTCTCCGCCCCCTGTAGTGTGTCTGTAGCCAGGGCTTGGGATTGAATGGGGGTGTTGTGCACTTCTAAAAAGTATTTGAAGTGCCCCCAGAACAAATACTTTTGCAGTATAAGTACAGGGGGTGTGTCCCCATGGTTTTAGACACTGCGTGGCCTTGTAACCAGAAGCTGCTGGCTCTACAGACTGCACCTTGCCAGAGGACTGCCAGGAGGTACCGCCATTGGACTTGATTGCTGGGAGGACTGTGCTGCTGCCTGCTAGGCTGAGAGAAGGACTGCAACTCTTGCAAACCATTGTGCTGGCCTGCCTTTGACCTATTGTTGGTGCTGCCAGTGTTCTCCCAGGGGGCCCAGCACCTAATAATTGCTGGTTGATGCCCCTGGCCCCTGCAACCAGAGCACGTGTTGAGTACTATGGTGACCTGCAGGAAGCGCTTGTAGAGCACAGTATTTTTCCTTTCATTTCTGGGGAAAGCACATGAGGAGCTCTCTTATCTACCTGCAGCGCTGCACTGTCCGAGTGGTTCTGAAGGGATGGAAGGGAGAGCTGAGAAGGAAGAAGCGCTCTCCCTCTCCCTGCTCGTGAATGCTGTGAGGTGAACGTGGAGGTTGCCTAACAAAATACCGAAGTGGAGTGTGGCCCTGCCCAATTTCCTGAAGCCCAAGGGAACTGGCCCAGGAGTCACAGCCTCTGTTGAGTCTCAGAAGAGGCGGGAGTAGAGCAGAGGATCTCCGCCAATGCTGGGTGGTGAGTGGGGCCTTGTGACCAGACGGAGACAGCACCGGAGAGGGGCGTTCCCTGCGAGTCCAAAGCAGGAACCTCGCTGCCACACCAGCTGCACAGGACTTCTGGACTGTGTTCCACTGCAAAGAGCCAGCGCCCTGTTTCTCCAGCCTCAGAGACCTGAAGGAGGGCTCTCAGTGAGGCTCTGGTGTTCTTCCTTGGGTCCGTGCTCCTGTGTCCTTCCACCGCATTTCGGCAGCACTCGCGGGCAGCGGCACCTCCCCCAGCTACGACTGTGGGAGGACCAATTGGGGTCTCCCATGCTCCCTGCAGCATAGGCACCCTACCCTACCCTTACGACATACTGGGAGATGGGGGCTGAGGAGCCGCAACTGCCTTTCCAGTCCTGAGAGGCCACGTCTGACTCCCTGCTTTTCTCAGTCCTGAAGGGCTGATATTTACTGGCACTTGAGTGTCCGCTGTGCAAGACAAATTACTGTATTCCCTGTTGTAGGTGGGCAAGTGGCCCAGGAGCCTATGTGGAGGGAACAAGGACACCAGATACCCATAATAGGAGCACAGGTGCTGCCCTAGGTGTTGATTATGTAATATATGGTGATATGCATATGTTGGCACCGCATTTATGGTCCTTGCGTGGTTTACGGTACATTCTGTTGCACCTGGGGCCCTGATAATATAATATATGTTGTTTTGCCTTGCAGTATCAGGATACTGATTATTATTTCAGGAACTGTATAGTGATAGTATTTTTGTGGCATGTGCAATATATAAGTGTTACTAGATTGCACTACCTATGCCCTTATGACCATTGCCTAGTGGCAAAGTGTCATTATTATTAGTAAGCTTTATTCGATTTCAATTGAAATCATGAAAGCCTAAAAAGCATTACAGCATAGAAATATATGTATGTTAAAAACAAATACATACATCATCAAATATGACTATATAAAAAATCATGACATACAATAAAACGGGCCATCTAAAAACACCATTGTTATATACAAAATTGTGCAGAAATTAAAACTTCTTTCTTGCAAAGGTTACTGCCCATAAAAAAATTGGTCACAGGGACCGTTACCTAATTTTGAGACCAATCATTTGTTACGGAAAAACTGGTTAAGCGGTGAAAGTTATCCATTCTTAAACGCATAAGTACAAACCTATGCCTGAGGTTCGAGATAAACTTATGGTAAGGTTGCATATTGTACATAATTAACATAGACTGATTTTTTAGGACTTCAATTAGCCCAAGGCACTTAATTTTCAGTTATTTCATACTTATGTCTAACAAAGTATCGGGCTGTTCAAAATACAATGGTTGACCCAAGTCACAACAGAATGATTTATTATAAACCAGCCATGGGAAATGCACTGCATAGCTAAGGTTCAGGCAATCTTTAATAACTGTCAGATTAAAGGCAGTAAATTCTGAAGTCCAAATCTTGTGCAATAGCAAGATTGGCTGCATCTTAATTATATCAGCAAGAAATGATAGACCAAGTTCTGCATGGCAAACATAAGAAGAAGCACTTTTAGGTGCAGCAAGAAGACGCCTCAAAAACTGATTTTCTACTATTTGAAGTGCCTTGCATAAGTAGCAAAAGATAGGCATTTAGACTTATAAATCTTTAGCATTTAATGGGGTGGGTTCTTGCCTAGTTGCGAAGTTGGATAGGGTCATAACTGATTTTTTATAAAAAAGATTCCTGGTCTTGATACATTGAGTCCATGTGCTCTACTTCCACTACTAAACAGTATACCCAAATAAGAAAAGGTCATTGCAGTACTAATCTTCGCATCAAATATTTTGATTTTGTAACATTTTACTATTCTACTTCCATAATTCATAATATAGGTTTTACTTTGAACGACTAGAAGATCCAATTCTTACATATAATCAACAAAGTATGAGAGAAGTTTTTGTAGGCCCAATGAAGTTTGTGCCATAAGAACAGCGTCGTCCGCGTAGAGGAGGACCGGTATGGGGCGATGACCAATTTGTGGGAGATCCTTAGATTTACTAGCCAATTCATTCCCAAGACAGTTTATATATAATAAGAATAAAGAAGGGGCAAGCATGCAGCCTTGCCGCACCCCTCGCTCTATCCTGAAGGACCTGAACTCTAGCCATACTACCTGAATATAATTCCCTTAGGAAGTGGATTACAGATATCTCCACCCATAAATCAGTCAAAACTTTCCACAACTTGCTATGGCTAACATAATCAAATTAAGATGAAAGATCTAAAAAGGCAAGGTAAATATTCTCTTTTCTTAATCTTAGTATATTTCCCGATTAAGCAACTTAGATTCAATCCCTGTTCTATAGTCCCCACTCTGGGACGAAAACCATACTTTAGATTTGAAAGAATTTTGTTTGAATCTGCCCAATCCTGGAGCCTGTTTAAGATAATCCGGCCTGCTATCTTCAATAATGAGTCAAGTAGAGATATTGGGTGGTAGCACGCAGGATTATTACAGTCCTCTTTTTTATAGATGGGGACTATAATTGACTCTGCCCAAGTTGGTAAGAAACCTTTACTACAGCAGTAGCCCAGTGCCAAAGTTAATAAGGGACCCCATAATAGTGTGTTAGCTTTGAATAAGCTTTGAATAAGTCTACCGTGATGCCATCAGGGCCTGGTGCTTTGCCCCCTTTACTGGCATTAATAGCCATAATGACATAATCTAAGCTAAGAGAAAGATGAATGCTGCCATAAGATAAATATGTAGGGGTAAGATGATCGGTAGTATGTACTGGGATCACCGTTTCAATAGGTGGAAATTAATATATTCCAGAAAAGTGTTAAATCCATTCTTGTTCTAAAATGGCTATCTCTAGCCTAGTGGCCCTCTCATCTATTAGTATTGGTGAGTTGACCACTTGCCAAAATGCACTATTATCCTTGTTCAGACTTGCTTCAAGCAAAGATTCCCATGCTTTATTTCTTAAGGCTATTTTCCTCTGTCTCACTGCTCTCTTATAGTCAGCTCTACAAGACTGTATCTCAGTTTTGAACCTAATGGACTTATGTAGCATGTCCTTTAATCTCTTGTGTGCTTTCATACACTTAGAGTCAAACCATCCACTCCTTATCCAAGTTGAGTGCACTCTTGAAGAGGAAAGTCCCTCCTTAACCCCCCTACAAATCTTCAAAAACGCTTCAATACGGTGCGTGGATCAACTGTATAATCTAAGCATGCCAAAAAGGCATCCCTATGGACACATATTAAGTGCTTCAAGAAACCTTCTAGTTTAATCTGGGTCCATAGTAACGTATATCAATTACGTGAGGCTAATTGAATATTGTCGGCTATAACCAGAGATTTTTTCAGAATATGGACATCAGATAAAATGTTAAGAGTAAGTTGGATGCTCTGAGGGTAGTCTCCACTTAACAAGATTTCATGAGTAATAAACTTAGGAGCTCTATTTGCGAAACTGCTAGAAAGTAGCACAAAATCAATAACACTATGCTGGTCTCGTCCATTAAAAGTGGACTTGAAAGGAGCATAGGAAGCAGAAACCTCATTAGCAAATACCAAATCATATTTATAAAGTAAATCATTCAATAGGTCACCATAGCAGTTATGTACGAAATGTGTTTGTGCTTAGTTCTCATTGTTTATTAATCCACAAACCCTTTTAGAAGGCAGATTGTATAATTGAAGTTGAAATCGCCTCCCCCCACAAAATAACCAGGTCCTTTTGATGCCTTTACATAACGACTCTGGATCATTGTCTAGATGTCGAAGCACACTAGTTATATAAGTTGACGTGGTGTTATTAGAAAAATTAATCACAGCTAGTATTATAGTATTAGAGACGTCACAAACAATCATCTGGAAGACCAAGTTGTGCCCTACCATTCGAAACTTTCTAAATGGCACATGATTGGATACATAGGTGCAGATTCCTCCCTTGGGTCTACCATGTTTGGAAGGTGAGGCAGGAACATGGTAAGTTTTATACCCATTATTATGAACAGGATCCAGAAACCATGTTGCCTGTAAACACAATATGCTGAAGCCGGCAATGAAATCCAACCATTCAGTGTTAGTTACTTTATTACGCAAGCCCGCCACATTCCAAACCACAACTTCTAATAAATTAGGGACAGGCTCATAAGTGGAATTATTTCCATCTTCTATTAACAAGACTATAGATGTAGTATTATGTGTTGGCCCTAAGTCATCATTAAGTTGTAAGTTAATATTGGTCTCTAAAATACAAGGTCTAGTACCCAAACCCCCCCTGTCCTCAGAGGGGTCCTTCTAAAAAGAGAAAGTGATTTTATGATTGATGTGACATGATGACAATTGCCTAGTGGCACAGTGATTTATGTGATTGTGGTCTGTTAGACCTGGCGTCCTTGGCGTGGGTCTCCCTTCCATTTTTTCGTAATGCCTCCACTGTTGCCGATATGTTTTTGCTGGACTAGATGCTCATGGGCACTTTGCTGCTGCTAATCAGTGCCAAAGAGCAAGTGCTCCCTATCGTAATTTATATATGTATTAGTGACTCCATGATTGGATGATTGGTTTACTTGTCAGTCCCTAGTACAGTGCACTCAGTGTGCCCAGGGCTTGTAAATCCAATGCCGCGGGTGGGCTTGCAGCACGGGTTGTGCCACCCACAGAAGCGGCTTGTAAAATGTGTCTCAGGCCGGCCATCGCAGAGCCTGTGTGCAGCCTAGGGCTGCCATGTCGACTTGGTGAGTACACCCACTTACCAGTCCCTAAACCTTCCCTTTACTGCATGTTGGTCACCCCTAAAGTAGGCCCCAGGGCAGGGTGCATTGTAAGTATAAGGTAGGACATGCCCTGGTGTGTGTGGCATGTCCTAATAGTGAATTACAGCCATTTTCGTTTTCACTATTGCAAGGCTACCTGCTCCCCATAGGCCAGAATGGGCAGACTGACTATTACACCTTATAGTCAGACCTGACCCAGGGAACATGGTAGAAAAACGAATTTAGTATGCCTGAACTCAGGATGATAAAATACATCTTTTGGTGAAGTTGGTTTTAACATTCTGTGTTTGAAAATACCACTTTTAGAAAGTGGGTATTTTCTTGCCTAACTATCCAAGCCTGCCTCTGCTAGGTTGTGTATTCCTTGTCTGGAGATTGAGTGACAGGGGCTGGGGGTGGCTACAGGAGACAGGGTGAGTCAGCGCAGGGCTGAATAGGAAGATCTGCATCCAGAGTGGAGGGAGGAGTTGCACCTGGGTCTGAATAGGGCTGTGCCTGCCTTCCACAATGCTGGCTCCACCTCCTGCCGGGCGGCTGAGCACTCTGCCCCACATTCTGAAAGGAAAGAAGGAGTCAGAAAAACAAAGTGCTCCAGGACTGACCAGAACTGGTTTTGGACTAGGCAGAGGCCTCTCTGCCTCCAGAGAACAAAGAGAATCAGGGTATAAAAAGGGACCCCGACCCCTAGGAAATTAGATCACTTTTGGGAACAAGAAGAAACCTTTGCTGAGGAGCGGAACCAAGAAGAAACTGAGGAGAGACTATCCCTAAGCTGAAGTGCTGCTTGGGGGATTGACCTGCAGTGGTTTGCCTGACTGCCAAAGAAAGGAGAAAGGAACTTTTGCTTTGCTGTGACTTTCATCAACTTGTGAAGGATCTCCAAGGGCTTGGAAGAGAGCTTGCCCCCTGACCGAAGTCCCAGGACCATTGGACTTCACCCCCTTTGTGAACTGCTGCTGGAAACTCTGTTTCAGTGGCTACAGAGGTAGGGAGCTGTGACCGACTCTCACGACCGACTCGGTGTCCTGTAAGCACCGCATCGAAGCACCGTCTCGCCCTGCAACGCACGGCCCTGGTTTCACCGACTCCGTCAACGAGCCGCTGCCTGCACCGCATCGAGGGACAACGCGTCCTGCAACGCTTCGCTACGCCGAATCGAACTGGTCCGACCGACACGGTCACTGCTGCTGAGTTCGAGTCCTGTGACCGCACCGGAGTTGGGCACCGCTCGCACGCTTTGCGACGCACCGCCCGACTCGCACCGCTGTCCGGACTGATCGACGCCAGCTCCTGAATCCGGCTCCGTCGCCGCACCGCAACCTGCCAGCACCGCATCGAAGCACCGTCTCGCCTCTGCAACGCACGGCCCTGGTCTCACCGACTCCGTCTCGACGACGTCAACGAGCCGCTGCCTGCACCGCATCGAGGGACAACGCGTCCTGCAACGCTTCCATTTTTGCATCGCGACCGCGACGAACAGCCATCCGGCTCGCACGCCCGTGCCTGCCGCTTCAAGTAAAAGGTACTGTGACCGAGTCTGTCTACGCTGTGTTGGCCCGTCTCGACGCGGTCAGCTGGATTTGTTAGACTGTGTTTGTTCTCGACATCGCCGTAGCCGGAGGAGGCTACCGACTCGCACAGAACCTTGAATTAAGCCTTTTTGATCAGAACTAAGTATTCTTAACAGTATTGTGGATTATTTTTGTCGTTTATGGTCTTGTGATAAATCTATATAAAGTATACCTATTTTTATAAATATATAACCTGTGTGGTGTCCATTTGTAGTGTTGTCACTTGATTACTGTATGTGTTCACAAATGCTTTACACACTGCCTCTGAACTAAGCCTGTCTGCTCGTGCCAAGCTACCAAGAGGGTGAGCAGGGGTTATTTCGGGAGTGTACCTACTTTCCTGACTAGACGCAAGGGTCCCTATTTGGACAAAGGTACATACCTCTGCCAACTAGAGACCCCCAAATCTAACATTGGTGGTCAGCGGTGAGGATTCTGGACTTGCATTTGTGACTCATGTACAGTGATTGGTGAACACTACTTAGTGAGTGCAGACCAAAACGCAACCACATACTTCTATAGCATTTTTCTGGGATTTCCTATTTTTGCAAATGCCAAGTTCAGTCACTATGGAGAAACCAGCATCAGTAGCCTCTGTTGAGTGTGATTGGGAAGAAGAGAGGCTAGAATGCTACACCCTTAAGCAGCTCAGGCAATTCTGCAAAAATTTAAAGTGTCCATGACCGGACTCTCCAGGAAGGAGGACCTTCAAAAGGCGCTGAGGGCCTGGGTCGAATCAAGGAGTGCCCCTGTGGAGGGGGCTGAGAATGCAGAAGGGCAGCTGGAGGGGCTATTGGGTCTAGGGGCTAGAAGACCACCTTCCCCAGTAGGTAGCAGTGTTTCTGCCAGAGGACTGTCTCCAGAGGAGTTGGAGGACAGGAAGGAGAGTAGGATGCACGAAATGCAGATGACCAAGCTCAAGCTGAATGGGCAGTTAGAATTCGAAATGCAAACTAGGAAATTAGCCCTAGAGGAAAAGAAAATGCAGTTTGAACATGAGAAAGTTTTGAGGGAGTTGGAATTGAAGGCCAAGAGCTTAGAGATTACTCCCTCTGGTGGCAGTGTACCGCCTGTGCCTGTTGAAGCTAGGGTGTATATTCCCAAAGATGTGGTGAAGGAGTTTTTAAAAATGATGACATAGGGCAGTGGTTCAAAGCCTATGAGGTAGCCATGTCTTCCCACCGGGTCCCTGAGAAGGATTGGGGAGCGGGGTTGTGGGGACGGTTCCTCAGTGAGGGCGGGATACCTTGTTGGATTTGCCCTCTGAAGTCTATAATTCGTACAGCCACATGAAGGATGCCTTAATGACTAGGTATGGGTTGACCCCTGAGCTTTATAGGCAAAGGTTCAGGAACTGTAGTAAGATTGAAAGCAGTACCTGGGTTGAATATGTGACCTTCTTTTGCAGAGCCTTGGATGGTTGGGTAAAGGGTAGCAAAGCGACTGATTTTCAGGCGCTCTTTGATTTGATTGCCTGGGAGCACTTGTCCGGTAATTGTTTTCCTGAGCTACGCCAGCACCTGATTGATAGTAAGCTGACTAACCCTAGGCAGCTTGCTGAGGAGGCGGACCGCTGGGTGAGTACCCGGGTCCACAAGGGTCACGTGGGAGACTCCGCCAAGGGGGACAGGGTCCCCAGCAGAAGAGTGGGGGGACAAGGGTAAACAGAAGGAGTTCCATAAAGGGCCCCAAAGTAAACCCCAAGGGAACCAAGGGAAAGGTTCCCAGCCTCCCCTGAGAAGAAGCCAGTGGCCCCGACAGGCCCCCTGTTCACCAGGGACCACTGGTATGTTACAAGTGTGGCGCCCCTGGCCACAAGGCAAACGATCCTCGTTGCCCTTTGCATGGAAAACCAGCACCCACGAGTGCAGTCCCCCGGCAGTTGGGTAGTGTAGCCCTGGGGAGGAGTTGGGTGCCCAAGGTGGGGGATCCCACAGTGTTTTCCATTGTCTCATTAGGAGACTCTGAGATGGTCCCTAGGACCCCGCTGCCTGAGAACACTAAGAAATACAGGCAGTGGGTGACCATCAATGGCCATAGGGTGGAGGCTCTGAGAGACACAGGAGCCAGTGTGACAGCTGTCAAGTGTCACCTGGTGTCTAAAGAGCAGGTTATCCCTGATGCATTCTATCCGGTTGTTGCCGCTGACAACACAGAGAGTCACTGCAAGGTGGCTCAGGTTCCCTTTGAGTGGGGGTCTCGGGTACTCTTCAAGTAGCTGTGAGGCCAGCCATGCCTGTTGACTGTTTGTTAGGGAACGATTTGGAGAGCTCACCTTGGGCTAAGGTGGAGCGGAGTGCGCATTTAGAAATGTTGGGCTTGCCTGATTGGGCATGTGTGACCACCCGGTCAATGGCAGCTAAAGGTGTTCAAGAGGACCTGGAGCCTGAGAGGGAGGCCCAGGTGCCTGCCGGAGAGAGAGGAGGCAGGGGGCGTGGGAAACCGGCCCCGAAGTTCCCACGGTCCAGGAGGAGGCAGACCCTGAGGGGGATGCCCTGGAGCCTACAGGGGAACAGGTAGCTGAACTGGGGGACCTACCTGAGCTGACCCATTGGCAGCAAGAAGGAGGACCCTCCAGGGAAGAGTTCTGCAAGGAGCAGAACACATGCCCTTCTCTCGTGGGTCTGAGGCAACAGGCCACAGACCAGGCAGCAGGTGATCAGTCTGGATCACATTGGATTTACTGGGAGAATGGTCTCCTGTATTCAGAGCCTAAGGTTGCTGAGCCTGGGTCAGCCCGTGTGCTGGTGGTACCCCAGCGCTTCAGAGCCTTCCTACTGGGGTTGGCTCATGATGTACCGTTAGCGGGACATCTGGGGCAGGACAAGACCTTTGACAGGCTTGTTACCCATTTCTATTGGCCCCAGATGCGCAGGAGTGCCGCCACTCACTGTAGGACATGCCAGACTTGCCAGGCAAGTGGAAAGAGTGGGAGGAAGCACAAGGCTCCTCTCCAGCCATTCCCTGTTGTCAGCACCCCTTTGAACGGGTGGGTATTGACATTGTGGGGCCACTGGACCCCAAGACCGCCATGGGCAACAGGTTTATCCTGGTCTTGGTGGACCATGCCACCCGGTACCCTGAAGCCATCCCTCTGAGGACAGTGACGGCCCCCGTGGTGGGACGGGCACTGATGGGAATTCTCTCACGTGTGGGATTCCCTCAAGAGGTGGTGTCTGACAGAGGTACCAACTTCGTGTCCAAGTACATGAAGTCCCTGTGGCAGGAGTGCGGTGTAACTTACAAGTTCACCACTCCTTACCACCCTCAAGGAAATGGGCTGGTTGAGAGATTCAACCGGACCCTCAAGGGCATGATTATGGGTCTGGAAAACCCATGAGGCGTAAATGGGACGTCCTCTTACCATGCCTGTTGTTTGCATACCGGGAGGTGCCACAGAAGTTTCTAGGGTTCAGTCCCTTTGAGCTCCTCTATGGACACCCGGTGCGAGGACCTCTGAGTTTGGTCAAGGAAGGCTGGGAGCAATCTCCCAGGAAACCTCCCCAGGATGTATACAGTTACATGCTGGCCTTCAGGAACCAGACTAGGCGTTTCAGAGAACTTGCTGAGGCAAATCTGGAAGCCAGCCAGGAGGAGATGAAGCGGTGGTACGACCAGAATGCCACTCTGGTAGAGCTTCAGCCTGGTCAGAAAGTGTGGGTCATGGCCCCTGTGGAGCCCTGTGCGCTCCAGGACAGGTGGACCGGCCCTTTTACGGTGGTGGAGCGCAAGAGTCCAGTTACCTATTTGGTGGACTTGCAGTCTCCCAGGAACCCCTTGCGGGTCCTGCATGTGAACCGCCTGAAGCCCCACTTGGAGAGGTCCCAAGTAGGCATGCTCTTAGCTACAGATGATGGAATGGAGGAGGAGACCGAGCCTCTTCCTGACCTCCTGTCAGCCCGAGAGCAAGATGGATCAGTGGAGGGAGTAAACCTCTCTACCTCCCTGACACCTGAGCAGCAGGGTGACTGTCGCCAACTGTTGGGACAGTTCCCTGACCTGTTCTCCCTGGTTCCCAGTGTCACTCATTGGTGCGTCCATGATGTGGACACTGGGGACAGTCTTCCTGTGAAGCACAAGGCTTACAGGGTGACTGACAGGGTCAGAGCCTGCATCAAGGAGGAGGTCTCCAAGATGTTTGCGCTAGGGGTGATTGAGTCCTCTAACAGCCCTTGGGCCAGCCCAGTGGTCTTGGTTCCAAAGGCTGCAGCGCCTGGTGCCACACCAGAACTCCGGTTCTGTGTGGACTACAGGGGACTCAATTCCGTCACCAGGACTGACGCCCACCCCATCCCCAGAGCTGATGAGCTCATAGATCGGTTAGGGGCTGCGTGGTACCTCAGCACGTTTGACTTAACGTCTGGGTACTGGCAGATCGCCTTGACTGATGGGGCAAAGAGAGGTCAGCATTCTCCACACCAGATGGGCACTACCAGTTCCGGGTGATGCCCTTTGGGATGAAGAATGCCCCTGCCACCTTTCAGAGGTTGGTCAACCAGGTGTTGGTTGGACTGGAGGATTTCAGTGCCGCCTACCTGGATGACATCGCAGTGTTCAGTGCCAGTTGGGAAGAACATCTGCGTCACCTCTGGGAAGTGTTGATGGCGCTGCGGAGGGCAGGCCTCACAATCAAGGCGAGTAAGTGCCAGATTGGGCAGGGTTCTGTGGTGTACTTGGGACACCAGGTTGGGAGCGGCCAGGTGGCGCCCCTCCAACCAAAAATTGATACCATTCTGGCTTGGGAGCCCCCCAAGACCCAGACAGAGGTGAGAGCCTTCCTAGGACTCACCGGGTATTACCAGAGATTCGTCAAGGGGTATGGCAGCATTGTTGCCCCCTTGACAGAGCTGACTTCCAAGAAGCAGCCCAGGAAAGTGATTTGGACTGACGCCTGTCAAAAAGCTTTTGACACCTTGAAGACTGCCATGTGCACTGCGCCTGTGCTCCAGGCACCCAACTTCTCCAATGAGTTAATCGTTCAGACGGACGCTTCAGAGCATGGTGTAGGGGCTGTTCTATCACAGATCAATGAGGAGGGCCTAGACAAACCGGTAGCCTTCCTCAGTAGGAGGTTACTTCCCCGGGAACAGAGATGGAGTGCTATTGAGCGTGAGGCATTTGCTGTGGTCTGGGCACTGAAGAAGCTGAGACCATACCTGTTTGGGACTCACTTCCGGGTTCAGACAGACCACAGGCCCCTCAGATGGTTGATGCAGATGAGGGGTGAGAATCCAAAGCTGTTGAGGTGGTCCATTTCCCTACAGGGGATGGACTTTACGGTGGAACACCGCCCTGGTACAGAACACGCCAATGCTGATGGTCTGTCCAGATTTTTCCGCCTTAGTGATGAGAACTCCCTAGGGGTAGGGTAGTTCTCCCACATTTCAGCTGGAGGGGACACGTGTTAGACCTGGCGTCCTTGGCGTGGGTCTCCCTTCCATTTTTTCGTAATGCCTCCACTGTTGCCGATATGTTTTTGCTGGACTAGATGCTCATGGGCACTTTGCTGCTGCTAATCAGTGCCAAAGTGCAAGTGCTCCATATCGTAATTTATATATGTATTAGTGACTCCATGATTGGATGATTGGTTTACTTGTCAGTCCCTAGTACAGTGCACTCAGTGTGCCCAGGGCTTGTAAATCCAATGCCGCGGGTGGGCTTGCAGCACGGGTTGTGCCACCCACAGAAGCGGCTTGTAAAATGTGTCTCAGGCCTGCCATCGCAGAGCCTGTGTGCAGCCTAGGGCTGCCATGTCGACTTGGTGAGTACACCCACTTACCAGTCCCTAAACCTTCCCTTTACTGCATGTTGGTCTCCCTAAAGTAGGCCCTAGGGCAGGGTGCATTGTAAGTATAAGGTAGGACATGCCCTGGTGTGTGTGGCATGTCCTAATAGTGAATTACAGCCATTTTCGCTTTTCACTATTGCAAGGCTACCTGCTCCCCACAGGCCAGAATGGGCAGACTGACTATTACACCTTATAGTCAGAACTGACCCAGGGAACATGGTAGAAAAACGAATTTAGTATGCCTGAACTCAGGATGATAAAATACATCTTTTGGTGAAGTTGGTTTTAACATTCTGTGTTTGAAAATACCACTTTTAGAAAGTGGGTATTTTCTTGCCTAACTATCCAAGCCGATACAAAAGGGGGATGATGGACGGAACGTTTGAGCCAATCAAACACTCACCCCCAGATCAGTTGATTGGGGGTGAGTGTTTGATTAGCTCAAGCGCTCCGTCCATCATCCCCTTTGGTAACTATCCAAGCCTGCCTCTGCTAGGTTGTGTATTCCTTGTCTGGAGATTGAGTGACAGGGGCTGGGGGTGGCTACAGGAGACAGGGTGAGTCAGCGCAGGGCTGAATAGGAAGATCTGCATCCAGAGTGGAGGGAGGAGTTGCACCTGGGTCTGAATAGGGCTGTGCCTGCCTTCCACAATGCTGGCTCCACCTCCTGCCGGGCGGCTGAGCACTCTGCCCCACATTCTGAAAGGAAAGAAGGAGTCAGAAAAACAAAGTGCTCCAGGACTGACCAGAACTGGTTTTGGACTAGGCAGAGGCCTCTCTGCCTCCAGAGAACAAAGAGAATCAGGGTATAAAAGGGGACCCCGACCCCTAGGAAATTAGATCACTTTTGGGAACAAGAAGAAACCTTTGCTGAGGAGCGGAACCAAGAAGAAACTGAGGAGAGACTATCCCTAAGCTGAAGTGCTGCTTGGGGGATTGACCTGCAGTGGTTTGCCTGACTGCCAAAGAAAGGTGAAAGGAACTTTTGCTTTGCTGTGACTTTCATCAACTTGTGAAGGATCTCCAAGGGCTTGGAAGAGAGCTTGCCCCCTGACCGAAGTCCCAGGACCATTGGACTGCACCCCCTTTGTGAACTGCTGCTGGAAACTCTGTTTCAGTGGCTACAGAGGTAGGGAGCTGTGACCGACTCTCACGACCGACTCGGTGTCCTGTAAGCACCGCATCGAAGCACCGTCTCGCCCTGCAACGCACGGCCCTGGTTTCACCGACTCCGTCAACGAGCCGCTGCCTGCACCGCATCAAGGGACAACGCGTCCTGCAACGCTTTGCTACGCCGAATCGAACTGGTCCGACCGACACGGTCACTGCTGCTGAGTTCGAGTCCTGTGACCGCACCGGAGTTGGGCACCGCTCGCACGCTTTGCGACGCACCGCCCGACTCGCACCGCTGTCCGGACTGATCGACGCCAGCTCCTGAATCCGGCTCCGTCGCCGCACCGCAACCTGCCAGCACCGCATCGAAGCACCGTCTCGCCCTGCAACGCACGGGCCCTGGTCTCACCGACTCCGTCTCGACGACGTCAACGAGCCGCTGCCTGCACTGCATCGAGGGACAACGCGTCCTGCAACGCTTCCATTTTTGCATCGCGACCGCGACGAACAGCCATCCGGCTCGCACGCCCGTGCCTGCCACTTCAAGTAAAAGGTACTGTGACCGAGTCTGTCTACGCTGTGTTGGCCCGTCACGACGCGGTCAGCTGGATTTGTTAGACTGTGTTTGTTCTCGACATCGCCGTAGCCGGAGGAGGCTACCGACTAGCACAGAACCTTGAATTAAGCCTTTTTGATCAGAACTAAGTATTCTTAACAGTATTGTGGATTATTTTTGTCGTTTATGGTCTTGTGATAAATCTATATAAAGTATACCTATTTTTATAAATATATAACCTGTGTGGTGTCCATTTGTAGTGTTGTCACTTGATTACTGTATGTGTTCACAAATGCTTTACACACTGCCTCTGAACTAAGCCTGTCTGCTCGTGCCAAGCTACCAAGAGGGTGAGCAGGGGTTATTTCGGGAGTGTACCTACTTTCCCTGACTAGACGCAAGGGTCCCTATTTGGACAAAGGTACATACCTCTGCCAACTAGAGACCCCCAAATCTAACATGGTCTAATGTGTTGTTATGTGTAATACAAAGGATATTTTTATATAACCTTGTGTGGAGTCTCTTCTTGTGGTGCGCCTAGTGTGCCACAGGTGTTTGTGTGTGTTGCGCAATTGCTTTACAAATTGCCTCTGGGATAAGCCTGACTACTTTGTCAAGCTACCAAAGGGGTGAGCAGGGGTTATCTTGTGTGTGTAACTAGGTTGGTGGGTTCTGCCTGGCTTAGGTGCATAACCTAGGCAACCAGAAACCCCATTTCTAACCACTGTACCACAATTACACTTTGATGGTCATGAATGCATTTTGCCATAGAAATTAATATCAGCTAAACAAACCAGAACCATAGGTTTAGTCTTTTTACAGATTGGTGTTTTTGTCAATAGTTATTGTTAGAACTGGGGGTCTCTAGTTGGCAATGGTTTGCACCTTTGTCCAAATAGGGACCCTTGCTTCTAGTCATGATAAGGGGGATACACTCCTAAAATAACCCCTGCTCACCCCCTGGTAGCTTGGCACGAGCAGACAGGCTTATCTCAGAGGCAGTGTGTAAAGCATTTGGGAACACATACAGTAATACAGTGAAAACACTACAGATGGACACCACACAGGTTGTTATGTAAAAATAAGTAATCTTTATATAGACTTATCACAAGACCCAATAGCAAAAATCCACAATACTGTACTCAAAAATAGACTTTAAAAGGTTATAAAATAGTTCAGTTCTCTCAAGTTGTAAATGCGACACTTTCCTCTCAATGTACCTTGAATGCGTAACGCAAAGAAAACAAAAGGGTCGCAGGGAAGGTGATGCGTCGGTTCCTTACACTCAAGGGAGTGGATGCGTCGGTTCCTTACTGCTGCGCAGGGAGTTGATGCTCGCTTCCTTACTGTGTGGGGAGGTGATGCGTCGGTTTCTTACTGCTTTCCGGTGCGATGCGACAAGATGGCACCTCGATGCGATACTCTTCTCTGGTACGATGCGACAAAATGGCGTCTTGGTTGCGATGTGACAACGTTGGTGTGATGCGTGCACGCCCGACGGCCGTGCGGCGACTCGATGATCTTTGGAGCCGCGACAGGCCCTGCGACGCGCTTCTCCGGTGATGCGACGATGACCTCTGTGGCAGCGTCCCGCTTCTCCGGTGATGCACCGCGCTTCGGCGATGCGAGGATGACAGCGGCAGCGGCATCTCGCTTCCTTGGCGATGCGATGACCGCGGCTGCGGCGGCGACACGCTTCTCGTTGTTGCGTCGCGCTTCCAGCTCCCAGCGACACGCAGTCTCTCAGAAGGCCCAGCACAACAGCAGGCACTTCAATTCCCAGCAAGGGAATGCAGGGGGGGTGCTAGTTGGTGAAGTCTTGTATCCCTGAGACTTCAGGCAGGAGGCAAGCTCTAGTTCAAGCCCTTGGAGATTCTCTTCTTCAAGATAACAAAGCACAGCAAAGTCTTTTCTCCTGTCCTTGGTAGAAAGTCTTTTCTCCTGTCCTTGGTAGAAAGCAACCACTGCAGGCCAACCCCAATCAGCAAAACAGCACAGGGGCAGTACTCCTCCTTCAGCTTCTCCGGTTCTTCTCCTTGGCAACAGGTTTCTTGATTTCCCAGAAGTGATCTAATTTCCTAGGGGTCTGGGTCCCCTTTTTATACACAGTTTCTCTTTGTTCTCTGAAGGCAGAGAGGCCTCTGCCTAGTCCAAAACCAGTTCTGGTCAGTCCTGGAGCACTTTGTTTTTCTGACTCCTTCTTTCCTTTGTGAGTGAGGGGCAGAGCCATCAGACGCCCGGCAGGAGGTGGAGCCAGCATTGTGGAAGGCAGGCACAGCCCTATTCAGACCCAGGTGCAACTCCTCCCTCCACTCTGGATGCAGATCTTTCTATTCAGCCCTGTGCTGACTCACCCTGTCTCCTGTAGCCACCCCTAGCCCCTGTCACTCAATCTCCAGACAAGGAATACACAACCTAGCAGAGGCAGGCTTGGAAGTTTAGGCAAGAAAATACCCACTTTCTAAAAGTGGTATTTTCAAACACAGAATGTTAAAACCAACTTCACTAAAAGATGTATTTTATCATTCTGAGTTCAGGCATACTAAATTCGTTTTTCTACCATGTTCCCTGGGTCAGTTAGGATTATAAGGTGTAATAATCAAACTGCCCATTCTGGCCTATGGAGAACAGGTAGCCTTGCAATAGTGAAAAACGAAAATGGCTGTAATTCACTATTAGGACATGCCACACACACCAGGGCATGTCCTACCTTATACTTACAATGCACCCTGCCCTTGGGCCTACCTTAGGGGTGTCTGAATTGAAGATAAGGGAAGGTTTAGGGACTGGCAAGTGGGTGCACTTGCCAAGTCGACATGGCAGTCACAGACCGCACACAGGCTCTGCAATGGCAGGCCTGAGACACATTTTACAAGCTGCTTCTGTGGGTGGCACAACCAGTGCTGCAAGCCCACCAGCAGCATTGGATTTACAAGCCCTGGGCACACTCAGTGCACTGTACTAGGGACTGACAAGTAAACCAATCATCCAATCATGGAGTCACTAATCCATACATCAATTTACAGTAGGGAGCACTTGCACTGTGGCACTGAACAGCAGTGGCACAGTGCCCAAAAGCATCTAAAACCAGCAAAACATAAGAGGCAACAGCAAAAAATGGAAGGGAGACCCACGCCAATGGTGCCAAGTCTAACATGTGTCCCCTCCAGCTGAAATGTGGGAGAACTACCCTTCCTCCTGGGAGTTCTCATCACTAAGGCGGAAAAATCTGGACAGACCATCAGCATTGGCGTGTTCTGTACCAGGGCGGTGTTCCACCGTGAAGTACATCCCCTGTAGGGAAATGGACCACCTCAACAGTTTTGGGTTCTCACCCTCATCTGCATTAACCATCTGAGGGGCCTGTGGTCTGTCTGAACCCGGAAGTGAGTCCCAAACAAGTATGGTCTCAACTTCTTCAGTGCCCAGACCACAGCAAATGCCTCACTTTCAATCGCACTCCACCTCTGTTCCCGTGGGAGTAACCTCCTACTAATAAAGGCTACAGGTTGGTCTAGGCCCTCCTCATTCATCTGTGAAAGCACAGCCCCAACACCATGCTCTGAAGCATCTGTCTGCACAATGAATTCCCTTGAGAAGTTGGGCGCCTGAAGCACGGGCGCCGTGCACATGGCAGATTTCAGGGCATCAAAAGCCTTTTGGCAGGCATCAGTCCAGTTCACTTTCCTGGGCTGCTTCCTGGAAGTCAGCTCAGTCAAGGGTGCAACAATGTTGCCATACCCCTTGACAAACCTCCTGTAATACCCGGTGAGTCCTAAGAAGGCTCTCACCTCTGTCTGGGTTTTAGGGGTTCCCAAGCCAGGATGGTATCTATCTTGGGTTGTAGGGCGCCACCTGGCCGCTCCCAACCTGGTGTCCCAAGTACACCACAGAACCCTGCCCGATCTGGCACTTACTCGCCTTGATCGTGAGGCCTGCCCTCCGCAGCGCCTTCAACACTTCCCAGAGTTGGTGCAGATGTTCCTCCCAAGTGGCGCTGAACACTGCAATGTCATCCAGGTAGGCGGCACTGAAATCCTCCAGCCCAGCCAACACCTGGTTGACCAACCTCTGAAAGGTGGCAGGGGCATTCTTCATCCCAAAGGGCATCACCCGGAATTGGTAGTGCCCATCTGGTGTGGAGAATGCTGACCTCTCTTGGCCCCATCAGTTAAGGCAATCTGCCAGTATCCAGACGTTAGATCAAACGTGCTGAGGTACCGTGCAGCCCCTAACCGATCAATGAGCTCATCAGCTCTGGGGATGGGGTGCGCGTCAGTCCTGGTGACTGAATTGAGTCCTCGGTAGTCCACACAGAACCGGAGTTCGGGTGTGGCACCAGGCGCGGCAGTCTTTGGGACCAAGACCACTGGGCTGGCCCAAGGGCTGTTAAAGGACTCAATCACCCCTAAGGCAAACATCTTGGAGACCTCCTCCTTGATGCAAGCTCTCACCCTGTCAGTCACTCTGTAAGTTTTGTGCTTCACAGGAGGACTGTCCCCAGTGTCCACATCATGGATGCACCATTCAGTGATACTGGGAGTCAGGGAGAACAGATCAGAAAACTGCCCCAACAGTTGGCGACAGTCATTCTGCTGCTCAGGGGTCAGGGTGGGAGAGAGGTTCACACCATCCACTGACCCATCTTGCTCTTTTGCATACAGGAGGTCAGGGAAGAGGTTCAGTCTCCTCTTCCATCCCAGCATCTGTTGCTAAGAGCATGCCCACTTCAGACCTCTCAAAGTGGGGCTTCAGGCGGTTCACATGCAGGACCCGCAAGGGGTTCCTGGGAGACTGCAAGTCCACCAAGTAGGTGACATCACTCTTGCGCTCCACCACCTCAAATGGTCCGGTCCACTTATCCTGGAGCGCACAGGGCTCCACTGGGGCCATGACCCAAACCTTTTGTCCAGGCTGAAATCTCGATCAGAGTGGCATTCTGATCATGCCAACGTTTCATCTCTTCCTGGCTGGCTTCCAGATTCGCCTCAGCGTGTTGTCTGAAACGCCGAGTCTGGTTCCTGAAGGCCAGCATGTAACTAAATACATCCGGGGAGTTTTCCTGGGAGCTTCCTCCCAGCCTTCCTTGACCAGACTCAGAGGTCCTCTTACAGGATGGCCGTACAGCAGTTCAAAGGGACTGAACCCTAAGGACTTCTGGGGCACTCTCTGTAAGCAAAGAGCAGGCATGGCAAGAGGACGCCCCACTTACGCCTCATGGGTTCTTCAAGACCCATAATCATGCCTTTCAGGGTCCGGTTGAATCTCTCAACCAGCCCATTACCTTGGGGGTGGTAAGGAGTGGTGAACTTATAGGTTACACCACACTCCTGCCACAGGGACTTCATATACTTGGAAATTAAGTTGGTACCACGGTCGGACACCACCTCCTTGGGAACCTCACATGGGAGAAAATCCCCATCAGTGCACGTCCCACCACGGGGGCCGTCACTGTCCGAAGAGGGATGGCTTCCGGGTACCGGGTGGCATGGTCCACCAAGACCAGGATGAACCTGTTGCCCATGGCTGTCTTGGGATCCAGAGGCCCCACAATGTCAATACCCACCCTCTCAAAGGGGGTGCTGACAACAGGGAAAGGTTGGAGAGGAGCCTTGTGCTTCCTCCCACTCTTACCACTTGCCTGGCAAGTCTGACAGGTCCTGCAATGAGTATCTGAACTCTTGCGCATTTGGGGCCAATGAAAGTGGGTGACAAGCCTTTGAAAGGTCTTGTCTTGCCCCAAATGTCCTGCTAAAGGCACATCATGAGCCAGACCCAGTAGGAAGGCTCTGAAGCGCTGGGTACCACCAGCACATGGGCTGACCCAGGCTCAGCAACCTTAGGCTCACTATACAGGAGACCATTCTCCCAGTAGATCCAGTGTGATCCAGACTGATCACCTGCTGCCTGGCTTGCAGCCTGTTGCCGCAAGCCCTCAAGAGAAGGGCACTTCTTCTGCTCCTCGCAGAACTCTTCCCTGGAGGGGCCTCCTTCCTGCTGCCAATGGGTCAGCTCAGGCAGGTCCCCCAGTTCAGCCACTTGTTCCCCTGTAGGTTCCAGGGCATCCCCCTCAAGGTCTGCCTCCTCCTGGACCGTGGGAACTTCGGGGCCGGTTTCCCGTGCCCCCGCCTCCTCTCTTTAAGGCAGGCACCTGGGCCTTTCTTCCAGGCTCCAGGTTCTCCTGAATACCCTTACCGGCTGCCATTGACCGAGTGGTCACACACCCCCACTCTGGCAGACCCAACATCACCAAATGAGACCTCCGCTCCACCTTCGCCCAAGGGGAGCTCTCCAAATCATTGCCTAGCAGACAGTCAACAGGCATGGCTGGCCTCACAGCTACTTGAAGGATACCTGAGACCCCCCACTCAAAGGGAACCTGGGCCACCTTGCAGTGGCTCTCTGAGTTGTCAGCGGCAACTACAGGGTAGAATACGTTGGGGACCACCTGCTCCTCAGACACCAGCCGACAACTGACAGCTGTCACACTGGCCCCGGTGTCTCTGAGAGCCTCCACCCTATGGCCATTGATGGTCACCCACTGCCTGTATTTTTAGTGTTATCAGGCAGCTGGGTCCTAGGGACCATCTCACTGTCTCCTAAAGAGACCAGGGACATCTCTGCGGGACCCCACCCACCTTGGGCACCCAACTCCTCCCCCAGGGCTACACTAGCCATCTGCCGGGGTGGTGCACCAGTGGGTGCAGTGGTCACGGTATTGGGGCACTTGGGACTTCCTACAAAGTGACCCACCTGACCACAACTAAAACATGCTTTGGGCCCCTTCTGAACAGACTTATCTGTTGGGACCCATGGTCTTTTCTCAGTGGGAGGCTGGGAACCCTTACCTTGGTTCTCTTGGGGTTTACTTTGGGGCCCTTTTGGAACTCCTTCTGTTTACCCTTGTCCCCCCACTCTTCTGCTGGGGACCCTGCCCACCTTTGGCGGAGTCTCCTACAAGACCCTTGTGGACCCGGGTACTGACCCAGCGGTCCGCTCTCCTCAGCAAGCTTCCTAGGATTAGTCAGCTTACTGTCAACAAGGTGCTAGGCGTAGCTCTGGAAAACAACTACTGGACAAGTGCTCCCATGCAATTAAATCATAGAACCCCTGCAAGTCATTTACTTTGCTACCCTTCACCCATCCATCCAATGCTCTGCAAAAATAAGACACATACTCCACCCAGGTACTAGACTCCAGCTTTTTGCAGTTCCTAAACTTCTGCCTTTAAAGCTCTGGAGTTAACCCATACCTTGCCACTAAAGCTTCCTTCAGGTGGGCATAGGACATCTGATCCTCTGTGGGCAAGGCTAGCAAGGTTTCCTTCCCTCACCTGTAAAGCGGCCCCACAACCCCGCTCCCCAATCCTTCTCAGGGACCCGGTGTGATGTCATGGCGATCTCATATGCTTTAAACCATTGCCCAATGTCCTCCCCCTTCATGAAATCCTTAATAACCTCCTTGGGGATGTATACTCTACTTTCTACAGGCACCAGAGGGAGTGATCTCTAGGCTCCTAGCCTTTAGCTCTAGCTCCCTCACCACTCTCTCATGCTCTAAAAGCATCCTTTTTTCTTCCATGGCCAACCTCTTACTTTCCAACTCCAATTTCTTGTGCTCAAGGCTATCATGGCTTCCCTGTTTCAGTTTGGCCATTTCCATTTCATGCATCCTGCTTTTGTCCCTGTCCTCCAGCTCCTCTGGAGACAGGCCCTTTGAGAAACACTGCTGCCCTCCCTGGAAGGCACTCTCCTCCCGGGTAAGCCTAATGGCCCCTCAAGCTGCTCATCTAAATTCTCTGCCTCCTCCACAGGCTCCTCGGGCTGCCCACCGGCATTCCGTGCTTCCAACCAGGCCCTCAGCGCCTTTGAAGCTCCTCCTTCCTGGTGAGGCCTCTCATAGAGATTTTAAACTTTTTACAAACGGCTTCGAGCTCTGGCACAGTGTAGGTATCAACCCTATCTTCTTCAAATTCAATATCTGCAGGTGCAATGGATCCTCTTTTGCTCATTGTGAAAATTGGCAGTTCTCAACAAAAATAAAGGTTCCCAGGAAAAAAAGTCCTTTCAAAATGTATGTGGTCGCGTATTGGTCTGCACTCACTAGTAGTGTACACCAATCACTGTATATGAATCACAAATGCAAGTCCAAATCCTCACAGCTGACCACCAATGTTAGAACTGGGGGTCTCTAGTTGGCAATGGTTTGCACCTTTGTCCAAATAGGGACCCTTGCTTCTAGTCAGGATAAGGGGGATACACTCCTAAAATAACCCCTGCTCACCCCCTGGTAGCTTGGCACGAGCAGACAGGCTTATCTCAGAGGCAGTGTGTAAAGCATTTGGGAACACATACAGTAATACAGTGAAAACACTACAGATGGACACCACACAGGTTGTTATGTAAAAATAAGTAATCTTTATATAGACTTATCACAAGACCCAATAGCAAAAATCCACAATACTGTACTCAAAAATAGACTTTAAAAGGTTATAAAATAGTTCAGTTCTCTCAAGCTGTAAATGCGACACTTTCCTCTCAATGTACCTTGAATGCGTAACGCAAAGAAAACAAAAGGGTCGCAGGGAAGGTGATGCGTCGGTTCCTTACACTCAGGGGAGTGGATGCGTCGGTTCCTTACTGCTGCGCAGGGGAGTTGATGCTCGCTTCCTTACTGTGTGGGGAGGTGATGCGTCGGTTTCTTACTGCTTTCCGGTGCGATGCGACAAGATGGCACCTCGATGCGATACTCTTCTCCGGTACGATGCGACAAAATGGCGTCTTGGTTGCGATGTGACAACGTTGGTGTGATGCGTGCACGCCCAACGGCCGTGCGGCGACTCGATGATCTTTGGAGCCGCGACAGGCCCTGCGACGCGCTTCTCCGGTGATGCGACGATGACCTCTGTGGCAGCGTCCCGCTTCTCCGGTGATGCGCCGCGCTTCGGCGATGCGAGGATGACAGCGGCAGCGGCATCTCGCTTCCTTGGCGATGCGATGACCGCGGCTGCGGCGGCGACATGCTTCTCGTTGTTGCGTCGCGCTTCCAGCTCCCAGCGACACGCAGTCTCTCAGAAGGCCCAGCACAACAGCAGGCACTTCAATTCCCAGCAAGGGAATGCAGGGGGGGAGCTGGTTGGTGAAGTCTTGTATCCCTGAGACTTCAGGCAGGAGGCAAGCTCTAGTTCAAGCCCTTGGAGATTCTCTTCTTCAAGATGACAAAGCACAGCAAAGTCTTTTCTCCTGTCCTTGGTAGAAAGCAACCACTGCAGGCCAACCCCAATCAGCAAAACAGCACAGGGGCAGTACTCCTCCTTCAGCTTCTCCGGTTCTTCTCCTTGGCAACAGGTTTCTTGATTTCCCAGAAGTGATCTAATTTCCTAGGGGTCTGGGTCCCCTTTTATACACAGTTTCTCTTTGTTCTCTGAAGGCAGAGAGGCCTCTGCCTAGTCCAAAACCAGTTCTGGTCAGTCCTGGAGCACTTTGTTTTTCTGACTCCTTCTTTCCTTTGTGAGTGAGGGGCAGAGCCATCAGGACGCCCGGCAGGAGGTGGAGCCAGCATTGTGGAAGGCAGGCACAGCCCTATTCAGACCCAGGTGCAACTCCTCCCTCCACTCTGGATGCAGATCTTTCTATTCAGCCCTGTGCTGACTCACCCTGTCTCCTGTAGCCACCCCCAGCCCCTGTCACTCAATCTCCAGACAAGGAATACACAACCTAGCAGAGGCAGGCTTGGAAGTTTAGGGCAAGAAAATACCCACTTTCTAAAAGTGGTATTTTCAAACACAGAATGTTAAAACCAACTTCACTAAAAGATGTATTTTATCATTCTGAGTTCAGGCATACTAAATTCGTTTTTCTACCATGTTCCCTGGGTCAGTTAGGATTATAAGGTGTAATAATCAAACTGCCCATTCTGGCCTATGGAGAACAGGTAGCCTTGCAATAGTGAAAACGAAAATGGCTGTAATTCACTATTAGGACATGCCACACACACCAGGGCATGTCCTACCTTATACTTACAATGCACCCTGCCCTTGGGCCTACCTTAGGGGTGTCTGATGTGAAGATAAGGGAAGGTTTAGGGACTGGCAAGTGGGTGCACTTGCCAAGTCGACATGGCAGTCACAGATCGCACACAGGCTCTGCAATGGCAGGCCTGAGACACATTTTACAAGCTGCTTCTGTGGGTGGCACAACCAGTGCTGCAAGCCCACCAGCAGCATTGGATTTACAAGCCCTGGGCACACTCAGTGCACTGTACTAGGGACTGACAAGTAAACCAATCATCCAATCATGGAGTCACTAATCCATACATCAATTTACAGTAGGGAGCACTTGCACTGTGGCACTGAACAGCAGTGGCACAGTGCCCAAAAGCATCTAAAACCAGCAAAACATAAGAGGCAACAGCAAAAAATGGAAGGGAGACCCACGCCAATGGTGCCAAGTCTAACAGTTATCATAATATAATTTAAGCAACTTCTCCCCATAAGCCACAAGCTTTATAATGTCAGAAGACATCCTGAAAGGGAGAAGATATGTGCTGGTGAGACTAATCCAGTTGTTTTTACTCTGGGACGTTATTTCCACATCTCTCTGTTGGAGGTAAACTTTTAATACATGGACCCACGGTTAGTTGTTGTTATGTTGTTTTTCCTGAAAATGTCTTGTTGCATTCCTTTTCATAATTTGAATCCCAGTGGGCATGGTTAGGCAAGCATGAAGTAGGCAACACAGCTCCAAGCTCCCGTCCAGATGATCAAAATAGTGTTTGTGGTGGCCCGACACAGAAAATATTACTGGAGTCAAGCTCAGGCTGCTCAGGCCAACCTGCACCATAGGTAGAAGCACTTGTGGTTGTGGCAGCCTGCATGCCAATGAGAAACAGCTGAGGCAGCGGAGGAACCAGACGTGGCCACAGAGCAACAAGATGGAACATCCATCTACAGCACTCTGGCTGTCCCACAGAGAGGCGCAGTAAGTGCTGCTTGCGGACCCCAATGTGAATAGTGAGTGTAGCTCCACAGCAAAGAATTCGAAGGGCATGCCGAGTAGTTTCTGAGTGCACTGGGGCTTGTGACATCCTACCACCGGTGCTAAGGGAGGCCTGCTGTAGAATAAGAATGAGATTGCTTGGACCCGCTGGCAGCGGTTGAACCCGAAAGCTACTCGCATCAACACAGAATGCTCTACTGCCTGGGGATAGTTCTATGACACCTGTTTGTGACGGTGTATGAATGAGGCGTGGGTGGAAGAGAAAACCCAGTGGGCCTTAATTATTAGTTCACTAGATACTGCAGAGCTGTGGATGGTGGAGGAATGTTGCACCAGTGTGGAGGCTTCATAGCAGGAGTAACCAGTTGATTTTAAAATAGTGAAGGGCCTTTGGAGGACCAAAGGCCTCCACTGCGCTGCAAAAATTCACCACAAATGGATACACTCAGTTAAAAGGACATAGTACATTCCACCTACCCCCTTGTTCAGCAGAAGCCTCTGTTGCATTTGTCCTAGACTGAAACAGCTAGATACCATCATATGGGGTTATGTTGTTATGTTATGCAGATTCATAGAGTGCACTGTTTATGCAGCTTTGTAGAGCACACTATCACGAAGGGTATCCTGGTGCTGGATAAGGGTTTGGCTATTGGATCAAGGTGACCAGGGTGTGTTTGGTCATTCGTGAAGTTGGCCTGGTTTTCCCTAGGTAAAGCAGTTGGGGCCATATTGTCTCAACTAACTGTGCCATCCTCGTTGGGAAAAATTACAGACCATCAACTTTAGGGCATTACATTAGAGGGACAGAAAACTCTGTGCCCCAAATGAGTCAGACCCTCCAGGATTTCGCGATTTGCAATATAATTGCAAAATCAGCACTTTTGTAAAAAGGCCACGCTTTTTACAAAAGTGCCAGCGAAATTTAAAGGAGTGCGGACCCACCCTTGTGTTGCTCCATTGGCTTGCCACTGGGCTAATAGAAGCAGGGTCCTCACAACAGGCAGGCAAGGTGATGTTTATTTACTCCTCACCTGCCCTGCTGTACATTCCTTTGTTTGTGGACAACAAGCCTGCTGCTTCTGACCTCACCCTCCTTGGAGACCGGGGGGACACCAAGTAGGTGGTTATCCCAGTCCCGACCTCCGGTGCACTCGGGGGCATTTCTTTTTTCATATGTTTTGGGCTTGCTGCACACAGGTCAATTAACGGGCCCAGGGTGAATTTTTTTTTTTTTATGTTTTGGGCCCACTACACTCCCCGTGTGCGGCAGGCCAGGGGGTACATTTAATTTTTGTTAATGTTTTGGGCCCGCCTCACATGAGGCATGTGGCAGGCCCAGGTTGGTATTATTTTTTTAAATGTTTTGGGCCACCGCATCCCCCGAGTGTGGCAAGCCCAGGGGGGCATTTCATTATTTTTTTAATTTGGGCCCGCCACACATTGAGCATGTGGTGGGCCCAGGGTGGCATTCATTTTTTAAATGTATTGGGTCCGCCGCACACTGGGCACGTGGCGGGCCCAGCATGGCATTCCTTTTTTTATGTTTTCAGCCAGTTGCCTTCCTTGTTTTCGGTGGGCCCAGAAGGCATTTAATTGTTTTTTATTTGGGCCCACTGCACATGGGGCACATGGCAGGCCCAGAGTGTAAGGCCTATCCCTCCCATTGGATAACTTTGGTTTACCGATGGGAAACAGATAGGGATGTTAAGTTTAGACTCAAATGAATTGTAATTTAGAATTCTCTTTAATGGTAAATTCGGATGGGCCTTTGTGTATTCCTCCAAGACAGTGAGACAAAGGGGGAATAGATGTTGGTGGGATGGGCCATCCTACCCAGATGGGTGGGGCAGAGCTGTTTCCTGCCCCACTTACTTTTCAAAAGGCAGCCTCCAGCACAAACACAAATAAACCTGACACCAGCCTTTTATCACGCCAGATGTCTTGGAGCCTTGAGAGGGGAAGGGAAGAACTTTAAACGACCAGATGTGGTGGTAGCCAGGATGTTTCCTCCCCCTTCAAATTTTAACACCAGGTATAAATATTAGATCTCCTTAACTACCTCTTCAGTACTCTCTTGAACCTGTAGAAGGCTTCTGATGTACTGACTTGAACTCCAGAGTACTACCCAGCTGCTTGAGGCCTGCCTTGTTCTTCAAAGGACTAATCTACTGCCACCAGAGGACTGCCCTACTTCTGAGGTCTGTCTTGTTCTTCAGAGGACTGCCCTGATTCTTGAGCCCTACCATGTTGCTTGAATAGGGGGAGGACAACTTCCCTGAACCTAGGACTACCAGAGTGACTCCACGGGTTAGCTAGCCTCCTGTGTGATCTATAGGGACATAATAAGCTCCAGAGGCCTTCAACCCTGCACATGCTCTCGGCATAGTAAGTCCTACCCCCAATGTGGTGCCCCTCCCAGGTCTTTGACCTTTGGAATTGGTGTTAGAGGTACTGCTCCTTCCATACCATAAAAGTTGAGAAATGTTCACTAAGTAGTGCTAGAATGACCAACAAACGATCAGGACCTAACTGCCAGCCAGTCAGCCCAAAGTGCATCTCCGGTCGGCCTCACTTTGTGGTAGCTCCTGCCACATTCTTCTCCTCAGAAGCAAATCCTATCTATTGGGACCTCCGAGCAATGGTAACTGTCATCGTGTTGACGTCTTCAGCTACAGCTTGCAGCTTCATCACGCTGGAGGTTTTTGACTTCCAAAAAGTTGTCGAAGTTCAAAGGTAAAAACTTCACCAGGTTTGAGAGTGACTGGCTCCCCATCAATGATGACGATGACCACCACCTTGGCCTTGAAATATGGCTTCTCCCACTCTGAGCTTTTTCCCACAATCATCAAACTTCACTGAGACCTCGTCTAGCACTCCCCAGCAATGACTACTACTCTTCTGACAATGTTTGCTGCCTTGCCCAGCTGAACTCTACCTTCTCCTGGACTTTTCTTCAAAACTTCTTCTAAGTGTGAAGGTAAGCAAAGACCTGGCCCAATCCAACTTGGTCAGGTTTAACGTGTGACTTTGTCCTTGTCTCACATGACCAGATAGCCGTGGTTTATGCGCAATTTTCCCTAAAAACGTTTAAAATTCATAACTTTGGTTCTACTGATTAGATTTAATTAATTTTCGTGTCATTCTTATTTTTATCTATGCTTCTAAATTGGTTTTCACTTCATTACTGTTTGTGTACTGCATAAATACTTTAAACATTCCCTCTAAATTAAGCCTGACTGCATTTGTGCCAAGCACAGGTTAATTTAGTAACTTTTTGTGGTTCACCCTGACAAGGATTGTGGTTGTTGTTTGAGTAGGGTTTTCACATAACTCAATCAACATCCAGATTTTCTACACTTTCGCAGCAGGGGGCTCCACATGGTACATTTACAGGAAACTCACCTTGTGGATAGGGAGCTACTTAAACTATAACATGGATGAAGAGTCAGATTCATGCCACAGGTTACTCCTCATACGTAAGAGGGGGTGTTACTCTGGATACATGGGGGTGCCATTTTGTGTCTACTAAGGTAGACATAGACAGTGAGGGTGGATATGTTATTGTCACTGGAAGAGTGGATGGCAAAGAGATCACCCTAGGAGGAGTGTATGCTCCGGATGTAGACCAAGTGGGGTTTTTCAATGTATTGACATCAAAATTAGCGACCAGAATGAACATGCCACTTGTCTTGGGGGGAACACTAATTGTGTACTGGACACTACACTTGGTCGTTCATATCCACCCTTGCCAAATGCACCTACAACTAAAATGGCCCAGGCACTTTCAAAGTCGATTCAATACTGGTGCCTTAAAGACGTATGGCGTAGTGGCCACTTAGGGGAAAGAGAGTATTCCTTCTATTGAATAAAGCATGATTTATATATCTTTCATATAGCCAAATGTCGTTCTGGTATTACTCTCGCAAATATAGACTTTAGTTTTAGAAAAAAGGGCTATGATGTATCAGTGGTAGAAGACTTAAACAATCTAAATCTGAGCAAAAGTAAGAGGGGAGAAAGATTAGCAGGTCATCATTGGAATTTGGGGATCGAGAAATTGACAATTTCCCTGATTTCCAAGGGTCTAATCAAGAACAAGTGACACCGTTAGTAGCGGAACTCTCAGGATCAAATAGTAGTATAAGAACGGTTTCTGATAATGCAAAGATTGTGTGATACAATTGCAGAGCAAGTGTGGCCATGGTTTCCAGGTGTTTCAAATATCAATAAATGTCAGGTTCATGGTGTTCAGAGATCTTTTTGGCACATTATGGCAAAAATTTGCATTTCAAAAGTGAATCCATTGCCAAATCCAATTGCTATGCATGACTGGGTTCTTTTTTATTACCAAACTCTATAAAGAGAATATTGCCACTCGCGCTTCTCATGTTAATCTTACCAATGGTAGTGAAGTTATTTATCCTGGTTGTAAACAAATTGTGGGCTATATAGATGAGCACGGTCATCTGCTTCTACGAGCCTAGATAGGATTCCAGTTATTGTTTAAAAGCAGAATCCTGATGTATAGGCTAGATTCTTGAGGCCTTTATTTTATTATTGCTACTACGCTGATCAAATTCCAAACTCATGAAGGGTAGCAAAATCACTCCATTGCATAAAAAAGGAATCACATTTTCACCTGGAGATTATAGGCAAATAGCCCTAGCAAACACGCGTCCGAGATCTTCGACCTCATACTACACAATGAGATAGATATCATTATCCTCACAGAAACTTGGCTCAACCCTTCGTCCACTCCAATTCTTGACCTCCTGGTGCCCCCCACCCACGACATAATTCGTATTGACAGAGTTAAGAAGCTGGGTGGTGGCCTAGCTTGTATACATCGGAGCACGCTTGCGGTCTCCCTTTCAGAGTCCTCTTCTCCAGTAACTTGCGAATACCTTTGTCTCAACATCTCAAGTAACAATCATCTGATTTGCAAACTACACACATTCTATCACCCCCCAGGCGACAATCTCCCCTTCATTGAACAATTAATGGAAATCATCTCCGGCAATGTGGATTCAGCCCAGCCCCACATTTACCTTGGGGACTTTAACCTTCACTGGTCTAACACCAATGACCAAGCAGTCTCATGCCTCAATTCCTTCTTGAATGACCACGAATTGATTCAACACTGTGACCAGCCTACTCACATTAAAGGGGAAACTTTAGACCTCATCATCTCCAAAGGTCATACCATCTCATTGGATTCCATCATACCATGTGATTGGTCAGACCATCACATCATCTCCTTCCATATTAACGCTGAGGTTTATCAGAGTAAGGCTCAAAAAACCAAACCAAAGATTTGGAAAAGGGACCTCAGAGATATCAACACAGCTGACCTAGCAACCCGCTGTAATCGGGCCCTCTCTCCCCAATTGGACATACTTGAAGTCCATGCTCTCACAGACTTCTACAACTCTTCTATTTCCAACATCATGGATTCTATGGCCCCACTACAACAAAAAAATGCACCTGCAAAAATATCTAAACCTTGGTTCAATGGCAACCTAAACTCGGAACGTCGCAATCTAAGGGCCATAGAATGTACCTGGAGATCCACTCCATCTGCGGACCATCTAAAAACCTTAGAGCAGCCAGAAGTTCAGTATAACAAACAAATCAAGACAGCGAAGGCGGAGTATTTCAGATCCCAACTTAACCAAGCGGCTAATCGACCCAAGACACGGTTTGAACTGGTTAAACAACAATCGGTGGTTGCCCCTAACCGATCGGCCTCTGAAGTCAGACCTCACTCATGTGATGATCTGGCTGCCTTCTTTACTGAGAAAACTAGACTTATTAACATGGATCTGGAAACCAGGAGGGCTCTACTGCTACCTAATGAACCTGCACCCCCACGGGCCGTACCAGACAAGATAGCACCATGTAGTGGGGGTATCAAGAACAACGCTTCCTGGGACACCTTTACCCCCTTCTCTGAAAATGATATCAAAAAGGTTCTTCGAACTATCAACCCATCTAATCCCTTCAGTGACCCGTTACCACCTTCCATCTTCAAAGTGATCAAGGATGAAATCTGCCCATTTTGGACAAAGATCGTCAATGCATCTTTGTCACAAGGCACGATCCCAGTATGCCTAAAAGAGGCTCAGGTAACTCCGATATTAAAAACCCCCACAGCTGACAGTACAGATCTTAACAACTTCCGACCTATCTCCAGCATCCCCACTCTAGCCAAACTCCTTGAAAAATGCGTCCAGTCACAACTATGTGCGTACATCGAAAATTTCCATCTCCTGGACCAACACCAATCTGGCTTTTGTAGTGGGCACAGCACTGAATCGGCTCTTACCCACGTGATGGATGACATCTTAATAATGCTCGATCGTAATGAATCCTGCCTCCTTATCCTACTTGACCTTTCCGCCGCATTTGACACGGTCAATCATGACAACCTCCTATTCATTCTGGAGCATAGGATGGGCCTTTCGGGTCAGGTGCTGCTTTGGTTCTCGTCCTTCCTGCAGCACAGGACCCAAAGAGTGAAAGCGAACCACTCTCTCTCCCAGCCATCCCCAGTCAGCATGGGGGTTCCCCAAGGGTCCTCCTTATCTCCCATTCTCTTCAATTTGTTCCTGGAACCATTAGCTAATGTTCTAAAATCTTTGGATATTCGCTTCCATATGTATGCATACGACACCCAACTCTATCTGAAAATCTCCTCCCCGGATGATATCGCTTCACTCAACTCCACCCTACTGACGACCCAAAATTGGTTAACTGAGAACCACCTACTGCTAAACACCGCCAAAACAGAATTCCTCCTCATCTCTCCCCCGAAACATACTCCTATAATCGACCTATGGATAAGCCAACTCACCGCCTTCAACTGCTCCCCCCGCACTATTGACTCAGCTAAATCTCTAGGAATTACCCTGGACAAGCATCTGAATATGAAGACTCACATTAGCAACGTGTGCAAGGGAGCTAACCACCTTCTAAGAACACTCAGGAATCTCAAACCTTTCCTACCTCAATCAGATTTCAAACAAGTGGTCCAAGCGCTTGTCTTGCCGAGACTTGACTATGGCAGTGCTACGCTATGTGGCCTCCCCAAATACACTTTGGCCCCCTAAAGGCGTCATTGAACGCGGCGGCCAGATTGATCACGGACACTAAGAGAAAGGCACACATCTCCCCGGTTCTAAAATCTCTAAACTGGCTACCTTACGAAGCTAGAATTCAACTGAAGATTGCCTGCCTATCACACAAAGCCCTACACTTCAAAACCCCCATCTACCTCGCACAAAAGCTAGAACTATCTGGAGGGGTAGACCGTCAAGGAGTGCAAATTCCCTCCTTTTAAAACCACAGATCTTCCACAAAAAAGAACATGCCAACGAGCCTTCTCTGGCTCTGCTCCAAAATTTGGAACTCTCTTCCACCGGAATTTCGGAGGATCTCCTCAAAGGATACTTTCAAACTGGAAGCTAAAAGATTCCTCATGAATAAGATCTTACCTTAACATGAGAGTAATTTGTTAGCTCTAAGCGCATCGGACATACCATAGCATTTGTTATTATCCCTGTTTAAGTTTATGATTTTGTCTGGTCATTATTCCCGTACATGATTATTGTATTTACTCCCCTTAAGTCATTATGCCCCATCGCCTAACCCACTCGTCGTTCTCCCAGGTGTATAATTGATCTGGTAGGTGTTCACCATTTGTTTCTATGCCATTAGACTCCCCATCTGACTCACTTTCTGTTTATCGTTTTGATATTGGTTATTATGTCTGTATATGATTATTGTACTTACTCCCTTACGTCACTTTGCTCCATCGTATAGCCCATTCCCCGTTCACTCAGGTTTATGAATGATCTATCATGTGTGCATTAACTGATTCAATACCCATTAGATCCACCATATTAGTCGCATGTTTCGATTTGTTACCTCTTTTCCCTCAAACTGTAAAGCGCTCTGATATCCTTCGGGATCAAGTTCGCGCTATATAAAACTTTATAAATAAATAAAAAATAAATAAATAGATGCAATAGGAAAGATTTTTGCCCTACGTATTTTGAAACATCTGGAAACCTTGGTGGAGGAGATGAGTATTATTCTGCTGGTTTAATCTAGCTTCAGAGCCAATCGATTGGTGCAGGATAATATTGCGGTATTCCAGTCTGTAATGGATACATATGTAGAGAGTAAGAGCAGACTGTTTACACTGCATTTGTCGATTTGTCAACAGCATTTGACCTAGTTGACTGACCAACATTACGGCAAAATCTGTCATCTTTGGGTTGTTGAAAGTTATGTCTACTTGGGTAGAACTTTCTCCTCTAACCTCTCCCATAAGTTACATTGCTCTAGTCTAGGGACAAAGCACTTGCCCATTGTCAGGCTTTACAAAACTTTTACAGTTCAATAGGGAAAAGACATTATAATTATTTACTAAATATTTATAAATGAAAGACCGCCGCTACACTTTCTTATGCACTTGAACGCATTTCAATATCTTATTGGTCATTTTTAGATCTATATGAAGGCAAGATTTTACAAAAGCTTTTTAGTCTGAGCTCTTCGTTCCCAGTCCAGGCCCTTAGATTAGAGTTGGGCCTATCGAGCATTTATGTGGGGAATTTGGCAAATGTTATCTGATGGCGCAATACACTCTTGCATGTGCCGGTTGCCTCATTAAGGGCTTTGATTGTCCCTTATTTTGGATCAAATCTGGTCAAAAGAATGACTTGTAATGGCAATTTTATTATTGCTTCTGAAATTTTTGATTTTAGTTAGGAATTGTTAACACAAATGGTCACCAGGTCCGTTACTTCATTTCCTTAAGATTCAAAGTAAAAACGTAGCCTAGTCAGATAGTAGTCATTGCATTAACTTAAAACTGTTTGGAAAATATATTGCTGGGAGTAGTTTTGGAAGAGTACAACTTTATATTCGCTATCAAATGTCTCACAATGTGAAACAGGTAATTCAGCTTTTGCAGAGCGGGCCTCTTCCCCTTATACTTTCATAGCTAAAATAGAAAGATGACCAGCAGACTTCAGGGATATGCATTTTATGTAATTTGTCTCCCAGGCTATTCATTAGTTTGCATATTTGTCCTGCTTTAATTGATATTAGAAACCATTTTATTTGTCCATTAATAGTGAATTTTAACTTCTCAACCCATGAGGAATTTTTGCATTTTATCTTTCATCCTTCCTCTACCCATGTTTGTTAAATGATATATACATTTTTAAGGGATTTTGTAACGTTTAAAAAATTAAATGTATATGTTATGGCACTTTATTTCTCACCCTCACTTTTCCCAGATTGGCTATATGATATTTACATTTTTTAAGAGATCTCTGCACATGTTTTAAAAGTTAAGTATTGCTGCTGACCACGTAAGTATGTTGAAAGATGCTGATGTGCACAGAACTATTGCTGTAAATGACATTAGAAATTGTTTTACTTTGAAAAAGTCATTTTTAATCTAATAATTCCTGATGATTTATGCACTCTATTTTTTAGCTATATTTTTCCTTGATATGCTAAATGATAATAAATCTGTTATCGATAGAAAAATGCAGTTTGCGGTGATTTTCAGTGCCAGATGCTTGTCCGTACTGTGCAATCATCACGAACGGCACCATGCACAGCGCAAGCGGGCGCTGTTTTCCTTTCTGCTGCTCGAGTAGATTTTTACTCGAGCGGCAGCTTTCTCAACGCAAACGGGCAGTTTCTCAACACGAGAGGTCGCGAGCATACGCGACCACTCGCAATGAGAAACCTGACCCCCCCGCGTTGAGAAATTTCGCCGGGAGGTTTATTTTCCACGCTCGCGCTCGCCAACTTGATTTTGACGAACGCGAACGAGGAAAAATCTCACCGGGAGGTGTATTTTCCTCGCTCGCGCTCGCCAACTTGACGTTGACGAGTGTGAGCAAGGAAAAAAACTCCGCTACGCGTGGCGGAGTTTTTCAGATCTCCACGAGCTCCACGTAACGCAGAGTTCCGAAAACTCTGTAAACTCCGCGAGCGGAGCGGAGTTCACCACCCAGGCCTAATTTAAATGCATTAACGGAATATGTGGAATCACAAGTTTCTAACGCTTTTGAACTTACATTTTCTTCAGCTCTTTAATATGGCTCATATTGTCCTTTTATTACACTATTTCAATATGCTCAGCCTAAGCAAGAAAATGTGTCTTTATGTTGTGTCGCCAGAAGTGCCTGGAATTTAGTTTGCAATATTATACTAGATTGCTTAAATGTGCTGATAAGCGAACAGAGGTTTGTTTCTGTAAATGTCTTTTAATTCAGAATTTATGCTGTTTAAGACCCACTTTTTGATAGTGATATTCTTAGTTCGTTTATAGTAATCAATCTTTTCTATCACAAACTGAACAATGTGCTAGCTTTTTGTTTTTCCTCATCAATAACATTTGTTTTGGTATCCCTTTAGGCTTTTCAGTTGCATGTGCAATATTTTAACATGGTAACCCTTTTTTAAAGCTGTGTGCCATGTTGTCAATCTTTTTAGGTAAGTCAAGCTCTGAATGAATTTTTTTAATCCTCAGCATCTGTAAATAAGCCATTTTTGTAGGTATAATTTTGATTCCACTCCATTAACTATACCTCGCAACACCTTTAAGACCTTCCTCAGAGGATGTCTGACTGAACTGATAACTTGTAAAGGAAAGGACGATAAGAAGTGTATTTAGAGAACTCGAGGACAAAATCAAGGTCAAAAAGGACAATTGTCAAATTCAAATTTAGCCTAATATATAAGAAAATTAGTAAGAAAGATGTCAGAGGAAGTTCAAGCTCAGAAGTTCAAGCTGAGTATCAGTGTGGTCTTGTAGAGAAATTACAAAGGAAATGGGAGGCCAGCAAACGGCAGCGCATGAAATCAGTTTTATAAAAAGTCTAAAGTCCCTCATCCTCAATTATGGTCTTTATCTAGGTTAGAACTAGATAAAGCTTTTGAAGTGCGTAATGGGAGTGTGTCCCTAGGGGATCTTTCTGTGGATAAGAAGAGAATTACTCATTAGTTAGCAGAATTTGTCCTCTGTTCTCACTCTGTAGAACAACAAGCAACATTAGAGATTTTGTTTAACTACTATTAAAATTGTACCTACAATTGGCAGAATGAGGAAGATGAAGGCAGATGATCCAAAAGCGTTCCCTGTGGAAATATATAACAGCTTAACAGCTTCGATCACTATTAAAATTGTACCTACAATTGGCAGAATGAGGAAGATGAAGGCAGATGATCCAAAAGCGTTCCCTGTGGAAATATATAACAGCTTAACAGCTTCGATCACAACAATGTGGAGCCTCTTGTTCCAAAGTATTTCGAGGGTGATTTTTCTCTAGACTCCTTCATTATAATACATAGAGAAAGATCCCAAATGTTGCATATCATACAGTCCAATTTATTTGGTAAATTATGATGCAAACATATTTAAGTCATACTTGTAGCAAGATTAAATATGTATTTTATACATGAAGGGTAAACAGGCTTTATTCTCAGTAGAAAGGAGATTTAACATATGAATTGAATGTATTGATTGATTTGGCAACTGCATAAAAGTTACTTTTGCAATGTGCACCCTAGATGTAGCTAAAGTTTTTGAGTGAGGCAATTGGAAGCTTTTGTGGCAGATCGTTACACGCTTTCTTCAACAGCAGGAAAGTACGTAAGTGGTACCCATACAGATGAGTTTAAGATCACATACCCCTCTCGTCTGCAGCATTCAACCTTTCCATACAGCCACATAGACAGCAACTATGATTAGATGATGAATACATACCATTCTCATGTAATGAGTTCAGCAGGAAGTTAACATTATAGACAGATGATGAGATGATGCACACATTATAAACCTATTCTCATGGTCAAGGAGGTGTTCCAGGACTTTGGTAGAATATATGAATATGTTGTGAACAAAACAAAGTAGTAGGTCATGCTGTGTAATTATTCAACAACACAGTTAGAAACTGAAATAAGATATCTGGGTAAACTAATAATCCAGACCTTGAGGAGTTTATGACGAATAATATACATAAGGGCTTAAGAAAATACATGCTAATTAAGTACATGTCCTTCACATTATTTAGAAGCTTTAATATACAGAAACTGTTCATTCTCCTCAAACATTTTATTTGAATCAATTCAACTTGAAGCATACAGGAAACAAAAGTAAATAGTTCAAGGGTTGTACAATAATATCATATTGGCACACAAATGTGTGAGGGGTTGTTAGAAATGGGGTTTCTGGATGGCTAAAGTATGCATTTAAGGTAGGCAGAATCCACCCCTCTAGTCAGGGCAAGTAAGTTAAACACCAAAGATAACCCGTGCTCACCCCTTGGTAGCTTGGCAAGAGCTGTCAAGCTTATCCCAGAAGCAATGTGTAAAGTATTTGTACACACAAACATACAGTAACACAGTGAAAACACTACAAAAGGACTCGACACAAGTTTAGAAAATTAGTCAATATTTACTTGAATAAAACAAGACCAACATGACAAAATTCAACATACACAAATCAAGATATCACTTTTTAAAGTTTAAACAGGTATATCTCTTAGAAATCAAAAATAGCTCCAACCGGGGCTATTTAGTCACGGTCGATGTCGATGACTCCACAAAGTCAGTCCGACCTCGATGGAGCATGGGTCAGTTACAGAGTCGGGCAGACCCCAGTACAGTTCCTTGGAGGCATTGTGAAAAACAAAAACGATGGTAAGGCATTGTGGAGGCCGGTGCAGCATCGGTTCCTTACTGTTGCAGGGGAGGTGATGCGTTGGTTCCTTACTGCCAGGCAGGGGAGGTGATGCATCAGTTCCTTACTGCTGCAGGGGCTGTGATGCTGCAGTTGCTGATGCAGTACCTTGGTTCCTTACTGTGGAGCAGTGTTGATGAGATGTCGAGAGTCACAAAGCAAGGCTTTGATTTACGTGGCATCGATGTTGGACCAGGCCACAAGTGTTGCAGCAGAGCGCAACAGACTTCGGTGGTGCAGTTCTTTGGACTCACGTAGTGGCAGAGCTTTGGAGGCATGGCTTCGTCATCGGAACCTGCAGTGCAAGTCGCGGTCGGTTCGTTGAGCGGGCCAGGGAGCCGGTGCAGGCAGCGGCATGGGGTCAGAGTTGCCAACAGGCACCGGTACTGATCGATGCTTTGGTTTCTTCTTAGTAGCACCCCAAACTTACTTCCAAGGGCCCAGGAACTGGAATTGGTACCACTTGGCAAGTAGGAATACCCAGCAGAGGGGCCCAGGGGTTGCAGGTGAAGTCTTTTATGGCCCTAGGTCTTCTTAAAAAGAGGCAAGCTCAACTCAAGCCCTTGGAGAACCTTGGAAATAGGATGTAGCAAGCAAAGTCCAGTCCTTTCACTTTCAGGACAAAAGAAGCAAGCAGCAGGCCAACAAGGCAAAGCATACAGAAAAGTGGCAGTCCCTCCTGTTAGTTATCCAGTTCTTCTTCTGCCTGGCAGAAAGTCATCAACCCAGAGGTGTTCTGAGTATATGGTGTCACAGGTCCAGTATTTATACTTATTTCAGCCTTTGAAGTAGGTAAACTTCAAAGGCCTGGCTCCAGGCACACTACAGGAGGTGGAGACTTCTTTGTGTGAGGACAGGCACAGCCGTATTCAGGTGTCAGTATCAACTAACGCTGGGTGGAGTTCGAGGAGATGCACTCCGCGAAACTCCGCGAAGTGGAAAAAAAACTCTGCCGCGCTACGCGGAGCTCCGCAAGCGGCGGAGTGCGATAGAAAAATGCCGTTCGCAGTGATTTTCAGTGCCGGATGCTTGTCCGCACTGTGCAATCATCGCGAACGGCACCATGCACAACGCAAGCGGGCGCTGCTTTACTTTCTGCCCCTCGAGTACATTTTTACTGGAGCGGCAGCTTTCTCAACGCAAACGGGCAGTTTTTCAAAGTGAGCGGTCGCGAGCATACGCGACCACTCGCAATGAGAAACCTGACCCCCCGCATTGAGAAATCTCACCGGGATTTCCACGCTCGCGCTCACCAACTTGATGTTGACGATCGCAAACGAGGAAAAATCTCACCGGGAGGTGGATTTTCCTCACTTGCGCTCGCCAACTTGACGTTGATGAATGCGAGCGAGGAAAAAAACTCCACTACGCTACGCGGGATTCCGAAAACTCCGCAAACTCCGCAAACTCCGCGAGCGGAGCGGAGTTCACCGCCCAGGCCTAGTATCAACTCCTCCCACTACTCTAGCTTAGCAAGGACCATCAGCCTGGTGATGGGCCGGAAGGATATGCAGGGCACACCTCAGCTCCCTTTGTGTGACTGTCTAGAGTGAATGCAGAAACAGCCCAACTGTCATTCTGACCCTGACGTGTATTTAGAGGCAGGCTGAGGCATAGAATGGTTAAAGTAAGAAAATTGCATCTTTTTAAAAGTGGCATTTTCCGACTTGCAATTTAAAAACCAACTTCACTAAAATATATTTTTTTAAATTGTGAGCCAAACTCTGATTTTCTATCAGCTACAATCGGCAGATACACTTGATGTTACAAGGCAGCTCCATTACTAACCTACAGGAGAGATAGGCCTTGCTGTAGTGAAAAAACAAAATTAACAGTATTTCACTACCAGGACAAGTAAAAACACACCACTACATGTCCTACACATTGCACCCTGCCCATGGAGCTACCTTGGGCCTACCTTAGGGGTGCATTATATGTAATAAAAGAGAAGGTTTGGCCTCGCAAGTGGGTGCACTTGCCATGTCAAAATGGCAGTTTTAAAACTGCACACACAGACACTGCAGTGGCAGGCCTGAGACATGTTTGCAGGGCTACTCTGGCAAAGTGCCCTGAGTCCTAGCACCAGCAAAAATGAAATGCAGCAAACAGTCAAAAACAGGAGGTCAGATGCAAAAAGGCAGGGGAAACCAGGCCAAAGAATGCCAGGTCTAACAAGGGTTTTATGGAAAAAGAATGGGTTTAGTTTTTTAGATTTGCAACTCTATTATTGGGCTTTCCAACCACAAAATCTTAGAATTTTAATGCCCTACAAATACTACTCTAACTGAGGCATGCTCCTTTGAACAATGACAGAATTAATCACTCACAGATGGCAATTTACAGCAACTTCAGCCATCAACTGGACCCAACAGATCTTGTTAAACATCATCTGTCCTTATACAAAAAAACAATCATATCCTCATGGCTCATCATCACCCCAGAGGAAACCGCCTCCTCCATGACATCTCCCCTCATGGGCTCCAATGGTCCCTTGCCTCACCACGCCTATTCTAGAGGACTTCAACCCATCAGCACCAGCACCATGCACACACCCATTCTGAATGCCTCCACCTCTTTTGCGACCTTCCCTGTGCTTGGAAACATGCAACTGTTCTCCTATTGCTGAAGAAACACTCGATGAAACCTTCAATGCTTGCCAACTACAGACCAATCTCATTGCTACCACTCCAGACCAAGGTTTTAGAGGAAATATATAATGACCACCACCTCAATGACCACCATCTACTCAACACCACTTAGCAGGGTTGCAGACCCAACCACAGAATGGAAACGGCTCTTATCGCCACCATGGATAATATTCGCATGACTCTGGACAAAGGAAACATTGTGGCCTTCATCCTCCTTGGCCTTTCCACAGCATTTGACACAGTCTCCCACATCATTCTCACCATTCTCACCCAACGCCAACACCTCAGCAGAATCCAAGGACATATACCACAATGGATCTGCTCCTTTCTGACTGGAAGGACCCAGTCAGTCAGCCTGACACTGCACACTGCACACCTAGACGGCCACAACCTCATCTGAGGAGCTCTGTGAGGATCCTTCCAGAGCCCAACCCTCTTCAATACATACATGATCCCTCTAGCCAGCTTCACTCACAGATATAATGACCTCTCATACGCTGACAGCATGCAACACATTCTCTCCCTCACTGAAAAAACGCCCACCACCTGGATCAATTTCAATGCCTGCATGGCTGAAATCATCCACTAGATGAAGACCAATTGTCTAATGCTGCATACAGACAAGACCAAAATAATTATCTTTGGGAAGAGTACATCACCGTGGGACTCCATCTGGTGGCGGGCAGATCTAGGTCCAAAAACCACCCAAGAACCTTGGGATCATCAACAACAGCAAACTCGACCACCCTAGTCAATGACATCACCACCTTATGCTTCCATACCCTGAAGATGCTGAGGAAAATGTTCAAATGGCTCCCAATCAGCACCCGGAAAACCATCATGCGTGCCCTGGTCACAAGTAAACTGGACAGGGGGAACACACTCTATGCCATTATTAACAAAAAACTCACCAGAAGACTGAAGACCATTCAGAACTTGGCTGCCAGAATCCCTCTCAACCTCCCGCGCCTCAGTAACATCACACAACACCTGAAGGAGCTATACTGGCTCCCCATTCACAAACAAGCACAGTTCAAACTCCTCACTAACAGTTTGAAGGCACTACATAACACTAGCCCAACATACCTCAACAATTGCATCTGCTTTCACAAACCTTCCAGATTCCTCCTACTTGCACAAATCACACACATATGGAAAACCAGATCTAGTGGAGAAGCCTTCTCCTACATCTCTCCTCAATGGGGAAGACATGCTGCTACACATATTAGCCTCCTCCTCGCTTCTTGAATTTCACAAGATGGTGAAGACCTGGCTTTTGAAGTAGTCCCACTAGGCCCCAGGTGTGGCTAGACACACCTGCTCTGCGCCAATTTGATCCCCGTGTGATAGTGTGCTCTACAAATCTACATAATATAAAGTAACATAACAATATATTATACCTTCATGGTGGTGACCTTCTGCTGAGGTCCCTTTTCCTGCAGTTTGGAGAGATGAAAATTAATTGCGAGACTTTGGATATTTTTTTTCTTTTGATTATATCTCTGTGAGCAATTGGAGGACAAAATAAGAAAACAAAAAGTTGTGTTTTCAGAAGTGTGTCTTCTTCTGTCCAGATTGCATTAATATGTTGCTATGTGAATTGGAGGCTCAATATCTAAAAATACGTTTCAGGTCAGAATTTATACTGATAATCATCCATTTTCTGTAAATATTATTCTCGATTTGTTGACTTTGTAATTAATATTTGCTGATAAAAACTAAATAATTTTGCAGTTGCATGTGCGATAATTTCATCTTGATAACCGTTTTTTAAACCTTTGTGCCAATTATTCATACATGTCTATTAATAATACAACTTTTTAATGAATTTGTTTCATGCCTAGCTTTTGTGAAGAAGGCAGGTGTTGACTGAGTACTGTGATAGATGGTTATTTTTATACAGCATACATATTTGTTACCCAAATTGCACACTTATTTGAGACATCTGCATCCAATGATTCAATATTATCTATGTTGATTTAAATCTGAATCTCATTCTTTCATGCCATTTACTACCCCATCAAAGTTCTAAAGTAATTTTGCTTCATCTCCAGTCCAGACTACAAAACTGCCACTAATGAACTTGAATATGCCTTAAAATGTATGACTCCTTATTTCTTTATATGTTCTCCTCAGATTTTTCCTTTAAGCGTATTTGCACAGGAGTGTGCTGAGCAAGAGCCAGTTGGCCATCAAGATGTTTGTAAGATATGGAAGTAGTTGTAAGTCACACTGTGTTTGAAGAGTTCCAACAGAAATGCATACCTTACAATGCTTCATTAATCAATAAAGCTAATTCCATTGCTTCAATGTCAGCCTTATTCAGTATGAACATATACAATGTCTTAACAAAGTGTATAGATCAATACTTTATCCTGCTTTCTAATTTATATTGTATTCATTTTCCGTAGGAAATCATTTATAACCTGTATATAAGATTATCATATTGGTACCATCTGTTACAGAGATATTCTATGCACTTACCAATGGGTTCTCGTGTTAAGTTATTTCACACTCTATAATTGCACTTTTTTTTCATTTTTGCAGCATATATGTATGTATAATTGTGGGAAATTGTTTAGTCAAATATTGTGCCATCTTTTCTGTTATCTGCTCTAATCATAACATTTTTCAACTCTTTATGAAATTCAATCATTGGATTCAGTAATAAATGCTTATATCATTCACATGATCATTTTCCTAATTGGTATTAAGGGCCTGATTTTGATGTTGGCACCAAACTTGGCAAATAATTGCCCATGCTTCAATTTGGCAGGCAGCACCTCTTTCAGGGCAATGGAGTAACAGGCGGCCCGTCAAATTTAAAGTACTGGCAATGCTTTGTGAAGTTTGGTGCACTGCTTTGTCAACATGATGGAGCCATGCACCAAACTGTTGTCTTTCAGATTTTCAAAAGAAAATCTCAGGCCAGGATTTTCTTTTGAAAATACAAAACAAAATGCTCCCCTCACCCCTCCAATGGTGAGAGGGGCATTTAGTAGTTTCCACTGCCCCTTAGTGCCAAGGTTTTCTTGGCAGTGATCAGCAGTGAAAACTGACCTCAAATTCCACTCATCTAAATCAGCGGGCAGAATTACTGGTCAGCCTCTGAGGGCCCTTACTCCACTGAGCTGTTGGAGGGGTTTAATCACCGCAGAGACGGATTAGTCTCTGCCACGAATAAGCCAAGAGTCCACCCTCATCTAAATTCGGCAGGCAAACCACATTCTTGGAGGTAAGGACACTCCATCGCCATTTAAATGGAGTATCCTTACCGACAAGAGTTGAATCAGGCCCTAAATATCGTAACATAAAAATAACAGTGCCTCCCCCTTTTATCAGCTTTCTTGATAACGATCTCATTTCGATTAAGACTTCCCATTTGCCACTATGTGCTCAAATTTATATTTTTTAAAGGGGGGAGTAAAGCATGGGATTAATCCCAGCTTCTCCACTAAACCAAATTGTATGATCCTAGGCATTTGTTTTACTTTACCTCCTTTTTCTTCATTATCACTTATATGACTTTAGGATGTGTTATCAAATTTTCTGTGTTTTGATTTAATAAGCTATAATGTTCATGTATAATTAAAATCCTTGCCACCCAAAGAGTTCACATAACAACTGACTTGCCTCGTAGTTCACTATTGGCATTGTTGTCAGGTTGGGGAGAAGAACACACTGATATAATCTGATGTACTAAGGTGAAATGGTTCTGTATGTTAATGAAATACACATTTTGAATTTCCCCAAAAAATGTAACATACTTTTCCACTTTTGCTGCATTATGTCTTTTAAAATGAAGGTGTTTCTAAAGTTTAGGGGTGCAGGATACCCTAATTACTTTCTTTCTTTAACTTCAATTAACCGTTAAATAAATTCTTGCCCATTTATTCAGCATTTTTTTTAATGTTAGTACTGCTGCTATTGGGCAGGGGGCCGCATGTAAAGGTCAGGAGGGTGCATGCGGCTCCGGGCCGCACTTTGAGTATCACTGATCTAGAGTAAATCACGGCAGAGCAAATTGCTGCCTTGCATTACTCTGCCCCAGGAAGGCGTTCCATGGGCAGTCGCACGCATCCACCCATGGATTTTGGTGCATTCCCAAATTCGCCATTAGTGGTACACTTGGGAAAATGCGTCAAAATTGTAAGCCTTCCCAGGTGAGGTGTAGCAAGGAGAATTATCTTTATTTCTCCTCGTTTTTTCCTCTTTCTATGTGTGCTGTATTTTGCAGCACATGTAGAAAGAGGAAAGTGCCTCTTAGGATTGTTTTTGTGCAGGAAGACGTCTCTTCCAGCACAAAATCAATTCTGCCCACAATGCATGCATCCTTGTAACATGATGCGAGGGAGCTTGCTTGGCGCTAGGCAGTCAAAGGTGTGCCAGTGCTAGGAAAGGACAAGAATGCACTGTATAAAGTTAAATATGGTACATTCTTGCCCTCTCCCTTTTACACAGCGCAAAGCAGCAAGGTGGCTTGCTGCTTTGTGCTGCCTGAAAGATTGATAAACTGCCCCTAGATCTACAAATACATTCACCTTCTGTACTGCTTGTATTCATAGGGGATCCAATTTTAAATTTTTCTCTGATTCCTTCTTGTTGCATACACTTCAGTACATGCTTCTCAAAAGAGCAGCATAATATTAGTTTTTGTATCCAGGTGTAGTGGAGCCATGCCAACGAGGCACAGGCTTATCAGGTGGGTGATTTTAAGCTTACTTTTTCCTCCATTATGAGACAGATGGGATTTTTAAATATGAAAGGGATTATTTATTTAAACTTTAAAATGTTTACAACTATTTTCAAGGTGCTTTTCTGTGCATCCTATTTTTTTAACCCCTTCCATGCTTATGACGAGTTGGACTCGTCATGGCACACAGTGGTCGTGTGCTCACGACGAGTCAAGCTCGTCATAAGACCCACCCACAGGGGAAGCGCTGGCGCTCCCCCCGTGGGAATCCGATCGTTGTTTTTTTCCGGGAAGGCAGGAGAAGGGCTTCCCTGCCTCCCACCGCCCCTTCAACGACGCCAGCGCGCGAGGCGCGCTGACGTCATTGGGGGTTTCTTTCTGCCGACGCGCTGGAAGCCATTTGCTTCCAGCGCGTCGGGAATTAAGGTGAGTTTTGGCTCCGGGGAGGGGGTTTGAAACAAAAGAGGCATCGAGGAAAGGAAAGGGTTTTCCTTTCCCCCGATGCCTCTTTGTGCATTCCTGCTGCACGATCATGCGATCGTGCAGCAGGAATGCCCACTAGACACCAGGGATTTTTTTTTTTTTAACATTTAAAATGAAAATACTGTTTGGGGGAGCGGCACCTTGGGCAAGGGTCGCTCCCTTTTTGGGGGCCATATGTTTTGGTGCTCTGCCCCCCTGGGGGGCGGGCAGTTTTTTGTATTGTAGCCCACTAGACCACCAGGGAGAAACGGTGGGGAGTGGCCCCTTGGGCAAGGGTCACTCCCCTTTGGGGGCATTGTTTGTGGCAGATTGGCAATGATAGTGCCCACTATTTTATTTATGTAATGCGTTTTTATATAGCGCTGACTTTACCCGAAGGTGTCAGAGCGCTTCACAATAGGACAGTAACATTACATGAGGAGAAGGTTACAAGTGAGCATAATACAAAAGCAAGCGTTACATTACATGAGGAAAAAGTGACAATTGTGCAAATAACTAAACAAACAAGATACAAAAAGAGGTATGCGTTACAAGAGGAAAAAGTGACAGGTGTGCATGATACATCAGATACAAAATACAAATAGAGGTATAATACTGCAATAAGTGGCAGTCACTCAGAACACACTGGGAAGGCACTTCTATAGGCATGGAGTACAGAATTTCCGATAGTGGAAGAACTTCCTTGAGGGAGTAGAGAGGGCGTGGATTAAACAGGAGACTTAAAATGAAGGGTACACAAACATAAAATCCAACACAGCACGCAAGGGTGAGGAATATACAGGGAAAAGTACAAATTTAGAATGAAGAGCGAACTTCCTAGAGGGGGCTGAGAGTGAAAGTATTAGTTCTGAAAGTGTCTTTGGAAGAGAAGAGATTTGAGGTCAGCTTTGAAGATCCGGGTAGAGGAGGTGGCATGGAGCAATGGGGGAAGCGAGTTCCAGATTCTCACCGCATTGCCTGAGAAGGATTGCGCCATCGATCTTTCCCTTTTGAAGACGGGGGGGCTCAAGCAGAAGCTTTTCCGCATTGCGAGAAGGGCGAGAGCCACCGGACAATTTCAATTTATTCACCAGGTAACGAGGGGAGGACGTGTGTAAGGCTTTGTGTGTGATGCAGGCAGTTTTGTAAATAGATCTTGCCTCGATCGGAAGCCATCGAAGAAAGGACAGGATAGGAGTGACGTGGTCACTTCGTTTAGACCCTGAAATGAAGCGAGCTGCTGAATGGAGGATGGATTTGAGAGGGGAGAGGTGGGATTTGGGTAGGCCCGTCAGAAGAGAATTGCAATAATCCAGTCTTGAGAGAACCAGAGATTGTACCAAGGTTTTTATGTCTTTCTCCGGGAAGAACCGACGGATCCCCCATAGAAGGTGCAACTGGTAACGTGCGTTCTTAGCAATAGAGTTGATGTGGGAGATTAGGTTGAGTCTTTTGTCAAGAATGACACCTAGGAATTTAGCGCTGTCGACAATGATGGGTTTGTTGTTGAGTAGGTTCAGCTGATCCATCCAAGATTGAACAGGAGGAGGTGAGAGAGAGGTAGAGAGGAGGAGGAATTCAGTTTTGGCGGGATTCAGAATGAGTTGGTGAGCTAACATCCAGTTGTGAATAGAGTTGAGAGTAGAGTTGAGTAGTGAGAGATCGTGCGTGCGGAAGATACCTTAAGGTATCTTCCCACTAGTCCACCAGGCATTTATTTGTGGAGAGTGACCCCTTGGGCAAGGGTCACTCTCCTTTGGGGGCAATATTTGTGACTGTGTCTGCCCCCCAGGAGGGCAGATCGCCATGGTTTTTTTTAAAAATTGGGCCCACTAGACCACCAGGGATTTGTTTGAGGGGAGTGGCCCCTTGGGCAAGGGTCGCTCCCCTATGGGGAGCATTAATTTGGCCGCTTCTGCCCCCTGGGTGGGCAGATCGGCTGATTTTTTTGTATGGCCACTAGGCCACCAGGGAATTTTTTGTGGGGAGTGGCCCCTTGGGCAAGGGTCGCTCCCCTGGGGGCATTGTTTGTGGCTGTCTGCCCCCATGGGGGGCAGATGTCGCCATTTTTTTATATTTGGCCCACTAGACCACCAGGGATTTGTTTTTGGGGAGTGGCCCCTTGGGCAAGGGTTGCTCCCTTTGGGGAGCATTAATTTGGCCGTTTCTGCCATCTTGAGGGGCAGATCGGCTGATTTGTTTTTTTGTAGGTCCACTAGGCCACCAGGGGTTTTTTTATGTTTGGGAGCGGCCCCTTGGGCAAGGGTCGCTCCCCTTTATGGGAGGATGATTGTGGCCATTTCTGCCCTCTTTGGGTGGCAGAATAGCAGTATGTTTTTTGGCCCATCTGCCCCCAAGGAGGGCAGAAGCCACTAGACACCAGGTTTTTTTTTATTTTTGTGTTGGGGAGTGGCCAAAAGGGCAAGGGTTGCTCCCTTTTACGGGGGTGAATATTTTATTTATACTTCTTGGCCCACCTACCCCTTAGCTTGGCTGGTGGATTGTGTGTGGACTGGTGCCTTATTTGCATATGTGATTGTAATGTTTTTTTCTCCTTTTTATTCTAGTGTAAAGCTTTTGATTCCTGTTTGCGGTTTTGGCAGTGGTTGTTCTGCAGTTTTGCGTAATTGCATTTATTTGGTAAGAAAAATATTTTTGTTGTGTGTACTCCAAATGAGTATTGTTGTCATGCATGAATGATTTTTTTGTAAGTGGTGTCATAATGGCAGCATATTTGTTAGTGTTCAGAGCATGAAATTCTTTGCGATGTTTTGCATTGTCTTATGTGTAATTTTTTTTTCTTCTTTTTTAGTGGGATATTGTTGATCTTCACTGTGTCTGTGCAGAGTAGGTGGTGGTGAGTCTAGCTGCTTCTGTCACGTGAGTGGTATAGTGTTGGAGTATATAGGTCTTTGTGATAAAGCTACATTTTGTTTATTTCTTTTTTACAAAGGGTTTGTTGTTGTTGACTTGTTTGACAAGTAACCTTTATTAGTAAGCATTATGGCTAGCCATAGAATGACTGCTCAGCAGGTGGTTGGTTTGCTTCTTGAATCTTCCTCTGAGCAGGATTATGAGACTGACAGTGCGTCTGAGGGAGAGGAGGGAGGGGAAGATTCAGGCAGTGAGTTTTCTCTCCACATGGAATCATCGGATGATGAAGGTACTCTCAGTGCAGATGAAGCTACTCTCGGTGTGGATGAATCTACTCTCAGTGCGGATGAAGTGCCTGTTTTAGAGGAGGATACTACTGTGCCAATGGTGCAAGAGGCATCTGGATTGCAGCCTGGGGCTGCTAGGCTTCCTACTGGAAGTGCTGGACTCTGGGTTGATCCAAACATGGTGCAGCGGTGTTGCCTCCCTTTAGTGGTTATGCAGGGTGTAGAGTGGATTGTGAACATTATTTGCCTATACAGTATTTTCAGTTGTTTATGGATGATGTATTTTTGGGTGAGATTGTTGAGCAGACTAATTTGTATGCTGAACAGTTTTTGAGGGACAACAGTGCCAGACTTAGGCCCCATTCTAGAGCTACCCGGTGGAGTCCCACAAATCTGGAAGAGATGAAGAAGTTTTTGGGTTTGACTTTTTGATGGGTTTGATAAGGAAGCCGTCCATGGGTTCATATTGGTCTACCAGTCCCTTGATGGCAACAGCCATATTTCCTGCAGTTATGACTCGTGATCGGTATTTACTTTTGCTTCGGATGCTGCATTTTGTTGATAATGGTTTGGCGTTGCCACAAGATCACCCTGAATGTGACCGTCTTTTAAGATTCGGCCTGTTCTTGATCACTTTGTAGATCGATTTTCAGAGATCTATACTCCAGGGAAAGAAATATCTATTGATGAGTCTTTGGTCCTGTTCAAGGGCCGTTTGGTTTTTAGGCAGAACATTCCTAGCAAGAGGGCACGCTATGGAATTAAGCTGTATATGTTGTCTGAGAGTAGGACAGGATATGTTTTTAATTTGCGTGTGTACACTGGTAGGGATTCCACTATTGACCCCCTGGTTGTCCGTCCACTTTTGGAGTTTCAGAGAAAATTGTGTGGGATCTTGCTAGAGGACTGTTTAACAGAGGCCACCATTTGTACCTTGATAACTTCTACACTGCTGTGCAATTGTTTAAGGAATTGTTCAAAGTGGACACTTTTGCTTGTGGCACAATCCGCTCTAACCGTAAAGGTTATCCAAAAGACCTTGTTTGCAAAAAACTTCAGAGGGGACAGTGCAGTTCCTTGCGTAGTGATGAACTACTAGCTGTGAAATTTGTGGACAGGAGGGATGTGTACATGCTGACTACCATCCATGATGAGAGTACTTCACCTGTGGCTGTTTGGGGTCAGATTGCTGAAGTGCGCAAACCTGTGTGCATTTTAGACTACAATAAGCACATGGGTGGTGTTGATAGAGTAGATCAGAGGTTGGAACCTTACACTGCTATTCGTAAGGCTTACATTTGGTATAAGAAGTTGGCCATCCATCTCTTCAATTTAGCAACTTTCAATGCTTTTGTTGTGTTCAAGGAGTGTTCTCCTGTGTCAAAGTTGACTTTTGTTCAGTTTCAGCAGTCTGTCATAGGCAGCCTTGTTGTTGTGGAACAGGCAAGTGTTCCTAGAGTTGGAGTGGTGGAGGATGTGGCTCGATTGAAAGATCGCCACTTTCCTGATCACATTCCTCCTACACCCTCAAAAGACTTTCCCACTAGGAGATGTAGAGTCTGTTGGCGAAGAGGTACGCGGAAGGAGACTCGTATGTACTGCCCTGAGTGTCCTTCTAACCCTGGGCTGTGTGTTCCTGCTTGTTATAGAGCGTACCACAAGCAAAATAATTATTGGGAGCAACCATGAGTGGTAAAGTGAACTGCCTGGTCTGTAATGTTTAAGAATTGTTGTTCTGTTTCAAGGTTGGCATTAGTGCAATGTATTTAGTTTCTGATTTTGTGTTAGTAGATTTGTATCTATTTACATTTTGTTTGTGTTTTCTTTTTGTATAAAAAATCCTAAATGTGATGGTGGTGTGTGTAGGCTGGTGCTTGGCTGGCGGTGTGCGTGGAGTGGCGCTTGGCTGGCGGTGTGCGTGGAGTGGCTCTTGGCTGGCGGTGTGCGTGGAGTGGCTCTTGGCTGGTGGTGTGTGTGGAGTGGCGCTTGGCTGGCGGTGTGCGTGGAGTGGTGCTTGGCTGGCGGTGTGCGTGGAGTGGCGCTTGGCTGGCGGTGTGCGTGGAGTGGCGCTTGGCTGGCAGTGTGCGTGGAGTGGCGCTTGGCTGGCGGTGTGCGTGGAGTGGCACTTGGCTGGCGGTGTACGTGGACTGGCACTTGGCTGGTGGTGTGTGTGGACTGGCGCTCGGCTGGCGGTGTGTGAGTAGTGACTTGCTGCTGGTCACTACACAAACTGCTAGCCGAGCGACACTCCACGCAATCCATCAGCTTGTGTGGTTGCTGTGTTAGGAATGTGGGCGTGTGAAAGTGATGGGCCCTTGAATGGCGCTGTCTGCTGGTGTGAGTGTTGTAATGTGATGGGCCCGCGGCAGGTGGTGTGAATGGTTTTGTATGTGTCACACGCATGAAAGGTGTATGAATGGCCTGTAAAGAGGTTGGTGCCTTGTTGTCAGCTGGACAGCTCACGAGCTGTGAGTCAATGGTTCAGTTTCTCGTCCTTTCAATTATTAACAGTGCATTTCATTTTTGTGCAATCACTTGTTAATACAATGGTATATACTGAACCATCACTCACCCTCGTGCCAAATCCAATCAGTATGTGTGTGTGCTTGAGGATTAGATGGCTGTGCAGTAATCTTTGTCTTTTTAGTCTGTCTGCCAAGGTGTACATTCCGTCTAAGAATAACCTACCAACTGTAGATATTGTCGTAAACGAAACACCCATGGGAGTACATGGTGATATCTCTCTTGTGGATCCCAACAAGTTATGTTACCCACAATGTCCTGCAAACCTCAAAATGTCTGTCACATTTTCCTTGCAATATTGTGCCAAAATTTTCACGCTGCAGAAATAAACAACACATTATCTCAAAATGACCTGGTTTTGCAAGGGGTCACCTGGGTTTTGGCCCGGGCTCAGCGGCCACCTAGGGAAACCTACCAAACCCACACATTACTGAAAAGTAGACACCCGGGATTCCAGGAGGTATGGCTTGCGTGGATCCCCCAACGTTTTCTTACCCAGAATCCCCTGCAAACCTGACATTTTGCTGAAAAAATCACTTTTTTCACACATTTTTGTGTGGTAAAGTTGTGGCATCGCGGGCTGACACAAATTTCCTTCCACCCAGCGTCCCCCCAGGTCTCCCGATAACAATGGTGCTTCACTCGGGTGGGAGGCCCAAGTACCCGCGACAGGCAAGGGCCCACAACGTATTGAGGCGACCTCAAAATGGCCTTTCACAAAACGACCTGGTTTTGCAAGGGGGGTCCCATGACGTTTTGGCCTGGGGCTCGGCGGCCACCTAGGGAAACCTACCAAACCCACACATTTCTGAAAAGTAGAGACCCGGGGATTCCAGGGAGGTATGGCTTGCGTGGATCCCCCAACGTTTTCTTACCCAGAATCCCCTGCAAACCTGACATTTTGCTGAAAAATCACTTTTTCACACATTTTTGTGTGGTAAAGTTGTGGCATCACGGGGCTGACACAAATTTCCTACCACCCAGCGTCCCCCAGGTCTCCCGATGAAAATGGTGCCTCACTCGGGTGGGAGGCCCAAGTACCCACGACAGGCAAGGGCCCACAACGTATTGAGGCGACCTCTAAATGGCCTTTCACAAAACGACCTGGTTTTGCAAGGGGGTCCCATGACGTTTGGCCTGGGGCTCGGCGGCCACCTAGGGAAACCTACCAAACCCACACATTTCCGAAAAGTAGACACCCTGGGATTCCAGGGAGGTATGGCTTGCGTGGATCCCCCAACGTTTTCTTACCCAGAATCCCCTGCAAACCTGACATTTTGCTGAAAAAATCACTTTTTTCACACATTTTTGTGTGGTAAAGTTGTGGCATCACGGGGCTGACACAAATTTCCTACCACCCAGCATCCCCCCAGGTCTCCCGATGAAAATGGTGCCTCACTCGGGTGGGAGGCCCAAGGACCCGCGACAGGCAAGGGCCCACAACGTATTGAGGCGACCTCAAAATGGCCTTTCACAAAACGACCTGGTTTTGCAAGGGGGGTCCCATGACGTTTTGGCCTGGGGCTCGGCGGCCACCTTGGGAAACCTACCAAACCCACACATTTCTGAAAAGTAGACACCCGGGGGATTCCAGGGAGGTATGGCTTGTGTGGATCCCCCAACGTTTTCTTACCCAGAATCCCCTGCAAACCTGACATTTTGTTGAAAAAATCCCTTTTTTCACACATTTTTGTGTGGTAAGGTTGTGGCATCATGGGGCTGACACAAATTTCCTACCACCCAGTGTCCCCCCAGGTCTCCTGATAAAAATGGTGCCTCACTCGGGTGGGAGGCCCAAGTACCCACGACAGGCAAGGGCCCACAACGTATTGAGGCGACCTCAAAATGGCCTTTCACAAAACGAACTGGTTTTGCCAGGGGGGTCCCATGACGTTTTGGCCTGGGGCTCGGCGGCCACCGAGGGAAACCTACCAAACCCACACATTTATGAAAAGTAGACACCTGGGATTCCAGGAGGTATGGCTTGCATGGATCCCCAACGTTTCTACCCAGAATCCCCTGCAAACCTGACATTTTGCTGAAAAAATCACTTTTTCACACATTTTGTGTGGTAAAGCTATGGCATCACAGGGCTGACACAAATTTCCTACCACCCAGCGTCCCCCAGGTCTTCCAATAAAATGGTGCCTCACTCGGGTGGGAGGCCCAAGTACTCCGTGGCACGCAAGGGTCCCACAACGTATTGAGGCTGACCTCAAAATGGCCTTCACAAAACGACCTGGTTTTGCAAGGGGAGTCCCATGACGTTTTGGCCTGGGGCTCGGCGGCCACCTAGGGAATCCTACCAAACCCACACATTTCTGAAAAGTAGACACCGGGGGATTCCAGGGAGGTATGGCTTGCGTGGATCTCCAACGTTTTCTTATCCAGAATCCTGCAAACCTGACATTTTGCTGAAAAACTCCTTTTCACACATTTTTGTGTAGAGTTGTGGCATCACTGGGCTGACACAAATTTTCCTACCACCCAGCGTCCCCCAGGTCTCCCAATAAAAATGGTGCCTCACTCGGGTGGGATGCCCAAGCACCATTTTTATCGGGAGACCTGGGGGAACGCTGGGTGGTAGGAAATTTGTGTCAGCCCGGTGATGCCACAACTTTACCACACAAAAATGTGTGAAAAAAGGGATTTTTTCAGCAAAATGTCAGGTTTGCAGGGGATTCTGGGTAAGAAAACGTTGGGGGATCCACGTAACCCATACCTCCCTGGAATCCCCCGGGTTCTACTTTTCAGAAATGTGTGGGTTTGGTAGGTTTCCCTAGGTGGCCGCCGAGCCCCGGGCCAAAACGTCATGAGACACCCCTGCAAAACCAGGTCGTTTTGTGATAGGCCATTTTGAGGTCGCCTCAATGCGTTGTGGGCCCTTGCCTGTCGCTGGTACTTAGGCCTCCCACCCGAGTGAGGCACCATTTTTATCGGGAGACTTGGGGGAACGCTTGGTGGTAGGAAATTTGTGTAAGCCCGATGATGCCACAACCTTACCACACAAAAATGTGTGAAAAAAGGGATTTTTTCAGCAAAATGTCAGGTTTGCAGGGGATTCTGGGTAAGAAAACGTTGGGGGATCCACGCAAGCCATACCTCCCTGGAATTCCCCGGGTGTCTATTTTTCAGAAATGTGTGGGTTTGGTAGGTTTGCCTAAATGCCGGCAGAGCTAGGGTTCAAGAACTACAGCTAGGCACTTTGCAAAAAAAGGGTCATTTTTCACTGTGAAAATGTGGTGCGTCCATGTTGCGTTTTGCGCTGCTTCCTGTCGCGGGCACTAGGCCTACCCACACAAGTGAGGTACCATTTTTTTTTAAGACCTTGGGGAACGCGGGGTTGGTGGAATTTTGTGGATCCACGCAGATTCCAGAACTTTCCACCACAGAAAAGTGAGGAAAATGTGTTTTTTTTGCCAATTTGTAAGGTTTGCAAGAGATTCTGGGTAACAGAACCTGGTGAGAACCAGTCAAGTCACCCCATCCTGGATTCCCTGGGTGTCTACTTTTCAAAAATGTATAGGTTTGCTAGGTTTCCTAAGTGCCGGCAGAGCTAGGGTTCAAAACTTCAGCTAGGCACTTTGCAAAAAAAGTCATTTTTCACTGGAAAATGTGGTGCGTCCACGTTGTGTTTTGCGCTGCTTCCTGTCGCGGGCACTAGGCCTACCCACACAAGTGAGGTACCATTTTTTTTGGAAGACCTTGGGGAACGCGGGGTGGGTGGAATTTTGTGGATCCACGCAGATTCCAGAACTTTCCACCACAGAAAATTGAGGAAAATGGGGTTTTTTTGCCAATTTTTAAGGTTTGCAAGGGATTCTGGGTAACAGAACCTGGTGAGAGCCAGTCAAGTCACCCCACTCTGGATTCCCCAGGGTGTCTACTTTTCAAAAATGTATAGGTTTGCTAGGTTTCCCTAAGTGCCGGCAGAGCTATGGTTCAAAAACTACAGCTAGGCACTTTGAAAAAAAAGGGTCATTTTTCACTGTAAAAATGTGGTGTGTCCACGTTGTGTTTTGTGCTGCTTCCTGTCGCGGGCACTAGGCCTACACACACAAGTGAGGTACCATTTTTTTTGGAAGACCTTGGGGAACGCGGGGAGGGTGGAATTTTGTGGATCCACGCAGATTCCAGAACTTTCCACCACTGAAAAGTGAGGAAAATTTGTTTTTTTTGCCAATTTTTAAGGTTTGCAAGGGATTCTGGGTAACAGAACCTGGTGAGAACCAGTCAAGTCACCCCATCCTGGATTCCCCTGGGTGTCTACTTTTCAAAAATGTATAGGTTTGCTAGGTTTCCCAAAGTGCCGGCAGAGCTAGGGTTCAAAAACTACAGCTAGGCACTTTGCAAAAAAAGGGTCATTTTTCACTGTGAAAATGTGGTGTGTCCACGTTGCGCTTTGCGCTGCTTCCTGTCGCGGGCACTAGGCCTACCCACACAAGTGAGGTACCATTTTTTTGGGAAGACCGTGGGGAACGCGGGGTGCATGGAATTTTGTGGATCCTTGCAGATTCCAGAACTTTCCACCACAGAAAAGTGAGGAAAATTTGTTTTTTTTGCCAATTTTTAAGGTTTGCAAGGAATTCTGGGTAACAGAACCTGGTGAGAGCCAGTCAAGTCACCCCATACTGGATTCCCCTGGGTGTCTACTTTTCAAAAATGTATAGGTTTGCTAGGTTTCCCTAAGTGCCGGCAGAGCTAGGGTTCAAAAACTACAGCTAGGCACTTTGCAAAAAAAGGGTCATTTTTCACTGTGAAAATGTGGTGCGTCCACGTCGCGTTTTGCGCTGCTTCCTGTCGCGGGCACTATGCCTACCCACACAAGTGAGGTCCCATTTTTTCCGGAAGACCTTGGGGAACGTGGGGTGGGTGGAATTTTGTGGATCCACGCAGATTCCAGAACTTTCCACCACAGAAAAGTGAGGAAAATTCGTTTTTTTGCCAATTTTTTAGGTTTGCAAGGGATTCTGGGTAACAGAACCTGGTGACAGCCAGTCAAGTCACCCCATCCTCGATTCCCCTGGGTGTCTACTTTTCAAAAATGTATAGGTTTGCTAGGTTTCCCTAAGTGCCGTCAGAGCTAGGGTTCAAAAACTACAGCTAGGCACTTTGCAAAAAAAGGGTCATTTTTCACTGTGAAAATGTGGTGCGTCCACGTTGCGTTTTGCGCTGCTTCCTGTCACGGGCACTAGGCCTACCCACACAAGTGAGGTACCATTTTTTTCAGAATACCTTGGGGAACGCGGGGTGGGTGGAATTTTGTGGATCCACGCAGATTCCAGAACTTTCCACCACAGAGAAGTGAGGAAAATGTGTTTTGTTTGCCAATTTTTAAGGTTTGCAAGGGATTCTGGGTAACAGAACCTGGTGAGAGCCAGTCAAGTCACACCATCCTGGACTCCCTGGGTGTCTACTTTTCAAAAATGTATAGGTTTGCTAGGTTTCCCTAAGTGCCGGCAGAGCTAAGGTTAAAAACTACAGCTAGGCACTTTGCAAAAAAGGGTCATTTTTCACTGTGAAAATGTGGTGCGTCCACGCTGCGCTTTGCGCTGCATCCTGTCGCGGGCACTAGGCCTACCCACACAAGTGAGGAACCATTTTTTTCGGAACACCTTGGGGAACGCGGGGTGGGTGGAATTTTGTGGATCCACGCAGATTCCAGAACTTTCTACCACAGAAAAGTGAGGAAAATGTCTTTTTGCCAATTTTTAGGTTTGCAAGGGATTCTGGGTAACAGAACCTGGTGAGAGCCAGTCAAGTCACCCCATCCTGGATTCCCTGGGTGTCTACTTTTCAAAAATGTATAGGTTTGCTAGGTTTCCCAAAGTGCCGGCAGAGCTAGGGTTCAAAACTACAGCTAGGCACTTTGCAAAAAAAGGGTCATTTTTCACTGTGAAAATGTGGTGTGTCCACGTTGCATTTTGCGCTGCTTCCTGTCGCGGGCACTAGGCCTACCCACACAAGTGAGGTACCATTTTTTTGGGAAGACCTTGGGGAACGCGGGGTGGGTGGAATTTTGTGGATCCTTGCAGATTCCAGAACTTTCCACCACAGAAATGTGAGGAAAATTTGTTTTTTTTGCCAATTCTTAAGGTTTGCAAGGGATTCTGGGTAACAGAACCTGGTGAGAGCCAGTCAAGTCACCCCATCCTGGATTCCCCATGGTGTCTACTTTTCAAAAATGTATACGTTTGCTAGGTTTCCCTAAGTGCCGGCAGAGCTAGGGTTCAAAAACTACAGCTAGGCACTTTGCAAAAAAAGGGTCATTTTTCACTGTGAAAATGTGGTGCGTCCACGTTGCGTTTTGCGCTGCTTCCTGTCGCGGGCACTAGGCCTACCCACACAAGTGAGGTACCATTTTTTTTGGAAGACCTTGGGGAACGCGGGGTGGGTGGAATTTTCTGGATCCACGCAGATTCCAGAACTTTCCACCACAGAAAAGTGAGGAAAATGTGTTTTTTTGCCAATTTCTTTAGGTTTGCAAGGGATTCTGGGTAACAGAACCGAACCAGTCAAGTCACCCCATCCTGGATTCCCCTGGGTGTCTACTTTTAAAAAATGTATAGGTTTGCTAGGTTTCCCAAAGTGCCGGCAGAGCTAGGGTTCAAAAACTACAGCTAGGCACTTTGCAAAAAAAGGGTCATTTTTCACTGTGAAAATGTGGTGCGTCCACGTTGCGTTTTGCGCTGCTTCCTGTTGCGGGCACTAGGCCTACCCACACAAGTGAGGTACCATTTTTTTCAGAAGACCTTGGGGAACGCGGGGTGGGTAGAATTTTGTGGATCCACGCAGATTCCAGAACTTTCCACCACAGAAAAATGAGGAAAATGTGTTTTTTTTGCCAATTTTTTAGGTTTGCAAGGGATTCTGGGTAACAGAACCTGGTGAGAGCCAGTCAAGTCACCCCATCCTGAATTCCCTGGGTGTCTAGTTTTCAAAAATGTATAGGTTTGCTAGGTTTCCTAAGTGCCCGCAGAGCTAGGGTTCAAAAACTACAGCTAAGCACTTTGCAAAAAAGGGTAATTTTTCATTGTGAAAATGTGGTACGTCCACGTTGCATTTTGAGCCATTTCCTGTTGTGGGCACAAGGCCTACCCACACAAGTAAGGTACCATTTTTATCGGGAGACTTAGGGTAACACAGAATTGTAGAGTAACTGTTATTACTCTATTGACTTTTGATGCATTTCTGCCTTCCAAATGAAAGACAATGTGTAAAAAATAATTCATTTTGAAAAATGACCTATAATTCTCATGCTAGTATGGGTACTCCCAATTTCGGAAATGTGCAAATATCTACTGTTTCTAAAATCTACATTTTGTTCCCATTTCAGAAATACATAGGTGTCTTTCATAACAATTTTTCCATGTATACATTTTCCCAAAATAATTGCTATATACCCGGTACATCATAAAAAACCATTGCAAGATGCTGCTCAGTTATTGGCTCTGGGTTCGTCGGGTTCTTGATGAACCTACAAGTCCTATATATCCCCACAACCAGAAAGGTCCAGCGGATATAACGGTATATTGCTTTCAAATAGCTGTCATAATTAGAAGAAGTTACAGGTGAAAACGTTGACACAAATGGCTGTTTTTTTCAACTAAATTTCAATTTTTCCTTCATTTAACTGTTAGTTTCTATAAGGAAAACTTTAAGGATCTACACAAATGACCCCTTGCTGAATTCAGAATCTTGTCTACTTTTCAGAAATGTATGGCTTTCCAGGATCCATTATTGGTTTTATACCCATTTCTACCATTAACTGGAAGGAGGTTGAAAGCACAAAAAAATCGCAAAAACAGGCTATGTCCCACAAAAATGCCAAAACTGTGTAAAAAAAGTTGGTTTTCTGACAAAAGTCTGCTTGTCCCTGAAATCTGGGAAGATGGTGATTTCAGCACCACAACCCCTTTTTGATGCCATTTGCAGGGAAAAACAAGACGCTTTCATCTGTAGCCCTTTTTCGCATTTTTCCCAAACAAAACAAAATGTTGCTGTATTTTGGCTAATTTCTGGGTCCCTCCAGGGAATCCACAAACCCTGGGTACCTTTACAATCCCCATGATGTTAGAAAAAAGGACGCAAATTTGGCGTATATACCTTATGTGGTAAAAAAGTTACAGGGGCCTAAGCGCGCACTACCCCAAACAGCCAAAAAAAGGCTTAGCACAGGGGGGGAAAAGGCCTAGCAGCGAAGGGGTTAAAGCCATGTTGTTTGTTAGTAAGGAAGGAGGGTGCATAGCACATTGGTTTTATTAAGTGTGGTGGTCTCTTCTATACACATTGGGCCTCATTTACAACATTTTGGTGCACAAATGGCTGTCTTGCGCCAACGCAGGCACCCTTGCACCATGGTGCAATGGTGCCTGAGTTGAAATTGGGTTGTGTTTATGTAGACAGGGATACCTTCCTGCACAAAAACAACCAGGTCATCTGCCCTGGAAGGCACATGGTTTTGACGCTTCCCAGATTTATACTATGTTGTAAATATGGGAATGTGTCAAAAACCATGGGCGTTGAGTGGCAACACCCACTGCCATGCACATGGCATGCATTTCCCACACAGTGTGAGGCAATGAAGCAACTTGCTCTGCGTTGCCTTACACCATATCTATGAGGCCATGAAAAGCCATGCAGGGTGACTTTCTGTGGCCTCGTAGACATGGGTAAGCCCATTGCGCTGCCGGAGCATAAAGAAAGTGACGTCCTGGTGGCGCACTGGGCTTGTAAATAAGCCCCATTATCTCAATGTGAAAATAGAAATCACGTATGGCAGGAATTTTCTTATCTGTATCATTTATAAGAAACATTCTTATTTCTGAGTTCCTACAAAGGTCGCATCAAAGTACATTCTCAGGTTTAAAGTAGGGTGCGTGAAACACTGGGGTGAATGAAAGTGGAGGTTGGTGTAAGGAGTGACACAGGCTGTAGGACAAAAGTATTGGTCCTAGAGTCATTTCTTTTCAGGCTACCCTTGCTCTCAATTTTCGTTATTTTTGAACTTTTGCTGACAGTGTTTCTAATAGCAACTGTGGGGCATATTAGCAAGACCGGCGATAAAATTATCGCCGTTTTAGCGGCAGGAAACTGCCGCTAAAACGGCGATAATGGGCTTGCTAATATGCGTTATGGAATCCAATAGAAGCCCAGGTTAGATGTGCAGGACATCTAACCTGGGCTTCTATTGAATTCTATAACGCATATTAGCAAGCCCATTATCGCCGCTTTAGCGGAAGTTTCCTGCCGCTAAAACGGCGATAATTTTATCGCCGGTCTTGCTAATATGCCCCTGTGTTTTTTGGTTATCCACCCACTGAAGAGCGGATCAGCCTCAATTCCTCTCCATGGGCAGAAAATAAAAACAGACAACATCCCACATTTCACTTACTATGCGGGAATTCCATCCACCTCTATTTCTTGTGACCCTGAAGTAAAAGTGGCATTCTGTAACCTTTAAACAAGGGTGGATGGCAAATTTGGTCAAAAGCTGTAAAATGACATAGGATGACGAGCATGGGCGATCAGTCAGTTTCACCTTTGACTACAATAACATTCCTTTTGTGTTAAAACTCATTCCTAGTGCCATGTATTTGGTGAACTTCATACTGACATTTGCCAGTAATTAGGTCGAACTACAGGAAATACTGCAATATGAAAACTGGTATTTACGCCATTATTTAACAAATTCATAGATGGCTGGTGGTGTATCTGTAGGTTTTTTTTAGGAATATGCTTGAATTGATATTTTTTTATGATTCCAGCGAAGATGTGAGAAAAGGAGCGTGCAAAAATAATGGCACACCTTATAACTAGGGTAGGCCACCATAAGAGCTTGTGGTTGTCTAAAGTGCTTTTCGTAGACGTCTCGAGAAGGGAACACATGTCTAATTCAGTGAATGCAGATCCCAGGAGTTTTTTTTTAAGGTTTGGTAAAGTTGTTTGATAATGAAACTGTTTTAGTGGCAGTGGCATATTGTTACTGTATGTGGCCTGGGCTTGTTTGTAGCATGGCCCGATTGGGAGCTGTTTCAGATTACATCAGAAATATCTATTCTGCTGTAGAGCTGCATATGTTTGATTTGCCTCAGTGTGGAATGCTGTCAAAAAGGCAGCAACAAATGAGGCTGTGTATAGTGTTGGTTGGAACTGTGCATGAACATCTATTTAAAGATTAGGACTACCTTTTTCTCATTCAGGTGTCCAGTTGATTTTTTCATGAATGTTTATGTGTATGAGACAGGGACTCATATGTATAATTTTTTCATGCAGAGCAACACAGCAAGCCTCCTTGTTGCGATACACTGTGTGAAAGGGAAAGGGCAGGAATCCATTGCATTCAACATTACACAGCTCATTCCTGTCCTTTCCTAGTATTGGCACACTTTTGGCTGCCTTGCGCCAACACAGGCACCCTTGAATCATGCTTCAAGAGTGCCTACGTTGTAGGCAGGATTGTTTTTATGCAGGAAGGGACACTTTCTTGCACATAAACAATCCTGAGATGCGTTTTCCTCTTTCTATGTGTTTTGGAAAATGTAGCACCTTTAGAAAGAGGAAAATAACCAGGAGAAATAAAGATATTTCTCCTAGTTATGTCTTCCCTGGGGAGGCATAGCATATTGATGCATTCCCAGGTCTACCAATAATGGTAAATCTGGGAATGCACCAAAATCCATGGGTGGATGTGTGGGAACACCCACTCTCCACCCATGGAACGCCTCCCTAGTGCAGAGTAACCCAAGGCAGCAATTTGCACTGCCTTGCATTACTCTAGATTTTTCAAGCCATACAGTGCCACGCAAGATGGCCTTGCATGACTTGATAAATCTCACCTAGGCTTTGTGTCTCTCTTGCACCCCCTTGCGTGGCGGAGGGGTGACGCAAAACCTTGCTAAATCTGGCCCAGAACTTTTAAATTCACTTGTGCTGTCTCCTAGAAGCAGTGTAGGGTCCTTGTGGTAAGATGTTCAAGTTCCAGGATGGTTTTCCAGTTGCAGGTTTGAAATCATTGGCCTAGATATATTACAAAAGGTAAATTTGGTACATTGTCACTGTGGGGTAAATTGAATACATAAGTAAGAAAATGGGGGTTGACGATATTGGGTTACTAGTTGAGGGGTAAAATCCTTCTCAAACAGAAACCACAATTCTTGTCAGGGTGAAGTCACAAGCCAACGCTAAAATAAACTGTCCTCAACCCTTTGGTAGCTTGGCACAGAGCAGCCAGGCTTAACTTAGAGGCAATGTGTAAAGTATTTGTGCAAAACTTCAAACAGTAATAAAATGACACCACACCACAAAAGGCATGCCACACCAAATTAGTGAAATAGAGTAATTTTAAATAAAGAAATCAAGACCAAAATGGCAAATATCCAATCAGTAGAACTGGAGAAGATTTCAGTAAAAATAGCATCAAAAAGCACAAAGCAGCAACTGTGGATATCTGTGTGTGCCGGCCCGGGGCGACATCACAAGTTCAGGTCAATCGCGATGGAGTGCGAGCTGGCTGCAGGTACCCAGCTAGGCCTGCTGAACAAAATACCTTAAATCCTCGTTTGCAGAGAGTTGTAAGGTCAGCATCGAAGAAGCATCGCACAACCGAAGCGATGCATCGGTTCCAGATGCGGCGAGGCTGAGGTGCAAGATCTTGCATCTTTCTCAGGGGTCCCGTCGATGAGGGCTTGCATTACAAAGTCGGCCATGGAGGATTTGTCACGCAGTCAGGGCAATGAGTCTGTTCCGAGGAGCTGTGAGGCTGCAATGCGGAGTCCAGTGATGTCATCAATGCTGTCTTTGATGAGGGATGCGAGATATGGTGCTGAGGATACATTGCACAGCAGTGGTTCCGATGAGGCAATGGGCTGCGATGCAAATCTTTGTGATAGGAACATCCACGCACCGGCAGTAATGCTTTGGTTCTGCTCAGGGTTGCGCCCTGCAGCAGAAGAGGTGCGTCGATTCCGCTGGATCCACAGAGGCTGACGGAGAACCTTAGGCCCACTCCCAAGGGTCCAGGAACAGGGTAGCACCACTTAGCAGGGTAGACTGGCAGATGGCAGAGTCCATCTGCAGGGTTCTAGTTGTTAGAGCTGTCTGTTCCTGAGGCTGTAGTCAGGAGGCCAGCCAACTAGCCCTTTGAGGTCCTGGGTGCAACAGATGCAGGTCCAGTCTTTCTCACCCAGGCAGGAGTTCAGCAGACAGAAGGTCAGCCCAGCAGGGTAGCAGTCCTTCAGAGCACCAGTCCAGCTGAGTGGCAGTCCTTCAGCAGCAAAACAGTCCTTCTTGCTGGCAGAGTATCCTCAGGCCCAGAAGTGTACTGAATGTTGGTGTCTGAGGTCCAATACTTATATCCAGCTCTGCCTTTGAAGTGGGAGAAGCATCTACAGGTTCTCCTTTGAAATGCACAAGGGCCTGCCTTCCTGGAACTGGCTCCATACTAACTACAGCAGGTATTCAGCCCTTTGTGTGGAGGCAGAGCACAGCCTATTCAAGTGTTAGTTAGGGCTCTGTCCAGTTCCTCCCTCCCATCCTACCAGTGATGGCTCATCCAGGCACACCTAAGCTTTCAATTGTGTGTGGCTGTCTAGGAAGAATACACAAAGCAGAACGGTCATCTGCACTGTCATGTGACCCAGAGACAGCCTGCAGGTACCAAATTGCTAAGGCAGGTAAATGTGAGCATTCTAAAAGGTGCATTTTCAAAATTGAAAGTAAATGCCACTAACTATTTTTTTTTCTTAAAATATTTTTATTGGCATATAACATGTAGAGGGCATTTCAATACATATATTGGAACATTTGGATAGTAACTATACATTTCTAATCTCTTATGGGATGGTCATCCGACCATAAGCAATGCTTTTGCCTATTCCCACATCATGTACCACATGACATTCTTAGAGAATACCCTCTTGTCAACATAACCACTTAACTCCCCTACATGCCCCCCTCCTATCCTCCCTCCTCCGTGTTTGAAGTATACTTATAGGCTAGGTTTGAATCCTGTTTTCGGCTCCATTTCTGTCCCTCTCCTGATTCGTCTAGTTGTGTTAGTCACTACTCTATTCTCTATGGATTGTTCCCAGTACCGGAGTTCGAAGGCAAAGGAGCTCCAGATGGTTGTGTTTCCCTTAGGTCTTTGATCATTGCTTCCCAGGCCCGTACATCATACTCAATTTTCTCATTGTTTCATATTTGTTTCAACCGTTCTGCCTCTGCTGTTACCCATTCATAAACATCCTTCACCCACATTACTACTCTTGGCGGGGCATGACTTATCCAGGATATGGCTAAACCACGTTTTGCAAGGACCAACCCTAACATCACGAATTTCCTACTCAGGTTTTTGCGCTTAGGAATAGGGAGTAATCCCAACAGGACCTGGGGATCACCCATCCCGTGGCTTCTTTTACTTTGGCTAAGATTTCTGTCCAGTAAGGGACCAAAGTTGAGCAAGCCCAGGTCATATGTGTAAAATCCGCGTCTCTTTCACCACAGCGGGGACATTGCCCTGACTTATCTGGGTATATTCTATTTAGCGTTTTGGGGAAAGATAGGTTTGGCTCACAAAGTTATATTGTATTAGTTTAAACTGAGTATTCAAGCTCACCCATTTAACCCCCTCATGTATTTTAATCCAATCTTTTTCTGTTAAAGGGGCTCCCACTACTGTTGCCCATTTTGATTGAACGGGGAGTACCCGGGTCATCTTATCCTCCTGGATCACCCGGTACAAGCGCGAGATCAGACGACGTCCCTGGGCCATACATAACATTACTTGTAGTACATTTGTGACAGGGGGTTCTTCTGGAAACAAAGGCCATATTTCCCGGGTTACTTGGGCTATCTTCCTGTATTGCAAGAACTGTCCCCTCCCCAGGTCAAAAGCAGTTTCTGCGTTTTCCTGTGTGATGAATTGTTTATTTTTAAATATATCCCCCAATGTTAGGCATCCACCCTCCTTCCATCTACGGACAGACATAGAAGCTTCAATTTTAGAGAATGGCGGAATCACCCAAATCGACATCTCCGGGGCATATGGTGCATGACCCTGGGAACCGTATGTTCCCAGAGCTCTGCCACATGCTGTATTATGTAGGAGCAGGCAGGTGGGACCCCCCGTCCCCAGCATCAAAAGCTCAGGAAGTGAGTCTCCCAGGAAGGTACCTGCTAACAGTCTCTTCTCCCAGTCCTCAGCGTCATCCAGCCAGTGAACCGCATGCTGCAGCTGAGAGGCTAGATAATAAAATTTGAAACACGGTTCCTCCAATCCCCCAGTCTGCCAAGTTCTCTGTAGAGTGGTCAGGCTCACCCTCTTACGTTTGTTACCCCATAGCAGGTCTATTAACAGGTTATCCAGTATTTTAAAAAAGTGCTGCAGGATTTTCTAAAGGGAGTGTTGCATCGCAGATAAGCATCAGGGTAGAATGACCATTTTTGTAATAGCAATTCTTCCCATAAGGGACAGAGGCAATTCCCACCAGAAACTCACCTATCCTTGTATTCCTTCTATTACCTTCCCAATGTTAAGGTTCGGGTACCTCTCATGCGTAGCCGCCAGCCTGATTCCCAAATATCTGGGCTCGGTCTCTGCCCATGGGAGTCTCACCTCCGGCAGTGTCTCACGTGGCTCCAAGCCCAGCCGTCCAAACGGAAGTACTTTTAATCTGGATATTTCGCCAAATCCCTGCAGCGTATCTAGAAGTATAGGAATCGCTTGAGCAGGCTGTCAGATATACACCAGCGTATCGTCTGCGTACACTGAGACAACATGATTAGTGTTTCCCAAGGGGATCTCCCATGCACTCAATTTCCTCCTCAAGGCCGCTGCCAGTGGTTCCATTGCCGCTCCAAATAAGAGTGGCGACATCGGGCATCCCTGTCTCGTGCCTCGTTGTAGTACAAAGGCCCTCGAGATCAGTCTCCCCATTCGCACTCTAGCATGGGGGGGCCGTGTAAAGCAATTGCATCCATTTAAGGAACCGCTCTCCTACTCCTATTATTCGCATAACCTCCCAGATATAGGACCAGTTTACAGAATGAAAAGCTTGCTCTATATCTAACAGGGCCAGAGCATGGTCATCCCAGTTTATAATGGGGAATGCCATATATGAGCCAGTCTACGCAGATTATGAGTGGTATTACATTGGGGGATAAACCCCACCTGGTCGCGATGTATCAGGTGCTGCATATGGGGCAACAGCTGGGCCGCTAATATTCCACTCAGGATTTTTATTTCTATGTTTAACAAGGAGATTGGCCAATGTGAACTCGGTACCTGAAGGTACCTGTCCGCCTAAGGTATCATAATCACCATGGCCTCTCTCATAGAGGCTGATAGGATTTGCATCTGAAAGGCTTCATTATATACCTCCAGAAGGCGGTCCACCAGCAACGGTGCGAACATCTGATAATACTCCGACGGGAAAGCATCACTCCCAGGGCTTCTTGCTGGTCTTAAAGCCTTCATGGCCTCCAATAATTCCTCTTTAGAGAACGGGTTATCTAACAATTCACTCACTGCATCTTCTAGTCGGGGTAAGCCCAAGGTGGCCAGGAATTCAGCAACCATCTCCGGAGGCTGGAAAGGGGCGTCCGGTGTACACCTCGGACAGATGATCCAACAGGACCGATTGCCTCTTGGCTTCCCTCCCTGGACTGCATCTGGACTATGGGGGCCACAGGCTTTTCCCCCCTGATTAATTTGGCGAGCAAGGCCCTGGATCTGTCTCCCTCCATGTGCAGACGCTGCCGGTACGCTGTATATTTAAACTTTTCTAAATGGCGTAGAGACTCCAGCAGGGATTCCCGAGCAGTGCGCCATTCATCTAGGAGCTGGGGGGCAGTCGGGAGTGACGCCTGTATAACCCTTAGTTTTCCTTCCTGTACCTTAATGTCCCGCTCCAGCTGATGGCACACTCCATATGCTGTCTTAATGCAAACCCCTCTGAGCACTACTTTCATGGCCTCCCACTCCACTGCTCTCGTGGACGCCAAACCCCAGTTAGTTTCAAAGTATCTAGATATTTCTTCTCCCAGTGTCGCCGCAAAATGTGGGTCCGTGAGCGCCTCAGGCCGCAGCCTCCACATAGGGATCCTCGGTCTGGGCTTCGTGGTACCCAGGGATAGCAGCACTGGAGAGTGATCCAAAATATATCTAGGGAGGTATACTATGTCTCTGACCATAGGGATCAAATCTTCTGATAGAAAACTTTGGTCCAGCCTACTGAACGTATTTGTTGCTGGTGTATGACAGGAAAAGAATTTACGGTCCAGGTACCTTGTCCTCCACACATCTCACAGCCGCAGCCCCTCCAGTGTGTCTCTAAGGGCCTCTGTCATTCCTGGTTTTGTGCTCTGTTGTGGGGGATCCCAGTCCAATATCCCATCCAATACACAATTAACATCCCCCATCATGATCACCACCCCCCACCCAGATATGGGGTCGCAGCAGCCACCACCCCAGGGAAGAAGCCTGGGTCGTTCAAGTTAGGTGCGTATACATTAATAAGGCACATCTCTTGGCCATCGAGTCTGCCATGTATGATCACTAATCGTCCCTCTGGGTCAGTCACATTTTGTAAGTACTGGAAGGGGGACCCCGGGGGCCACCCAGATGAGAATTCCATGCGCAAACCCTGAGTAGGAGGTGGCGTATATCTTCCCCTGCCATCTGCGCCTAATAGTTTGCAGGGAATCACCCCAAACATGAGTTTCTTGGATACATGCAATCGCTATTCTATATCTTTTCAAGAAAGCAAAGACCTGTCTCCTTTTTCCGAGCATTGCCATCCCCCGGACATTCCAGGTAATCAATTTTGTTATGGGGGAGCCATAGTGACTCGCGGTTAGTGATACCTATGTGTCCCCATCTTCCCTCCCTCCATAGAGATGAGTCTCACAGAAATAGACTGTACCTCAGACATGGAACCCCTGAAACCCTCTTAAACTGTTGCAGAACTCACATAAATAGTTTAACTTCAACCTCCTCCCCCTCCCTCGGGGCAGTGGTGCGGATCCATCCCTCCCAATATCCTGGAGAGCTAGTATCCAAATCCCCCGCCCCATTCCCTCTCCCATAAATTCCCAGAAAAGAATAACTATCCACTGCATCAATTGCCATAGCCTTATGCTGAATGTTCTCGGATCTTTCAAGGTGCAGTGGTCATGTTCCCTTAAGTAGGTGCCTTGCCAGTGGCCGAGCAATCATCGGAATGCGAGACAACCGCCTCTAGCTCCCAGTACATGACTCAGCATCTAAGGGGGGGGGGTGTGGTGTCCCCTGGACACAGGAGATCGATACTCAACTGTTCCCCCACACGTATCATCTTCTGGGGTCAGGCCCCCATCAGTACTTTTCTGAGCTTCCTGATCGGCATCCATATGTTTCTCTTAGCCGGAAAAGTCTCAGGATACATTGGAGTCAGGTGCTATGTCCTGCGAGGCCAGATCAGAGTCCGATAGCACCTCTGCCAGCTGAAGGGTACCATCTGCACACACCCGGACTCGTCCAGAATTGTTTCCGCCTTTATGCCGCATCCCTCCAGTTGATCGGTTCCATTGTGTGGCCGGATCCGGGGTTCCCGACGCCTTGACTGATTCAGAGTGTACACAGAGCGTCCATCCAGTCTGATGCCTCCGCCACCGAGAAGAAGAATATAGATTTCCCTTTATGTTCAATTCTGACCTTAGTCGGAAAAAGAAGGCTGTACTTTATCCCAGCCTTGCGGAATCGTCTCTTGACCGCCAGAAAGGTCCTCCGATGATCTTGCACCCGTTGTCTGTAATCCGGATAGATTGCGATCGGATGACCATCAAAGAGCAAGGGATCTCTTGTGCGAGTAGCCTGCAGGATCACGTCCTGATCTCTATAATTTAAAAAAATGGGCAATGATGGCTCTCGGTGAGGCCCCAGGTCGTGGCGGAGGAGCTAAAGCCCTGTGGGCCCTCTCAATGTTAAAGAATTTGGATATCCTACCGGGAGCAAGGACCTTCATAATCCAATCTTCCAGAAACAGCTCTGCCAAGAAGCCCTCCGCCCATTTCGGGAACCCCACGAATCGCAGGTTGTTCCTTTGTGATCCGCCCTCCTGATCTTCGGCTCAGTCGTCAGGTTTGGTTGTCTTCTTCTGTAGGTCCATAACCGTTTCCCAGAGAGACTTGACTTCAGCCTGAAGGGTCTCCACATTCTGTTCCATCATAGTGACCCTATCTGCAACCTTGCGCAGGTCACAGCGTAAAAGGTTAACGTCGATGGCCACTGCATCTATTCTAGTAACCATATCATCTCTGGTTGACTGGATTGCTGCCTGGATATCAGTCAATGAGGGGTTCTGCTGGGCTGCCTCCGGAGCCCTCCTCAGTGTCCTCCATGCGTTGGTCTGGTTCCTGAGGTAATGGCTGTGCATAGTTCAGTATCTTGTTAGACTGCGTGCGGTTGCCTTTGTCTTTCACCATGTTTGTTCCGTCGACTCAATGTACCAGCAAGTGCTGGCAGTCCCAACTGTGGGTCGGGTTCCGGTCCCTGGTGCACACCGCGGGTTTCTGCCAACGGCGAGCCACCTCAATAGACCCGGGCACCCGCATGCACTCGCACAACGGCAGAAATCCTCCTCCTCTCAGGTATCGTATGGCCTCTTACAACACCTCTTTGATTCCACTCCGGGGGCTCTACATCAGGGGAAGTACCTCCCGAGACAATCTCGCCACTATATCCAAACTAGGCTGCACATTGGCCGGGGAACCAGGGGTCGGAGGTTAATGACGGTAAATTGTCACTGACCCACCAGCAATCAGGTCATAGTCCACTATGACGTTCCTCCAGTTCCAGACACTCACCCCAGCGAGTCCAAAGGTTCCCTGTCCATCAGGTAGTCTCACCTCTCTGCCCAGCTGTGTATACTGTTACAGTGCCGCAGACTCGACCCGGATTCCCAGGAGCACGATCTCTCTCCAGCAGAACCTCCCAGCCTGGCGTATCTTATGTATCGGCCGTCCGCTGCACCAGGATTCCGCAGTTCCATGTCCCCAGGCCCTGATCAGAGGAGGAGCTGATCCAGGCCACCACGAAGTCCGCTCCCGTGCCCCAACACACCTCCTATTTTGCTGGTACTCCCTGTGTGGTCGACCTGTCCTGGTCTCCACCATGCTCTACCACCATCGATATAGGTCTCCAGGCCGCCCGGTGGTCGCCGCGAGCCGCACCTCAGTGCATCGAGGGAGGGTCCCAGGCCAAGGACACACACAACCCGGGCCGGGAGCCGCAGTCCGGCATTTTGCAGTCGAGCCTCACTACTCCCTCAGGCTGGCTCCCCGATAGCCGGGTCTTCTTTCCCGCTCTGTGTACGGAGCCTTTCACGTCTGCCCAAGATGGCGTGCCCATCTCCTCGCTCACCGTACGATACTGCTCGTCTCGTGGTATCAACAGGACTGATCTGCTTTATTGAATATGCCAAGAAGCAGTACCAGGTTGTGCCGGGTTATCGTGGGGCCGACGCCAGCTCAGCAACACAGGATAATAGCGGATATCCCCGTGTCCATCGGGAGCACTGAAAAAGCACATCCTATTCGGCCATCTTGTTCGCCATACCCCCCCCCTAAATGCCACTAACTATACCATAAGAGAGGAATTGTCATTACAATTCCAAAGGCATCAAATATGAAATGGTTACCTGTTCCCATTTGGAAGTTACAGCATATTAAGTGTAAAAAAGTAACTCCAATGTTATCCTATGCGAGAGGTAGGCTTTGCAGTAGTGTAGTGAAAAATTTATTTAGAGTTTTTTACTACCAGGACATGAAAAACTTAAAAGTACCTGTCCTACTTTTTAAATACACTGTACCCTGCCCACTGGACTGCCATGGGCCTACTCTAGGGGTGACTTAGGTGTGACTTATATGTCTTAAAAAGGACCTGCCCTAGGCTAGAGGTGACCTATATGTATTAAAAAGGAAGGTTTGGGCCTGGCAAAGGTTTATTTTACCAGCCAAAAGGGCAGTTTAATACTGCCCACAAAAGCTGCAACTGCAGGCCTGAGACATGTTTAAAGGGCTACTTAAGTGGGTGGCTCAATAAGTGCTGCAAGCCCACTGGTAGCATTTAATATACAGGCCCTAGGTACATGTAGTACCACTTTACTAGGGACTTATAAGTAAATTAAATACGCTGTTCAGGGGTAAGCCAATGTTACCATGTTTTAAGGAGCAAACACATGCACTTTAGCACTGGGTAGCAGTCTTAATGCCAGCAAAAGAGAGATCATAAAAAAATGGAAGAGGAAAGCAAAATGTTTGGGAAGACCATCCTAAGGCAGACAGGTCTAACAGAGGGGTGTTCCACTTCTGACATATTTGCCTGTTGAGAGCCTTGTGATAGAGATCAAAGCCTCCTCAAAATTGAGGAAAGGAATGCAGGTTGGTGACTACTGATAAACATGAGGCCTCCATTCATAATAGTAAAGTACTTATTTGATTAGTTTCAAAAAGATATTTCTAATGTTTCCCTCAGCCCTATTAATGTTTTGAAAGACCAGTCCATTTTGTGTGTAGAAAGTATTACTAAATAATAATTATTTCACAGATTGTATCACTGAAAGTGAGAGATAAGTGACTGACTGCTTTTATATAATGCACTTTAATGTCAGTTGTTACTGGTTACACCATTGCCCTTCCGACAACACCTTTGGCTGCTTCTCCGTAAAGAGGATGATTATTATAGAACTGTTATATTGTGCAAAACATAGTATATTGTTTTATGGAAATCAGACTCATAAACAGCTATGGTTCCTACTATGTGGTTACATGCAAAACATTCCTCCATTCCTGGGAAAAAAAACAATGTCTTTGTAAAACATTTACATGCTGCCTAAACCCTTTAGCAGCAGAGACATAACTGAGCCAAAAATTGAAACGGGAACTAATTATATGCTAAAGTATAGCACAAAATGACAGATTTGCGTTTCACTTAATTATGCATAATTCTCTGTAGTTTTACTGAAATTTGATTAATTATTGCACACACCTAGGCCCAGATTTTCAAACAAGGCACAGAGAGCAGCAGGCAAAAATGCTGCGCTGCGTTGTGTGACAGGGAGGAAGCAGGAGAGCGCCATATCTACAGAGATATTGCTTTCTCCTCCCTTCTCCCCAGCGATGGCACTGATTTCAGCTGCTGTGCGCAAAGCACACATCCTAGCGTCATACCGCTATTGCTCGTACCTGTGTCTAACATAGGTTTTGTACAGAAAGGATATTCTTCCCGTACAAAAAACTATGCTTACATACGCTTTAGAACATTTCCTACTTTGTATGTGTGCTGCAAATGGTGTTAACCTTTGGCGCTAAACCCTGTCTACTATTGTTTGTAGATAAGGTTTTGCGTCAAAAGGCATGTGTGGTTTCATGTGAATGCCAATGTACCACCCATGTAACTCCCTCTTGGCACTACGCTGTGTTACTTTTCGGGTACTTTCCAGCGTTCAACAAGTTTTGCACTGGAAAGTAAATTAGGAAAAAAGCATTTTGTGCTGGTTAGCAACACTTCTGTGATGCTAACCCAGCGCAAAACATTTGTAGATATAGGGGCATATTAGCAAGGAGCCTATCGCCGCTTTAGCGGGACTTTTTCCCGCTAAAGCGGCGATTTTTTATCGCCCTATTAGCAAGCTGTCGCTAACAGGTGTTAGCGACAGCTTCCAGGCGATAGCGAGCGGTTTGGGTGCCGCTTGCATGTCAGCGATATTTATCGCTAATGACATGCAAAGTAGGCGTTCCCAACCTAAAAGCGACTGAAAGCAGTCGCTAAAATCGTTATCGCCTATTAGCAAGAACGGCGAGGCGATAAAAACGCGCGCTAAACGCGATTAGCGCGCGTTTTTTACACCTGGTAGAAACCTGACTTAGCAATAATAGTCTATGGGAGGTGGATTCTACAGCTAAGTCCCCACCTGCCTATTAGCGAGATTTCCCTTAGGGATAGGGGGCAGATTTACAACTTCTGGCGCATCCCTGCAAATCAGCAGGGATGCGCCAGAATAGTTGCGACACGCAATTCTCTCCTTGCGCCACCACGGAAGCGCCGCATTTACAATGCGGCGCACCGTGCGCAAGGAAAGGCCGATGCGTGTCGCATCCTGTGGCGCAAGGGCGGCGCATTGCTGGAGTCGTGTCGCAAGCGCGACGCAACTCCAGCAATGCTCGTGGGCCGCCCATACCTAACGTGGTGCGCCACTCCTTACGCCTGCTTGAAGCAGGCGTAAGGATTCGTCGCAGCGGCGTCGGAAAAGTGACTCAGTGAAATCTTGTAGATTTCACTGCGTCACTTTTACGAGGCATTCCTTCGACGGAACGCCCACCCTGCGGAGGAACGCCCACATGAAACCTGACGCAGGTTTCATGTGGCGCAGGGCTTTACAACGTGACGCATCTCCCTAGATGCGTCACATTGTAAATAATGCGCAACGTGGCGCATGGTTTACGTCGCCGCTGCGTCACAAAAGTGACGCAACGGCGGCGCAAAAGTGGCGCAAGGGGCTTGTAAATCTGCCCCAGGATTTTTATCGCTGGGAATCTCACGTTAAAGATGGGAATCGCCGCTATCGCTGGATTTTTCATCGCCTTGGAGATAATGGTTGCTAATACTGCGTTATCTCCGCGATGAAATCCAGCGATAGGAGGCGATAAAAAAATTCACGCTAGGCGCGTTTTGCGATAAATATTGCAACTCCTTGCTAATATGATCCATACTTCCTAGTAGATAATGCTTCGATCCCTCCTTGAGCCTGAGCCCCCTGCGGCGATCCTTAACAGGTATCCACTAAGGAGAGTACCACTGGAAAGAGGACATTGTACCTGTTGGGCTTTGACCGCTGCTTAGGGGTTTAAGGTATGTTCACTGAACAATGATCGCAGTGCAAGCAGTCAGATCCTAATGACTCCGGCTACTTTCACTTTCCTTTGTGCGACATCAGCGCGCTGGATTAAATCAGTTAAACATTCCTTTCTTCCTATGAAAGGAAATTGAAGGAATGAAAATCTAATTCTCATTTTTATTATTTAAGTAGCTGTTGTAATTCTGCTCCTTGACCTCCTGCTCACGCTGCTGGCTCTGACATCGGCATTGTGATGCCATGCCTCAACTGTGTTAACTTATTACATTTGAACAACTATGTCATTTTCCTAATACAGGCAACTAGCGAAGTCACAATATTACTACAATATGAACATGTGTTTTACATAGCGATTTCAGGTTCTATTGTATCATAAACCAAAAATGCACAGCTATATTGGATTATATTCCAAAAGGTTAGCCAGAACAGAGAACATGTTGCCCAATACTCATTATATGCCTCCCTCAGAGTAAAGATTAACTTAACAGCATTATTTTATAGCTGTAGTTTTTAAATGAGCTGAGATGTGATGTCAGTGTAAAGAACATTGCTATTACCAAGTCCCCGAATTAGTAGCCGCACCTACCACAATTTCCTAAATTCAAGAGAAAAAAAGAACACTTCCTTCGATGTGTATAATTGATACACAGTGCAGTATTTAAATGGGAACCCAGAGATATGTCTGCATCACACGGACCTCAGTTTACTAAAATACCAGTAGTGGCATAAGACACCACACAACCTTTCACTGCTGATGTCATCACAGGAATAACCCTCTTGCCTCATCCCTGACCCCTCACCATCCTTCTCTTTGTCAATGAGGGACTAGGGGAAGGGCAGAACCTATTGAAAGAATATAGGATATTTCTAATTCTTCTTCTACATGCTTGACTCTTATAGGGCACTACCAGCATGCCACAGAGCAAGATGGGCACCAGCTGCTACCTATGTTTGATGTCCTAGCTTCTTCCATTTGGACACGTGTAATATCCTGCCGTAGAGGACGACCTTTGAACTCAAAAATACGATTTCCGTATTGCTGCAGTCAAGCTGCAGCCAGCTTCAGAACATCCAATGCTCAGTGCTATCAGGCTGTGACTCACAAATATAAAGACCGCCGGTCATTCAGCAGACATCTTAAGGGAAGAGTTTGTGAACAGGTAAATTACTTTTATAGATCGGTATTAAAGACCAACCGTTGTAGGTACAGATAGTTTGCACTATATGTTTTCAATTGCTACTCATTTGATCCTATGTCAACTATGTCTATGGCGTTTTTGTGAAAACATAAAAATGATAGCCCCCGACAATAGGGTTGTGGTGTAGCTAGTTATAAATTTGTATGTTTTTTGATCATCCTTTTCTGTAATTACACTATTTCACTACTTATAAGTGTTATCAGATAGTAACACATCAATGTTTGCTGTGCACCAACAGTACAAGTGCCAGACATGAACTGAACTCACCTGACCTCACCGTGTGTTCTTGTACCCACGTTCACTGTAGTCTATGCATCGATTCTAAGTTCACAGCGTTTTGGTTTTGATGTTGCTGATTTTTAACCAGAAAGCGATCCAGAGGGAGTGATAAAAAAATACAAGATATTTCTGATAAAACATGAGTTTACTGTAGCATATTTGTTGTTAGTCACTGATGTGAGCATTGCAAGCAAAGTAAAATACATTTTGGGACAATTTACCAAAAATAAAGAAAAGCCTGTGATCTGTGAATTATATATGTGCTCTTACGATTGAACTAGATTTTCAGCTGTTTAGGGTTTACAAAAATCCCCAAACGTATGCCTAGAAACTTACTAAAATCATGGACTCAAGTACCAACTGTCTTCTAATTAATTGAGCAGTATTCCTCGTAGTATACAATCCTCATTATTCGTTTTTTCAAATATGCTCATTATCTCCTGTACTTATTTCTTTTTTTCCACCAGTCAAATATCTCTCAGGCACAGAAATTCCAGCCCTTACTCCCTCCCAAAAATATGTGGGTATTTGCTTACTTTACATCTAGGCTGAGCAAAGCTGTAAGCTGTGCTTCTGCAGTTGCCTGGGAAGCAGAGACCTTTGCAAGAATGGGCAAAGCTTGAAAAGCTTCTCAATTTTAGAGGAAAAAAGTGCACAGCCATCATGCATTAGCCACACACTGATGAATCCTGCTGCCAAATGTTGTACTTGATGGAGAGGGGGACTCAAAAAGCATGCAGAAGAAAGAGATGGGGGTATATTCTCAAGGACACATCGCGTAGTTAGCGGCACTTTATCGCAGCCAAAGTGGCGATAAATTCATCGCACCATTCACAAGCTGGTGGTAACAGCCCATAACACCATTTTACCCGCGATAGCATCCGCAAAAAACATCGCCACAGATGACCCCGCAACTATCGCTAATGAGATGCAGAGTAGGCATACCCCTACAAAAAGCAGCGAAAACACCACTCCGCAACATTCTCAACGACCAGCCAGATCGACGATAAGACCACAAAACAGGCGATAAGGCCTGTTAGCAGCAGGAAACTAACACCTGCTCTGACCTGGTGCAAAGTCGGACCACAGCCTGCACCACAAAATGAAGCCCAGCCCAGAGCCACACCTGAAGGGCAACAGATACCATGGAGCCACTGATCATGCAGCTCGGAGCCCCAACAGGGCCACAACACCCACCGCCACCACCCCCAGGAACCCCCCCTTCCCCCGGCCAAAGACATGCCACATCAACTATACGGAATCATGTACCAAATAATCCGCCTGATGTCGCACAATCACATTTGGTGGCATGCATGTGTCGTCACAAAAATGAGCATCACACATCCACCTTCGATGTAACAAATGAAAATGTATTCAAAGAAACACAGAACAGAAATGAAGCCACATGGCGTCTCCCCTCGGGACAATCCGTAGGTCAAAGCCTGCAAGACAAAAATCATGATGAGAAGGTGTGTCTTGCGCACATCAAAGGACAGAGAGAGAGCGAAGGAGAGAGAGAAAGAGAGGGAGCGAGAGAAAGACGGACAGAGAGGGGGAGCGAGAGAAAGATGGAGAGAGAGGAAGCGAGAGAAAGACGGACAGAGAGGGGGAGCGAGAGAAAGACGGACAGAGAGAGGGAGCGAGAGAAAGACAGACAGAGAGGGGGAGTGAGACACAGATAACAGAAGAGATGGACAGGGAGAGAGAGTACCCACAACGCGCACCCAGGCCACACTGCCCACCTGCTGCCACAGGTGTGTCTCCAACCACGTGCCTGTATGTAGTGCAGTTCACCAGGTCACACATCTGAAACAGATCCGTCATCTGAAACAGAGTCCAGAGACATGAATGGCAAAGTACATACAATTGCACAAGACATCATCGCCTGTCCGCCCCAGCGCACCCAGGCAGATGTACCCCAGCCCCTACCGCCGCCCAGCGGTGCATGCCCGCCCCTGCTCACCCAGGCATCACTGCTCACCTTCTGCCCTTGGCGTGTAGTAATGATGGCCCACCATGTGCCGCTGCAAGCCACATGCCCGGGGCCCACGGACATGGCACCCTCAACATCATGCAGCCCCGCTCCGCAGGCCACCAGGTCTCACATATGATTCTGGGTCTTGATATCGCCATGGCAGAGGACATACCAGTGCACCGGGCATCATCGCAGGATGCACACCCGCCCAGCCCTTGAGGTGCCACTAACTCTGTGAACCGGGATGCAACGCCACGTGGCGGTTGGCCCGCGCTGCCCGCTGGCTCAGGCCTACACTAAGGTCCAGCAGGGCACACAAATCCTGAGCAGTCCGGACGGCCGGGACGGGGCATCATCGCAGGCTGCACACCCGCTCAGCACTTAAGGTGCCCCTACCTCAGTGCACCCAAAGTCACCGACCCGTGGCGGTGTGCCTGTCGCAATGTATCCGGTGCCACCAAGTCTGTGTCCCAAAGTCATGGTCCCTGTATGATTGGGTATCGTGTTGCAGATGCCATCATGGCACCTCCGGTCCTGGGGAATGTGATGTTGCAGGGCCCGAGGCCCTCATGCCTACATTAACACCACACGGACGCACCCAGATAGAGAGTGGAAATGGAGTCGAGCACTTGCGCCCGTCCCTTTTCATTGGCAGGGTCACATGTCCTGTGACGCGTGTGCTGGATGGGTGTGGTGTGGGTGTAAACCAGCCATGAGGGAGTGGCTGTGGCATGCTGACAACTAGACCTGTGAGCAGCAGCTCACCACAGGAATGACAGGGGACATGTAGCGTTGCCGTCCCCCCCTGTGAGCGTAAGCGTAGTGGGCTGGCCTGGCGTATGCCAGTCCAGCGTAAGGGTCTGTATATGACCCCGGGCCCTAGGCGTGGTTCCGTACTGGGCTGGACAAGGAAGTAACTCATGCGTGTGCCCCTGTTGTTGTGTCAGCGCCACCCGGACCGCATTGGGCAATGTGTCACCCTGTGACCCCTGTTCTACGACATGAGCCACATGAACGTAAGAGGAGTCCAGTGAGCTCACATTCATCCATACTTCCACACTTAAAAGACCATAGACATGACACATCTGTGTGAATATGAATGTTTAATGCACATTCAGTGGAGTGTTGCATCTGGAGCAGTACAGGGCCATGCAAACCCCACATGACGATGTTGTCCCGTGGAGGTCCAGCCAAGGTCCTCCAGGGAATGACAAGTCCAAAGGAAGAGGACGAGTACAGTCTGCAGTCTGATTGCTGTGTCAATGGCGATCAAACATCATATGGCAGTCCATGTCGAGGTCCTAGGTGAGTGTCGCAGAGTGCATGGGGGGGACAGTGGAAGGTGATGATGCAGAGGGCAGTACCAAGCTGAAGCCGGACCTATGGTTGAGATGCATGCTTCTGCGTCCTCCTTACCACGAGGGCAGTATCATCCACATCTTCGTTTTCTGCTGTTTCATGTGCCTCACGTGTGGGTGGTGGTGTTCTGTCTCCAGCACTGTGTGGCAGTGACACATCAGTGGCCGGAGGTGGAAGGTCTGCCGCACTGTGTGGCACTGACACTTCAGGGGGTGGAGATGTGGATGGAGTGGTGGCAGCAGCATGCATCCGCGCCAGGCCTTGTGGCAGCAATGCCATGAGGAGGGTCCTGAGGTCATTGAGGAACCCAGCTACCTCTCGCTGGTGTGCAGCCGTGGCAGCCGCTCATTCCGCATTTGCCCGCTTCATGGTCTCCATTAACCTCTGCATGTTTCCCAACTCCCGTGTGACATCGCTAGTGCCACTCGGACTGGACAGTTGTACTATTCTCTGAGTCAGGGCTCCAGCGATGTCAGCCATGGTCCGTTGGAGAGCATGGAGCGGTCTGTGGGTGTCCGTTAGGGACCGTGAGTGGTCCCTGATGGGACTTAGACACCCACGTATGGCATCTAGTTTGTCTGCCATGCGGTCGAAGCCCACCCGCACCTGTTCAGCCAGATTCTCCTGGCACCCCAAAACACGGCGTTGGAAGGCCATGTGTTCTCCGTGGGGGTCCTGGGAGGCAGCAGTGGTGGTGGGTGCTGCCTGCTGTGTGGTCTGTGCAGGGGGTGGGGTCTCCTCGTAGCAGCTGGGCTGCCCAGCTCCTGGAAGTGGGCTGCGGAGGCTCTCCACGAGCAGTTGCAGGGCGTCAGAGTCGAAGCTGTGGTCGTCCTCTTTGTCTCCAGAGAAGAGAGGGTCGGACTGCTCTGCAGGAGGTGTTGATTCTCCCTCTGCAATGTGAAGGGGAGATGCAGTTTAACAATGTCCACATGTATGTTGTCGCATTGTACATGTTTACATACAGACAGCATGACTGGGTACATTGTGGCTGTTTGGGAGGAGCTGCCTATTTGATGGGGGACAGTGGACATTTCAACAACAGACGTGTGTGTTTGTACTTGTACATTTTCAACGCACATTTCCCTGCAATGCCAATTGTGATTGGCCAGTGTCTGCACCCAAGCGGCACCAGTTGTGTCCTCTTTTCTGTTGTAGGTGTTTTGCGGATTGTGTCACATCGTTGTCAATGTAGATGTGCTCTGTATGTGATGTGTGTGCTGCATTTTTGGGGAGTCGCCCCTGCAGCTCAGATTTTGCTGCCCCTTATCACTTTCATGAGCTGTGCCTCTGACAACTGTGCTTGTACAGTGTTAACATGTTGCATACTTGGGTACGTTGGTCTCTTGGTGGGAGTTGGTGGTCTGGGGCATGGTGTGTCCGCAGATGTGCTCGACATAATTGTGCATGTGTGCCATTGTGCCCATCTCCCCCCGTCCCCCAGGCCCTGGTGGTTACTCACCCTGTTGCTGTTGTGTCGGGTCCTGTTGAGCAGTGTCCGGGCCCCCAACTCCTGCCACCGTCTCCCCACTGATGACTGTGGACACCATTTCCTCCATGTCGTCCAGCTCCTCCTGTGGCGCTGGGCTCCCACCTCCAGTCTGCATTGCTGCCTTCAGGTTGTTGGCGAGTTTCAGCTTGGTTTTGCGCTTGACATCATTCCAGCGCCTCTTGACCTCACCCATTGTCCTCTTCAGCACTCCGACTGCATTCACCTTGTCCACGATGGACTGACATAATGTATTTTTTGTTGCCAATGACACAGTGGAGGTGACGAACAGTTGTTGATGGTGTTCTGTCACCTCCGTTATCAGGATCCTGTTTTCCTGCGGAATGAACTTTGTCTTCCTCTTCTTCTTGTCCTTGCCCTTCCCTGACCCCGATGTCCCAGGATGGTCCTCCGGGGGGCTTGTGGGGTTCTGGCTCTCCTCCGTACTTGCTCCGGCAACGTCCATTGTGCTTCGCTGTTGTTTGGCATTTGTTTGTCTGTTTTTTTTCTACTTTTATGGTGATTGTTCCCGCCTGATGCGTGTGGATTGCAGGCCTGTAGCTGGGTTTTGCTGATTTTCGTATCGCGATTGGCCTCATCGCAGCTTTTTTTGCGTTGGTGTTTCGCATTTTTGCGGCGTGGCGATGATTCTAACGCGGTCAGTTGGCGCGTTAACTGGGGAGTATCGCATGGGGCCGCCGTGTTGTGAATACTTGGTTAACAAGGCGTTAATTTCCCACGACGGACTGCGATATGCAAAGTTGCTTTAAGCTAAATTTGCAGTGGTTATCACACGTTCTTGGGAATATGCCCCATGGTTTCTGAGCTGCACTGCCACTGCCTCTTCTCTAGAACCTGGAAAAAACTGGGACCATATTCATTCTATTAAACAAGGTCCTTTTTCTGTCTTTTTATTTTTAACTTTTGCATCTTTGCACTTGGCAAAATTGTGAAACGAAACTCTTCGCTACGCTGAACACTTCTCCTTTATCCACATCTTATTTTTACACTTACTCCAGAGATTTTTTTTGTTGCTGTAATCATATTGCTTCTGTAAAACAAATGCAAGCATTTGTGGATGCTCACAAATATATCACATTGTCAATGGTGGCTACTTATGAAATGACTACCTCTTTACCTCTTTAGCCCTCCATTGCCAACAACCATGGTCCCACCAATAACTCGAGGGGGCAGATTTACAAGCCCCTTACGCCACTTTTGCGCCGCCGTTGCGTCACTTTTGTGACGCAGCGGCGGCGCAAACCATGCGCCATGCTGCGGGCGATTGACAACGTGACGCATCTAGGAAGATCAATCAATCAATCAATCAATCAAGCATTTGTATAGCGCGCTACTCACCCGGAGGGTCTCAAGGCGCTAGGGGGAGGGGGGTCCGCTACTGTTCGAACAGCCAGGTCTTGAGTTGCTTCCTGAAGGAGAGGTGGTCTTGGGTCAGGCGGAGGTGGATGGGTAGGGAGTTCCACGTCTTGGCAGCCAGGTAGGAGAAGGATCTTCCTCCCGTTGTGGCTCTTCGGATGCGGGGGACGGCGGCGAGGGCGTGGTTGGTCGATCGTAGCTGGCGGGTGGGAGTGTAGAAGGTCAGACGGTCGTTGAGGTATCTGGGGCCTTGGTTGTGGAGAGCTTTGTGTGCGTGGGTGAGGAGTCGGAATGTGATTCTCTTGCTGACGGGGAGCCAGTGCAGGTCTCTCAGGTGTCCGGCGATGTGGCTGTGTCGGGGGATGTCCAGGATGAGTCGAGCTGAGGCGTTCTGGATGCGTTGGAGTCTTTTCTGAAGTTTGGCTGTGGTTCCGGCGTAGAGGGAGTTGCCGTAGTCCAGTCGGCTGGTGACGAGGGCCTGGGTGACCGTCTTCCTGGTTTCGGTGGGGATCCACCGGAAGATCTTCCGCAGCATGCGTAGGATGTTGAAGCAAGACGAGGAGACAGCGTTGACTTGTCTGGTCATTGAGAGGGAGGAGTCCAGGATGAAGCCCAGGTTGCGTGCGTGGTCCGTTGGTTTGGGTGCGTTGCCCAGGGCAGGGGGCCACCAGGAGTCGTCCCAGGCGGAGGGTGATGATCCTAGGATGAGGACTTCCGTCTTATCTGAGTTCAGTTTCAGGCGGCTGTTCCTCATCCACTCGGCTACGTCCTTCATCCCTTCATGTAGGTTGGTTTTGGCGGTTGTGGGGTCGTTGGTGAGGGAGAGGATCAGCTGGGTGTCGTCGGCGTAGGAGATGATGTTGAGGTTGTGTTGGCGTGCGATGGCTGCGAGGGGGCTCATGTAGACGTTGAAGAGGGTGGGGCTGAGTGATGATCCTTGTGGTACGCCGCAGATGACTTCGGTGGCCTCGGAACTGAACGGGGGAGGCGGACTCTCTGGGTTCTTCCGGCGAGGAAGGAGATGATCCACTCCAGTGCCTTCTCTTGGATTCCGACGTTGTTCAGGCGTTGCACTAGGGTGCGGTGGCAGACTGTGTCGAACGCTGCGGAGAGGTCCAGGAGGATGAGGGCCGCTGTTTCCCCGTTGTCGAGCAGGGCTCGGATGTCGTCGGTGGCTGCGATGAGGGCGGTCTCGGTGCTGTGGTTGGCCCGGAAGCCGGACTGTGAGTGGTCGAGGGATCCATTCGTCTCGATGAAGGCGGCCAGTTGTCTGTTGACGGTCTTCTCGATGACTTTGGCAGGAAAAGGAAGGAGCGAGATGGGGCGGTAGTTTTTGAGGTCGGTGGGGTTCGCTGACGGTTTCTTCAGTAGGGCGCAGAGTTCGGCGTGCTTCCAGCTCTCTGGGAAGGTGGCGGTGTCGAAGGAGGTGTTGATGATGTCCCGGAGGTGGGGTGCGATGACGGCGTCGGCCGAGATGCGTCACGTTGTAAAGCCCTGCGCCACATGAAACCTGCGTCAGGTTTCATGTGGGCGGTCCGGCGCAGGGGGGGGCGTTCCGGTGCAGTAAAGCCTCGGAAAAGTGCCTGAGTGAAATCTACAAGATTCCACTCAGTCACTTTTCCGACGTTGGTGCGTCAAATCCTTACGCCTGCTTCAAGCAGGCGTAAGGCGTGTCGCACCATGTTAGGGATAGGGCAGGTTGGAACAGTGCTGGAGTTGCGTCGCGCTTGCAACACAACTTCAGCACTGCCCCAACCTTACGCCGGCAGATGCGTCACGCATCTGCTTATCCTTGCGCCACGATGCACCGCATTGTAAATGCGGCGCATCTGCGGTGGCGCAAGGGCAAACTTGCGTGACGCATCTTCCCTGGCGCATCCCTGCTGATTTGCAGGGATGCGCCAGGGAACGTAAATCTGCCCCTTAATTTACAAAGGTAGCAAAGTAGCCCTAATTGTGAATATTCGTAAGTTGTAAGATAGACAGTCAGAGAAGGTGAATTAGAGTGCTGCCATACGTGTAAAAAAAATTACTCACATTTTTTGAAAAAACAGAAGATAGCAAGTGGGAAATGTTAAGGCTTATTAAATCTCATTTGCACCACATTTGTATCACAACTAAGGCTGGGCGTAGTTCGCGAAGTAGTGCTTTGCGAAGCTACGCAAAGTGCAGTTCGCACTACGCGAGCTTCGCGTAGCACTACGCGAACTGCGTAGTGCACTGTTCGCAATGATTGCACAGTGCCGGATGCTTGTCCGCACTGTGCAATCATTGAAAACGGCAACTTGCACAGTGCGAGCTGTCTTTTACTGCCGCTCGAGTAGATTTTTACTCGAGCGGCAGCTTTCTCAACGCGGACTGGTAGTTTCTCATCGCGAGCGGTCGCGAGCATACGCGACCACTCGCAATGAGAAACCTGACCTCCCCGCGTTGAGAATCTCGCCGGGAGGTTTATTTTCCACGCTCGCGATCGGCAACTTGATGTTGCTGATCGCGAACGAGGAAAAAGTCTCGCCGGGATGTCATTTTGCTTGCTCGCGGTCGCCAACTTGACGTTGAGGACCGCAAGCAAGCAAAAAATGACCGCGGCACTACGCTACGCTACGCTTGTTTTCACTGTGCTACGTGCAATTCGCGCTGTGCGAAGTAGCGCAAACTTTGCAAACTACGCGAGCGTAGCGTAGCACTTCGCCCTGCTAGTTATACAATCAAACATTTGCCATATGTAAGGAAACAGGTCAACAAAAAAATATAGAAAGCTTGACTAACATTATGATCTACATACTTTTAGAAAACTAAAAAATACCTACAATGCACTGTTATAAATGTCTTACAGAAGGTTATTTGATTTGAATTAATATACAAAAGCCTTAAAGTAAAAGTTACCATGATACCACTTTGTGGCTGTTTTGAAATATTTATATAAAAAAGCACTGCATATTCAGGTCCCAAATCAAATGCTTTATCCCAGACTTAATATTAAAATATTTTCTATAATGAGTCAGAAAAAGTGCTTCTTAATTCATTCTTTTATTTATAAGATATATGTTGATGTTGTTTGCACAAAATGTGGGCCAATTGTACTAAAAGCGTTGCAGTAGAAAGTCTTGTGATTCATAAAATCGCCGGGTCTGCTTCCTCATACTGACAGTTTTTTCTATGCTCTAAACTCATTCATAACATTAATGGGGAAGGAGGGGTAAAGGTATGTCCCTTCCTAATTGCCATTAGGAATTGTATATATAAATAGTCCGTGACCCACACCACTGAAATGATTCTGACTCCTCAAGGGAGGTGGCGACAGATTTAAAAAGGGGAAGCTCTCCCAGTTGGACAGCTTCCCCTTTAGGAATTATCTTGGTCAAACTCAAGGGGAGCATTCAGTGGTCCAAGAGCCCACTGCCTGCTCCAGCCAGTTTGTTCCAAAACGGTATTTATTTTTTCAAGTAGCACTGATTCCTTTGAGGAACGCATGCTGCGTTAATTCCTATTTGGGACTACAAACACAGTGATGATGGTCTGAGGTTCTTGCAGGCCACCATTCCTTTGTTTTGAGCCAACTACAGTAGGTCTCACACAGTGCAAATCGCAACCCGTTGTGACTGTACATTTTACAATGCAACCTCTTCATTCATAAGTCGCACCTCAACCAAAAGACCAGTCACAAAAAGTCTATGTACAATTTGCGATGCACGGTTTGTAACCACTTTTTGCAGCCCGTCTTTTCGTACATCTGGTCCAATGATTCTAAAAAATACAATTCACTATTAAAACACTTGGCGGGATATTCTCAAGAACGTGCGATAATCATCGCCAAAAAAGTTTAACTCAATTTTTCACATCGCCGTCTATCGCGGGAAAATAACTCTGTGTTAACGTCTCATTCTCAACACGGCAGTAACATGCAAAGTTTCCCGATAACGCGTCAAATGTCCGCGATAAAATTACCTGGACGGCGATAAAAATCTAAAGCCTAACGTGAAAAAACATGCGATGGGCCCAACTGCGATAAAAAATCCAGCAATAAGCAGCGCCGGGCCTGCAAGTCCCACAAGTCAGGCGGGAAAAACCACTATAAAAGCGGCAAAAAAACCACCTACAAAACACAAACAACTGCGAAGCACCATGGAGGGAGCCGGAGCAAGTACAGAGGACAACCAGAACCCCACAAGCCCCACGGAGGACCAGCCTGGGACCTCGGGGACAGGGAAGGGCAAGGAGAAGAATAAGAGGAACCCGCGTTTCAGTACGCAGGAAAACCAGATCCTCATTACGGAGGTGACAGAACACCACCACCAACTGTTCATCACCTCCACTGTGACATTGGCAAATAAAAATACAAAATGGCAGTCCATCTTGGCCAAGGTGAATGCAGTCGGAGTGAAGAGAAGGGAAGTGGACGACTGCAAGAAGCGCTGGACTGATGTGAAGCGCAAAACCAAGCTGAAAATCGCTGCCAACCTGAGAGCAGCAATGCAGACTGGAGGTGGGAGTCCAGCGCCACACCAGGAGCTGGATGAGACGGAGGAAATGGTGACCCGAGTCATCATTGGGGAGACGGTGGCAGGAGTTGGGGGACCGGACACTGCACAACATGACCTGAGCCAACAGCAACAGGGTGAGTAACGACCAGGGACTGAGGGGATGGGGGAGATGGGCACAATGGCACACATGCACAATTAAGTAGAGCACATCTGCGGACAAACCATGCCCAAGAGTCACAACTCGGACCAAGAGCCCAATTTACCCAAGTCTGCAACATCTCAGCACTGTATAAGCACAGAAGTGAAAGGCACACCGCCTGAAAGGGAGAAGGGCCAACCAAATCAGAGCTCAAGGGGCAACTTACTCACAATGCAGCACACACACATAAGAATCAGAGCACCTCAACATTGACAACAATGTGGTACAAACTGCAACACTTTCACAACAGAACAGAGGACACAACTGCTGCCGCTTGTGTGTAGAAAATGGCCATTTGCATTTGGCATAGCAGGAAAATGTGAGATGACAATGGACAGGTACAACCTCACATCCCTGATGATGTAGAAATGTCAACTGTCCCGCATCAAATAGGCATCTCTTCACAAACAGTCACAATATACATTGTCATGCAGTCCGTTAGTAAACTTGTACAATGCATGAACATACATGTGAACACAGTGTCAATCTGCATCTCTCCTTCACATTGCAGAGGGAGAATCAACACCTCCTGCAGAGCAGACACAACAACTCAGCACTGATGACGAAGAGGACCTCCCCAACATCAACACCGACGCCCTCCAGCAGCTCATGGACAGCTTCGGCACCCCACCTCCAGGAGCAGGGCAGCCCAGCTGCATCGAGGAGACCCCACCCCCTGCACAGACCACACAGCAGGAAGCCCCCACCACCACGGCTGTCTCCCAGGACCCCCACGACCAACACATGGCATTCCAACGCCGTGTGCCAGGGTGCCAGGAGAAGATGGCTGATCAGCTGCGGGTGGGGTTTGACCTCATGGCAGCCAAACTAGATGCCATGCGTGGGTGTCTAAGTCCCATCAGGGTCCCCTTACAGTCCCTAACGGACACCCACTGTCCGCTCCATGCTCTCCAACAATCCATGGCTGACATTGCTGGAGTCATGACTCGGACACAAGAACAACTGTCTAGTCAGAGTGGCTCCAGCGATGTCAGCCGGGAGTTGGGGCACATGCGGAGGATCATGGAGAACATGGAGCGGATGCATGCGGAACGATTGGCTGCCACGGCTGCATACCAGCGAGATGTAGCTGGTATCTTCCATGCCCTGCAGATCCTCATCATGGCATTGCCGCCACATGGCCTGGCGCGGATGACTGCTGCTGCTACTACTCCATCCACATCTCCGCCCCCTGAAGTGTCAGTGCCACACAGTGTGGCAGACCAAACACCACCACCCACATGTGAGGCACCTGACACATCAGAGGACGAAGATGATGATGAATCTGGCTTGGTGGTAAAATTGAAGTGGTAGCATACATCACCGCCATATGGCCTGTTTCAGCTTGGTTCTGCCCTCTCCATCATGCCCTGGAATAGCATCTTCCACTGTCCCCCGTTACACTCAGCGACACTCACCTTGGCCCTCGACATGGACTGCCATATTTGGATTGGTTACCAATGACACAGCAATCACACTGTGGACTGAAGTCTTCCTCTTCCGATGAACCTGTCAATCCCTAAAGGACTCTGGCTGGCCCTCCACGGGGCGACAATGTAAAGTGGGGTTTGCATGGCCCTGTACTGGTCCAGCTTCAACACCCCACTGAATGCGAATAAAACATTCAAATTCACACTGATGTGTCATGGCCCTGATCAATTAAGCATGAAAGTATTGATGAATATAGGGACAGTGATTCCACATAAATGGTACTCCCTCGGTAATGCTATCAATGCGCATGTATGGCCGGGACCCAGATAGGCAGTGAGACACACATCGTCATTCAAAACAACTCACATCACAGTTGAATACAAGTGAATGTGCATAGACTTTATTAGCATATGAGTGTCAGTACGGGCAAGAGAAGTGCCACAACATGCGGACCAATGCAGCAGTATGTCAGAATGAGGAACGTTGCCAAGCGCCGCTGTCCACTCTGGGGGAGTGCCTCACCTTTCACAGGTGTGTGTTACCCCGCGTGGTTGTCCGCTCACGTATTCGGGGCCAGGCAAATGCAGCCATGTCCACTGTTGTCGTGGGATATGTGACCAGAACCCCAAGATGTAACAAGGTGTCGGGACATGTGCAATGGGTTCCAAACTGTTGTGGCTGCAGGTACGTAGTTACACGTCCATGAAAGCGATTGCAGCTTCGTAGGCAATGATTTCCAATATGAGGTTGTTGTCGACTCCATCGAACAGGACGGCGAGGCTATCCATTAGCAGGTCCGGACAGATGTGCTGCATCCACCCCCTGTCACCAATTAGCACTACAGCCCAATAGGGGAGCGGCTCAATGTGGTCACCGCACACGAGGAGTTCTGCAATCTCCCAGGTCTAGCTGCCCGCATGTATACCAAGTATCCAGGCATCCCATAGACGGTATCAGGGTGACACTCCTGGTCGTGGGCCAACAAGAGGCGCACACACATGTCGAAATCCAGTTCAGCTACCGTCCTGTTGGATAGGCAGACATCCATGGACCACTCGAATATGCATGATCGACAATGCAACACAGGCTGAACGCAGGTGACATTGGCAAGGCGGAAGCTTAGCCTGTAACTGACCCGCAGCACTACCCATGGCAGTGCCCCCAGTAAATGCAGCATACGTGCACGGTACAGTTCCACGTGACAGGGGTTGTGCATGTGTCCGGGATGTTCTGCCATTGCGTTAGTCGCCCTGGCTGAAGCGGCACTGTTCTGACCTGCGCCAGTTCTGTGGATGAAATGCCACAGCTCAGGTCAATGAGTTGTTTAAGTGTGCAACGGTTGTACGCCTGGGATGGTGTGGGAGTAAGTGTGAAGGCCATTCCATGCAAGATAACTCCGAGCAAGGACTTCTGTGTGTGGGGTGTGTATACGTTGTTCTTTCATCGGGCTGTGCGTAGTGTGGGAGTCGTCCTCAACTGCTATCGTATCTGTCAGGGGGTGCCGGGCACATGCAATTCCTAGGTCGGATGTGCAGTTGTGCTTCCGCCTGATAGTTCGGACAAAGGAGCTTTCATCCCTAATGTCAGTTTGTCATTTGCTTGCATTTAGGAAGTGTGATGTGGCTTGTTGGGTGTGGGGTGGGATGTGTGCGACTTTGGGATTCATGTTTGACATGACTTGCATGTGGCAAATGAGCGGCATCACTGTGTGTTACGTTGCCTCACAGCTGCTCCTCCCTCCCCTGAGCCTATTCACTTGTGTACGCTGCGTGGTTGCATCACTTGCACTCCAACGGCACACCATTGTCATGCTTGTCTGCCCATGTCCACCAGCCTGACAATGACACAGTGATGTTGGCCGTTGAAGGTGGGCGGCCACGTGAGTGTAGGCCTATGGTAAGGATAGTGCGGACACAGATGTAGAGTTCATGCCTGGCTGAACTCGTGCTGCGATTAAGGCTAGGCATTTTGCTCATGCTGCGGCAATGCAGATACACACAACACTTGGCATGTATGAGCCAAGACCTGAGCGGTCTTGCGCACCTTCATTTCTCCATTTGCGCGAGACCGCCCTCCGGGTGCATGCTACATTGCAACATTGTCAATTGCGGGCCGGGTGGCGCCGACACTACAACAGGGACACACGCATTGGTGACTTCCTTGTCCAGGCCAGAACTGAACCACGCCCTGAGCCCTGGGCTAATTCTACACACCCCTGCGCTGGACTGATGTACGCCGCCCCAGCCCACTCCGCTTACGCTTACAGGGGGGGACGACAAAGCTACATGTCCAAGGTCTTACCCACTGCCTGAGGTGACATGCTTGCGTCCGCTGTCCACAGCACGATGTGATGTGGTAGGGCCAGGGGCCATCACGCATACATAATGACCACACAGACACACTTAGATAGATAGTAGAACTGGCTACGGGCATGTGCGCCTGGCCCCTTTTTATTACCAGGGTCACATGTCCAGTGACACCTGTGCTGGATGGGAGTGGGGTGAGTGTGAGCCAGCCCTCAGGGAGTGGTTGGTGCTGGCAACAACTAGAACAGTGATCATCGGATAACACACACAGATTCAATCATAAAGGGTCCATGACTTGCAGTGCACTGAGGTAGGGGCACCAGAACTGGACTCACATACAAAAGATTACATCATAAAGGGTCCATGACTTGAGCTGCATTGAGTTCGTGGCACCGGAAGCGGTCGGAGGGTGCGCGGCCTGCGATGATGCGTCGTCCGGGCGGGCCGCCCTGGAAGCAATATCTGTTGCCTACTGGACTCTGCCATCAATGAATCAAGACTAAAATTGACTTGGGGGTCCTGCTGACCGCAGTGTAGGCCGGAGGCGGTGGTCAGCAAGGGCCCACAGCCACGTAGCGATGACTCGAGCTGCACAGACTTAGTGGCACCTGAAGCGCTCAGCGGGTGTACAGCCAGCGATGATGCGCCGTCCGGGCGGGCCGCCCTGGAAGCAATGTCTGTTGCCTACTGGACTGCGCCATAAATAAATCAAGACTCAATTTGAATTGTGAGCCCTGCTGACCGCAGTGTAGGCCGGAGGCAGCGGTCAGAAAGGGCCCACAGCCACGTGGCGATGACTTGTGGTGCACTGAGTTGGTGGCACCTGAAGCGCTCAGCGGGTGCGGGCCTGCGATGATGCGTCATTTGACTTGGGGGACCTGCTCACCGCAGTGTAGGCCGAAGGCAGTAGTCAGCACACACATTACTCCGTGGTGCTGTGCCACTGGGTGCGCTGGGGGCCTGTGTCGCGGTAGGCAGCGATCGGCTGAGGAGGCTGGCGGTCACGGCGGCTGACTCGTGGCAGGGTGAGGGGCGCCACCCTGGCAGATGCGTTGGCCATCCTGGAAGTGAACCACGCCCAGAGCCCCGGTCTATTTATTCACACTCCTACGCTGGTGTGGCGTACGCTGGACCAGCCCACTCTGCTTCCGCTTACAGGGGGGACGATACAGCTACATGAGCAAGGTCTTCCCCACTGCCTGAGGTAAGATGGTTGTGTCCACTGTCCACAACACTGCACACACCAGCAGTATATGTCCACAGGGACATGTCTGTGCTCTGCATACTGGAGACTGTCCAGCACATCACCGCCACACTTGGCATTGTGTACATTCTTATTCATGGGTGACTTGCCTCCTTCACACATACTTGGTTCCCACCTCTCCCCACATTCTGCAATTGTGTGGCTGAGGGGCCATGCTGTTTTTGGAAGGTCAGCTGTCTTGTTCTGCACTGCCTCGGTGGCAGTCTGGGGGGAGGGGTGGGAGGGGGGGCACTGGGGGTGGTGGCGGTGGGTGTTGTGGACCTCTTGGGTCTCCGAGCTGCATGAACTTTAGATCCATGACATGTGTTGGTCTACAGATGTGGCTCTGGGCTGGGCTCCCTTTCATACTGCAGGTTGTTGTCCTGCTTAACACCAGTAAACCCAGATCAGTTGACTGGGGGTGAGTGTTTGATTAGCTCAAGCGCTCCGTCCATCATCCCCTTTGGTATTGCTTTGTTCGCCCTAAGTTGGCAGGGTATGCCCAGACGTGGGTCCCTTGCTCACTTTGCCACTGGATTCAAGCTAGCCTGGCTGATGACGGCTGAATAGCCAGAAACCGGTCCCAGGATGCTTGTTTCCGGTCCAGGGAAGACATGGCTTGGCAGTTCGGGCTGGACTGTTCCCATGAGGCACAGGGTCAGACTGATTTGCATATGGCCATGTCTGAACTGGGGTGGTGGAGTGAGCTAAAGAATGATGATGGATTAAACCCAGATCAGTTGACTGGGGGTGAGTGTTTGATTAGCTCAAGCACTCCGTCCATCATCCCCTTTGGTATCGCTTTGTTTGCCTTAAGTTGGCAGGGTATGCCCAGACGTGGGTCCCTTGCTCACTTTGCCACTGGATTCAAGCTAGCCTGGCTGATGACGGCTGAATAGCCAGAAACCGGTCCCAGGATGCTTGTTTCCAGTCCTGGGAAGACATGGCTTGGCAGATCGGGCTGGACTGTTCCCATGAGGCACAGGGTCAGACTGATTTGCATATGGCCATGTCTGAACTGGGGTGGTGGAGTGAGCTAAAGAATGATGATGGATTAAACCCAGATCAGTTGACTGGGGGTGAGTGTTTGATTAGCTCAAGCGCTCCGTCCATCATCCCCTTTGGTATCGCTTTGTTCGCCCTAAGTTGGCAGGGTATGCCCAGACGTGGGTCCCTTGCTCACTTTGCCACTGGATTCAAGCTAGCCTGGCTGATGACGGCTGAATAGCCAGAAACCGGTCCCAGAATGCTTGTTTCCGGTCCAGGAAGACATGGCTTGGCAGTTCGGGCTGGACTGTTCCCATGAGGCAAAGGGTCAGACTGTTTTGCATATGGCCATGTCTGAACTGGAGTGGTGGAGTGAGCTAAAGAATGATGATGGATTAAACCCAGATCAGTTGACTGGGGGTGAGTGTTTGATTAGCTCAAGCGCTCCGTCCATCATCCCCTTTGGTATCGCTTTGTTCGCCCTAAGTTGGCAGGGTATGCCCAGACGTGGGTCCCTTGCTCACTTTGCCACTGGATTCAAGCTAGCCTGGCTGATGACGGCTGAATAGCCAGAAACCGGTCCCAGGATGCTTGTTTCCGGTCCAGGGAAGACATGGCTTGGCAGTTCGGGCTGGACTGTTCCCATGAGGCACAGGGTCAGACTGATTTGCATATGGCCATGTCTGAACTGGGGTGGTGGAGTGAGCTAAAGAATGATGATGGATTAAACCCAGATCAGTTGACTGGGGGTGAGTGTTTGATTAGCTCAAGCGCTCCGTCCATCATCCCCTTTGGTATCGCTTTGTTTGCCCTAAGTTGGCAGGGTATGCCCAGACGTGGGTCCCTTGCTCACTTTGCCACTGGATTCAAGCTAGCCTGGCTGATGACAGCTGAATAGCCAGAAACCGGTCCCAGGATGCTTGTTTCCGGTCCAGGGAAGACATGGCTTTGGCAGTTCGGGCTGGACTGTTCCCATGATGCACAGGGTCAGACTGATTTGCATATGGCCATGTCTGAACTGGGGTGGTGGAGTGAGCTAAAGAATGATGATGGATTAAACCCAGATCAGTTGACTGGGGGTGAGTGTTTGATTAGCTCAAGCGCTCCGTCCATCATCCCCTTTGGTATCGCTTTGTTCGCCCTAAGTTGGCAGGGTATGGCCAGACGTGGGTCTCTTGCTCACTTTGCCACTGGATTCAAGCTAGCCTGGCTGATGACGGCTGAATAGCCAGAAACCGGTCCCAGGATGCTTGTTTCCGGTCCAGGGAAGACATGGCTTGGCAGATCGGGCTGGACTGTTCCCATGAGGCACAGGGTCAGACTGATTTGCATATGGCCATGTCTGAACTGGGGTGGTGGAGTGAGCTAAAGAATGATGATGGATTAAACCCAGATCAGTTGACTGGGGGTGAGTGTTTGATTAGCTCAAGCGCTCCGTCCATCATCCCCTTTGGTATCGCTTTGTTCGCCCTAAGTTGGCAGGGTATGCCCAGACGTGGGTCCCTTGCTCACTTTGCCACTGGATTCAAGCTAGCCTGGCTGATGCCGGCTGAATAGCCAGAAACCGGTCCCAGGATGCTTGTTTCCGGTCCAGGGAAGACATGGCTTGGCAGTTCGGGCTGTACTGTTCCCATGAGGCACAGGGTCAGACTGTTTTGCATATGGCCATGTCTGAACTGGGGTGGTGGAGTGAGCTAAAGAATGATGATGGATTAAACCCAGATCAGTTGACTGGGGGTGAGTGTTTGATTAGCTCAAGCGCTCCGTCCATCATCCCCTTTGGTATCGCTTTGTTCACCCTAAGTTGGCAGGGTATGCCCAGACGTGGGTCCCTTGCTCACTTTGCCACTGGATTCAAGCTAGCCTGGCTGATGACGGCTGAATAGCCAGAAACCGGACCCAGGATGCTTGTTTCCGGTCCAGGGAAGACATGGCTTGGCAGTTCAGGCTGGACTGTTCCCATGAGGCACAGGGTCAGACTGATTTGCATATGGCCATGTCTGAACTGGGGTGGTGGAGTGAGCTAAAGAATGATGATGGATTAAACCCAGATCAGTTGACTGGGGGTGAGTGTTTGATTAGCTCAAGCGCTCCGTCCATCATCCCCTTTGGTATCGCTTTGTTCGCCCTAAGTTGGCAGGGTATGCCCAGACGTGGGTCCCTTGCTCACTTTGCCACTGGATTCAAGCTAGCCTGGCTGATGACGGCTGAATAGCCAGAAACCGGTCCCAGGATGCTTGTTTCCGGTCCAGGGAAGACATGGCTTGGCAGTTCGGGCTGGACTGTTCCCATGAGGCACAGGGTCAGACTGATTTGCATATGGCCATGTCTGAACTGGGGTGGTGGAGTGAGCTAAAGAATGATGATGGATTAAACCCAGATCAGTTGACTGGGGGTGAGTGTTTGATTAGCTCAAGCGCTCCGTCCATCATCCCCTTTGGTATCGCTTTGTTCGCCCTAAGTTGGCAGGGTATGCCCAGATGTGGGTCCCTTGCTCACTTTGCCACTGGATTCAAGCTAGCCTGGCTGATGACGGCTGAATAGCCAGAAACCGGTCCCAGGATGCTTGTTTCCGGTCCAGGGAAGATATGGCTTGGCAGTTCGGGCTGGACTGTTCCCATGAGGCACAGGGTCAGACTGATTTGCATATGGCCATGTCTGAACTGGGGTGGTGGAGTGAGCTAAAGAATGATGATGGATTAAACCCAGATCAGTTGACTGGGGGTGGAGTGTTTGATTAGCTCAAGCGCTCCGTCCATCATCCCCTTTGGTATCGCTTTGTTCGCCCTAAGTTGGCAGGGTATGCCCAGACGTGGGTCCCTTGCTCACTTTGCCACTGGATTCAAGCTAGCCTGGCTGATGACGGCTGAATAGCCAGAAACCGGTCCCAGGATGCTTGTTTCCGGTCCAGGGAAGACATGGCTTTGCAGTTCGGGCTGGACTGTTCCCATGAGGCACAGGGTCAGACTGATTTGCATATGGCCATGTCTGAACTGGGGTGGTGGAGTGAGCTAAAGAATGATGATGGATTAAACCCAGATCAGTTGACTGGGGGTGAGTGTTTGATTAGCTCAAGCGCTCCGTCCATCATCCCCTTTGGTATCGCTTTGTTCGCCCTAAGTTGGCAGGGTATGCCCAGACATGGGTCCCTTGCTCACTTTGCCACTGGATTCAAGCTAGCCTGGCTGATGACTGCTGAATAGCCAGAAACCGGTCCCAGGATGCTTGTTTCCGGTCCAGGGAAGACATGGCTTGGCAGTTCGGGCTGGACTGTTCCCATGAGGCACAGGGTCAGACTGATTTGCATATGGCCATGTCTGAACTGGGGTGGTGGAGTGAGCTAAAGAATGATAATGGATTAAACCCAGATCAGTTGACTGGGGGTGAGTGTTTGATTAGCTCAAGCGCTCCGTCCATCATCCCCTTTGGTATCGCTTTGTTCGCCCTAAGTTGGCAGGGTATGCCCAGACGTGGGTCCCTTGCTCACTTTGCCACTGGATTCAAGCTAGCCTGGCTGATGACGGCTGAATAGCCAGAAACCAGTCCCAGGAGGCTTGTTTCCGGTCCAGGGAAGACATGGCTTGGCAGTTCGGGCTGGACTGTTCCCATGAGGCACAGGGTCAGACTGATTTGCATATGGCCATGTCTGAACTGGGGTGGTGGAGTGAGCTAAAGAATGATGATGGATTAAACCCAGATCAGTTGACTGGGGGTGAGTGTTTGATTAGCTCAAGCGCTCCGTCCATCATCCCCTTTGGTATCGCTTTGTTCGCCCTAAGTTGGCAGGGTATGCCCAGACGTGGGTCCCTTGCTCACTTTGCCACTGGATTCAAGCTAGCCTGGCTGATGACGGCTGAATAGCCAGAAACCGGTCCCAGAATGCTTGTTTCCGGTCCAGGGAAGACATGGCTTGGCAGTTCGGGCTGGACTGTTCCCATGAGGCACAGGGTCAGACTGATTTGCATATGGCCATGTCTGAACTGGGGTGGTGGAGTGAGCTAAAGAATGATGATGGATTAAACCCAGATCAGTTGACTGGGGGTGAGTGTTTGATTAGCTCAAGCGCTCCGTCCATCATCCCCTTTGCTATCGCTTTGAACACCAGTAAAAGGCAGGTGTTAAATCCCTGCTGCTAACGCGCCTTATTGCCTGTTTTCGGGTCGCATCGCAGATCTGGCTGCTCGTTGTGAATATCGCGAAGTGGTGTTTTCGTGTGTTTTTGCGCGGGAACGCCTACTCTGCATATCATTAGCGTTAATTGTCGCTCTCATCCGTGGCGATGTGTTTTGCGGCAGCTATCGCAGGAAAACTGGCGATGTCGGCAGTTTGCACCAGCTTGTGAATGGGGCGATAAGTCTATCGCCACTTTTGCGGCGCTAAAGTGCCGATAAATCGGCGATGACTCCTTGAGAATATGCCCCTTGGAGTGACATATCAGACACTGACCATATGCCTTATGCTTTAGACCTGCCAATTGATATACCCCTGTAGCAACTCTACAAGCTCTTAAAACAGCTGTGCTGCTCTTTTATTCTGCTGGCCTACTGGTAGAGATCCTGAAATAAATGCTGCAGACATTTTTTTCTTTCATTCTGAACAAACCCAGTAATGAAAGGTCCTGAATTTGCTGTCGTGTGGCATATTATACGGTCTATTTTATTTATGGTCTCCTAATAATTAAAGCAGATTCCCCAGTCAGCTCATCTCTGGGGCCTCAGACCTGCTCGGTGTGACAGGACCAGAACAAGGAACATAAATAATGGAATGAATGTTCCTAAAACTGCAGACACACACCATAGAGTGTACGGGGGAATGGGATATTCAAGGACAGATGCAATAATATGCCAACCTTCCAGGGCAGAGCCTCTTCCGGGAACGAAAGCGCTGACAAGTTTTCAGCCGCAGAAAACTCCTTTGAATTAGCCTTTGTAACTGTTGGTATGTGCAACACTCTTTTCCTCAATTCCACAAAGTCTGTAAAAATATTTAGTTGGGTCCTGCATTCAGATGAAAATAATGTGCCTAATTGTACGGTTCTCAGCAGAAGTACAACCGAGGACAAAAGTGTAAAGAGTTTGCAGGTATAAGTGTACACAGATGGGTTACCAGTTTGCCTTGTGTCAACTCACAGATGACACTTGTATATCATTTTCTTAGATTTAATTTTTTTGGGCTGAAGTTTAAGCGGTAGTTGAGCTGAGGAGATGGGGAATAAATGCAAAAAATGCAGCACTGATGATTTCATTCTCTATCAAGTGCTTAACGGAAGAGGTGTGACTTGAGATGTTTTTATTACTCACCTCACAGCAAGAAGGCAAAGAAAGTGATTGCCAAAGTTAAAAGAACAGTAAGACTTTAACCCCACCCCTGTGGCAAAGGTGAGTTGTTCACAATTAATCCCAAATGTGATTTGTTCACACTTAAGTCATGCAGTTTTCAACAAACATGTAGTATTATTAATAGGGAATATTTCAGTATTTGCCTCACTGCGAATGTTGGCCCCCGGGGGAAGCAGGGTCGCAGACCCGTCTTCTCCCGGGGATCTTCGCGCTGGCCGGAAGGACAAGGTGGGGGGGGGGGAGGTCATAAGGGAGGGTCTAGGGGCGGGCCGGTGGTGCCTATAAAGGTGTTGGGGTGGGAGGTTCCGGCCTCTTTCCCAACACCTCGCACCACCGGGTTACTGAGGGTTTTCAGAAGTTAGGGGTGTATTAACAAGAGGGGGAGATAAAATTATCGCCGCTTTAGCGTTCGTTTTCGGCCGAAAAGCGGCGATAATTTTATCGCAATATTAGCAAGGACACGCTAGCGCGTGTTTCCGTGATTTAGCATCCGCTTTGCATCGCACCGTTATTGAGATGCAAAGTAGGCGTGCCTCAATAGACTACATGGGTAAATATCGCGAAGGCAGCTTCGCGATATTTACAACAATGCCCCGGCCGGCGTAGCGATAAACAAAATCGTGCTAACCGGCCATTAACGCTGGATTTTAACATCTGCTAAAATCCAGTGTTAGGCATACTTTGCAAGAATGAATGAATGAATGAAATTAAATTTCTATAGCGCATTACTACCCTGAGGCCTCGTAGCGCTTAGGACAGGACAGACAGTATCATGGCAGGTTAGTGTGTAGTACTAAAAAGATAAGTTTTAAGGAGTTTACGGAAGGACTGTAAGTTAGAATCCATGCGAAGAGTAGAAGGAAGAGAATTCCAGAGATTAGCAGCATTCAGAGAAAAGGAACGTCCGCCCCATCTGGATCTGCGTACTTTCCTTGTGGTAGCAAGGAAAGCGGAGCTGGAACGAAGACTCCTTGGAGGTTGGTAGGGAGTGACCAGGGGATGGATAATGGCAGGGCCGGTTTTCCAGATGGCTCTGTGGGCCAGGCACATGGCCTTAAATCGTATTCGGGACTTGATTGGGAGCCAATGAAGTTTTCTCATTGCGGGTTTTGCTGATTGTCTCCGAGGAATCTGGAGGAGTAAACGAGCCGCGCAATTCTGGATCACTTGTAATTTTTGAATAGTAGCCTGGGGGGCGCCCAAATACAAGGCGTTCCCGTAATCCAGGCGGGACAAGATGAGGGCTTGCACCATAATCCTTCGCGCCTGAAAGGGGAGTAAAGGGAGAATTTTCCTTAACATCCTCATCAGGCCAAAACATGTAGCTGAGATCATGGTGGCTTGATGATTGAAACTTAAGGAGCTATCAAGCCACATGCCTAGGCTCTTAATCTGGTGCTTTGGGGCAGGCATAGTGCCGAGACAAATAGGCCATGAGAATGCCGAGGAGGGTGATGGAGCTTTGCCCAGGAACATCAATTCAGTTTTGTCCCCATTTAACTTAAGGTGAGGTAGATCCATCCATTCGGCTACCGCCTCTAGGCAATTGCCCAGGGCGCAAGATGAACCCTCCGGGTGGTTTAGTGCCACAACCAGTTGGGTATCATCTGCGTAGGTGATAATTTTTATGCCGAATGGACGCACTATCTCTGCCAAAGTCGCCATATAGGTGTTAAAAAGCGTGGGGCTCAGGGAGGAACCCTGGGGAACCCCACAACTAAGAGGCCATCGATTTGATGTAAAGGTACCCTCAAAGACTTGAAAGAATCGGTCCTTTAAGAAGGACTGGATCCATGTGAGAGCCCGGTGTGTTACTCCAAGATTTTTTAATCGCTCCAGCAGGATGTTATGATCAACAGTGTCGAAGGCGGCACTGAGGTCTAGCAAAATAATTGCTGCTGAGCCGCCCTGATCCAAAAGTCTCCTTGCTTCCTCTGTTACTGCCAGAAGGGCCGTCTCTGTCCCAAGCCTGGGACCAAATCCTGTCTGGGAATCGTGGAGCAAGTTGTTAGACTCCAGATAATGAACTAGAGTAGAGTTTATATGTCTCTCAGTCAGCTTGCTCAGCCAGGGAAGGAGAGAAATAGGTCGGTAGTTGGCCATGTTGGAGATGTCTAAGTTTGGTTTCTTCAAAAGGGCTCTAACCTGAGCACATTTCCAGTCAGGGGGTACCGTGCTCGAAGTGATGGAGGCATTTATAATGTTCAAAATTACTGGCCGAATAACATCAGCAGCTAGAGTGAGATGCTGCGGAGGAGCGGGGTCCATAGGAGAGCCCGAGGTTACCGTAGAAATAAGTGTATTCAAGGCAACCTCGTCTATCAAGGGGAACTCCGCTAAAGAACACTGTGATTCGGGAAGGGAACTTTCGGTACCGAACGCTGTAGGCTCACTTTGGTGGGAAGGGAAGGATTGGCAAATCAGATGAATTTTTTGGTGAAAATATTCCGCTAAATTGTTACAGCGAGCTAATGCATCCTCTGTGTTAGGGGATTTATGCGGTATGGTAATGAGAGATTTAGCAATACGGAAAATCTCTTTGGGAGAGTTAGCAGCTGCGCTAATCCTCTCCTCATAGAATGAGGTTTGGGCGATTTTGATTTCTGCCTTATAATTTCTAATTGCCTCTCTATAGACATTTTTCCTCTCTTCTGTTAAATTCTGTCTCCATCTCCTTTCCAGTTTCCTACAGATTTGTTTGAGATCCCTTAATTTAGGGAGAACCATGGTACCGGTTTATGTATGGATCTCTTGTAGGAAGGTTTCATTGGAAGAAGAGTGTCCAAAGAGTTTTGGATCCAGAGGTTAAAGTTGTTATTAGCTCTCTCAGGATCAAGAACAGGAAGGGGTGTGGTGGCATCCAGAGCTAAGGACCACTGGCTGACAGAAAGATTTGATCATTTCCTTTCCAGCATCAGAGTTACACTCTGAAGGGGAGAGGACACTACGGTCTCCCAGACCAGAGGAATTAGCAAATGATCAGTCCAGGGGAGGGGGATGGGGAACCCTACCGAGAGATTCTGGTCATTACTAAACACAGGATCAAGGAGATGACCCTTGACATGCGTAGGGGCAAAGCCTTTCTGCTTAAATTGAAGTGCTGAGAGGCTTGTTAGAAGCTCTTTGGCCAGATGGTCAGAGGGGTCATCCAGGTGGATATTGAGATCCCCTAGTACTGTAAAATTAGCTGGGGTTAATGCTAAATTAGCCACAAAGGTCGGAAGTATACTAAGGAATTGACCTATGGGTCCCGGGGGCGGTAGAGTAGCAAACCAGAGAGAGTAGTAGTAGGTGAAAATTCCAAAGAAAAGTTCATGCTTTCGCAGTCAGGTAGCCCCTCAACGGAGGACCGGCAGCAGAAATTATCTTTAAAAATTATAGCTAGACCTCCGCCTCTTCCAGTCTTGCGGTCCGCTCTGTGAATTAAATATCCCGGAGGTAGGGTCTGGGTGATAGTTGGATCAGCTTCGTCCTGTAACCACGTCTCTGTCAGGAATAAAGCATCAGGTTTAAGATCATCTATAAGGAGTGCTAGTTCAACTGAGTGTTTGGGGAGAGAACGACAATTTAAAAGAAATAATTTTTTGGGGGGGCCGGTATCTGGTAGGTCCCTACTGTAAGGTTGAAGCTTAAAATCACAGTGGGGGCAACTGGAGGGACTGTTGGCGAGGATCAGCGCGTGTAGACAATTAGTGTCCGTAACTTCTCTCATATTGAACAGTGTCTGAACATTGTTATTGTTAGAACTGCCAGGGGTCGTGGCCCCTGGTCCCGGCTGGGCTCGGACGGGCGCAGAAGGGCTTGCGTTTGGCGCGCCTTCGGCGCGCCACCGGCGCGCCCGCTGCGCGCGTCCGCTGCTTGTGCGCATTAGCAAGAAGCTAAGTACTAGTGGGGGCGCGAAAGACTGGCGCGCTGACCCGAAAGCGGAAGTGGTTGCTACTCCCAAAAGCCCTCCGCACAACGGCACTTGCCGCGTCGGACCGGGGCTGGGAGAAAAGTAGAGGTAAGTTTCACATTAGCAGAGTACAAGATATAATGTAGAATTCTTAGGCTTTAAAGTGCAGGTGCAATTTAAAATACGGGCGTAATAAAAATCAGGCAAACATTAAGTACAGCCACACACACGCCACAGCTAGCAGCGTCCCTGCCACTGGGTCTCTGCCGCGTCCGCTGCGCGTGCGCATTAGCAAGAAGCTAAGTACTAGTGGGGGCGCGAAAGACTGGCGCGCTGACCCGAAAGCGGAAGTGGTTGCTACTCCCAAAAGCCCTCCGCACAACGGCACTTGCCGCGTCGGACCGGGGCTGGGAGAAAAGTAGAGGTAAGTTTCACATTAGCAGAGTACAAGATATAATGTAGAATTCTTAGGCTTTAAAGTGCAGGTGCAATTTAAAATACGGGCGTAATAAAAATCAGGCAAACATTAAGTACAGCCACACACACGCCACAGCTAGCAGCATCCCTGCCACTGGGTCTCTGCCGCGTCCCTGGGAGGTGGAATGTGCGGTTACGACCACAGGGTCGTATCAGCAAGGTCATCGCTGTGTTGCAGGGAACATCGCTGGTTTTCCAGCGATGTTGGGATATTTCCCTGCTATCACTGGAATTTTCATCGCCAATGCGCTAAGCGTTGTAAATACAGCGCTAGCTTGGCGATGAATTCCAGCGATAGCCGGCGATAGGGAAACTCGCGCTAGGCGCGGCCAGCAATAATTATCGCTGCCGCTTGTTAATATGCCCCTTAGTGTTTTCAGTATTTAGCAGTAGGCTCAGGGTACAACTTTCAGTGCAGGGTCACTAGTGTCCAGGGTATGGTTATTCTGGTAGGCAAATTCCATTACCTGGCAGCAGGTGCAGGATGGCCGACCTGGACAACGACAGGGTGCATAAAGCACTACGTGTCCTGGGGCAGGCAGTCCGGGCGGATCTCCTCCGTCCTGGTGTGCTGGAAGAGGCATGGGTTGGCATGGTCCGGCCCACGTGTATGGCATCGGCAGGTGTGGCAGTGGCGGTAGCGGCATGTGTAGAGGAGCCACTACCCGCCAGGAAATCCTCTGGGCCCAGAGTGCGGGGCCAGGGCAAGGCGGCCCAGACGAAGCTCGCAGGCAGGAGACAAAGCCTGCCCGCACAGCTGACTGACGGAGAGGAGGCAGGTGAGCAATGCGGTGGGGGCGGGGAGCCTCGTAACGTTCTGGTGCCGCTGAGCTCGGGCGCTGGAATGAAGTCCAGGGGGCAGGGGACCCTGGGGGAAGAGAGCGTCCGGTTGGACCTCTCTTGCAGACCCCCATTTGTGAATGCTGTGAGGGAGGAGATAGGCCTGCAAGGCCTGGCCGTTAAGAAGGCCAAGAAAACGGAGCCCCAAGCATATGGACAGCAGGCAGGCATGAATGCAGGAGGGCAGGGAGCTTCAGCTGGGATTTCTGGGGGGGCCAGGCCAGGGGATACTTTCCCCCCAGCTTTACCTCACTGGGAGGGGATGTCTTTAGAGAAGAAGATCAGGGAGCAGATGCAATTAATTCAGGACACAGAAGCCAGGTGGGCAGCAATGTGTGAGGCCAGGGAGAGGGCTCGCCTGGGAGACACAGTGTGGGGGGGAGAGACACGGGGTGAGATGGGGGATTGGGACAGTGTTCAGGAACAGGAGCAGTAGACGGCAGGGGGTAGGTGGGTGTGGGTTTCTGTTGAGCGGCAGCCAGGCAAGGGGGCAGGGACCGCCAGCACGGCAGGGAGGGCGGGAGGGGGATACCGGCGGGGCGCACAACAGCTCTGGGACGCTGGTCAGAAGCAGCAGGGGGGTCCGCGACTGCCGACCTGCCACAGAGGGAGCGCGCAAAGCCGGCGGCTGGGAGAAAGTGTGCCGGAAAGAGTGGGGGTGTTGTGAGAGAGCAAAAGAGAGTGGTGCAGGAGAAAGTGAGAGAACTAGTGGTGACTGAGGCTGAGTTGGTGTTAGATTATCAGGAGGAGAGTGACGAGTGGGAAGAAGGTGAAGTGCCGAAGAGTTTACGGCCTGAGTCAGTCTCAACCCAGATAAGCCCTGGGGGGAGGTGGATAAGGAGTTATGGATGCAGTGGATGTCTTCCACACAATCATTGGCATCCACCCATACAGCTAGCGGTCTGCCGGTGGCCTATTGGTCCTTTCAGGTGCGTCCTGCCCAAAAAGGGGCGGGTGGAGGTAGTATGGGGGCAAGTTTTACCAGTGGCCTGCCCAAGGCAACAGGAGCCACAACAGGGGCCTGCTGGAATTTCAACAAAGGTTTCTGTTCAAGGCACCCATGTAAGTTCAAGCACGAGTGCTCCAAATGCGGGGGCAGACAACCACTCACCCAGTGCTTTACCTTGGCCACACCAAGTGAACAGTGGAGGTCAACGAAGAGGAGGGGACAAGCTGGACCAAAGGGCCCCAACACCAGTTAAGATCGAGGCCATGGACCCATGGCTTCGGTCTACCCCGACAGGGAGACAGCTCTGCATTTACAGTGGGGGTTCAGAGAAGGTTTTCGGGTGGGTTATCAAGGGCCTAGGGCAAGGCAGTGGGCAGACAATTTGAAATGAGCCAAGGAATTACCAGAGGTGGTAGCAGCAAAACTGGGGAAAAAAGTGGAGGAAGGGAGGATGGCAGGCCCATTCACGGACTGGCCATTTGAGGACCTGATTGCGTCACCCTTGGAGGTGGTCCCTAAAAAAGACCTGGGGAGTTCAAAATGATTCATCACCTATCATGGCCAGAAGGGGAATCAGTCAATGATTTCATTTTGGAGGACGACTCAAGGGTGCTGTATGCCTCAGTGGATGATGCGGTCCGGTTGTTGAGGGCGTGTGGGAGGTGAGCAGAAATGGCGAAGTGTGATGTCAAGTCTGCTTTCCGCCTATTGCCTATCCATCCAGTGGATTTTCCGCTGCTGGGAATGCAGTTTGATGGGGCCATTTACGTGGACAAGGTCTTGCTCATGGGGTGTGCACTATCCTGTGCGCTTTTTGAGATGCTAAGTACATTCTTGCAGTGGGTGTTCATCAAGAAGAGTGGTCACCGGGAGGTGTCGCAATACCTGGATGATTTCTTATTCGTGGGAAAAGGGGGTTCTGGTGACTGTGAAAGAGCCTTACAGCAGTTTGAGGAGTTGACACAAGCCTTTGGGGTGCCTTTGGCGCCCGAAAAGACAGCTGGGCACAGCTGTAGGCTGACATTTCTTGGCATCGAACTGGACTCTGTGCAATGGATGGCACGTTTGCCCCAAGATAAAGCGGATGACATTCAAGCATTCTTGTTACAGGTGATGGGAGAAAAGAAGATTGAGTTGAGGGCTGTACAGAAGTTGCTGGGCTTCCTGAATTTTGCTTGCAGGGTGGTGAGAGCAGGGAGGACATTCTGCAGGCGGCTTGGCATGGCCATGTCAGGCGCGTTACTGCCACACCACACGGTCAGGATTTCAATGGGGGTCAGAGCAGATCTGGGAGTGTGGCAGTTGTTTTTGGATGATTTCAATGGTGTCTCATTGGACTTTGTGGAAGAAAACACAGTCTGGCAGGTGCAGATATTTTCAAATGCCGCTGGTGCTTCAGGTTTTGGTTCGTTCTGGGATGGGCGTTGGTGTGCGGAGAAGTTGCCGGCACATTGGTTGAGTCAAGGGCTGAGCATTGCTTTCCTGGAGTTTTTTCCATTACTAGTGGCATTGGTGGTGTGTGGGAGTGAACTGCAGAATCGGACGGTACTTTTCCACGTGGACAACACCACGGTGGTGGAACTGGTGAACAGACAGAAGGCAAGGGATCTGAGGGTGTTGAGACTGTTGCGCAGGTTCATGTTGAGTTGTTTACGGTTTGGAGAGTTTTGGGGCCTGGAATGGCGTCAAAGAATATCACTCGCCAAGAGGCAGAGCAGGTAGTTTTTAGTTTTGTGTTACGTTGTATTGATGAAGGGCTATAACAGATGACCATAGCTGGGAAACTGGCAGGGATCGCTTTCTACAGTAAATTGTATCTGGGTTTTGATCCTGCAAAGGACGAAATGCTGACCAGAATGTTGAAAGGTTGGGGGAGGGAGCAGGCGACTGGGGGGGGGGTGTTGAGGGGAGCTATTACCTTTGAACTGTTGAGGGAACTGCTGGGGGTTTTACCTGTTTGTTGTTATGACACAGTTGAGGTGGCCATATTCAGGTTATGCATGATCTGGATAATTTTCAGAGCTTTCCGATGTCAGAACTGTTAGGATCACCACAGCGGGCTGGGCTGTCGCATGGTGAGGTGAGATTAGATCACGGTAACCTGGGAATTTGGTTGAGGCAGTCAAAAACAGATCAATCTGGGAGGGGAAGATGGGTTTGGTTGGGGGAGAGTGGGTGCAGCAAAGCGTGCTCGGTGAGTGAATGGCAGGGGTATGAATTAAGTGGGAAGCGTTATGGAGCAGAGATTTTTTGCCATGCTTCTGCGGTAAGAGTGACGTCATTTCAGTTACTGGCAGTGCTACGAAGGACAGTTCGAAAGGTGGGTAGGGAGCCAGCGGACTATGGGACTTTTTCCTTCAGAATGGGCGCAGCTACATCAGTGGCGCACCTGGGGTGGTCATGGGGTCAGATTCGTCAAATAGGACGATGGCGTTCCCGTTGTTGTGAGAGATATGTGAGGAAGTAATAAGGGAAGTGAGGGTAGTCCACAGGGGAAGCGAGGGGGTGGTTGATGATGAGGTTTCTTTCCAGAGGCTAATTCTTATCTCTTTATACTGCAGGCTGTGTGAGAGGACCAGGGACCAAGATGGTCACCTGGATTGTGGGACACTCGATCGTCCACTGGGCAGCCAAGTATTCGGACCAGCAGCTCTATGGACGGACTCTGGGTTTGAGGAGTAGCCACCACGAAGTTTGCTGGTGGGGTAAATGGGGAATGAGATGGAGTGCGCTGCTGCCTTGGTTAACTAAGATGGTAACCCAGAGGGGCTGCCACGATATGCTAGTTCTGCACCTGGGGGAAAACGACTTGGTGAGAATGTCAGGCCTGGCATTACTACAGGACATGCAAAGGGACTTGGAGGTTCTGAAGAGGAATTTGGCACGAACATGTATAGTATGGACCAAGCTGGTGCCTAGAAGAGTTTGGGGGGGGTGTCAGTTATGCGGCTATTGATAAGGCACGACGGAAAGTGAATAGAGCGATGAGAGTTTTTTGCCAGGCAAAGGATATAAAATTGATTGCTCATGGGGGTTTGAGGCTGGAGGAGCCTGTTTTATTCAGAGCTGATGGGGTACACCTTTCGAGAATGGGCAATGCTTATTATATGATGGAGGTACGGGATACGATCAAAAGGCTCTGGAATGAGACTATATGGTGCTTCAGGGGCGAGTGAGTTTCGAAAGGTGCACAAAGCAGTATTGGGGCAGGTAACCGCCCTACGGGGGTTCCCTGGGTGGCAGAACTTTGGAGGGGTGGTGAGTCACGGACGGGCAGAGCCACCCCTCGGGGGGTAGAAAAGGTACACAGGTGAATGAGGGCAGAGCGCAGGATGCAAGGTGCAGCAGGAGAAAGTCAAGAGAGGATGTTTAAAAGGGCTGTGAAGGTGAGAAGGGATGTATGGAGAAGTTTACAGCAAGAATGGGGAGGAGTGAAACAGGTGAGATGGTTGGAGAATGGATGAGTTATTATTTTTGAATAAAGTTATATAGTTGCATGTGATGTTTAATAAACGTTGGAGTTATGATAACCTTGTCCTAATAAAATGGCCTTTTACGCTTCAAGTCAGCGTGGTGTATAGTTATTGTGCGAACGACAACAAAAGTAATTGCCAAAGTTAAACGCCTTCATTATGGAGATATCTTCCCAGATACAGTGATATATGAAGTATAAACAGGAATATTTATCAGGGTAGAGTTCATGTAAAGTATTGTGGTCAAGTCAAAGAGGTTTAAATGTAATCCTTTGATTGTCGGCAATGGAATGAACATTACATTCAGAGACTGAGTTAAGCAGTTACATTTTTATATAAATCTTAATGAAAGGTAACCCGGAGACAGAAATGAGGGGTGTAGAACCAGAATAATGACTGTTTCCTTGGGCTCGCGCGTTCGTGCTTACTTTTGTATCTTAATGTATTGTTACAATATGAAATGGACAAAAGCGTTGCAGGATTATGTGGCGCATGTGCATATTTCATATGTGGGATTTCCGCTTTGTAACGAGCCTCGGCTCGTGCAAGGGATTGTGTGTATTCAAGTAGGGGGTGGCAGTGGCGTAACGGAACTTGAGGGGCCCCCCTGCAAAGTACATGGAGGGGGGCCCTGCCGACCACATTCAGGAGCTCTCAGGCCAAGTTACTCTGCTGAGGAGGCCCCCTGGATCTCAGGCCCACCCCGCATCGTAGGGCTGCTGGGGCCTTTGTTACGCCCCTGGGGGGGGGAGGGGTATATACCTGTGTCTTGGCATTTGTGGCTTTTGGTTGTTGAGCCTCTGTTGCAAGACGTGCTGTTTCCTTGCAATTAAAATTAGGTTGCCTTTTTGAATATCCCCATGTCAGAAACCTTCATTTCATATATATACTGCACATATATATCTTACAACTTTGAGGCCAAGAAGTAACCTCAAAACCTCGACTTGTGAGTCAGCAATATGTATCCATTTAGAGATAGCCAGTGACAGACTAAATATTTCCAGATATTATTGATTCCTTATATCGCTCTGGGGGCATCAGGTTTCATGCGGTAGTCAATGCTGTGGCTTATCAAGGCTTTGTGAGGTGTGACAATGTATAACTACTGAAGACAGATGGTGAAATGTACTTTAACGGTGTTTCACTACATCTCTGTAGTCTGAATCACAAATGATTGTCACTGAGGTTATTTCAACCACAAATATTGGGAGTTTTTACGTTACCAAGTATTGCAATTGTCATAGCAGTATTCCGCTGCCAAAAGCTCATTCTATAAACTGCCAAACAACTGGCAGTCAGCTGTCTATTTGTGAAAAAGGACTGTACGATGGCATGTTTACATTTTAGGGAGAGAACTTCAGAGAGATGTAAGTCGTTGTCATTCAGTTCAATTACATCTATATCAAAAGCCAAAATAATTAAATGCATGAAATATATTTGTATATAAGATCAATTTTTTAATCCTTAATAATTTGAAACATATTTATATCGCGTTAAACGCATACAAAAACCTTAACATTTCAATTTTGTGCTTCATCAACACTATTGGCCCGATTTACCAGATTGTCACGCAGTGCAGTGCAGCAGGTGCAAATGCTGCGCTGCATGAGAAGGAGAGAGCAGGAGAGCGCCATATTTACAGACATATGGCATTCTCCTCCACTGTCCCTAGCGACGGTGCAGAAATGTGCGGCAATGCGCCACGGACACACCTTTGCACCATAGTGCAAGGTGTCTCCGTGAGTCTAGCATAGGTTTTCTACTGGAAGGATACCCTTCTAGTACAAAATACTATGCTGAGACTCACTTTAAACCTTTCCGCCCCTTGTATGTGTGCTGTACAGAGCGGAAAAGAAAGGAGAAATTAAAGCATTTATCCGTGATAGCGCCTGGTTGACGTGGGCCCTACCGTATCTACTTTTTTAGGTAAATAGGCCTTAACATCAGAACCCTTGGGAACGCCCATGCACCATCAATGGTACGCCCCGTGGTGCTAAGTAATTCAAAGCAGCACTATGCGCTGCTTTGCGCTACTTTCGAGTAAATTTCCAGTGCTAAACATTTTTAGTGATGAAAAGTAAATTAGTTCAAAAAGATTTAGGGGGATATTCTCAAGAACATGCGATAATCATCGCCAAAATAGGTTACCGCAATTTTTCATATCGCGGGAAAATAACGCTGTGTCAACGTCTTATTCTCAACACGGCGGTAACATGCGATAGTTTCCCGATAACGCGTCAAATGTCCGCGATAAAATTACCGGGACAGCGATAAAAATCTAAAGCCGAACGTGAAAAAAGTGGCGATGGGCCCAACCGTGATAAAAAAATCAGCGATAAGCTGTGCCAGGCCTGCAATTCACACACGTCAGGCTGGAAAAATCACTATAAAAGCAGAAAAAAACCCACAAACAAAACCAAAACAACAGCGAAGCACAATGGAGGTAGCCGGAGCAAGTACAGAGGACAACCAGAACCCCACAAGCCCCACGGAGGACCAGCCTGGGACCTCGGGGTCAAGGAGAAGAAGAAGAAGAGGAAGACGCGGTTCAGTCCGCAGGAAAACAGGATCCTGATAACGGAGGTGATAGAACACCATCAACAACTGTTCGTCACCTCCACTGTGTCATTGGCAGCAAAAAATGGAATATGGCTGTCCATCGTGGACAAGGTGAATGCAGTCGGAGTGCTGAGGAGGACAATGGAAGAGCTCAAGAGGCGCTGGAATAATGTGAAGCGTAAAACCAAGCAGAAACTCAGCAACAACCAGAAGGCAGCAATGCAGACTGGAGGTGGGAGTCCAGCGCCACAGGAGGAGCTGGATGAGATGGAGGAAATGGTGTCCACAGTCATCAGTGGGGAGATGGTGGCAGGAGTTGGGGGACCGGACACTGCTCAACATGACCTGACACAACAGCAACAGGGTGAGTAACGACCAGGGACCGGGGGGAAGGGTGGAGATGGGCACAATGGCACACATGCACAATTAAGTATAGCACAGTGCACACCCACAATGACTCTGGATCATGTCCCTGATCCCCTTGGCACACTGCAGCACACCTAGAAACAGCAAGTAGGCCCCGTCGACTATGTGCCCAGAGGGGGCCCTTCCCACACATCACCAATCTCACAACCAACCCATGCACATGTGCCAAACCCAGCAAAGCGGCACGTCTGTGAGCCACACTGACAATGCAAGTGACACTGCATGACGAATAGCATGGCTGCAGTCAATATATCATGACATGTTGCATGCCATGACACTGAGGTGGCTGAGTGTGGACCACATCCATAAAGGAGCAGGTCACACTCGGACACATCCACGTGCACAAACAACCCCTGACGTCAACAACACATCTGCGGACAAACCATGCCCCAGAGTCCCAACTCCCACCAAGAGCCCAATTTACCCAAGTATGCAACATCTCAGCACTGTATAAGCACAGAAGTCAAAGGCACACCGCCTGAAAGGGGTAAGGGGCAGCAAAATCAGAGCAGCAGGGGCGACTCTTCCAAAATGCAGCACACACACATACCATTCAGAGCACATCAACTTTGACAACAATGTGGTACAAACTGCAACACGTTCACAACAGAACAGAGGACACAACTGGTGCCGCTTGTGTGTAGAAACTGGCCAATCACATTTGGCATAGCAGGGAAATGTGAGATGATAATGTACAAGTACAAACACACATCCGTGATGTTGTCGAAATGTCCACTGTCCCGCATCAAATAGGCAGCTCCTCCCAAACAGTCACAATGTACATTGTCATGCAGTCTGTATGTAAACTTGTACAATGCGTCAACATACATGTGTACACAATGTTAAACTGCATCTCCCCTTCACATTGCAGAGGGAGAATTAACACCTCCTGCAGAGCAGACTGAACATCTCTTCACTGATGACGAAGAGGACCTCCACACCTTCGACACCGACATCCTCCAAGAGCTCATGGACAGCTTCAGCACCTCACCTCCAGGAGCAGGGCAGCCCAGCTGCATCGAGGAGACCTCACCCCCTGCACAGACCACACAGCAGGAAGCACCCACCACCACAGCTGTCTCCCAGGACCCCCACGAACAACACATGGCCTTCCAACACCGTGTGTTAGGGTGCCAGGAGAAGATGGCTGATCATATGCGGGTGGGGTTTGACCTCATGGCAGCCAAACTAGATGCCATACGTGGGTGTCTAAGTCCCATCAGGGACCACTTACAGTCCCTAACAGACACCCACAGTCCGCTCCATGCTCTCCAACGATCTATGGCTGACATCGCTGGAGTCCTGACTCTGAGACAAGGACAACTGTCTAGTCAGAGTGGCTCCAGCGATGTCAGCCGGGAGTTGGGACACATGCAGAGGATCATGGAGAACAGGGAGCGGATGCAGGCGGAAAGAATGGCTGCCACAGCTGCACACCAGCGAGATGTAGCTGGGATCTTCCATGCCCTGCAGACCCTCATCATGGCATTGCTGCCACGAGGCCTGGCGCCGATGAATGCTGCTGCTACTACTCCATCCACATCTCCACCCCCTGATGTGTCAGTGACACACAGTGCTGCAGACAATCCACCTCCGGCCACTGATGTGTCACTGCCACACAGTGATGCAGACAAAACAACACCACCCACATGTGAGGCACATGAAACATCAGCGGACGAAGATGCGGATGAGTCTGCCTTAGTGGTAAGAAGGAAGCGGTAGCATTCATCTCCGCCATATGGCCTGTTTCTGCTTGGTTCTGCCCTCTGCTTCATCACCTTCCACTGCCCCAATACACTCTGCGACACTCACCTTGGACCTCGACATGGACTGCCATATTCTGTTTGGTTACCAATGACACAGCAATCAGACTGCGGACTGAACTCTTCCTCTTCCGATGAACTTGTCATTCCCTAAAGGACTCTGGCTGGCCCTCCACGGGGCAAGAATGTAAAGTGAGGTTTGCATGGCCCTGTACTGCTCAAGCTTCAACACTCCACTGAATGTGAATAAAACATTCAAATTCACACAGATGTGTCATGTCTATGATCATTCAAGTACGAAAGTATGGATGAATGTAGGGTCAGTGATTCCCCCTTACGTCCATGTTGCTCATGTTGTGGGACTTGAGTCGCAGGGTGCAACATTGCCGATTAAGGTCCGGGTGGCGCCGACACTACAACAGAGACACACGCATTAGTTACTTTCTTGTCCAGCCCAGAACTGAACCACGCCCAGACCCCCGGGCTCATTGTTCACACCCCTACGCTGGACTGGCATACGCCAGCCCAGCCCACTCTGCTTATGCTTACAGGGGGGGGGGGACAAAGCTACATGTCCCAGGTCTTCCCTGTAGTGATCTGCTGATCACTGGTCTAGTTGTCAGCATGCCACAGCCACTCCCTGAGGGCTGGTTTACACCCACACCACACCCATCAGCACAGGTGTCACAGGCCATGTGACCCTGCCAATAAAAGGGGCCTACCACATCACATTCCCCATTGCGGGAGGTGACATGATGGTGTCAGACTCAATCATAAAGGGTCCATGACTTGTGGCGCACTGGGTTAGTGGCACCCGATGCACTGCGGCCGGCACGGGCCTACCGCCATGGGACAATGACTTGCGGTGCACAGAGTTGGTGGCACCCGATGCACTGCGGCCGGCACGGGCCTACCGCCACGGGACGGTGACTTGCGGTGCACTGAGGTAGGGGCACCTGAAGAGCTGAGCGGGTGTGCAGCCTGCAATGATGCGTAGACCTCGATACACTGTCCTGCCAATCAACATTCGATTTGAATTGAGAGCCCTGCTTGACCGCAGTGTACGCCGAAGGCAGCAGTCAGCACACACATGACTCCACGGTGGGGTGCTGCAGGGTGCGCTGGGGGCCTGTGGCGTGGAATCCAGCGATCGGCTGAGCAGGTTGCACCGGCACGTGGTGGGCCCTCTTGGAGACACGCCGGTGGCGGCAGGTGAGCATTGAGGCTTGGGTGCGCAGGGGCGGCCAGTCATCACTGGGTGGGGGACCGGTCTGGGGACCAGGGCTGGGGTGCAGCAGGCATACAGGATCGCGCAGGCACCACCGGTCACGGTGGCTGCCTCGTGGCTGGGTGGGGGGCGCTGCCCTGGCAGACATGACCCTGCATGGGATGACGAGATGTGCGTGGGTTGGCTTGGGACGTAGCCACCTCGTCTCCAGTGTAAATCTGGCCGTTGAAGGTGGTCGGCCACGTGTGTGTAGGCCTATGGACAGGATATGGTGGACACAGAGACACACGCAGTAGTTACTTTGGTGGCCATCCCGGAACTGAACCACGCCCAGAGCCCCGGGCTATTCATTCACGACATACGCCGGCCAAGGCCACTCTGCTCACGCTTACAGGGGGGACGACAAAGCTATATGTCCAAGGTCTTCCACACTGCCTGGGAAGTTTGCGACGACATTCGTGAACAGGCCCTGGTGGTCCACTTTTGCCTGCACATTGATGGAATGCGTGTGGTTTCTGTTGCAGTTATTGTGTGCAGTGTCGGCAGGAGGCACAATTAGTACATGTGTGCAGTCAATTGCCCCCAACACGTGCGGGAAGCCAGCTATGGCGTAGTTCCCTTGCTTGGTCTCCAGCTTTTCCTGCGCAGTATGGGGGAAGTGAAGGGGCAGGGGTATCAAGCTGATACAAACCGTGATGCTTACAGGTATGATAAATCCTGCATAATAAGACCGTAACAGAAGTTTGTGTGGTCGTAATCTTCCTTTTCTTTCCTACGAAGGTTACGACCACACGAACTTCTGTTACGGTCTTTTTATGCAGGATTTATCATACCTGTTAGCATTCAGGTTTGTCCAGGTGCAATACACTGTGCCAGATTACGTTTGTGACTATACGGACGCTTGACCATTGTCACCATTTATCCAACAGGTTTCTGAATACTGACTTTCGGAATATGGAACTGTATTGGGGAGTTCCCGCAGCATATGCAGTTAATTGAATCCACACGTTGCCCTGATGAAGTTCTCCGTTGGGAATGGAACGCGTTGGCTGAGCTTTTCGTATTGTTTATTTATGTATTTGTAATGAAGAACTGTTTTTACACTACTGTTGACTGCTGGACTTCATGACCTGGCGCACACCCATTTCAGTGACTACAATCTTGGATCTGGAGCACAGAGGCGTCAAGCAATGGCTGGCGTTGGGGTTGGTTGCGCAGGAACACTACGAATTGGAACTAGCGTGTGGTGCGGATACAGGGGCCCGCCGTTGCTTTTGTGGACATGCATCCTAGACAGGTGTGAGGAACTTTGATAGGGCTGGCTGTGAGACTCCCCGACTCTGGCAGTTGTTGGTTGGAAGGTACCAGAGGCCAACAGGTGCAGCACAGCCAGCAGCTTTGTCTGACAGCTTTGTAAGACCTCTGACCCTCGGTCTAGGTCCACCCTCTCCCCACTGCTCCGCTGTGCCGTCTCTTGCCTCCAGACCCCGACTTCCTCCTTGGGAGGTTTGAGGCTGCAGCCCGCTCCTGCGCCTGCTGCCCGCTCCAACTGGGACCAGACTGCCTCCAACCACCGTAACCTTTCTCAGCCTTTTTTTGCTTAATTATTTCCCTGTTGTGCCACTGTTATTGTGCCCACCTGTGTCTTGCTCTAATTCCACCACTGTTTTTATTTTCTCGTGCCTGCCTGTTCCTTTTGCCTTTCACCGCTGCTGCCCCTGCGGCCTCTCGCCCCCGAATTCCCCCAGAATTTCCCCCGAATTCCCCCGAATTCCCCGAATTCCCCCAGAATTCCCCTGCTCCCGCCTCCCAGCCTCTCCTCCCTCCCACCTCCCCTACTTAATGGTGGCCGCTGTGGGGGAGCGCGAGTAAGACCTCCGACCCTCGGTCTAAGTCCACTCTCTCCCCACTGCTCCGCTGTGCCGTCTCTTGCCTCCAGACCCCGACCTCCTCCTTGGGAGGTTCGAGGCTGCTGCCCGCTCCTGCGCCTGCTGCCCGCTCCAACTGGGACCAGACTGCCTCCAACCACCGTAACCTTTCTCAGCCGTTTTTTTTCTTAATTTTTTCCCTGTTGTGCCACTGTTATTGTGCCCATCTGTGTCTTGCTCTAATTCCACCACTGTTTTTATTTTCTCGTGCCTGCCTGTTCCTTTTGCCCTTCGCCGCTGCTGCCCATGCGGCCCCTCCCCCCCCCGGAATTCCCCCCCAGAATGTTCCCCCGGAATTTCCCCCGGAATTCCCCCACAGAATTCCCCTGCTCCCGCCTCCCATCCTCTCCTCCCTCCCACCTCCCCTACTTAATGGCGGCCGCTGCACGGTCGCGCCGCCGGCGTGCCTAAGGCAAGCCCGTCTTTTCCCGTCCGCGACCCAACGGCGGCCAGCGCCAGGAACCCTGGACCTCCCACTTCCCATCGCTACGACACCACCAACCTCCTCGCACTCAACCCTGGAAGACTTAGAGAATGCCAACAGGCCTCGCTGAACACGACCCACGGCCAGTTCTCCTGCCTCCACTGCCGCCAGACCCTCACCGCCACCCCGGCCTCCAACACCGCCGACGCCAGCACCGGCGACACCCTAAAATGCATCCTCCTCAACGTACGCTCCGTACACAAACACGCCATGGAAATCTGGAACCTACTCGACTCTCTTTCGCCCAACATCGCCTTCTTCACAGAGACCTGGACCAACGCATCCTCCGCCCCCGACATCAGCACCGCCATCCCAGACGGATACAAGATCCAGAGGAAAGACTGCCCCAACCACCCAGGAAGGGGCCTCGCCATCGCCCACAAGATCACCCTCCGCCTCACCACCTCCAGCAAAACGTTCCCCTCCGCCGAACACCTGCACTTCAAGATCCAGACCACCCCCAAAGCCACACTCCGAGGAACCCTCGTCTACAGACCCCCGGCCCCCGAACACCCTTCGCCACCACCATCACCGACTTCATCGCACCCCACGCGATCGCCTCAACAAACTACATACTCATTGGAGACCTGAACTTCCACCTCGACAACCCCAGTGACCCCAACTCCACTATCCTTCGTGACAACCTCGCCAGCATCGGACTTAAACAACTCATCAACACACGGACCCACAGAGCAGGACACACCCTCGACCCCATCTTCGAGGCAGGAAACAGCGTCCATTTCAGCCACACAACGCAGCCGCAATGGACCGACCACCACTGCGTACACTTCGCCATCAACAAACCCAAGGCACCCAAACCAGCCCCACGCCCACCAAGAAGGAACTGGAGCAAGGTTACTGACGAGCAACTTAACTCCACCCTCACCCGAGACAGCCACACCTGGGCACCCGACACAAACAGCGCAAACGACGCAGCCAGAGAACTCCACACCTGGATCTCCAACTGCGCAGATGATCTCGCCCGCTATGCAACCCCGACAGACAACGCCCCAGAAAAGCCGCCTGGTTCACAACCCTCTCCAAGAAGCCAGTCGCACCTGCAGACGCCTGGAGAAGAACTGGAGAAACACCAAGACAACCGAAAACCACACCACCTACAAGGACACTATGACGGACTACCACAACCAGATCAGAGCCACCAAAAGGAACTTCATCCACAACAAAATCCTGGCCAACTCCACCAACTCCAAGGAACTTTTCAGTGTCATTCAAGAATTCACCAACCCACGCAGCGAAGCCACAGACATCACCCCATCCCAAGACCTCTGCGACAAGCTTGGAACCTATTTCCACCTCAAGATCAAAAACCTCTACGACAACTTCATCGACCATCCACCAGGCGCCACAGGCGGCCCCCCGCCCCCCAGAAATACCAGCCAGCCCACCATCTCCAACTGGACACCGATCACGGCCGAAAACGCCGCCTCGACCATGAAAAGCATCCACTCGGGGGTCCCCACTGACCCCTGCCCCCCTCCCATCTACCACAGAGCCGTGGCCACCATCGCATCCAAACTACAACACACCATCAACACCACCTTCAAAATAGGCACCTTCCCAGATGAACGGAAGCGCTCAGAAGTCAGACCCCTGCTCAAGAAGCCCACAGCTGACCCCACCGACCTCAAGAACTATCGGCCCATCTCGCTCCTCCCCTTCGCAGCCAAAGTTGCAGAGAAAACAGTCAACAGGAAACTGACACGATTCATTGAAGAGAACCCCGTCCTCGACCCGTCCCAATCCGGATTCCGAAGCAACCACAGCACAGAGACCGCCCTACTCGCCACCACAGACGACATCCGCACCCTCCTGAACCAAGGCCACTCCGCAGCCCTCATCCCTACTCGACCTATCAGCTGCCTTCGACACCGTCTCCCATCGCACACTAGTCGTCAGACTACACGACGCATGAGCATACAAGGAACAGCCCTGGACTGGATCCGATCATTCCTCACAGGAAGAAGCCAAAGGATCAGACTCCCACCCTTCCTCTCCGACCCCACGAAAATCACCTGCGGAGTCCCACAGGGTTCATCACTGAGCCCCACCCTCTTCAACATTTACATGGCCTCCCTCACAGCCATCGTCCGACAACACGGCCTCAACATCGGATCCTACGCCGACGACACCCAGCTCATCCTCTCCCTCACCAAACACCCCACCACTGCCAAACTCAACTTCCAGAAAGGAATGCAAGACGTCGCAGTCTGGATGACCAACAGCTGCCTGAAGCTCAACGCTGAGAAGACAGAAGTCATCGTCCTCGGTACCACCCCTTCTGTATGGGACAGCACCTGGTGGCCGACTGCCCTCGGAAGCCCACCTACCCCCCCAGACCATGCCAAGAACCTCGGCATCGTACTCGACTCATCACTCTCCTTGAACCGACAGGTCAACACCGTTACCTCCAGCTGCTTCAACACCCTCCGCATCCTCCGCAAGACCTTCAAGTGGATCCCCCCTGAGTCAAGGAAGACAGTCACCCATGCACTCATCACCAGCAGACTGGACTATGGAAACGCACTCTACGCTAGCATCAACAAGTCCCTACTCCGCAAACTCCAGACAGTACAAAACACTGCCGCCAGACTCGTCCTCGGCATCCCCCGACACGAACACATCAGCCAACACCTACGAAGTCTCCACTGGCTCCCTGAGGAGAAAAGAGTCACTTTCAAAATACTCACTCACGCCTACAAATGCCTACACAACAACGGACCCAAATACCTCAACGACAGAATCAACTTCCACGTACCCAAAAGAAACCTCCGATCTTCCAACCTCGCACTGGCCAAAACCCCGCGCATCCACAGAGCCAGAGCAGGCGGAAGATCCTTCTCTCACATTGCAGCCAAGACCTGGAATGAGCTCCCGGCATACATCAGATGCGCCCCCTCCCTGAACACCTTCAGTAAGACCCTCAAGACCTGGCTTTTCAGCTAAACAGATCTGCGGAACCCCCCCTCAGCGCCTTGAGACCCTCACGGGTGAGTAGCGCGCTTACAATTCCCTGATTGATTGATTGATTGCGGAGAGATGTTGGTTCTCCACTGTGTTGGTACCATCAGCCTGTGGGCAATGTGGGTCAGGATGCGGAGGATGGTTATCCTTTTGAGCCTGTAGTGGGCAAAGGCATCCTCTGGCGTTGAGTGTCTGAGGCTGGTGCGTTTTAGGAATGTCTGCTGTCTTCTTCTGTGCATCCTAGGTGGTAGTCAGGGGGGTGATCCGGGGGGTCTTGGGGGTGGTGGGTGTTGTGGCCCTCTTGGGTCTCCAAGCTGCATGATCATTGGCTCCATGGCATCTGTTGGTCTTCAGATGTGGCTCTGGGCTGGGCTCCCTTTCTACTGCAGGTTGTCATCCTGCTTAGCACCAGTAATAGGCAGGTGTTAAATCCCTGCTGCTAACGCGCCTTATCGCCTGTTTTAGATCGCTTCGCCGATCTGGCTGGTCCTTGAGAATATCGCGAAGTGGTGTTTTCGTGTGTTTTTGCACGGGAACGCCTACTTTGCATATCATTAGCGTTAGTTGTCGCTCTCATCCGTGGTGATGTTTTTTGCGCTAGCTATCGCTGGAAAACTGGCGATATCGGCAGTTTGCACCAGCTTGAGAATAGGGCGAAAAATCTATCGCCACTTTTGCGACGCTAAAGTGCCAATAAATCGGCGATAAGTCCTTGAGAAAATGCCCCTTAGTGTTGTTTTGCATCACTTTTGTGATGCAAATACAGCGTTAAATCTTAGTAAATAGACCAATAAGTATGTTCTTTTGACATCAATGACCTCACTAGTTTCCCACCAAAAACACCTTTAAAAGAAGAAGCCAAGCAAGAGGACTTACTTTCACATTATCCATGAGCACAGGAAGTGCCATCACTGGACTTACTTTTTCACAAATTAAGCAGTGGAGGAGGCACTGAGAGACTTACAGGGTATTAGGCGGAGGCCAACACCAGGGTCCAGTTAGGGTGCAGGTGCTTCTGGTCAGCTGGGTACTTCCAGGAAAAGGCCTCTTGCAGCTTGTTTTTTCCCTGTAGTTATGCAGGAAGTCAGCCAACTGAGTTTTGGTGTCCACATGTTTGTCCTCTGTATAAGAGGAAGCAAGTGCAGTGTTTCAGTGCTCCTTCCAGGTCTCAGACAGAAGGTTCAATTCTCTTCTCATCACATCTTCTGCAGGTCCAGAAAGTGTTGTAACGTAGGCTCCTGGAGGTACCACGTGTATGCCTGGCACTAGGTAGTCGGTGTGGGTGATTTGTGGGTACACTCTAAACAATGGGGTAAACGCTTGAGGGGCCAATCCTTCCTACTTGTTTAGTAGTTCCTATTTGCCTTAATGCAAACAGGCCCAAAATGCTGGCTCAGAGAATTTTCAAGACACTAAAAGTCTATGGCCACACTAAACGTGGTCTCTAAAGGCTTTTAGTCTGTTTCGGGTGTGTACTACGGACATCCTAGTATCCTTCCACACCTAACACTAACACTAAAATCCAGTTGGAGACAGGCAGTATACTGGACAGCAAATCCAGAGGCAGAAGTCTTGTAAGACAAAAGCAGGATCCTGCAGAAACCACACAAGGTATCCACAAGAATTGTCTTAGCATTCTGTTCTCACCCTTTCAAGTGTGCCATAAGGGTTACATGTGGCTTAGCAGACCTGTCAAGCAGGATGTGATACTGTAGTCTCAAAAAGGATGCCCATAGCCCCCACCCTGCATATTCTTTGGAGTTCAGAGGAATCATCTCTGCCCTGTCAGATCAGCATATTGTTTGTTCATGGCAAGCATTTCAGATCTGCTTTGCACCCATTCAAGGCTGAGCATAGAATGAGAGCTGTCAAAGGCTTATGCTAATTACCCATTCACAAAGGGAAAGGATAACTTTCTAAAAGTTACTTTCCCTTAACTTATTAAAATTACTTCTTCACCATTGAATAGGATTTTTAGTAACTATTAAAAAATAAGTGACTTAATTATTCTTCCAGCTGGTCCCTTTTCCGGGTTAGCAGTATTAGTATTTTTTCTATACTCTGGTTTTCTACATAGGACATCTAGCCCTGCTACAGTGAAAATAGCTTTTTGGGTCTTACCAATATATGGACATTTTAACATTGTAATATCAATTTTGTACATGTCCCACTTTTAAATACCTGTCAAAAAGGGTTATTTAAACAAGTCTCACCCGCAGAATTACACTGCAGCAGTCAGGGTACACAGGATAGGCCTGGCAACATATTTTCATTGACACTATAATGGATGGTAAAGTAGGTGCTGCATTCAACAAGTGACATTTAAGTTCCGGCCCTGGGTGCACATTTTACATCATATACCAAGGACTTACAATTAAGTTAAAAGTGCCACTCAGGAAAAAGCCAATTTAACCATTGTTAAATAGGGGAGAAGAGGCAGTTTACTACTGTTTAGCAGGGCTAAAGTGTACAGAAGTTTAAAGCCAGCAACAATACAATGTCCAGCAAAAGGTGAACAATACAGGGTGACCACACATTCCCTACATATTCTGACTGAGGAATTATCAGAGGTAAAATGGTCCACAGCAAATTTCTTTCCAGATAAATGGTTTTCAATTAGTGTTTTTTTCTAACTTTAAACTGACCAATGGCAAACTGCCTGTGAAACTCAAACTGATGCCGGCCAAGGGTCCAAGGCCGGGAGGGGGTGGGCGGCACATATTGGGTATCAGGAACTCACTTCAGCAGAGGCCATAAGGCCTTAGGTGGGTCCAGTTGAAGGTCCAAGCAGGTCTAGTGCAGCAGGTCAGCAGGGCAGTTCCAGGGAGGCCTCTGGAGCTTGTTATGTCCCTGTAGCTCATACAAGAGGTCAACCAACTGACCCTTGGAGTCACTTGTTAGCCTGGGATGAAGGTAAATAGCTCCAGTCTTCCTTCTCAGACAGCAAGGCCGTCCTCAGTAGCAGATCAGGCCTTCTTACAGGCCCAGGCGTGTGCTGAAGAGTTGGTCTGAGGGTAAAACATTTATACTTGGTGTCAGTCTTTGTGTGTGGGGCGGGACCTTGCCATACCCCCCACATCTGGCTCTAGACATTTTTCTCTTCCTTTGTTAAGGTCCCAAGTAGTCTGGGGTGAAAAAGACTGGGGTAAGATTCCTTTGTGTGTGCTGGAGGCATGCCATTCAAAGTGCAAATGGGACAGGGGATTGCACCTCCCCCAGCCATCTGGGCAGGATGGGCCATTCTGCCCACACCTTTTCCCCTTGGTGTCAACATCCGGGAGGAATACACAAACCCCAACAGCAGTGTCATTCACAGTCATGTGACCCAAAACACTGGCAGAATATACAAAAGCTTAGGACAAATAAATGCTAACTTTCTAAAAGTGGTATTTTCAGAACTGTGACTTAAAAGTCCACCTTCCCATTAAAAATGGTTTTAAACTACAATTCATTGAGTCTAAACAATATATTTCAACCTGCTCCCAATCCAAAGTAAGCACTTATTAAATGTAATACGGTAATTCAGTATTAGCCAATGGGAAAGATAGGCCTTACAGTAGCAAAAAAATAACTTTAGTAGTTTTTCACTAGCGGGGCATGTACAACTTGCACCCATATGTCCTACAATTTAAACACAATGTACCCTGACCTATGGGCATTTAGGCCCTACCTTACGGGTAACATATATGCAATAAACAGGAAGCTTTAAGCCTGGCAAAAAAAAATTTTTTGCCAGGTCGAAATGGCAGTTAAGAACTGCACTACAGGCTGCAAGACAAGTTTTAAAGTGCTTCTTTAGTGAGTGGCACAAAGAATGCTGCTGGCCCACTAGTAGCATTTAATTTACAGGCCCTGGATGCACGTTGTACCAACACTAGGGACTTTCAAGTAAATTGAATACCTATTTTACCATGTTTTAAGTAAGGGGCACAAGCACTTTAGCACTGATTAGCAGTGGTAAAGTACACAGAGTCCTAATGTCAGGAATCAGACGCCTACTTGTGAATCTTCAGTCACAGACTGATAGAGAACTCCAGGTATTGGCTGTTCTGGTCTGCCAGAGATAGGGGTGGCCCCTTCAAGTAGCCACATCGCTGCCAACAAAGAAAATGTCCAAGAAGGAAAGTGCCCTCCAGAAGGACTCTCAACAGAGGAAAAAGCCAGAAGGCAAAAAACCTCCAGAGCGCAGTTGGATTTCAAGAGGAAAGAACAAAGGAAGATTAAATGGAAGGGTTCACACAGAAGGAGAATCAGTAAGAAGTAGAACTGAAAAGCTGGGATGGAATAGCTCAATCGAAAAAGGAGCGATGAAATACTAGGGCAGAATGCACGAAGCATTGCGACGCTAGGAAGTGGCTGGACCGTGGATTGGGAAATGATGATAGTGGAGTAGACTGAGGCAGCCATCTTGACTTGGGCTTTATTAGAGCCCAGGATCCCACCTGGGAATAATGGGAAGAAGAAAAATTGATGGAATGGAGGCGCCAATGGCATCCTCTGACAGTGGTTTCTCCCATAGCGGAGGCAGGGGCACAACAACACCGATGGATCAGCTGCTGCAAGATAAGAAACAGCAAGCAGCGCAAAAACCGAAGTCCAACAGCAAAGATTCATTACCAGTATTGCACATTAGCAGCAGCAATGGAAGCTTTCCTCCTGCTCACAAAACATGTTGAAGGCAAGCTGTAAACACTGAAGTACAGGATTCAGCCTGGGTCCATATTTTGGAGTAAGCTTGAGGCATTGCAAGAGTTGGGTTGGTACATTTTAACAATCTACACATTGGAAATGCCAAGCCAAGTGCTCCTTGGACCTGAAACAAGCATCCTGGGACCAGTATCGGGGGGTCACCCCTAATCAGCCAGGTTAGCCTGAATCCAGTGGCACAGTCAGCAAAGGACCCACATCTGGGCATGCTCATCCCACTTAGGATGAAAAATGCTGTGCAAACAAATGATGGACGGAATTCTGAACAAATTAAACATTCACCCCCGTCAAGAGGTCTGGGTTAAATCCATAATTCGTTTTCTCACCATGCCACTCAGCGATATGCAAATAAGTTTTGACCCTACTCCTCATGGGAACAGTTCAGCCCGAACTGCCAAGCCAGGTCCTACCTGAACTGGAAATAAGCATCTTGGGACCGGTTTCGGGGTATCAACCATCAACAGCCAGGATAGCTAGAATCCAGTGTCAAAGCAAGCAAGGGACACATGTCCGGGCTTACCCATCCCACTTAGGGTGAAAAATGCTGTCCTAACAAATGATGGACAGAATGTTGAACAAATCAAATGTTCACTCCAGTCAAGAGTTCTGGGTTGAATTCATCATTCTTTTGCTCACCATGCCACCCCAGTTTGGACCCAGCCATATGCAAATCAGTCTTGACGCCGCTCCTCATGGGAACAGTCCAGCCCAAACCGCCAAGCCAGGTCCTCCTTGGACCGCAAACAAGCAGTCTGGGACTGGTTTAAGGGGATCACCCCTAATCAGCCAGGCTAGCTGGAATCCAGTGGCACAGCGAGCAAGTAACTCACATCTGGGCATACCTGTTCCAACGAGGGCAAAAAATGTTGCGCAAACAAATGATGGATAGAAGGCTGAATGAAGTAAACATTCACCCCCAGTCAAGAGATCTGGGTTAAATCAATCGTTCTTTTGTTCAACATGCCACCCCAGTTGGGACTCAGCCATATGCAAATCAGTCTTGACGCTGCTCCTCATGGGAACAGTCCAGCCCGAACTGCCAAGCCAGGTCTTCCTTGGACCTGAAACAAGCATCCTGGGACCAGTTTCAGGGATCACCCCTGATCAGCCAGGCTAGTTTGAATACAGTGGCACAGTAAGCAAAGGACCCATGTCTGAGCATACCCATCCCACTTAGGATGAAAAATGCTGCGCAAACTATTGATAGACGGAATGCTGAACAAATTAAGCACTGACCCCAGTCAAGAGATCTGGGTTAAATCCATCATTTATTTGCTCACCATGCCACCCCAGTTTGGACCCAGCCATATGCAAATAAGTCTTGACCATGCTCCTCATTCATTTATTTAGTGTTTTATAGAATGCGAACATTACCCGTTAGTGTATCATAGCGCTTTACAGAGATAACAAGCTATTTACAATATTAGGGCCAGGCGATCAAGAGAACACTTTGCAGAGATAACACACTATTTACATGGAGTAGGAACCGGAAATCATGAGTACACTTGAGGGAGATAATACAAACGTTAGCACGGGCAGAGGAAGACTGCACAACACCAGTCTCTGCCCATTAAAGTGACAGTGAAGTATAAATAATGCAAAATGGTAAGAATCGTCCATGATACAAGAATCGCATAGATTACATCTATGAAATAAAGATTGGCGTAAACGGGTAGTGTTCAAGTAAAGAGCAATAGAATATCACTAGGCTGCTGACCTGTAAATGCACTGAGAGAGTTTATGGGAGGAATTTGCCCATTAGGAAAGTCTTAGCTTCCTTTTTGAAAACTTGACAAAGATGTTATTCTTCTGATGTTTGGCGGCTACGAGTTCCAGATTCCAGGTGCAGCCCCAGAGAAAGCTCTGTTGTATGTTTTCTTCTTCCGGAAGAGGGGTGGTTTCAACACAAAATCCCTGGCACATCCAGAGTGCCTGCCTCCTCCAGGAACCACAATTTTATGAGCACGATACGAAGGTGAGTTAGAGTGTAACACTTTGTGTGTGATGCAGGCAAATTTGAGTTGGATTCTTGCTTCGTAAGGAAGCCAGTTCAGCGCCTTCAGGTGCGGTGAGATGTGGTTGAATTTTTTTTGAGGCTGTTAAGAGTCTTGCGGCTGCATTGAGACAAGCTTTTAGGGGAGCCGTTGAGATCTTGGGTAGGCTGGAGAGGGTTGAGCATCCGTATTTGATCCTAGAGATAACTAAAGCCTGTACTGCCATTTGAAGGTCCGACGTATCAAGGAATGGGTTTAGTTTTCTCAGGTAGCTCAGGTGAAACCTGGCATTTTCGGCCAGTGTGTTCATGTGGGCTCGCATGTTCAGGTTCTTTTCCAGTGTGATTCCTAGTGATTTGGCCGAGTCCACTATGCTCAGGTGCAGTTCAGCGCGGTGATCAATTTGGTCCATTCAAGTATGTCAGTGGAACTTTTAGGAGGGGAGAATAGTAAGAATTCAGTTTTTGGCTCATTGAGTTTGAGCTGGTTGCTAGCAAGCCATTGTACAGTCAGCTTTAGAGCCTCGCTCATTGTTTTGATCTCCTCTAGGGATGAAATTTTGATGTAGATCTGTGTGTCATCTGCATAAATGTGGAAGAAGATATTAGCGGTACGCAGTATTTCAGTTAACAGTCCCAGATAGAGGTTAAAAAGACTTGGAGAGAGAGTTGCACCTTGAGGGACTCCGATCGTAATCGGAGAAGGGAGAGTGGGGACAGTCCAGCAGGAAATGCCAAGCCAAGTGCTCCTTGGACCCGAAACAAGCATCCTGGGACCAGTTTCGGGGGATCACCCCTCATCGGGCAGGCTAGCTTGAATCCAGTGGCACAGCCAGCAAGGGACCCACGTCTGGGCAAACCCATCCCACTTAGGATGAAAAATGCTGTGCAAACAAATGATGGATGGAATGCTGAACAAATTAAACATTCACCCCCAGTCAAGAGATCTGGGTTAAATTCATAATTAATTTGCTCACCATGCCACCCCAGTTTGCACCCAGCCATATGCAAATAAGTCATGACCCTGCTCCTCATGGGAACAGTCCAGCTCGAACTGCCAAGCCAGGTCATACCTGAACTGGCAACAAGCATTTTCGGACCAGTTTTAGGGTATCACCCATCATCAACCAGGATAGCTTGAATCCAGTGGCACAGCAAGCAAGGGACTCATGTCCCGGCTTACCCATCCCACTGAGGGTGAGAAATACTGTGCCAACAAATGATGGACACAATGCTGAACAAATTAAATGTTCACACCCAGTCAAGAGTTCTGGGTTAAATCCATCGTTCCTTTGCTCACCATGCCACCCTAGTTTAGACCCAAACATATGCAAGTCAGTCTTGACGCTGCTCCTTATGAGAACTGTCCAACCCGAACTGCCAAGCCAGGTCATCGCTGGACCGAAAACAAGCATCCTGGGAGCAGTTTTGGGATATCACCCCTCTTCAGCCAAGCTAGCCGAAATCCAGTGGCACAGCGAGCAAGGGACCCACATCTGGGCACACCCATCCCACTTAGGGCATAAAATGCTGTGCCAAAAAATGATGGACAGAATTCTGAAAACAAATCAAACATTTCCCCCCATTCAAGAGATCTGGTTTAAATCCATCATTCGTTTGCTCACCATGCCACCTCAGTTTGGACCCAGCCCTCATGGGGAGAGTCCAGCCTGAACTGCAAAGCCAGGTGCTTTTTGGACCCGAAACAAGCATCCTGGAACCAGTTTCGGGAGATCACCCCTCATCAGCCAGGCTAGCTTGAATCCAGTGGCATAGCCAGCAAGGGACCCACTTCTGGGCATACCCTTCCCACTTAGCGCAAAAATGTTTGCGCAAACAAATGATGGAAGGAATGCTGAACAAATCAAACATTCTCCCCTGTCACGACATCTTGGTTAAATCCATTGTTCTTTTGCTCACCATACCACCCTAGTTTGGACCCAGCCATATGGAAGTCAGTCTTGATCCTGCTCCTCATGGAAACAATCCAGCCCGAGCTGCGATGTTATTTTATGTATTTTTAATTCATGTTTTTTGTCGCAGCCTGGAAAATGGAATATTTTAAGTGTGTTATTTAAATTGTCTTTTTAATGCTCATGTGTTCTGCTTTTATGGTTCTTTTTATAGCTGAAATAAAGGTTTGATACGATACAACTGGCACACTAATTTTGAAAATTTCGTGAAGATTCGTCAAATGGCACCAAAGTTATTAGCAAAAGAAAAAATTATTTTCCTATGGAAACTAGGTCCTAATATATAACTACCTACTGGCAACTGCCAGTATTTAATATATAAACACAAAGACATATATATGTTTTTTATATGTTACTATAAGTATATATTTACATATATTATTAAATATTAGTGGAATTTATTTAAATTTCATTATACTAAATTTAAATATTCAATTATTTAAAATGTACTATTTTAAACTTTATTTATATTAAAAAATCTATATTTTTATATCTTTTTTCGATATCTTGGTACTTACTATTATAGCAAGGAGCACGATATTCTGGTAAAGTATACTTTTGACACAATATTTTTGTCAACAATATTTTTTATCATAATATTGTTTCAGTGATCCTGGCAGGACTTGAGCTCTCTCCTCCAAAAACGAGAAATCCTGAAGTTTTGGGCTCTTCAAGAACGCGATCGGGCCTGTTGATGCCAATATTTTTTCCATGTGGAAGGCCCGCCAAGGAGAAGCTCCAGTGAACTCGACTCCTCACTCCACAGCGACCGCCAGTGAAGCCTGGCAAAATGAGATCTGCACTTTGAACTACAGCATTGACAGCTTGCAGAAACCATCAAAGCGAACCTCTAGCAATGACTGTCCTCGGCGCTCGACAGGATCTTCGTGCTACAGCAAAGACCGTACATGACGCCCAGCCTCCTCTTTGTGCTACATCAAAGACCATCGGCGATGCTCTCTCTGCTTCTCGTAGCCCCTTCCTCATGTACGAAAATGTTCATGCTGGACTTTGAATGTAACTCTCTCAGCAGTCCCTGTATCTAAACTGCTCTCCATTGCAATTGGTCTGGCCTTGTGACTTTCATCCGGTCTTGCACAACCAGATAACCACGAGTTGGATCTTAGTGCTTTTTTGTGCTAGACTTACTGAAATCTTTCATATTGCGTATCTCCAGTTCTACTGCTGGATTTTTGCCATTTTGGTGTCAAATAATTTATTACGTTTTACACATTGTTTCTAAATTGGTGTGGGATTTTTCTTGTGTTGAGTTTAGACTTTATTACTATTTAAAATGCTGCAAATAATTTACACATTTCCTCTAAGTTAAGCCTGACTACGTTTTTTGCCAAGCTACCAGAGGGTTAAGCACAGGTTAATTAGGGGTTTGCTTGTGACTTCACCATGACAGAAATTGTGGCTGCTACTTGAGTAGGGTTTTATCCCCTCAACCAGTTTCCCTATTTCCAACATTAACTTTTTCTCAAGCACATTTTATTGAACAGGGAGACCTTACTGCTTGAAAACTGTGAAAGGTTTAAAACTTGTTGGACACTCGCCATGTCTTGTAGTACCGCTGCTGTTGGGAAGCAGCAGGGTAGCACAACAGAGGAGAAGTGGATTGAAGTAGATTGGACCAAACAGAGCTGCATGGGAGTAGTCATAGTATGTCATCACAATAGTTGTTTGTGAAATGTATGAAATGAATGCTGGCAATTCTTGAATATTAAAAAGTTAATAGCTGTGATTACCAACAAGGCTTTCCAGTGTGTCCTTCGGCAGCCCATCTACATGACTTAGGTTTCATATCTAAGCCCTATCTTGGTTTCATAGCTGAGGCATTGGGCCTCCAGTGTGAAATGAAATTCATGCAGGTGGGCTGCCAAAGTACATATGAGAAGGCATTAACACTATTAACAGTTGCTAGCTGGGGTATACATTTTATTTTAATATCCATGGTGTAGAAAAATTCCTTTTTTGCCACGATTGTTTTGGACTGAGGCTGCTGTTTTTTAAACTCTGTGCACTAGGGCTATGATAACCAGGCCCCAGTGCATATGCTCTCACTCTTAAAACATGTTGAAATTGGCTGTACTCCTAATTGGCATATTTAGCTTACTTCTAAGTCCCTAGTATGTGGTACAAAGTGTACCCAGGGTCTGTACGTTAAATGTCACAAGTGGACTGCAGCACATATTGTGCCACCACTAAAATGACAATGTGAAATATGACTGCAGACCATCCACTAATAACTTGCCTAGTCAGGTTTAAACAGAAAATTTGAATTGTCAAAATAACACCTTTTGATAGGCCTAATCCTTCTAAATACTAATAACAGACCCCCAGGATATTGCGGCCTAGGTTTGCAAATTGTGCGGCACAAAAATTGAAATTTAGCGGCATTATTGCGGCACTTTATTTTACTCGTAATCATTCCTTTTCAGCCCTAAATCAATGGAACCTGTTTTAGCATAGTATTCCACTTTGAAATAGGCATGTTTAAAGTTTCTGTAGGTCTATGGAAGCACAGCTCCAATCTACTAACCTCGTGGGAGGGGGCCGTATTTCTCCCTGGGATGTTCTAGCGCCCATATATGCACTCCTGCCAGGGCACCACTTTCACCACTCCCGGGTTTCAGTCACACAGCTCCCTTCGCTCCCTGGGTGCAGTAACACAGCCCCCCTTCGCTCCCTGGGTGCAGTCACACAGCCCCCCTTCGCTCCCTGGGTGCAGTCACACAGCCTCCTCTTGTGTCGCGTGCACTGATTCCCTTTTATTGGCAGTGCTGAGAGGACAAACATCTCGCAATAATCATCCTTCAGAATCAGGTTCCCCAGTTCCAAGTTTGGCAGCTCTGACCATGGTGTCACATCCTCTCCCCCACTAAACACCATACTGCCCCACTGAGAGAAACACGCACTGCCGTCAACTACAACCCAATTATGCCCCGCTATATACACCTGGATGCAGCTCAATTTAAATTACGCACTAGACAAGAGCAATATGCTGCCTACAAAAAAAAGAAACAACATCCTGGAAAAAGCAAACACTCATAGGGAATGCAAAATTAAGTAAAGCATGTGAAATGTAAGGAGGAACAACATGGTTACTTTAACGCTCTTACACTCGATATTCAGAAATCAGTGAGTGCTTTTGCCTGAAAAGTTAAGGGCATGAATACAGGGCACGGAATGGACCCATTTCAATGTCCATTGCTTATATCCTTACAGAACATAAGCAGTATGGTAAAAAGACCACTTCCCTGAACACCGAGCCGCAGTACACATTTTGTTTTCCAATCCATGTGTTACAGTACCTCCAGGATTGGTGCACTAGTTCCCTGCCCGGGGGAAAACAACGCTATTCAAAGAAAGACAAGAAAACAAAAGTAGCGCTTCACTTGCAAACTCTATAGAGTGGCACAAATGTGTTTGGGTGTGAATAAAATCAATCTGGCCACTATGCTACCACTGTGTCTGGCTTTATTTAGTTATTTTTCATATTTTGAACCTTTTATTCCAGCAGCTGCACTTTGGAACAGTGCTTTAAATGGGCCGGTACTGTCCGATACGGAGTACCGGCACTTTTTTATTTTGAGAGAGAGTGTATCGGCACTTCTCAAGAGAAATGCAATACCTTTAATTGGAGTTCTGGCACTTCCCAGAAACAAGCAGGTACTCTGGTACTGAGTCACAACAAGGTCTGATCTCTATGAACAGTACATAAATACTTTAAGATCTCTTAGGGGATTCTATCTCTTTATTAATGCCCCCTGCCCAGATCTATTCCTAATCGTCAATAATCTGGATTGTCCTGACTGTTCTCATTTAAAAATCACTGTCAATAACCACCAGACAGTCGTGTTCACTTCATTACTCAAAGTAAACTGAAAAAAACAACAAATGAATCATACCCAACAACGTAAAAAATGTGAGTAGGGTAAGAAAGCACCTCACGTGCGCAAACCCAAAGGGCTCCTGGATGGTACTCGCCAGTAGGCCCACGTTATCATCATCGGTTGCTTCCTTATCCAGAAAAGATAAAGAAAGAAAGAAAGAAAAAGGTGTGTGTGAACAATCCACTGAGGTGGAAGGTCAAAAACAGCAAGTTTATGTGACCCCTATCACTGAGACTGTGAAATTCACTCAGTGTTTAATTTTACCCCAAGCGTGCACAAAGAATTGGAGTTCCCAACATACTAAAAACGAGATAGCACTCACATGCAACACTCTTTATTCACTGTTGTTAGTGTCCGCAATTTAAAAACAAGGCAAACATTTGGCCATTATTTTTTGTCACAAGCCAACATGTTTCGTTGCCAAACCCGTCAAGGCAACTTCATCAGGGCTGCTGGGGCATCAGTCCTCACCTCAGTCCTTTTCACATCCAATCTGTGGTTATTGACAGTGATAAAAAAGAGAAATGTACCAATCACAAACACTCCTTTCAACCATAGGACCTCAATCTAAAACCAACCACTATATATGTTTTATTTTCATATAATTACCAGGGAGTTGCTCGTGTCCAGCGTACCTACAACCACCTAATTCAGAACCATGCGCCACTGGGTCGCGTTCCATTCACAAGATCGCACTTGTCGATCTATTCCTGTAAATGTATATCATAGGTTATACTACCCGCAATCCCTCTGAGGCAAACACAAAGTTTAACATTTCATATATCGCCCACGGCAATTGCACCGTATCCACTCATTCCTCTGTTAATTATGCACTCACAGTGGCCCATGCTTTTGTCAACCCATGGGTGGTATCTCTGATAGTAATTAGAGACTCAATCGCGATTACATAAAACATTTCGTGAATGTGTGCTATTCTTACTCCAAACAATGCGCTGTATCTAGGTTTAAATGTGCTGGCCAGCACAACCCATTATGCTTAAGATGCCGCCTCTCAGATCTACGCCGCGGCACCCACCACTACATGCCTCTTTGATCTCCCGGGCCCCCCGCTGGAACCTCCTTACCGCCAGAGCTGGTATCTCTGATAGTAATTAGAGACTCAATGGCGTTTACATAAAACATTTCGTAGGTACGTGCTTATTCTTACTCCAAACAATGCACTGCATCTGAGTTTAAATGTACTGACCAGCGTAACCCATTGCGCTTAAGATGCCGCCTCTCAGACCTAAACCACGGCACCCACCGCTACATGCCTCTTTGATCTCCCGGGCCCCCCGTTTGAACCTCCTTACCGCCAGGATCTCCTGTCACTGCCTGCAATCGTCCATCCCGTTCTCCCCGCACTGACTCTGCCGGTATTTCTAAAGCATGCCGGTTACCACGTGGTGCATGTAGAACGCTCGAAAATGCGTGCACCAACGTGGCGGCCATCTTGACATGTCAATAATGCAGACCCTCGCTGTAAATTCAGGGGCATATTAGCAAGGGCACTATCGCCGCTTTAGCGGCACTTTTTGCCGCTAAAGCGGCGATATTTATATCGCCCTATCAGCAAACTGTCTCTAACAGCAGTTAGCGACAGTTTGCGGGCATTAGCGCCCGTTTTTTTACCGCTTTGCATGTCAGCGATATTTATTGCTAATGACATGCAAAGTGGGCGTTCCCGACGAACAAACCTGGGAAACACTCGCTAACAGGCCTATCGCCTATTAGCAAGGTGGCCATGGCCCCAGTTAGCGACGTGAAAAGTCGCGGTAACCGGGGTCATCGCCATTTATTTAACACCTGCAATTAGCAGGTGTTAGCCATACCTAACATGGGGGGTGGATTATGCTGATACGACCACAGGGTCGTATCAGCAAGGTGTTCTCCCTTCTCCATGCAACATCGCTGGTTTTTCAGCGATGTTGGCCCATTTCCCCGCTATCGCTGGAATATTCATCGCCATAGCGCTAATCGTTGCTAATACAGCGTTAGCGTGGCGATATATTCCAGCGATAGCCGGCGATAAAAAAAATCACGCTAAGCAGGGTTAGCGATGATTATCGCCTCTTCTTGCTAATATGCCCCAAAGTTCTAACAAACTGCTGCAATTCTTTCTAGCAGCAACAGATAATTTGGTGTAATTCAATCCGTTCTTTCATACAAGTGCAGCGCCCGAAAAAATATATGTGCACCAGCACGGCAGCCCACTTTAGCATATCCAGAAACGGACACTCATTCATTGAAAAGGCATAAAATGTTCTACTACAATTCTTTTAATATAACATCATGTAGACCCCATTAGTGTAGGAGGACTGACATTAAGGAAATGAATTCAAATATATGTAACACCATGATGTTATATTAAAAGAATTGTAGTAGAACATTTTATGCCTTTTCAATGAATGAGTGTCCGTTTCTGGATATGCTAAAGTGGGCTGCCGTGCTGGTGCACATATATTTTTTTTTTTTCGGGCGCTGCACTTGTATGAAAGAACGGATTGAATTACACCAAATTATCTGTTGCTGCTAGAAAGAATTGCAGCAGTTTGTTAGAACTTTATTTACAGCGAGGGTCTGCATTATTGACATGCCAAGATGGCCGCCACGTTGGTGCACGCATTTTCCAGCATTCTACATGCACCACGTGGTAACCGGCATGCTTTAGAAATACCGGCAGAGTCAGTGCGGGGAGAACGGGATGGATGATTGCAGGCAGTGACAGGAGATCCTGGCGGTAAGGAGGTTCCAGCGGGGGGCCCGGGAGATCAAAGAGGCATGTAGCGGTGGGTGCCGTGGTTTAGGTCTGAGAGACTGCATCTTAAGCGCAATGGGTTACGCTGGTCAGTACATTTAAACTCAGATGCAGTGCATTGTTTGGAGTAAGAATAAGCACGTACCTACGAAATGTTTTATGTAAACGCCATTGAGTCTCTAATTACTATCAGAGATACCAGCTCTGGCGGTAAGGAGGTTCCAGCGGGGGGCCCGGGAGATCAAAGAGGCATGTAGTGGTGGGTGCCGCGGCGTAGATCTGAGAGGCGGCATCTTAAGCATAATGGGTTGTGCTGGCCAGCACATTTAAACCTAGATACAGCGCATTGTTTGGAGTAAGAATAGCACACATTCACGAAATGTTTTATGTAATCGCGATTGAGTCTCTAATTACTATCAGAGATACCACCCATGGGTTGACAAAAGCATGGGCCACTGTGAGTGCATAATTAACAGAGGAATGAGTGGATACGGTACAATTGCCGTGGGCGATATATGAAATGTTAAACTTTGTGTTTGCCTCAGAGGGATTGCGGCTAGTATAACCTATGATATACATTTACAGGAATAGATCGACAAGTGCGATCTTGTGAATGGAACGCGACCCAGTGGCGCATGGTTCTGAATTAGAGGTGGTTGTAGGTACGCTGGACACGAGCAACCCCCTGTAATTATATGAAAATAAAACATATATAGTGGTTGGTTTTAGATTGAGGTCCTATGGTTGAAAGGAGTGTTTGTGATTGGTACATTTCTCTTTTTTATCACTGTCAATAACCACAGATTGGGTGTGAAAAGGACTGAGGTGAGGACTGATGCCCCAGCAGCCCTGATGAAGTTGCCTTGACGGGTTTGGCAACGAAACATGTTGGCTTGTGACAAAAAATAATGGCCAAATGTTTGCCTTGTTTTTAAATTGAGGACACTCACAGCAGTGAATAAAGAGTGCTGCATGTGAGTGCTATCTCGTTTTTAGTATGTTGGGAACTCCAATTCTTTGTGCACGCTTGGGGTAAAATTTAAACACTGAGTGAATTTCACAGTCTCAGTGATAGGGGTCACATAAACTTGCTGTTTTTGACCTTCCACCTCAGTGGGTTGTTCACACACACCTATTTCTTTCTTTCTTTATCTTTTCTGGATAAGGAAGAAACCGATGATGATAACGTGGGCCTACTGGCGAGTACCATCCAGGAGCCCTTTGGGTTTGCGCACGTGAGGTGCTTTCTTACCCTACTCACATTTTTTACGTTGTTGGGTATGATTCATTTGTTGTTTTTTTCGGTTTACTTTGAGTAATGAAGTGAACACGACTGTCTGGTGGTTATTGACGGTGATTTTTAAATGAGAACAGTCAGGACAATCCAGATTATTGACGATTAGGAATAGATCTGGGCAGGGGGCATTAATAAAGAGATAGAATCCCCTAAGAGATCTTAAAGTATTTATGTACTGTTCATAGAGATCAGACCTTGTTGTGATTGTAATTGCTTGAGTGGGGGGCGGTCTGATTCTCTTCTTTCCCCCTTATGCTCTGTTTGTTGGTATAACTCTGGTACTGAGTACCTGCATTTCTATTTTTCCATTTCAAGCACTGCTTAGGAATAGAAAAATGTCAGAAAAAGATGACATTTCCACTGTTCTTGTTTTTTGGATCCATTTCACAGGGGAACAAATCAACGAAAGAAGGAAAGAGAGGAGGGTGAGAACCGTTTCTGAAGTCAGGGTTTTTAGTAAGAGAGGAGGAGCTGCTAGACAGAGGGAATAAGAGGGAGGAAGAAAGAAAGGGGGAGGGCAGCTGAAGCGGCAGAGCAGACACTGTCATTGTATTCTCTGCCCAAGAAGAAAAAGACAAGTCCTGTCCCTTCTCTGCCCGCCCCGCCCGTCCCCGTGCTGGGATCCTAATTTTTGACATTCTTTCCTGCAATTATATGAACAGCAGTCGAGCCTGCAAGCTGGAGAGCAGAGAAGTGATACTTTCCTTTTATCGCTCCTCTTTAATGAATATTGTAATGGAGGAAGCAGGCAGCTAATACGGCTGTACAGCGCCGTTCATGTGGTGACGTATGCGCGTACAGCCAATAAAATGGCATAATTTTTTTATGCCTGCCGGGAGCCTTTTTTTGTGGCTGGTTTGGTAAATATTGCGGTCATCGCGCTTGCCAGCTGATTTCGTGATTTTTTCGTGAATCGCAAAATCGCGCAATGCTGACCCTTGACCTTGCCAGGTAGGTCGCTCCCCCGCCACACAGCTCCACCTGTGGTGTCCTGCCCGCTGCTGCTGCTGGTAAGCTCGCACCTCTGCTTGTGGCCTTGGTGCCCGTTTTCCTTCTGTTTCCCTCGCTGCCCCCATTGAACTGTTCCCGTTTTTCCTCTGTTTCCCTCGCTGCCCCCATTTCCCTTGTGTCCATTTTTCTTCTGTTTCCCTCGCTGCCCCCATTTCCCTTGTGTCCATTTTGCCTTCTGTTTCCTCGCTGCCCCCATTGAACTGTGCCCGTTTTTCCTCTGTTTCCCTCGCTGCCCCCATTTCCCTTGTGTCCATTTTTCCTTCTGTTTCCCTCGCTGCCCCCATTGAACTGTGCCCGTTTTTTCCTCTGTTTCCCTCGCTGCCCTCATTTCCCTTGTGTCCATTTTTTCTTCTGCTTCCCTCGCTGCCCCCATTTCCCTTGTGTCCATTTTTTCCTCTGTTTCCCTCGCTGCCCCCATTTCCCTTGTGTCCATTTTGCCTTCTGTACCCCTCGCTGCCTCTCTCCACTCCCGCCGCTGCGTCCCCTGCGTCCCCGCCCCCCTGACTGCCCATTCGCTGCCCCTGCCTCCCGCCTCCCAGCTGCTCCTCCCTCCCCATATATGGCGGCCGCTGTGCGGTGAGGAGAGCGACCCTTGACCTTGCCAGGTAGGTCGCTCCCCCGCCACACAGCTCCGCCTGTGGTGTCCTGCCCGCTGCTGCTGCTGGTAAGCTCGCCCCTCTGCTTGTGGCCTTGGTGCCCATTTTCCTTCTGTTTCCCTCGCTGCCCCCATTGAACTGTGCCCGTTTTTTCCTCTGTTTCCCTCGCTGCCCCCATTTCCCTTGTGTCCATTTTTTCTTCTGTTTCCCTCGCTGCCCCCATTTCCCTTGTGTCCATTTTGCCTTCTGTTTCCCTCGCTGCCCCCATTGAACTGTGCCCGTTTTTTCCTCTGTTTCCCTCGCTGCCCCCATTTCCCTTGTGTCCATTTTTCCTTCTGTTTCCTCGCTGCCCCCATTGAACTGTGCCCGTTTTTCCTCTGTTTCCCTCGCTGCCCTCATTTCCCTTGTGTTCATTTTTTCCTCTGTTTCCCTCGCTGCCCTCATTTCCCTTGTGTCCATTTTTTCTTCTGTTTCCCTCGCTGCCCCCATTTCCCTTGTATCCATTTTTTCCTCTGTTTCCCTCGCTGCCCCCATTTCCCTTGTGTCCATTTTGCCTTCTGTACCCCTCGCTGCCTCTCTCCACTTCCGCCGCTGCGTCCCCTGCGGCCCCGCCCCCCTGACTGCCCATTTGCTGCCCCTGCCTCCCGCCTCCCAGCTGCTCCTCCCTCCCACCTCCCCATATATGGCGGCCGCTGCGCGGTGAGGAGAGCGACCCTTGACCTTGCCAGGTAGGTCGCTCCCCCGCCACACAGCTCCACCTGTGGTGTCCTGCCCGCTGCTGGTAAGCTCGCCCCTCTGCTTGTGGCCTTGGTGCCCGTTTTCCTTCTGTTTCCCTCGCTGCCCCCATTGAACTGTGCCCGTTTTTTCCTCTGTTTCCCTCGCTGCCCCCATTTCACTTGTGTCCATTTTTTCTTCTGTTTCCCTCGCTGCCCCCATTTCCCTTGTGTCCATTTTGCCTTCTGTTTCCCTCGCTGCCCCCATTGAACTGTGCCCGTTTTTTCCTCTGTTTCCCTCGCTGCCCCCATTTCCCTTGTGTCCATTTTTCCTTCTGTTTCCCTCGCTGCCCCCATTGAACTGTGCCCGTTTTTTCCTCTGTTTCCCTCGCTGCCCCCATTGAACTGTGCCCGTTTTTTCCTCTGTTTCCCTCGCTGCCCTCATTTCCTTGTGTCCATTTTTTCTTCTGCTTCCCTCGCTGCCCCCATTTCCCTTGTGTCCATTTTTTCCTCTGTTTCCCTCGCTGCCCCATTTCCCTTGTGTCCATTTTGCCTTCTGTACCCCTCGCTGCCTCTCTCCACTCCCGCCGCTGCGTCCCCTGCGTCCCCGCCCCCCTGACTGCCCATTCGCTGCCCCTGCCTCCCGCCTCCCAGCTGCTCCTCCCTCCCACCTCCCCATATATGGTGCCCGCTGCGCGGTGAGGAGAGCGACCCTTGACCTTGCCAGGTAGGTCGCTCCCCCGCCACACAGCTCCGCCTGTGGTGTGCTGCCCGCTGCTGCTGCTGGTAAGCTCGCCCCTCTGCTTGTGGCCATGGTGCCCATTTTCCTTCTGTTTCCCTCGCTGCCCCCATTGAACTGTGCCCGTTTTTTCCTCTGTTTCCCTCGCTGCCCCCATTTCCCTTGTGTCCATTTTTTCTTCTGTTTCCCTCGCTGCCCCCATTTCCCTTGTGTCCATTTTGCCTTTTGTTTCCCTCGCTGCCCCCATTGAACTGTGCCCGTTTTTTCCTCTGTTTCCCTCGCTGCCCCCATTTCCCTTGTGTCCATTTTTCCTTCTGTTTCCTCGCTGCCCCCATTGAACTGTGCCCGTTTTTCCTCTGTTTCCCTCGCTGCCCTCATTTCCCTTGTGTTCATTTTTTCCTCTGTTTCCCTCGCTGCCCTCATTTCCCTTGTGTCCATCTTTTCTTCTGTTTCCCTCGCTGCCCCCATTTCCCTTGTATCCATTTTTTCCTCTGTTTCCCTCGCTGCCCCCATTTCCCTTGTGTCCATTTTGCCTTCTGTACCCCTCGCTGCCTCTCTCCACTTCCGCCGCTGCGTCCCTGCGGCCCCGCCCCCTGACTGCCCATTTGCTGCCCCTGCCTCCCGCCTCCCAGCTGCTCCTCCCTCCCACCTCCCCATATATGGCGGCCGCTGCGCGTGAGGAGAGCGACCCTTGACCTTGCCAGGTAGGTCGCTCCCCCGCCACACAGCTCCACCTGTGGTGTCCTGCCCGCTGCTGCTGCTGGTAAGCTCGCCCCTCTGCTTGTGGCCTTGGTGCCCGTTTTCCTTCTGTTTCCCTCGCTGCCCCCATTGAACTGTGCCCGTTTTTCCTCTGTTTCCCTCGCTGCCCCCATTTCCCTTGTGTCCATTTTTCTTCTGTTTCCTCGCTGCCCCCATTTCCCTTGTGTCCATTTTGCCTTCTGTTTCCCTCGCTGCCCCCATTGAACTGTGCCCGTTTTTTCCTCTGTTTCCCTCGCTGCCCCCATTTCCCTTGTGTCCATTTTTCCTTCTGTTTCCCTCGCTGCCCCCATTGAACTGTGCCCGTTTTTCCTCTGTTTCCCTCGCTGCCCCCATTTCCCTTGTGTCCATTTTTCCTTCTGTTTCCCTCGCTGCCCCCATTGAACTGTGCCCGTTTTTTCCTCTGTTTCCCTCGCTGCCCTCATTTCCTTGTGTCCATTTTTTCTTCTGCTTCCCTCGCTGCCCCCATTTCCCTTGTGTCCATTTTTTCCTCTGTTTCCCTCGCTGCCCCATTTCCCTTGTGTCCATTTTGCCTTCTGTACCCCTCGCTGCCTCTCTCCACTCCCGCCGCTGCGTCCCCTGCGTCCCCGCCCCCCTGACTGCCCATTCGCTGCCCCTGCCTCCCGCCTCCCAGCTGCTCCTCCCTCCCACCTCCCCATATATGGTGCCCGCTGCGCGGTGAGGAGAGCGACCCTTGACCTTGCCAGGTAGGTCGCTCCCCCGCCACACAGCTCCGCCTGTGGTGTGCTGCCCGCTGCTGCTGCTGGTAAGCTCGCCCCTCTGCTTGTGGCCTTGGTGCCCATTTTCCTTCTGTTTCCCTCGCTGCCCCCATTGAACTGTGCCCGTTTTTCCTCTGTTTCCTCGCTGCCCCCATTTCCCTTGTGTCCATTTTTTCTTCTGTTTCCCTCGCTGCCCCCATTTCCCTTGTGTCCATTTTGCCTTCTGTTTCCCTCGCTGCCCCCCTTGAACTGTGCCCGTTTTTTCCTCTGTTTCCCTCGCTGCCCCCATTTCCCTTGTGTCCATTTTTCCTTCTGTTTCCCTCGCTGCCCCCATTGAACTGTGCCCGTTTTTTCCTCTGTTTCCCTCGCTGCCCTCATTTCCCTTGTGTTCATTTTTTCCTCTGTTTCCCTCGCTGCCCTCATTTCCCTTGTGTCCATCTTTTCTTCTGTTTCCCTCGCTGCCCCCATTTCCCTTGTATCCATTTTTTCCTCTGTTTCCCTCGCTGCCCCCATTTCCCTTGTGTCCATTTTGCCTTCTGTACCCCTCGCTGCCTCTCTCCACTTCCGCCGCTGCGTCCCCTGCGGCCCCACCCCCCTGACTGCCCATTCGCTGCCCCTGCCTCCCGCCTCCCAGCTGCTCCTCCCTCCCACCTCCCCATATATGGCGGCCGCTGCGCGTGAGGAGAGCGACCCTTGACCTTGCCAGGTAGGTCGCTCCCCCGCCACACAGCTCCGCCTGTGGTGTCCTGCCCGCTGCTGCTGGTGGTAAGCTCGCCCCTCTGCTTGTGGCCTTGGTGCCCGTTTTCCTTCTGTTTCCCTCGCTGCCCCCATTGAACTGTGCCCGTTTTTTCCTCTGTTTCCCTCGCTGCCCCCATTTCCCTTGTGTCCATTTTTTCTTCTGTTTCCTCGCTGCCCCCATTTCCCTTGTGTCCATTTTGCCTTCTGTTTACCTCGCTGCCCCCATTGAACTGTGCCCGTTTTTCCTCTGTTTCCCTCGCTGCCCCCATTTCCCTTGTGTCCATTTTTCCTTCTGTTTCCCTCGCTGCCCCCATTGAACTGTGCCCGTTTTTTCCTCTGTTTCCCTCGCTGCCCCCATTTCCCTTGTGTCCATTTTTCCTTCTGTTTCCCTCGCTGCCCCCATTGAACTGTGCCCGTTTTTTCCTCTGTTTCCTTCGCTGCCCTCATTTCCTTTGTGTCCATTTTTTCCTCTGTTTCCCTCGCTGCCCCCATTTCCCTTGTGTCCATTTTTCCTTCTGTTTCCCTCGCTGCCCCCATTGAACTGTGCCCGTTTTTCCTCTGTTTCCCTCGCTGCTCCCATTTCCCTTGTGTCCATTTTTCCTTCTGTTTCCCTCGCTGCCCCCATTGAACTGTGCCCGTTTTTTCCTCTGTTTCCCTCGCTGCCCTCATTTCCCTTGTGTCCATTTTTTCCTCTGTTTCCCTTGCTGCCCTCATTTCCTTTGTGTCCATTTTTTCTTCTGTTTCCCTCGCTGCCCCCATTTCCCTTGTGTCCATTTTTTCCTCTGTTTCCCTCGCTGCCCCCATTTCCCTTGTGTCCATTTTGCCTTCTGTACCCCTCTCTGCCTCTCTCCACTCCCGCTGCTGCGTCCCCTGCGGCCCCGCCCCCCTGACTGCCCATTTGCTGCCCCTGCCTCCCGCCTCCCAGCTGCTCCTCCCTCCCACCTCCCCATATATGGCGGCCGCTGCGCAGTGAGGAGAGCGACCCTTGACCTTGCCAGGTAGGTCGCTCCCCCGCCACACAGCTCCGCCTGTGGTGTCCTGCCCGCTGCTGCTGCTGGTAAGCTCGCCCCTCTGCTTGTGGCCTTGGTGCCCGTTTTCCTTCTGTTTCCCTCGCTGCCCCCATTGAACTGTGCCCATTTTTTCCTCTGTTTCCCTCGCTGCCCCCATTTCCCTTGTGTCCATTTTTTCTTCTGTTTACCTCGCTGCCCCCATTTCCCTTGTGTCCATTTTGCCTTCTGTTTCCCTCGCTGCCCCCATTTCCCTTGTGTCCATTTTGCCTTCTGTTTCCCTCGCTGCCCCCATTGAACTGTGTCCGTTTTTTCCTCTGTTTCCCTCGCTGCCCCCATTTCCCTTGTGTCCATTTTTCCTTCTGTTTCCCTCGCTGCCCCCATTGAACTGTGCCCGTTTTTCCTCTGTTTCCCTCGCTGCCCCCATTTCCCTTGTGTCCATTTTTCCTTCTGTTTCCTCGCTGCCCCCATTGAACTGTGCCCGTTTTTTCCTCTGTTTCCCTCGCTGCCCTCATTTCCCTTGTGTCCATTTTTTCCTCTGTTTCCCTCGCTGCCCCCATTTCCCTTGTGTCCATTTTGCCTTCTGTACCCCTCGCTGCCTCTCTCCACTCCCGCCGCTGCGTCCCCTGCGGCCCCGCCCCCCTGACTGCCCATTCGCTGCCCCTGCCTCCCGCCTCCCAGCTGCTCCTCCCTCCCACCTCCCCATATCTGGCGGCCGCGCCGCTGGCGCGCCGAAGGCGCGCCTAAGGCAAGCCCGTCTGCGCCTGTCTGCGCCCGTCCGCGCCTGGACCGCGCCCAGCGCCAGAACCCCTGGGCCGGGCGCCCCCCGCTCCAGCCTCGAGGACCGACGCCGATACGATGCCACCACACTCCACGCTCTCAACCCCGGACGGACGCACAACTGCTTCAAGGCCGCCCCGAAACGCACCCATGGTCCCTTCACCTGCCGGAACTGCAGCTACACCAGCCTCAGAGCCACCGAGGCGCCCGCCAATAAGGACCTCAACCACCTCCGATGCATCCTACTGAACACCCGCTCCGCACGCAAACACGCCGTCGAGCTCTGGGTTCTGCTCGACACATCATCACCATACGTCGCCTTCTTGACAGAGACCTGGATGAACGACTCCTCCGCCCCCGACATCGCCATAGCCATCCCAGACGGCTATAAGATCACCCGCAGAGACCGCGTCAACGCAGTAGGAGGAGGAATCGCCATCGTCCACAAGAACACCATCAGGGTCTCGACCAGCACCGACGACACTCTCAGCACCGCCGAACACATGCACTTCCAGATCCACACGGACCCCAACACCACCCTTAGAGGCACCCTTGTCTACAGACCCCCTGGGCCCCGACCCCAGTTCAGCGACTCCATCGCCGACTTCATCAGCACGCACGCCCTGACCTCTACCGACTACATCCTCCTCGGAGACCTGAACTTTCACCTGGAGAACAACAACGACAGCAACTCCACCACCCTGATCGACAACCTCGCCAACCTCGGTCTGAGCCAGCTCGTCACAACACCGACCCACTCCGCCGGCCACACGCTTGACCCCATCTTCTCCTCAAGCTCCCACGTCTCCTTCAGCCACACCACGGAACTCCTCTGGACCGACCACCGCTGCATCCATTTCACCTTCCAGAAACCCACCACACACCACCGCACCCAACAGATCCCACGCCGCTGCTGGAGCAAAGTCACCGAAGACCAACCGGGCAACCCTCGCTCTCAGCCCTCCCTCCGACCCATCCAACACCGACGACGCTGCCTGCAACCTCAGACGATGGATGGACGACTGTGCCAACACCCTCGCCCCGCTGAAAAAACTCACCTACAGTGACACCACCAAAAGAGCCAGCTGGTTCACCCCGGAACTCCTAGCTTCCAAGCGTACCTGCCGGAAACTAGAGAAGAAATGGCACAGTGATAAGACACCGGACAGCCACGCAGCCCACAAAGACGCCATCCGTAACCACCACCACCTCATCAAGTCCGCCAAGAGAATCTCCTTCAAAGACCGCCTCGACAACAACGCACACAACAGCAAGGAGCTTTTCAACATCGTGAAGGAACTCTCCAACCCCAGCTCCAACACCAACGACATCCCGCCGTCGCAAACCCTGTGCGATTCCTCGCCACCTTCTTCCACCGCAAGATCGCCGACATCCACGACAGCTTCAACACCCAGACAGCCCCAACTAAGATCGATGCACCAGACCCACCGCACACCATCGACCACGACCCCTGCCAGTCTGGGCCAGCGTGAACATCGAGGACACCATCAAGACCATGAGCACAATACACTCCGGCTCCCCGTCAGACCCTTTCCCGCACCACATCTTCAACAAAGCCAGCAGCTCCATCGCACCCCACCTGTGCAACGTCATCAATCTCTCCTTCGAGACCGCGACCTTCCCAGAGAGCTGGAAACACGCAGAGATCAACGCCCTACTCAAAAAACCCAAGGCGGACCCGAGAGACCTCAAGAACTTCCGGCCCATCTCCCTGCTTCCGTTCCCAGCCAAGGTCATCGAGAAGATCGTCAACAAACAGCTAACCCGATACCTCGAAGAAAACAGCATCCTGGACCCATCCCAATCGGGGTTCCGCAGCAACCACAGCACTGAGACTGCCCTCATCGCCACCACCGACGACATCAGGATCCTGCTGGACAACGGTGAGACCGCAGCCCTCATCCTGCTGGACCTCTCCGCCGCCTTCGACACTGTCTGCCACCGCACTCTACGCGCACGCCTCCACGACGCAGGGATCCGAGACAAGGCCCTGGAATGGGCCACCTCCTTCCTCGCCGGCAGAACCCAGAGAGTCCGCCTCCCACCATTCCGATCCGAAGCCTCCGAGATCATCTGCGGCGTACCCCAGGGATCGTCCCTCAGCCCAACACTGTTCAACATCTACATGGCACCGCTCGCACGCATCGCCAGACAGCACGACCTCAACATAATCTCCTACGCCGACGACACTCAACTGATCCTCTCCCTCACCAAGGACCCCCTCGCCGCCAAATCCAACCTCCATGAAGGAATGAAGGCCGTCGCCGATTGGATGAAGATCAGCCGACTAAAACTGAACACGGAGAAGACAGAGGTCCTCATCCTCGGCTCCAACGCCTCAGCCTGGGACGACTCCTGGTGGCCAACGACGCTGGGAGCAGCCCCGACACCCACCGACCACGCACGCAACCTGGGAGTCATCCTCGACTCAACGCTCTCCATGGCCAAGCAAGTCAACGCAGTCTCATCCTCCTGTTTCAACACCCTCCGCATGCTTCGCAAGATCTACAGGTGGATCCCGACAGACACAAGAAGAACAGTCACCCAGGCCCTCGTCAGTAGCAGACTTGACTATGGGAACGCCCTCTACGCGGGAGCCCCGGCCAAGCTCATCAAGCGACTGCAACGCATACAAAACGCCTCCGCACGCCTGATCCTCGATGTACCACGCCACAGCCACATCACCCCCCACCTGAGAAACTTGCACTGGCTCCCCGTCGACAGGAGAATCTCCTTCAAACTCCTCATCCACGCACACAAGGCACTCCACAAGACTGGCCCAGCCTACCTCAACAGACGACTCCTCTTCTACGTCCCCAACCGCCAACTCCGCTCCGCCGACCTCTCCCTCGCCACCGTCCATCGCATTCGAAGAACTACCACCGGCGGCAGATCCTTCTCCCACCTCGCCGCCAAGACCTGGAACACCCTTCCACTAAGCCTACGACAGACCCAAGACCTGCTGACCTTCAGAAGGCTACTCAAGACCTCGTTGTTCGACCAGTAGCAGCACCCCCCCCCTTTTTTCCCTAGCGCCTTGAGACCCTCGCGGGTAAGTAGTGCGCTTTACAAATTCTGTGATTGATTGATTGATTAATAAGTCACCCGTACAGAGACCTTAAATATCAATAAAGCAAAAAAACACACAGATAATGGATGGAATGCAGAGCGAATCAAACATTCACCCCCAGTCAATAGATCTGGGTTAAATCCATCGTTCTTTTGCTCACCATGCCACCCCAGTTTAGACTCACCCATATGCATCAGTCTTGACCCTATGCCTTATGGAAATAGTCCAGCCTGAACTGCAAAGTCAGGTCCTCCCTGGACCGGAAACAAGCATCCAGGGACCGGTTTCGGGGCATCCCCCTCATCAGCCAGGCTAGCTTGAATCCAGTGACACAGTGGGCCCGGGACCCACGTCTGGCCATACCCGGCGCACTTAGGGTAAGAAAGCAAAAGACACACAGGACGGTATGCAGAGCAAATAAAACATGCACCCCCAGTCAATAGATCTGGGTTAAATTCATCGCCATACTGGCGGGCGCATCCTAATTGGGCTGGTGGGACCGCCGCACGTCTGGCGGGCGGTCCCATCACCGCTATGATGGCGGGCAGACTGATGTCCGCCCGCCATCATAATGAGCCCCTAGGTGCAGCCAGTACAGGCAAGAGTGGTGGGCGGTGGGACGGTGGGGCAGGGCGGGGAAGTTGACAGACGACCGGTTAGAGAAAATTAAATAAAAAGTAAATAAAACAACTTACCTTGCGCTTGCCGCACAGTCAACTTCGCGATGCGGAGAGCGCAAGGTAAGTGGTTTTATTTATTTATTATTTAATTTTAACTATCCCGTTGTCGGTCGGCATCGCCCCCCACCCCTCTCCACCGCTTTTACATGTGCCGGCCGCACCTGACTGTTAGGTATATATTCCCAATTACTTTCTTCTAGATTTTTATTAAAATGCTAGTCTGAATATGTATGATATTTTTCCGTGACCATTTTCTGTAAGTGTTAAATAATGATCCATTTTGAATCGTAACTAGGAGGGGGCGTGAAAAACCCCTCAGGAAATGCCTGATTCTAATGCACCTTGTAACTTGACCACATCCAATAAATGGCTCTCCAGAGAAATCTTGTTTCATGCCTATCTTGTGTGAATTTGCAGCTGCTATTTTCAGCTGGATGTTAAATTAAACACAGATTGTGGCAGTGTTTAATTTGCTACATCCTCCAACTGTAACAGGCTCCCTGACAAACTTCTGACAGGACGCACCAGTTGAAACAATAAACTCGCCCATCCTAGATGATAATGTCATTTCTTGTTTCCAATCAATACCAACTCATCTCTTACTTGCCCCCAGCACTAATGTTTGACAGTGGGCTAGTGGATAGTTAATAATATATACTTCTACATTTTTCACAGATTTGACATACTAGTGACAAGTACAGTAGATCTTCTCCCATTCACTGCAAGAATGACGTCCTTCTTTATAGCTCCAGGGCACCACATTCATCATTGCTCATCCTAGCTAGCCTCCTGCATGGATTTTTTCGTGTTCAGGCTTGCTCGTCCGGCTGATTGCAAGGGTTCATGCCTTTGGGGAATGGAGAGGGATTTCGAGACAGTCTTTCGTTTCTTTTTCGTGTGCAATTTGCTTAGGTTAACCTGAGTGCTTTAAAGTCAGAGTGTATAATAATTATGTGCGGCTTGTCTCTGTGGCCTGCTGACAGGCGGTCTCAGTCCCAAACCTCAGGAGACCCAGTTACAAGTGCCTGACATACATGTGGTCATTACCGTAGGCTGTGCACAGCTAGCGCGCATTCTCTCCACCCTTGGCATGTGTTAAATAACGAGTATGCAGCGTATGAGGGGGATGAACGTGAGATAAAAAGCTGAAGCATTTCTATCGATTTGGTTTCAAAATTTACTATGCCTTCTACCTACTGGTTGAGATTGAAAAACGCGTTGTTGTGACACAAGTTTAATAGGTAGGTCGCCAGAAATTAAACTTCTAGATTAAATTGGAGTTTCAGTTTATGGGATCAGTCCTACAAAAAGCCATATAGACTGAGAAACCAAACAGGAGAAAACCAACAGGTTTGACCCTTTATTGGTAGAACTAAAACACGTTAAAATGATATGAGCCTTAACAGACTATGATTAATCAGCATAGATAACAAAACTATGTTCTTACTGTCAATTAACAGAAAAATGCGGTGAAGATCCCGGCAGGATGAGGAGACTGTTTTCCTCAACAATGCTGATCAGCTGAACTTTTTCGACTGAAAATAATTGCCCCACTAGAAAAAAAGGTTAAAATGCAAATATGTCTGCCTGAGCATGATCAAAATGTGTATGGAGGTTCAGATTTTGAGCAGGTATTATGCTAGCAGACGAGTTTTGAGATTAATGTGTATGTTTCAATAACATTTTGGGAGATTGAGCAATGCTACCTATATTGACAGACTTTTTGTCTCAATTTGGTCCCTGGGCATTTGTTCCATGATTTTAAAGCTTACTTTTCTAGATATGCTGAATACAATGCATTTGCATGACTCAAACAGTCATGATCCTTTTAGCCATTTTGGGCCAGATGTGTCAAGCCTTATTCGGGTTGCAAACGGCCCGATACACAGAATTGGGCCGTTTGCGACCAGAAAAATGCATTTTGGTATCTCTCATTTTCAAATTGCAATTCGCTAACATGTTACCGAATTGCAATTTGGAATTGCAAATACATACTGATTCGGTATTAGGAAGGGGCGTGTTTAGGGCGTCCCTACCTAATACCAAATTGCGGTGCCATGTAAGAATATTTAGCAACTGAAATGTGGTCGCTAAACATTCACATTTTACCACTTTCTTCAAGTAGGTGGTAACCCATTCACAAACGGAAAGGGGCCACAAGGGACCCCTTCCCCTTTCAGAATGTGGGAGCCAACATATTTTAGGAGCAGGCAGTGGTCGCACGGACCACTGCCTACTCTTAAAAAAATGAAAAGAAATCTCCAGCCGGCCACCATCCCTGTGATTTTGGCGATTCCCAATGGGTCGCAAATTGCGACCTACTTCATTCATATTTCTGAGGTAGGCCGATTTGTGACGCACTAGGAATCACTAAATGAAACTCCTTGAGTTTCATACATTAGGAATAGTGATTACCTAATTGAAATTTGCAGATAATGATAATCACAATTAGGTGATCGCTATTCCCAATCTTATTATATGCCCCTTGAAGAAGAGAACAATGTGCACAAAGCATTTTTGTTGTTGCAAACCCTGCTATTCACAATATCACAGTGTAAGAAATTGGGTTGTAGGTTTACTGGGGTGTGAGCCCAGATGAAGCAACAACCACAATCCTTGTCAGGGTGAGCCACAATCCAACCCTAAATTAACCTGTGCCCAACCCTTTGGTAGTATGGCACAGAGCAGTCAGGCTTACCTTAGAGGCAATGTGTAAAGTATTTGTGCAACACTTCATACAGTAATAAAGTGAAAAAAGCACACAAAAAGGATCCTACACCAAGTTAGAAAATAGAACTTTCTTTAATAAATAAACAAGACCAAAACGACAAAATTCAATCAGTCGAACTGGAGATAAACAATTTTAAATATTCTGGTGAAAATAGCGCCAAAAAGCAAAAAAGTGCCAACTCTGTATATTTGGTTGCACTGGACTGGGACAAAGTTACAAGTTCAGGCCGACAGCGATGGAGCATGGGCTGGCCACAGGGGCCTAGTTAGGCCCGCTGAACAGAGTACCTTTAATCCTGGTTTGCAGAGCATTGCAAGGATCCGCATGGAAGATGCGTTGTGCAGCTGAGGTGATGCCTCGGTTCTGAGATGCGGCGAGGCTGCGATGGGGGGCCTGAGTCATTGTTGAGGATCCTGTTGACGGGGCTTGCGAAGTCTGGCGTCGAAGATGCGCCATGCAGACAGGGCAATGCATTGGTTCTGAGGAGCTGTGAGGCTGCAATGCGGAGTTCAGCGTCAATGAGAGATGTAAGGGCCTGCACTGGAGCTGCATCGTATAGTGGCGATTCCAATTGGCGATTCCAATGACGATGCGGAGAGAATGGGGGTCTTTGGACGGGTCCAATTCACCCAGCAGTGGCGATGCGTCAGCTCTGCTTGTGGTTACGCTGCACAGCAGAGGAGATGCTTTGGATCTGCAGGATCCACAGAGGCTGGCAGAGCACCTTAAGCCCACTTCCAAGGGTCCAGGACTGGAGTGGCACCACCAGGGGTGGGCAGAACTTACAGAGTTCTACTCTGTGAAATTCTGTGGAGTTAAATAAAAACTCTTCAATATTCCGTGGAGTTCCACCCACCCCACACACACTGTCTCCTCACATTCCTGGGTGCACAAGTCCACTCACAGCCTTGGATTCATGCATCCTCTTCACAGCAATTTTGTGCACACAGCCTCCTCAGAGATACCAGAGCACAAAGGCTCTCCTTGTAGACTTAGATTCGCTATCGCTTCAATGTCCCGAATGCCTTTTCTTGCAGCTCTTTGATGCACAATAATGGCAATATATTCCTCAGAGTTGTGGATCAGTCAAACGCACAGATCAGGAGGACGTACCTTCCCATGGCTTGCTTCGCTGTCAGAAAGAGTCATACTCCACATCGGGGCTCTGCATTCCACTGGCTCTTCTTCAGGTGCATTGAATGGATGACACGAGTCCTGGAGGCAGCAGCCGAGCAGAATGAGCTGAAGCCAGCGCCGCCACCCTCAGCACTGCCCAGTGCCCTCCTCAAAGTGCATCCTTGTGCTCCTGCCTTCACAAACAACCAACTGCCGCCTGCCTGCCTTTACAGACTGCTATTCCGCTGGCTCCTGCAAATTAGGCTTTAGGTTTCAATTTCATCAATCCAACTCTTTTGAGGGTGATAGCTCAGTAATAGGGCTTAGAGAGCTGCCAGCACGTCAGCTGACCAACGCTAATTAATTATGTGGCCATCTTGGAATAAATGCACATGTCTTTCAGAGTACACTACCAGTAACATTTGATAAACAACCAAGTACGTCAGGTTTTGTTAGTACTGTGAAATGTAAACACACAAAAAGGCCTGAGGAGATTTACCGACCAGCAGGGGGTGACTCCCCTCTAATGCAATGTAGCAGCACTAACCGAGCCACCCTGGGTCAAAGAAAAGAAGGAGCAGAGTGTGGGGCATTCCCTTTTATAGGACGAATTCCCTCACCCACCCGTGGGTGGCATGCTTCATCATCGGGCACCTCCTCGCACTGCGAACTTGGTCGCAGTGCGGGCTACAACCCCCTCACTCTGAGGGAGGAGCTCAGGGATGTTTTTAGTTGTGGTTAACAAGAGGTATACTAAAACCTTCAGATGAGCCGGGTGTGGAGAGAGTGTGTAGTAGTGGTGGATGTGAAGTTAAATCTAACTCCCTAGTATGTTAAAGAATAATTTGAATAGTACATCCGGGGGTCAGGACTAAAATAAGTGAGCGAGCCATGCCTGGAGAATTTAACCTAGCATGGTTCAGTGTGGTCATACTGTCAACATGCTTCAGCCTAAGTGCCCTCCGTGTAGGTGCCGTGGCTTTCTTCAGGACCAAATGAAAGAGAAAGTGTGTGAAACTCAACACCTGTACCAACTGCGGTTGGTGTGAAAAGGATACAGGCAACTGATGAATAGCTACATCAGTCGTAATGGGCTGATGTTCAGCGTCGTCCATATAAAAAAAATGAGTTAATGCCAAGCATAAACAACATATCAAAAACACTCCTTAAATGTTGTGCCAGTTGGTAAGGTTCATAGAAATGTAGTGACTACAGTGATAATGGAAAAGCTGTTCCAGAGCTTACCCGACATGTGGGGGAAGCTAGTGGCAACTCATCCTCGGTGCACTCAAGGTGGGTTCCAAAACCTGGTAGAAGTCAGAGGGGGGGGGGCAAGTGTGGCTGTGATTCACAGTCATAGGTACATCAAAAATATCTATACAGTTGATTCTAAGTATTATGTGTAGAAAAATGAAATGTGTAACATTTATACATCCTGGTACTACTAAGCAGCTGTAAAAAGGTAAGCAGTTTATGGTCCATAGTAAAAAAAACAGTGAACAATAAATGTACAAACACAGATAGGACATAAATGACAGTGCCTGCTGAGCGTCAAAGAAGCAGAGCAACAAGCACCCGATGCCGCTGGTATCTGGGGCAAGATAAAAAGAAGACACCTGGAAGGAGCCAAACCGGAAAGTGTTCACAATGATATGGGACATCAAGGTGAGACAGACGTTTCCCTCGATGGATGGGAAGGGGGGGCCACCTGGTCGGTGGAACTGCGCCTAATTAATGAATGTCGCACCTCCTGTGGTGAGGCTACATTGAGTACGTACCATTGTCGGGGTACTCTAGGGGAGGAGGGATGGAGACAGGATGAGTCCAAACCTAATGGGCAAAATGGCAGGAATATGGTAGGAAGCATCCTCACCGTCAAGCCCAATTAATTAAAAACCACAATGAGAAGGTGGGACGCGGTAAAAGTGTATAGCCAAACCGCCGCTGCTTTGTGGAGCAGTACAAACAGCAGTGCAGACCGCTGATGCTTACCTGGGCGAAAGATCCTGTGCAGTCTCCGTGCAGTTAGATTAAGCATTGGATTTTGAGGGAGAAATATTTACGATTCCCACTTGAATTAAAGCCACATTGGGGAAAGCACTGTACTCTGTGGGGGTAGATTTGATACACCCACTTCCATTTAAGCCTCATTGGGGAAATCAATGGACATTGAAAGGGGTAGATTTACAATCCCCACTCCAATTTAAGACACATTCGGAAAAGGGTTGGCCTTTGAAGGGGTTACATTCACTAAAATAAAAAAACAAATGATTTTTACTAAAATAAATGAAAACTTTTGATTTAAATTCTGAAAAAATAAAATAAAAACAAATTAAATAATGATGTTAATACATTTGAAATCATCTGCACACTTGGGATCAGATGGGATCTGTGAGAGCCAGGAAGTACTGATCCCTAGAAGAATGACAATTCACATTGAAGTACGACTGGCTGAGTCTTGGGGGGGAGAAAAAGAAAGATAATGAAGGACGAGTGTTCTGTGGAGACCTATAAGGGGGAGATATCCTGCAGGACAAGAACCCTCACTCACCGTTATGTGACATGCTTCATCATTTGGGTTCCCTCCTCACACCGTAGTATATTCAGCAGATATACCATGCCACTGAATCCCTACCCGTCTTGCATTTTAACCATGTCGCTGTGACCACCTAATACATTTTCAGTGGACTCAGACAGACATTTATATATCACACCTTTCACACCTTTTTGCACTCTGCCCCTCATTCACCTTCTTTCTACGCTCATCTTCAGAGAAAAACACCTCAGCTCCTCCCCTAGGGGAGTCGTAGCCCACACTACGGTGTGAGGGGGGAACCCAAATGATGAAGCATCTCACCTAACGGTGAGTGAGGGTTCTTGTCCTGAGGGATGTCTCCCCCTTATAGGTCTCCACAGAACACTCGTCCTTCATTATCTTTCTTTTTCTCCACCCAAGACATAGCCAGTCATACTTCAATGTGAATTGTAATACATTTGAAATAAAATCTCACCAATTTTATTAAAATAACAATTAACACCTAAAAAAAAGAATATATAATCAATCAATGAAAAGAAAACTACAAACAGAAACATTAGAGTAAAACTTAAAAGCAACTAATTCAATAATTTAATAATTATGACAAGAAATGAAAATAATACATTTAAAATAATGTAATATTTTAAACATGAACAAAAACATTCAAAATGTAATTTAAAATCAAATCATGTTTTTTTCTCTCAAGCAAATCACCACCCAATTCCCAGGTAAACCATACCTTTCAGATCTAAAATATTACTAAAATATAAAACAAATTACACAATTTTAACATTACATCAATAAAAATACACAAAAATAAAAAATACATCACATACAAACTAACTACATTTTAAAAACATTATAAACAAATAGTCCTCCCCACTCAATTATCCTATAACCCTCACATCCTGCTCCAAAGATTTTAAACTAATTAAAAAAATATAACAAATATAAAATAAACAAAAACATAGTATAAAACAACAGTATTTAACAATTTAAACAATTATATTTGTAAACAACAATATTAAAAGGCACTTAAAAACCAATATGCTCACTTGGGATATTAAAGTCAATGATATTGCCACAAATGTTTTAATTGATATTTTGGAGGACAATCCCAGCATTCTATATAGAAAGAAATAATTTCTGCTACTTTTACCAGCACTGGCAAAGCCAATAGAGCAAGTTTTAATATAATACACAGCATTTGTTCATGTAACACAATCAAACAGCGTTTTCGAATGTCTTAACTTACATGCATTGGTATAGTTCAGCTTGACGTATTACTTTTGGCAATGATTGTCGTTTTTCATGCATTCAATCGGCACAACATTTGGACTAAACACTTAGTGATGGCCTGGTAAGTTAATCAAAAGCTAGTTTTGCTTTTTAACAATAATATATATCAATATATGTAAAAAGGAGGGAAAAATGAGATTTATGTGTAATGCATGGTAGCTTTACCTCTATAGGTATGCAGACTTTGACCTTCGTTAATCATACCAACAGTAATTTCACTGCCTGCACTGCAGAACCTAATTAAACACTGCTGCAGTTGTAGGTGACGAAATGCCTGTGTGCACAGTAGTGAGGGCAGCAGGGGACAGTAAAAAGGAAAAAAAGCAGCAATTAATACAGGGCAAACACTGACATCAAGAGTGTGTCCGTGTTTGTCCAGCAATTAAATGTCCGCAAATCACCTTTATCCTATGAAAGGACTGAGAGCATTGAAAATGCTATTTGGATAAACCAATCAATCACTGGCTGATATGTAAAGGTACAGTAGGTGGCCTATCCCATTTATGCAAACTTTCACTCACCACATGGCAAACTGAAAAGTAACAGTTTGGGGGGAAGTGCTGAACCTGAGATTTAGATATGTAAATACAATGTGAATGCAGTGCGCATAGCTCTTGTGTTGTAAACGACTGCATGTTTTATGATGCTGTTTACCATTATTTGAATGAATGGTCTATTAAGTTTCCTGGAGTCATGATCAGATGTCCTCATATGATTTCAATAAATTGATAGAAAGGGTTAGGACACCCATCTAAATACTGGACAAATGATGTAGCAATCAAAATGTGACTAATTATTCATAACCCCCACTCTTGAGAAAACATTAGTGAACAGCAAGCTCAAATTACCAACACACTTCCAACAATATACAGTGAGATCATCACATAGACATGATCACATTCATTAAGCAACAAACTACAACTGGCAACAAGCGAATTTCAGACTCAATTGTAGAGACACCCGTACAGGAACACTGTGAACACTGAATGGAATAGAACAAATGCACTAACATACACAGCACAGTCATGGTGCTGAAAAAAACAACATATTCACAAATATTCCCTCGACAGGTAACTGCACATCACAGCAAAAAGTCCAATTTGGAAGGCAGCTCAGAGTTGCAATACGCATTTGGCCCCCACACTGAAGGTCATGATATTAATGGAGCAGGATTTCATGAAAGAAACCTGCTCAATTGAATACCCCTATAATACTGTCACGGTCACCAGGTTATCCTCAGGATCGGATTGAAGCATAAAGGGGTCCACCTCTCGACAGCCCCAAATCCGGATAGAATAAATCCCCTCGGACTAGTGGGATGGTCAAGCGAGGGAAGGAAAGGGTAGGAACAGCGGGGAGGGAGACCTGAGAACAGACAAAGAGAGAAAACAGCTTTTACTATAAAGGATACTGTTTTCTCTTTACCCACGATGTTCCAGAAGACCCTACGAAAGGAGAACTCGCTCTACCTGTAAAGAAAACAAGGAGCGCCTTCTGCCGGGTGAGATGTGAGGGTGAGTATGAGGTAACAGCACATTCCTATTCTAATAAAGGAACAGGGTTAATTAACAACATGTCACACAGTGAATGGAGAAATGCACCCTCTGTTGTACTCAAGATTTTCTAAATGAAAGGCTAATACCTTTGCATAGAACGTGCTTGGCCCCCACCGGACTATTTCAGTTCAGTACTGGACACCCCCAACAGATCTCCCCTAAAGAACGAAAATATAACACAAAAAGCCAAAGTTAACGGCACACAAACATGAGTGTAGCGTTTCTGGTTTATCATTCAATAATTCCAAGAGGTAGCCGGCAATTCCCTTCCGCTACCATTGAAGAAGATAATTTCCTATGAGTGGGAAGCCCTCAGCATAAACCAGTGATAGGAGGTACTTCAGTCATTACTATGATATGGAGGATTAACGTAAAAGAATCATGCGCTCCCGCTTTTGCCTCAAAGTGAGAGCGTTGATAATGCCTAATCTCTGGTTTCACACAAGCAGAGTAACAGTATTTCCTCCCGCATGAGACCGTAGGAAATAACGCGTCTCTCCAATGGGAGGAACAAAGTATATGCGCTCCGGAAAGCTTCCGTAGCAATAATCAACAGAACACTAGAACAACAGTTGGTGCGAGTTCGCACCCTTACCCGACCATACTTCTTGGTACTCGGGGAACCACAGGATAATCGGCGTCTTCGTGAAGGCGCCATCTCCTCTTATCCAGATCTGCTGACGGCACGTCTCACAGCGTGCTACGTCAGCGCGTACATTGACTGCACTGGCGGATGACGGGAATAGTAGTTTCTTGTCCCGTTCGTCTCCGCTTCCGTAATCAGTGCGCTCACGCTCTGTGTGCCCTGACAGTACATCCCCCCTTCGGTGAGCACTGACAGGAGCAAGGTTTATCCGGGAACCTCCTATGAAACACCGCTACCAGCCGGGGAGCATGTACAGAGGAGGCCGGTTCCCAAGAGTCCTCCTCGGAACCATAACCTTTCCAGGACACCAAGTACCACAGTCTCCTCCGAGTGATCCTGGAGTCCACAACACCCTTGACCTCATACTCCTTGTCATGATCCACCCACAACGGAACAGGCCGCCATTTAACCGGGCTGAAGGAAGGCTTCAGGAGAGAGACATGAAAGACAGGATGTATCCGGAAGTGCGCCGGCAAACGCAGTTTTACAGCCACTGGCCCTACCTGCTTGAGGACCCTGTAGGGGCCAATGAACTTGGGATTTAGGAAGCTATGCCTCTTGAATCTTATGTTTCTCGTAGAGAGCCAGACCAAGTCCCCCTTCTTGTATTCCGGAGCGAGCCTCCGATGCTTATCTGCCTGTCTTTTGTACAGCACTTTAGCATGCTGGAGATAGTGGGTGGTGTCAAGCAATGTTTGTCTGATGTGCCCTAACCTCTGTTGTACTTTGGGGAGTTTAAGTGTGCGACTGGGTGCTACGAAAGGGATAAAACGAGGGTGGAAACCGTAAGAACTGTAAAAAGGTGAGTGACTTGTAGAGCTGTGTATTGCATTATTATAAGCGATCTCGGCTATCCATAACGAGTCCACCCAAGCTTCCGTGTTTGTGTCTATGTAGCATCGCAGGAATTGTTTAAGGGTCTGGTTCAACCGTTCCGTCTGGCCATCAGTTTGCGGATGGAAACTGGTGGACAGAGCGGACGAAATGTTCAACCTAAAACACCAAACCCTCCAGAAACGTGCTGTAAATTGTGAGCCCCTGTCTGACACGATAGTACGCGGTAGCCCATGTAACCTAACTACGTTAACTAACAGTAGGGTAGCTAATTGCCCTGCAGTGGGGAGCTGTTTGCAGGCTATAAAGTGTCCCATTTTGGTCAAGTAGTCCACAGCCACCAAGATGACTGTATGCCCTTGGTCTCTAGGTAACCCGACTATGAAGTCCACCGACCATTGTTCCCATGGGTTTTCCGGAGTGTGCAAAGGCTGTAACAGGCCTTGAGATCTGCGTTTATCGGTCTTCATTTGAGCACAGACATCATACCCCTTGACCCAAAGTATTATGTCCCTGCGAAGAGAGGGCCACCAAAATTGACGTAGCGTGTGTTCAATGGTTTTTTGGCCACCGCAATGTCCAGCACACGGGAGGATATGGCACCAGCGAAATACTTGCTGTCTTACTTCCTTGGTGGGTACTAAGACTTGATTTCCTTTCATGGGAATGCCTTGTCGCATTCTCCATTCGGGATGATGTCTGAGCCAGTCTCTCCAAGTGGCGGTCTGTGCTCCTCTCTTTATCTTCTGTAGGAAGTCATTTGTATGGGTTGCACAGACTACTTGGTCAGGTGCGATGATTGCTCTTTCTGGGTTCATCATACCTTCGGTTTGAGTGGTTTGTCGGGTCAGGGCGTCTGCTTTCTTGTTGTCTCTGCCGGGCCTAAAGGTGATGACAAAGTGGTATTCAGCAAAGAACATCATCCACCTTAACTGACGGGGAGTAAGCTGCCTGGAAGATTTCATGAACTGCAGATTGCGGTGATCTGTGTAAACGGTGACTTGGTGTTTTGCTCCTTTTATCCAATGCCTCCATTCCAAAAAGGCATCCTTAATGGCCAATAGTTCCTTTTCGGCGACCGTATAGTTTCTCTCCGCACTGTTCAGCTTCCGAGACATGAAGGCGACTGGATGCAACTGCCCTGTGGAAGGATGTCTTTGGGAAAGGACGGCTCCTACTGCTACGTCGGAGGCATCGGCTTCTATGACGAATGGCAATTTGGGATCAGCGTGGGCCAATATAGGAGCGGAGAAAAAGGCTGCCTTCAGTGCATCAAAGGCGGTTTGAGCTTCTTCGTCCCACCGGAAGGACACGTTCTTCCTTAGCAGGCGTGTAACTGGGGCCACCATAGTAGAGAAGTGATGAATAAAACGCCTATAAAAATTGGCGAAGCCCAAAAAGCATTGTACGTCATGTACATTTGTTGGACTGGGCCATTCAGTAACGGCTGTCACCTTCCTCTCAGCCATGATTTGGCCTGCCGGGGTGAGCATGACTCCCAAGAACTCCACGGTGGTGACATGAAACTCACACTTACTGATCTTACAAAAGAGGTGGTTTCTTTGCAAGGCCTGTAAGACAATCCTGACGTGTTCCTTATGCTCCTCAGGGTTCATAGAGAAGACAAGAATGTCGTCTATATAGACAACCACGAATCGATCCAGATACTCCCGGAGAACGTCGTTCAGGAAAAACTGGAAAGCGGCTGGGGCGTTACAAAGGCCGAAAGGCATAACAAGATATTCGTAAAGCCCGTACCGAGTCTTGAACGCTGTCTTCCACTCGTCCCCCTCTCGCATCCGTACCAGATGGTAGGCTCCTCGGAGGTCGAGTTTCGTGTAGATGGTAGCCCCCTTTACTTGTTCTAGCAATACCGACACAAGGGGGAGAGGGTACTGGTTCTTCACTGTGATGGCATTCAACGCTCTGAAGTCGATGCATGTCCTGAGCTCCCCATTGGCCTTCGGTATAAAAAAAAGGGGGGAAGCTGCAGGAGACCGAGAGTGACGGATAAAACCCAAAGAAAGGTATTTCTCTAAGTACTGCCTTAGATGTAGATTCTCAGGTTCAGTCAAGGCGTATATCCTGCTGCAAGGAATCACTGCACCCGGTATAAGATCGATCTGGCAGTCGTAGATCCTGTGTGGGGGTAATACCTCAGCCATGTTGTCACAAAACACTGTAGCGTACTCCTGATAGCATTCGGGCAGATCCACTTCTTTCTCCGCGGCCGTGGCGATGTGGTGGTGTAACGCTAAAGCCTTGGATGGAACTGTAGGGGGATATATGCAGTGGGTGCCGCAGTACCCAGAATCCATCTTCATAGTCAAGCGAGGCCAATCAATAGATGGGTCATGTTTCTGGAGCTAGGGTAACCCCAAAATCACCCCGTATTTGGGTGCTTGGATGACGTTGAAGGTAATGAACTCGCAGTGGTCATCCTTGTACCATACCTCGAGCTCCTTCGTATGAAACCGAATGGGACCGGATTCCAATTGTTTGCCATCCACTGCAAACACACGTTCAGGAGTGCTCTTCGTAACCAATTCCACTCCTAATCTGAGGGCTGCCTCTTCGTCCATAAAGCAGCCAGTGGCCCCAGAATCCACCATGACCTGGATGTGTTTCTTTTCTTGACCCACAACAATATCCATGTTAATGAAGAAGTGTTCTGGGCTGTCACTGGGATCGTTCTTCACTGAAGGGATTTCACTGACGCTCAAGGGTTCCCCTTCCTTACTCCTCAAGCATATCAGTTTTCCGACGACTTGTCTGCTGCAACAGCGGCCACTTGTCCAAACCTAGGACGGCTGTTTCTCGGTTTAACAGGGCACTCTCGGAGGTAATGCCCTTTCTTCCCGCAGTATAAGCATAGTCCCTGTTTCCGCCGGTATTCTCGTTCGTTAGGGGTGAGAGAGGCCCGGATCGCCCCTATCTCCATAGGTTCGGAAGGAGTCAATCCGTGCTCGGAGGTCTTTGGCTGGTCAAAGCGCTGAGGGATCCGTTCCCTTCTTCTGTGGTCGCCTCTGCGTTCATTCAAGCGATGATCCAAATGCAAAGTCAGTTCGTTTAGCGCAGGACAGGTTCTGGGTTGAGGGTCCACTTGCGCTATAACGTCCTTTAAATCGTCTCAAAGCCCTTGATAGAACAGTGCGGCTTGTTTCGACTCTGGCCACTCCGTCTCAGCCACCAATCATCGGAAGGAGTTCAGGTATACCAACAGATCCTTGCTACCTTGCTTCAGTTCAAGCAACTCCTTATCTGCCGAAAAGGTTTCAGCCCTGCGATCGAATGTCTTCTCAAACTCCTCCTTGAAAGCATCCCAGTCATGGAGGAGAGGGTCGTCTCGTCGGACTATAGGGACTGCCCATTGTGCTGCGTCCCCTGCTAAGTAAGAGATCAGGAAGGCGACTCGTGCTTGGTTAGACGCAAACATCTTGGGTTTGCAATGGAAATGGAGCATTACCTGGGTTAGGAATACCTGCACTTTTTGCATATCCCCGTAATATCTCTCAGGAGGGGCCAACGGGATTTGTGAGGGTACTTCCACTATCACTGCACTAGTCTGAGGAAGGGAAGAACTGCTAGCATCGAAAGGATTCCTCTGCATGCGCTCTACCCTCGCTTGTAAAGCGACGGTCTCAGTACGTGAAGCCGCCAGCTCTGACTGCACCAATACTAGTGCAACTAATACGTCCTCAAGCGTCGCCATCCCAGATTCCACCCGACCAGGAGGATAAGTAAACGTGGACCGATTATTCTGTCACGGTCACCAGGTTATCCTCAGGATCGGATTGAAGCATAAAGGGGTCCACCTCTCGACAGCCCCAAGTCTGGATAGAATAAATCCCCTCGGACTAGTGGGATGGTCAAGCGAGGGAAGGAAAGGGTAGGAACAGCGGGGAGGGAGACCTGAGAACAGACAAAGAGAGAAAACAGCTTTTACTATAAAGGATACTGTTTTCTCTTTACCCACGATGTTCCAGAAGACCCTACAAAAGGAGAACTCGCTCTACCTGTAAAGAAAACAAAGAGTGCCTTCTGCCGGGCGAGATGTGAGGGTGAGTACGAGGTAACAGCACATTCCTATTCTAATAAAGGAACAGGGTTAATTAACAACATGTCACACAGTGAATGGAGAAATGCACCCTCTGTTGTACTCAAGATTTTCTAAATGAAAGGCTAATACCTTTGCATAGAACATGCTTGGCCCCCACCGGACTATTTCAGTTCAGTACTGGACACCCCCAAAAGATCTCCCCTAAAGAACGAAAATATAACACAAAAAGCCAAAGTTAACGGCACACAAACATGAGTGTAGCGTTTCTGGTTTATCATTCAATAATTCCAAGAGGTAGCCGGCAATTCCCTTCCGCTACTATTGAAGAAGATAATTTCCTATGAGTGGGAAGCCCTCACCATAAACCAGTGATAGGAGGTACTTCAGTCATTACCATGATATGGAGGATTAACGTAAAAGAATCATGCGCTCACGCTTTTGCCTCAAAGTGAGAGCGTTGATAATGCCTAATCTCTGGTTTCACACAAGCAGAGTTACAGTATTTCCTCCCGCATGAGACCGTAGGAAATAACGCGTCTCTCCAACGGGAGGAACAAAGTATATGCGCTCCGGAAAGCTTCCGTAGCAATAATCAACAGAACACTAGAACAACAGTTGGTGCGAGTTTGCACCTTTACCCGACCGTACTTTTGGTACTCGGGGAACCACAGGATAATCGGCGTCTTCGTGAAGGCGCCATCTCCTCTTATCCAGATCTGCTGACGGCACGTCTCACAGCGTGCTATGTCAGCGCGTACGTTGACTGCACTGGCGGATGACGGGAATAGTAGTTTCTTGTCCCGTTCGTCTCCGCTTCCGTAGTCAGTGCGCTCACGCTCTGTGTGCCCTGACAAATACGTACTAACAGTAAGTAGAGTTAGAATGATTAATGTGCACAATTACACTACACGCAGAAAGATTGCTTTGCAAATTGCATGAACTAAATGAAATTAATACTTAAATAACCGGAAATGTAATAATCTTGTGTTTAGAGTAAATTAAGAAGGTTTGCATGGCAAGGCCGCAGGTGTATCTAATAAAAAGCATGACGTGTGTTGCTTTAACCTAATGAATAATGCCGCTTTTCTGCTTATGCTATGCTAGGCTCACCGTTAACATGAAGTAGAGTTAAGATGAGGGGTAAACAGTGAAAATGCATTATCACATAATTAATACATGTTTGTTTTCTGTTCTTTTAGTAATGGACGAGTTTTCCATGATGTTAGGTTAGCCTCAGTAAGGGCGGGTGAAATTGAGAGCGAGTGGGAACCATGTGACTACATGACTGAACTGCTGTGTAAAGCTGAAAAAAAAAACGTGACCTGGTGAAGGACATGAACATTGACAAGCGGCCAATGCCAGTGTCATTGTGGGAATGGAACCCGAAGTTGTTGAATTTAATAAAGTGTTCAAAATGTTGTTACATATGTGCTCATGAGAGAGAAGGGGTATTGATGACTATGAAAACATTGTGTAGAACAATGGTGTAGTCTAGAGAAAAATGATTTCATGGTGGGGTGACATCCCACCCCCAGAACTCAACCAATCCCTTAGCTAGAAATCGTGAACTTAGCAACTATTGTGGGATGGACATGTGTGTTTTAGGGTATAAGTATAGGTGCTTTAGGGGTGTGATTTAGCTGCTGCTGCTGTCGCTATTGAGGGTCGCTTAGGCTGAAGGTCCGAGTGAAGGGTGTGCCGCTGTTCGTCGAGTTGCAGTAAGGCCTAGCTGTTCCTGTCCTGTCCCTGTCCTGATTACCTGAGTCTTTGATCCCTGACTCTTGGTCCGGGTGTCCCCCACTACTACCTAGGCCTGGGTGGTAGTTTTCCATTTACAGATCCCTTGGGTTTGTATTTGATCTAATCAGTATTGCAGAATTATTCTTTTTGCAGTCCTATTTCATGTCATTGTACCTTTTGTCTCTTCATCTAGCCCTCCGTATTATCATATTTTAAACAAATATATTTTATTTGCATCTAATGTCTCTTCATCTGTCCTCTCTTTGCAACGTATATTTGAATTAATTGTTCTGTCATTGCTATGATTAGATTTTACTCTCTCTCATGAGGTATCCAGTATTTGAATTTATGAAGTAATCGATATGAGCATTTATTATTACTAGATAAAATTATTAAATCTCACCGAGAGTCTGTGGTTATTTTAGCTAGTTTATTGATTAAATGTTTCATTATAAATTCCATATCCATCAACTCTTCAACTAATTGGTCCATCGACCAAGAAGATGAAAAGTCGATTATTAGTTATTCAGACGTGAATATTCAGTCTGATTAGAGATTGAACCTGAATAATCAAGAGTAAAATTAAGGCAAAGTTAAACAAACTTGACACCAGCGCATCAGGGATTCGGGTGAATGTGTATGGGCCAAAGTACGTAATGTCATTGAATATCCCTGATCAATTTATTTGGGTTCATGCTGGATCAGTTTCTGGGTAGCAGAGTGACGGTTTAATTATTGATTAGTTTGGTAATGGTTATTGATTATTGATTATATGTTCTTAACATGAGGAGTTAGTGTCATGTTCTATGTTGTCTAGAAGTACAGGTACGGAGTTGCCTGAGGAATACCGGGAAGGAATTAGCCTGAAGTAGGCAGAAGAAGAGTGTGGTAAAGAAATCACACTGCAGAAGTACTTTGTCTGTTGAAAATAATACTGAAAAGCTACGTAGGGCTGTCAGTGTTATAACTAGGGAAATTTTGTATGTAAGAAGAGTGTCTGAAATAGTGAAGGGTCCACTTTTGAAACTCTGGCAGTAATTCTCGAGAGAGTAACAGGACACCTTTTTAATGCCAAAAAAGTCCTCTTGTGAAACTTTGGCTTTATCCCTAGAGGAGTAACAGGTCTCCCCGGAGCTTGTTAGAAAAGTGAGATAACGCTGGTCGTTATTGTTACTTGCAGTGTAAGGATCTCTTGGAAAAAGTGAAGACTATCTCTTTATTTAGTGGAACAGACAAGGTAGCATTGTCTTTTATGTTGTTACTAACAGAAATTTCAATTAAGAAAACTCAGAAAAATATTGCCGTAAGATTTTGTGAAGGAGGGGTCAGTAGAAGGAGTGATACTAACATCACAAAGTGCCGCGCTGGCATTGGACAAAGCAGCGGGCGTGTAGCGAGAACAGATTGTAAAGGGAGGGTCAGTAGAAGGAGTAAAAGCTGACGTCACAAAAGGCCACGCTGGCATTGTTCAGACAGCGGGTGTGTACAAGGCTCTGATTGGTTAGCTGGCGTAAATCGCGCTAACATTGATTGAGACTGTAGTTACGTAAGGAACTGTGATTGGTTGGTTGGTGTGAGTCGCACTGGTATAGGATAGAACTTAGCAAATAGGGAAAGGAGAATTACGGAAAGAATTTGATATCCTGGTTGTTGAAAAATACTAATAGAAGAGTCTGAAGATGGGTTTGATAAACACAATAAAGAATTTCTTTAAGAAAGACAAACAAATAGTGACGAGAGAGGGAATTCCAATTCCAACTCCAAAAACATCTGCCTCTTATATGATGATGGAGCGAGGTTATCATACATGTGTTTGGTTAGAAAACTGGATGAAATATACGAAAGGTGATGGGATGTTAGCTTTTCCTGAGTTTGGAACATTTAATGTGAGAATTTTACAGAATTTGAGAGCTAGGATGAACATGCTAGAGCCAAATCCAAGACTTACTCAGTATGAAGCGTTGGAGAAATGGGAAGTAGAAGCTTATTAGAGAGAAAAAGATCGAAGTGGTAGGAGATTCAGAGGTTTTATGCCTAGATATCCATTTGAGAGGCGAGAAGATCAGATGAAAAGATGGAGAAGAGCACTAGTGACCGAGGGTCTATATCCAGTTTTGACAGTAGGGAATCAGACAGGTACTAAGTGTAAAGAGAAAAAGAAAAATAAAGAAACATCCGGAGAGAGCTTGGATGAATCTGATGATGAATTTTTGGAAGATATGATGACTAAAAGACCTCCACCATATGAAGAAAATTCAGGGGAGGTGATTCCAAGTGCTCTGCAAATGGTAACACCATTGACCCCCCCAAGTTACCAAAATAGCTAGGATAGTGCAAGAAAATGAAATTAGCTTGATAAATAAAGCCAGAATAGAACAAGTACAGAAGCTAAATCAGTTAAATTTGAATGCAGAAGTTTTGACGGTACCGGTGACAATTGGTCCTGTGGTTCCATTATTTGGAGAAAAATCGACTTTGCCAAAAGTACACACATTAACATTTTTAAGAAATAGTGTAAGGAGTGAAGTAGTCTCAGTAACAAATGAAAATAGACAAGATGACCAAAATACCACACTGTTAGACTTACCGGTTGATGATTTATTAACAGAAACCCCAAGGAGAAGTATTCATTTAGACCCAAGGAAAATAGGCCCAAATTTTACTCCAGTAGCAGGGAGTTCAGCAGGTATCTCTCCAGAAGAATTAACTAATTGGATAAAAGAAATGACCAAGCCAAAAGTTCAACCACAGAGTTTAAATGTGAGCCAATTGAAAGTAGAGTTAGAGGAGATGATTATTGGAACAGTAAGTTCAGATAGACTAGGGACTTATAGTGATGAAGAGTTGCTGTTTTTGTGTAAAAGTATTACTTGGAGAACGAAGAATTTACATGAAAAACTATCGGAAGTTGCATGTGAGTTTGGTGTAGACATAGAAAAGTCGAAAGTGTTGCAGAAAATGTACAGAATGGCTTTTACTGACAAGGATTTAGAAAGTTTGAATACATCAGGAAGAAGATTACAGATAAAGGAATTAATTAATATTTTAAAGAAATGGGGAACTGTAGAACGATGGAGGAGTAAATGGATGAAAAAGAAAGAAGAAACTACTGGTAAAGGAAATTCCATGTTTCCGTTAAAGGAAACCGAGCAAGTTGAAAGGGCATGCCCCATGAGAGAGGTACCAGGTGGTGGATATGTTCATGTACCATGGACATGACAAGATATATTGTCATTTACAAATGACTTCCCCAGATTGTGAGAAAAACCTGTTGAATGGTATTAACAAGTGGACAGATCTGTAAAAGTTTTGAAAGTATTGTTGAAGGATTTAGATGGTCTTGTTGAAATAGTGGTTCCGGCTGATTTGTGGACAGAATGTAAAATAACTGTTGACTGGCCTAAGGATGAATATCCTAGGGATGCAAAAACAGGTGCACCATCTGAAGAGGTGATGAAGAAGAACCATCAGGTCATTACTTTCTTGAAAGGAAAGATTTCCCCTAAAGAAACAGATTGGGTCAAGATTGACAGGACGACCCAAGAGCCTAAAGAATCGGTTCATGCATATTATGAGAGATTACTACAAGTGTTTAAGCAGTACAGTGGGTTTGAAAATATTGGAGATAAAGATATGGGACATTTTGTGTATCGGTTTGTATATGGATTAAAACCAGAGATTAGTGCAATGATACAGAAGCATATGCTCTGATGGCAAAGTAAGTCAATAGACGAAGATTTGAGGTATGCAAAATACTGCAGTGATGATATTGATTCAAGGCTTAAAAAGTTAAAGGAAAAAATGATGTGGGCAGAAGTGAAGATGGCAGAACAACAACAGGAAAATAGTAATGTGCAACAAAGTCAGAATCAGGTTGGTCAGATAAACAGTGGAGGTAAGGGAAAATTTAAATTTAGTAAGGAAGAAGCTAAAAAGAAATTTCCTTGCCATGCGTACGGAAAGTTTGGACATTGGAAGAACAAGTGTAGATCTGGACAAAAGGGTAATGAAATAAATCAAAATTTAAATCCACAGATGCAGAATGAGGTGGTTGGGAATCAACAGCAGAAGCAGCAGGTAGTTACTCCACAGTTACAGGTGCCACAACCTCCTATCCCCTGTTATGTGAATGCTCATATGCAGATGTACAGTGCGAGTTCTGGATTCCAAGAAGAAGAGCAGTTTGGAAAGAATCCACTAGTTTCGCAGTATTTGGTGCGTTGCTATGAGAGTGTTTCGGATATATCTCAATGACGGTGCCTGAGGGGGGAGGAAGAGTGCGTACTTGGCGCATCTTTAGCGGTAAATCATTTAGGTCCATTCATAGATGGAAAGGTAGAAGGTAGAGATATCACCTTCTTGTTGGACACTGGTACTACCCATTCTACTGTGAGAGCAGCAGAAATTCCAAACCTACCCCTCTCGGGAGAGACTATCCAAGTTGTAGGCGTTGCAAATAAACATAACAGAACTCCTGTCACAGCCTCAATAGAAGTTCATATTGGAAACTTCAAAGACATGCATCGGTTTGTGGTATGTGATACCAGTCCTGTTAATCTCTTGGGCAGAGATTTGTTGTGTAAAATGAATTGCACTATTTATTGTACACCGGATGGTGTTGCATTTATGACAAAATCGGAAAAAAAGGGGGAGAAAGAGGGATACGCTAGGTGCACCCTCCAAAGCGATCATGAAATCACAAAAAAACGAGATCTCGGTTACAAGAACCTAGCCAAATTCTACAAAAGGTTTTACGCTCCTTGAGAGTCAGAAAAACAGTATGAAAGGAAAAATGTCCTTTCTTGAGCCCCCTCACTCACCAGGGTTTTCCCACGGTGACATGCTTCATCATTGGGGCCATCCCAACCCGCTGCGGGTTGGGGCGTGCTACGACTTGCGACACTACGGAGGAGCACTAATAATGGGTGACTATGTGTGGTGTAGTGATGGAGGTGGAGTGGGTGAGATTAAAAATATCTAACTAGTGGGCAAAAAAAGAATTTATTCAGGCTCCTAGCCGATATATCAAAAACGGGGTTGGTCTCTAGGGTACCTGTCTACAATGAGTCAGGGGTCCCTAGTGGACGTCAACTAGTTTCGAGCTTCCCCAGTGCTCTTCTTCAGGACAAACAGGGTCCAGCCCTGTATTGTACCACTCCAAAGTGACCTAAAAATAGGAAAAAGTGATGCTGCGAAATTAAAGCAGGCAAGAGTTAATACATATGGTACAATGACCACGTAGTATCTGAAACAGAAAAGAGAAAGAGCATTATCTTGTACAACCTACTCTATGCTGTGTAGGTAAATTTTGAAACCGCCATGCTCTTTGCGGTTAACTGATCCTGTGGAATCCAAAACAGAAATGAGAAATAGCATTTATCTTGTACAACCTACTTCATGCTATGTAGGTGAGTTTTTTTTATATAAATAAAAAACGTCATGCTACGCAATCACGCATCCATCCAGAAAATCACTCATCCATTGTTGGTGTGTAATGTTCAGAGCTCTCCCGTGTATAACCTTGTGCGGTCACGTGGGCTGTGTACACCTGTTAAAGATTCGTGAATACGTGACCTCTTTAAAGCACAGTGTTAGTTTAAAAACGAAATGTTTCCACGTGACATTACCCTTTATAAAACCGACCTTGTTAAATTAATTTTTAGTTTAATTATAATTGTGAGTAATCACGGTCAACCCTGGCAGTTTTTTGTGATTGCCGTGTTAATTCATGCTGTGCGCCAGATGATAGAACTGCACTTAGATAGGTACAGACAGACAGTACGACATAAAAAACTACATTTAAGGAGAGTACACATACTAATTATAAAGCAAGATTATGCTTCATGGTCTCTGAGGGTTGGAGAGATCACCGGCACTGTGGGAGGAAGCAAAACAAAGCGATAATGAAAGCTTCGTAGCTACAAAACAGAGCGGGTGCGCTGTGGGTGTTTCCGCTGGCTGCCCGGTCCGGTCCTGAAAGGGAATAGGCTTACTTGTGGATGATGTCCGCTCCGGCGTGTTGCCTGCTTGCCTTTGCGACCGCATATTAGCGAGTCTCTCCCGGGTGCAGGTATTTAAAGGAAGTGTTACCGCCTAGTCATATGATAAAGACTAGAGCGGAAACATACACAAAATGGCCGCCGCATTTGGCTCAATTTGGCGGCCCTTTTGGAGAAGGATTTATTAAGGAGTCCTATAGGAAAGGACCTAGAGTCATCAAAAACAGACGATACAAACATTCACACAAACAAGGTATGCCTCACTTTGATTTATGTGAGGGACTGTTGTACTACCTCTCTCTAAAAAAGTGTATTTGGTCATGAGAGGCGAGTAATTGCATTTATAAGGTAAATGTTTCATCTTTCAGAGGGTGGGCAATCGGTGTGGCACAAAAGGTGATTTTATATTTAGGTTACAAAAGAGCTGGTTTCTCTGTGATTTTATCTTGAGAAATGTCCCCACGGTATATTGTCATTCAACCCTTGACTATCTGTACGTAATTTGAACACCCAGCGTTGTTCTCTCTCAAATAGTCGTTGCTCAAAGTTGTCATTGCATTTGACCTGTTCTAGGACCACCCATCTCATGTCGTTGGGTGTATGTTGTTTTTCGATAAAATGTGTTGACATTTTTGTTGTCGCCCGTTTGCACCTGATGTTACTGCGGTGCTCAACAATCCTACTACTGGCTTTTCTTGTAGTCATCCCTACATAGTGGAGATTGCAGGTGCAGGTGATTAAATATACCACTCCTGTGGTGTTACAATTAGTGAAACTACGGAGTTCCCATGTCATTTGATTGTTAAATGTCACTCTTTTTGTAGCTGACGTGAGGTGACACACACTGCAGTTATTGCACGGATAATGTCCCGTAGGTAAAGATTGTAGGGTTCTTTGTCCATCCAATTTGGTGTTGTTTTTGGGACGGGTGTGGACAAAATAGTTTTTAAGGTTCTTTCCTTTTCTGTGGCTAAACATCGGTTTTGGTATGTCTAAGTTTGCACTGTTCAATGTCCGCCAGTGCTTTTTGATGATCTTGGACACCTTGTTTGATGCTATGTTATAGGTCGTTATGCAGATCGGTCTCTTGTCTTGTGTGGTTTTGTTTTGTCTGGGTTCAAGAAGAGTATCTCTGTGGTTGTTGCCTGCTCGTTTTTTGGCTGCTGAGATTAGTTTGGGATACTGTCTGGCTTCCAGTTTTTTCGCCAAGTCCTTTGCTTGGATATGGTAGTCTGTTTTCTCAGCGCAATTTCTTCTCAAACGCAAGAATTGACCAAAAGGTAAATTGTCTTTTAGTTGCTTAGGATGGAAGCTATCGTAAATTAAAAGACAATTTCTTGATGTGGGTTTGAAATGCGTGGTTGTGGTCAGGCCACCTTGGTTAAACATAATGTTTAGGTCCAGAAAGACCAATTGGGACCTGCTCATGGTGTGAGTGAACTTTAAAAACGGATCCTGTAAGTTCAGCCAATTGATAAAATTCGTGGCCTCGGTCTCATTGCCTTCCCAAATCACAAGCACATCGTCAATATAACGTTTCCATAGTTTTAAGTTATTGATGTGCGGATTTTGAGGGTTTAGTATCTTCTGTTTCTCAAGGTGATGGACATAGAGTCCTGCCACACTCGGCGCGAAAGTGCTCCCCATACTAGTGCCGTGCACTTGACGATATAAGTTATCTTCAAATCTGAAGTAGTTCTCAGTTAGGGCCAGTCGGCAGCATTCGAGGACTACGTGTCTTGGTGTGTGGTAGATCCAAGAGTTCTCGAAGAGTACTTCTTCAAGGATTTGCAAGGTTTCCTTATGCGGTAGACTAGTGTACAGGCTTTCAACATCAAGTCCCATTAAGATGTTGATTGTTGGGTTGAATGGTAGATCTTGTAGGAGGCACAGGACAGCTTTTGTATCCTGTAGGTACGTGCTAGTACTCTATATTATGGGTCGTAAGAAGGCGTCGGCAAACTTAGAGAGGGGTTCTAGGATTGACCCAATGCCGGACACTATTGGTCTCCCAGCAGGTTTTTCATAGATTTATGAATCTTCGGGATGGTATAGAAGTAAGGGATCGTGGGCTTGTTGTTTTCCAAAAATCAGCTTCTTTTTGGTTATCCAATTATTCGCTGTGGATTCTTCCACTAGGTAGGCAATTTCTACGCGTAAGCGTTACGTTGGATCTTCTTTGATTTTGACATAGTTTCTTGCATCTGCCAACAATTGGAGGCACACTTCACGATATGCAGTAGTATTTTGCCATACTATATCGCCGCCTTTGTCCGCTGGTTTGATAGTAACTTTTTTCTCCAAAACCAACTGTTGTATGGCCTCATGTTCTTTCTTGCTTGTGTTATGGTAGGTTGTTATTGACCTGGGATCTATTTCAGATACTTCCTTTAGGACTGCTTATTCAAAAGCCAACAATTCCACGGGGAGGCTCACCGACGGTGGTGTAAAGTTGGATTTTTTGTGGAGACCTGTGTCGCTCTCCGATGTCAACGAATTCATCAGGAAAATCAAACTCCAGGTTTTCTTTAAAGACAAACTATCCACCAATGACTCGGAGAGCGACACAGGTCTCCACCAAAAATCCAACTTTACACCACCGGCGGTGAGCCTCCCCGTGGAATTGTTGGCTTTTGAAAAAGCAGTCCTAAAGGAAGTATCTGAAATAGATCCCAGGTCAATAACAACCTACCATAACACAAGCAAGAAAGAACATGAGGCCATACAACAGTTGGTTTTGGAGAAAAAAGTTACTATCAAACCAGCGGACAAAGGCGGCGCCATAGTATTGCAAAATACTACTGCATATCGTGAAGTGTGCCTCCAATTGTTGGCAGATGCAAGAAACTATGTCAAAATCAAAGAAGATCCAACGTAACGCTTACGCGTAGAAATTGCCTACCTAGTGGAAGAATCCACAGCGAATAATTGGATAACCAAAAAAGAAGCTGATTTTTTGGAAAACAACAAGCCCACGATCCCTTACTTCTATACCATCCCGAAGATTCATAAATCTATGAAAAAACCCCCTGGGAGACCAATAGTGTCCGGCATTGGGTCAATCCTAGAACCCCTCTCAAAGTTTGCCGACGCCTTCTTGCGACCCATAATACAGAGTACTAGCACGTACCTACAGGATACAAAAGCTGTCCTGTGCCTCCTACAAGATCTACCATTCAACCCAACAATCAACATCTTAATGGGACTTGATGTTGAAAGCCTGTACACTAGTCTACCGCATAAGGAAACCTTGCAAATCGTTGAAGAAGTACTCTTCGAGAACTCTTGGATCTACCACACACCAAGACACGTAGTCCTCGAATGCTGCCGACTGGCCCTAACTGAGAACTACTTCAGATTTGAAGATAACTTATATCGTCAAGTGCACGGCACTAGTATGGGGAGCACTTTCGTGCCGAGTGTGGCAGGACTCTATGTCCATCACCTTGAGAAACAGAAGATACTAAACCCTCAAAATCTGCACATCAATAACTTAAAACTATGGAAACGTTATATTGACGATGTGCTTGTGATTTGGGAAGGCAATGAGACCGAGACCACGAATTTTATCAATTGGCTGAACTTACAGGATCCGTTTTTAAAGTTCACTCACACCATGAGCAGGTCCCAATTGGTCTTTCTGGACCTAAACATTATGTCTAACCAAGGTGGCCTGACCACAACCACGCATTTCAAACCCACATCAAGAAATTGTCTTTTAATTTACGATAGCTTCCATCCTAAGCAACTAAAAGACAATTTACCTTTTGGTCAATTCTTGCGTTTGAGAAGAAATTGCACTGAGAAAACAAACTACCATATCCAAGCAAAGGACTTGGCGAAAAAACTGGAAGCCAGACAGTATCCCAAACACCTAATCTCAGCAGCCAAAAAACGAGCAGGCAACAACCACAGAGATACTCTTCTTGAACCCAGACAAAACAAAACCACACAAGACAAGAGACCGATCTGCATAACGACCTATAACATAGCATCAAACAAGGTGTCCAAGATCATCAAAAAGCACTGGCGGACATTGAACAGTGCAAACTTAGACATACCAAAACCGATGTTTAGCCACAGAAAAGGAAAGAACCTTAAAAACTATTTTGTCCACACCCGTCCCAAAAACAACACAAAATTGGATGGACAAAGAACCCTACAAACTTTACCTACGGGACATTATCCGTGCAATAACTGCAGTGTGTCACCTCACGTCAGCTACAAAAAGAGTGACATTTAACAATCAAATGACATGGGAACTCCGTAGTTTCACTAATTGTAATACCACAGGAGTGGTATATTTAATCACCTGCACCTGCAATCTCCACTATGTAGGGATGACTACAAGAAAAGCCAGTACTAGGATTGTTGAGCACCGCAGTAACATCAGGTGCAAACGGGCGACAACAAAAATTTCAACACATTTTATCGAAAAACCACATACACCCAACGACATGAGATGGGTGGTCCTAGAACAGGTCAAATGCAATGACAACCTTGAGCAACGACTATTTGAGAGAGAACAACGCTGGGTGTTCAAATTACGTACAGATAGTCAAGGGTTGAATGACAATATACCGTGGGGACATTTCTCAAGATAAAATCACATAGAAACCAGCTCTTTTGTAACCTAAATATAAAATCACCTTTTGTGCCACACCGATTGGCCACCCTCTGAAAGATGAAACATTTACCTTATAAACGCAATTACTCGCCTCTCATGACCAGATACACTTTTTTAGAGAGAGGTAGTACAACAGTCCCTCACATAAATCAAAGTGAGGCATACCTTGTTTGTGTGTATGTTTGTATCGTCTGTTTTTGATGACTCTAGGTCCTTTCCTATAGGCACTCCTTAATAAATCCTTCTCCAAAAGGGCCGCCAAATTGAGCCAAATGCAGCGGCCATTTTGTGTATGTTTCAGCTCTAGTCTTTATCATATGACTAGGCGGTAACACTTCCTTTAAATACCTGCACCCGGGAGAGACTCGCTAATATGCGGTCGCGAGGGCAAGCAGGCAACACGCCGGAGCGGACATCATCCACAAGTAAGCCTATTCCCTTTCAGGACCGGACCGGGCAGCCAGCGGAAACACCCACAGCATACCCGCTCTGTTTTTTAGCTACGAAGCTTTCATTATCGCTTTGTTTTGCTTCCTCCCACAGTGCCGGTGATCTCTCCAACCCCTCAGAGACCATGAAGCATAATCTTGCTTTATAATTAGTATTTGTACTCTCCTTAAATGTAGTTTTTTATGTCGTACTGTCTGTCTGTACCTAACTAAGTGCGGTTCTATCATCTGGCGCACAGCATGAATTAACACGGCAATCACAAAAAACTGCCAGGGTTGACCGTGATTACTCACAATTATAATTAAACTAAAAATTAATTTAACAAGGTCGGTTTTATAAAGGGTAATGTCACGTGGAGACATTTCATTTTTAAACTAACACTGGGCTTAAAAGAGGTCACGTATTCACGAATCTTTAACAGGTGTACACAGCCCACGTGACCGCACAAGGTTATACACGGGAGAGCTCTGAACATTACACACCAACAATGGATGAGTGATTTTCTGGATGGATGCGTGATTGCGTAGCATGACGTTTTTTATTTATATAAAAAACACTCACCTACATAGCATGAAGTAGGTTGTACAAGATAAATGCTATTTCTCATTTCTGTTTTGGATTCCACAGGATCAGTTAACCGCAAAGAGCATGGCGGTTTCAAAATTTACCTACACAGCATAGAGTAGGTTGTACAAGATAATGCTCTTTCTCTTTTCTGTTTCAGATACTACGTGGTCATTGTACCGTATGTATTAACTCTTGCCTGCTTTAATTTCGCAGCATCACTTTTTCCTATTTTTAGGTCACTTTGGAGTGGTACAATACAGGGCTGGACCCTGTTTGTCCTGAAGAAGAGCACTGGGGAAGCTCGAAACTAGTTGACGTCCACTAGGGACCCCTGACTCATTGAAGACAGGTACCCTAGAGACCAACCCCATTTTTAATATATCGGCTAGGAGCCTGAATAAATTCTTTTTTTGCCCACTAGTTAGATATTTTTAATCTCACCCACTCCACCTCCATCACTGCACCACACATAGTCACCCATTATTAGTGCTCCTACGTAGTGTTGCAAGTCGTAGCACGCCCCAACCCGCAGCGGGTTGGGATGGCCCCAATGATGAAGCATGTCACCGTGGGAAAACCCTGGTGAGTGAGGGGACTCAAGAAAGGACATTTTTCCTTTCATACTGTTTTTCTGACTCTCAAGGAGCGTAAAACCTTTTGTAGAATTACTCTAAAGAATTTGCATTGTACTGTTGTGGAGAGAGATGGATGTGCACTTGCAGTTTTAACTCAGAAACATGGAATGGCACGACGTCCAGTGGCATATTTTTCTGCTACCCTGGTTTCAGTGGCTGCAGCATTACCAGGCTGTTTAAAAGCAGTAGCCACCACTTGTGTAAGTCTAGAACAGAGTGAAGCTATTGTGATGGGTTACCCAGTAAAAGTGTATGTACCACATTCTGTTGAGATCCTTTTAACTCACACTCGGACTCAACACATAACCTCTAGTTGGCTGACTAAATATGAGAGAGTGATACTAGGTGCTGACAATGTGACAGTGGTGAGGTGCACTACTGTGAACCCTGCTACTTTACTACCGAATTCAAGATGTGAGGAGGTGAAAGAGGAAGCAGAACATGATTGTCTGGATGTGACAGAACTCTGTACTAAGCCCCGTCCTGACATAGAGGATGAACCCTTGGAAGAATCAGATTGTGAGCTGTTTGTGGATGGATCCTGTTTGAGAAATGTAAAAGGTGAATTGTGTGCTGGTTATGCTGTCTGCACCTTATCAGGAGCACTAGAAGAATCCTGTTTGAAAGGGGTAAACTCCGCTCAAGTCGCAGAGTTGATTGCTCTGACTAGAGCATGTAAATTGGCAAAAGGTCTAAAAGTAACAATTTTCACTGATAGTCAGTACGAATTTGGTATCGTACATGACTTCGGTCAGTTATGGATGCAAAGAGGATTTTTGACTTCCTCAGGTTCCCCAATTCGGAATGGAAAAACTGTAAAGGAATTATTGGATGCTTTACAGTTACCAAAAATAATTGCAGTTGTAAAATGTGCTGCACATCAATCAGGAGATGACAATGTGACAAAAGGCAACAGATACGCGGACCAATTAGCGTGTTACTGTACACAAAATACGATGGCAATAAACAGATCAATTGAAAAAGGAAATACCAAATGCCACCTTATGCTCACAAACACATTTGAGACTTGGGATGAGATAAGGCAAATGCAGGAAGAAGCCAGTGATAAAGAAAAGGAAGAGTGGAGTAGAACAGGTTGTAGGAAAAAATGCAAAAGATGAGGTATGGATTTATCTCGATGGAAGACCAGTATTACCAGATTCTTTACTTTCTCACATGGCCATGATGTACCATGGGCTGACACATGTTGGAAGAGACGCAATGTTAAGACTGTTCAAGCACACATGGTACAATCCAAACTTCAGGGTCATCGCAGAAAGTTTATGTCAAAGGTGTGCTATATGCCAAAAACAAAACCCTGGAAGAAAGACAGTTGTAAATTGGGGTGTAATTGGGAAAGCAGGAGGTCCTTTCACTAGACTTCAGATCGACTTTATAGAGTTGCCTCCATGTAATGGGCTAAAGTACGTCCTTGTCATTGTCTGTTTGTTTTCTCGCTGGGTGGAGGCCTATCCAACGAGAAGGAATGACAGCCTTACTGTGGCTAAGCTATTGTTGAGAGAATTGATCCCTAGATTTGGTTTTCCAGTCACTTTGGAATCAGATAGAGGATTGCATTTCAAAAATGAAATAATTCGACTGATTTGTGCAGCATTGCAAATTGAACAGAAGCTGCATTGTGCCTATCGACCAGAAGCATCTGGTATTGTTGAGCAGATAAATGGCACAATAAAATCAAGATTAGGGAAGGTATGTGCATCCACAACACTGAAATAGCCTGACGCTTTACCCTTGTATTGATGAGCCTTAGAAGTATTCCTGACAAAAAGACTGGATTAAGTCCCCATGAAGTGTTGATGGGAAGAGCCATGAGACAAGCATACATACCTGCGAACAAACTGATGAATATGTCTGATGATCGTGTGCTAGATTATTGCAAAGGACTGGCTGATCTGGTGCATTCTGTGTCTCGCCAGGTGGGAGGAGAAGCCACAACGACACAGCGGAACTAAGCACATGATTTGAATCCTGGTAAGTGGGTCCTAGTCAAGAAGCATGTGAGGAAAACGTGCCTAGAACCCCGTTGGAGTGACCCTTACCAGATCATATTGGTGACGACCACAGCAGTAAAATGTTTTGGCTTACCAAACTGGATACATGCAAGCCATACACGCCTAGTCCCAAGTCCAATTGAAAGACCTGAAGAACAGCAACTGGTAAATTTAAATCAAGAACCAGCAGCTGAAGTGTGCGAAGCTGAAGAGTCTGTAGTGACAGATTCTGATGAACGTTTTGACAATGAACAGCCAAGCACAAGTCAAGTAAAGGGGCACCAGATACTGGTACTGAAAAGACTGCTGTTGAGTTGGAAGAAGGTGAGGCTGCCATTGAACCAGAAGGAAGTGAAGCAGCTGTCGAAACAGAAGAAAGAGAAACAGCTGATGAGTCAGAAGCTGGATCAGAGGAGAATGAGGTCACAAATGAACTAGAAGAAGGTGAACTCACTGATGATCCAGAAAAAAAGTGAACCTACAGAAATAGAGATACAAGGGAGCGTTGAAAAACGGATAGAAAGAAGTCTAAATAAAAGAAATGGTGAACAAAACACAGAAGGTGAAACGATAGTACAGAAAAAGAGACCTAGAAAGGGAGACAATTGGTCAGGTGGAGCAAGAAGACTAAAGTATATAATAGTCGAGAGAAGATTGAGGAAAAGACCAGAGCAAAGTGACGAAGTCTCAAGCCAAACAGGACCAGAAAATACAAGAGGAAAAACAATCAGGAAATCCAAAAGAGCAAGAGTTCCATGTAGGAAGTACAAAGCTCCAGAATGGACCTACATAATACTAGAAGAATTTGAAAGTTTAGGTTTAAACGAAGAACATGAAAGTAGTGACACTGAAAAAGAAGATGAGAACAAACTGAGACCACCTTAAAAGGAACTGTAAAAAGATTAAGGTGAAAAAGAAAAATTGTCAGTTGAATTTGAATCAAAGACTCAAGAAAAACCAAAAGACTGAAATAAAAGAAAGGGGGTGAAGAAGAAAGTCATTAAGTGTAGGTTTACACAAAATTCTATTTTTAGAATTTTTTATTTAGAATAGAATCCATATAGATTTTCCAGATATATTTTTTTAGGGCAATAGACTAAAAAGGATTGTTAGATTTTTTTATTTGTATTTTTCTTTTTGTAGTGTATCAAAATGGCAGAAGTAAAAGTGACTGAACAACCAAAATCTAGTCTAAAACGTAGATGTATTAAAACCTGCTTATGTAGTGTTTTTCTATTAACAATTATATGTGTCATATTATTTGTTGTCATACCTATTTTTAATGTGAATAACACTGGAAATACTACTAAAAATGTGTTGATTGAAGGAATGAAAGATGTTTCTAAACAACTTATGAATACTAATATAAAACAAATGGATGGAAGCATTTTCCATCATGACAAATTAATTAGTGATTTTTCGTTAAACGTTTTTACCAAGTTGTTGTATGAATATACTAATACTATGAATGTGAGTGATTGTTATGTTTGCATGAAATTACCTTCGTCTGTCTCTGAAGGTATAACCTATCACCACCTTTCACTAACATATGGTGTGTCATGTAGTGTCCTTAGTAGCCTATTTTACATGACAGGTAAACTGGAGTATCAATATACTGATATAGATTTAGTATTTTCAGAAATACCAATTGTAAGGGAACTAAATAAATTAGTAAGTGGTAAAAATGCACGCTATATGGGAGAATTCTTCCATATCACTAAACCCTTAGATGTAGAACATGCCTACAAAAACAATTTAACTTGTAGTTTACATGTAGAAGAGAGATTATTCTTAGACATGGTGCAAAATAGAAGAGCAAGTTTCCAGAAAAAAGCTGATGAACAAAAATCACCAACATCACCTTGGGCTTTTAGAGAAGGAAATTATGAGTAGGGTAAGACATATGCTGCAATATCCCTGTACTGGTCACAGTAAGGGAAACTGTAGGGCATATTAGCAAGACCCACGTTAAAATTATCGCCGTTTTAGCGGCAGGAAACTGCCGCTAAAACGGCGATAATGGGCTTGCTAATATGCGTTATGGAATTCCAATAGAAGCCCAGGTTAGATGTCCTGCACATCTAACTTGGGCTTCTATTGGAATTCTATAAAGCATATTAGCAAGCCTATTATCGCCGTTTTAGCGGCAGTTTCCTGCCGCTAAAACTGTGATAATTTTAACGTGGGTCTTGCTAATATGCCCCTATGTTTATTTAGATCAAAGACTAACTATAACAATTATTTCATTGTCACTAGTGAGTGTGAGCATACTTACCAAATTACTGGAGGCTGGGGATTAAAGGGTGGAACTGACCCATTTTCCCAGGAATATATTATGTGTGTGGTAAGAAAGCCTATTATAGGTTACCTGCACATTGGTACGGGAGCTGTTACTTTGGGATTGTTTTTCCAAAGGTCTATCATGTAAACCGTGAAGATAATAGTGTCAATGAAATAAGACAAGGACTAATACGCAGAAAAAGAGCACGTTTTTCTGAAATAGTAGGTGATATCTTTGGAGCACTGATACCCTCAGTTGGAGTAATTTTAAATTCACACAAAATTCAAAAATTGTAGACAGTGGTTGACCGTTTATCAACAGATACTGCTGGTGGTTTCTTGATGATTGATACTGAAATGGTGGCAATTAGATCAATGGTTTTGCAAAATCGACTTGCCCTTGATATTCTGTTGGCAAAAGAGGATGGAGTCTGTGGCATGTTGACAATTTAACACTGCTGTACCTATATCCCGGATAAAAGTAAATGGATAGAAGGATATATTAGAAATATTACCAAATTGCATAGTGATTTAACCCAACTGGAGGTTGACAGTGTTTGGGAGTGACTTGGTAAGAGTTTCTCTGCAGTTAATAAATGGTTTTCTACCTTTGGAAGTAGTTTATTAGGGAAAATAATAATCCCAATATTTTCTGTAGCCATAGTAGCTCTAGTAATATTAACAGTGTATAAGTGTTGTAAATGCATAAAAGGAAGAAAAGATGCAGCAGACAAAAGAATAAAAGAAAAGGACTAAAAAGAAAGAGAGAAGAGATAGCATTAGAAGAAATAAATGAAGAATACTATGACATGATGAAAAGGTTAGATGAGAGTGTCATAAAAGAAGAAAAAGAAAGTAAAATCTAAATACATTAAAAGGTGGCACTCGGTATGGTGAGTATTTATGATGACTCCTAAAAGCCATCAGAGGGGGATTGATGGAGCAGGATTTCGCGAAAGAAACCTGCTCAATTGAATACCCCTATAATACGTACTAACAGTAAGTAGAGTTAGAATGATTAATGTGCACAATTACACTACACCCGGAAAGATTGCTTTGCAAATTGCATGAACTAAATGAAATTAATACTTAAATAACCGGAAATGTAATAATCTTGTGTTTAGAGTAAATTAAGAAGGTTTGCATGGCAAGGCCGCAGGTGTATCTAGTAAAAAGCATGACGTGTGTTGCTTTATCCTAATGAATAATGCCGCTTTTCTGCTTATGCTATGCTAGGCTAACCGTTCACATGAAGTAGAGTTAAGATGAGGGGTAAACAGTGAAAATGCATTTTCACATAATTAATAAATGTTTGTTTTCTGTTCTTTTAGTAATGGACGAGTTTTTCATGATGTTAAGTTAGCCTCAGTAAAGGCGGGTGAAATTGAGAGCGAGCGGGAACCATGTGACTACATGACTGAACTGCTGTGCAAAGCTGGAAAAAAAAACGTGACCTGGTGAAGGACATGAACATTGACAAGCGGCCAACGCCAGTGTCATCGTGGGAACGGAACCCGAAGTTGTTGAATCTAATAAAGTGTTCAAAATGTTGTTACATATGTGCTCATGAGAGAGAATGTGTATTGATAACTATGAAAAAATTGTGTAGAACAATGGTGTAGTCTAGAGAAAAATGATTTCATGGTGGGGTGACATCCCACCCCCAGAACTCAACCAATCCCTTAGCTAGAAATCGTGAACTTAGCAACTATTATGGGATGAACACGTGTTTTTTAGGGTATAAGAATAGGTGCTTTAGGGGTGTGATTTAGCTGCTGCTGCTGTCGCTATTGAGGGTCGCTTAGGCTGAAGGTCCGAGTGAAGGGTGCGCTCCTGTTCGTTGGGTTGAAGAGAGGCCTAGCTGTTCTTGTCCTGTCCCTGTCCTGACCTGATTACCTGAGTCTTTGATCCCTGACTCTTGGTCCAGGGGTCCCCCACTACTACCTAGGCCTTGATGGTAGTTTTCTATTTACAGATCCCTGGGGTTTGTATTTGATCTAATCAGTATTGCAGAATTATTCTTTTTGCAGTCCTATTTCATGTCATTGTACCTTTTGTCTCTTCATCTATCCCTCCGAATTATCAGATTTTAAACAAATATATTTTATTTGCATCTAATGTCTCTTCATCTGTCCACTCTTTGCAAAGTATATTTGAATTAATTGTTCTGTTATTGCTATGATTAGATTTTACTCTCTCTCATGAGGTATCCAATATTTGAATTTATGAAGTAATCGATATGAGCATTTGTTATTACTAGATAATATTATTAAAGCTCACTGAGAGTCTGTGGTTATTTTAGCTAGTTTATTGATTAAATGTTTCATTATAAATTCCATTGTCATCAACTCTTCAACTAATTGGTCCATCGACCAAGTAGATGAAAAGTTGATTATTAGTCATTCAGACGTGAATATTCAGTCTGATTAGAGATTGAACCTGAATAATCAAGAGTAAAATTAAGGCAAAGTTAAACAAACTTGACACCAGCGCATCAGGGATTCAGGTGAATGTGTATGGGCCAAAGTACGTAATGTCATTGAATATTTATCCCTGATCAATTTATTTGGGTTCGCGCTGGATCAATATTAATGATCTCACAAAGCACACAGGTTATGGCAAATCTATAAAGAAAATAGTTTCACAGAAGGCAAGAGTCTAAAACTGGTCTGTGGAAATACACAAGGATTAGCATCGCACATCACACACACTTCCTAAATAATTGCACATAGACAGTTGCAAACAAACATGCATGGGAAGAGATCAAGGGTTGCTCTTTCATGAAACCTTTACAAGAAACTTGTCTCAAACATAGACTGGATTTTCAACTGATGTTGTATGCATAGACACTGTTTGTCAGTGGACTGGTTCCCAACTGCCAAAACGTGTAAATCAAGGCTAGAACTTCCCTCTAGTTTATCAAACACCTCTTTGGACACAGACTTGTTTGAAGCATACTGCTGTTGGCGGGGTAACAGCATGAAGCTGAACACTGACAATTTACTGAAGGTCAGGAACAAGCCTGACGTCTCTGCTCAAGCTCTGCTGGCCTGCCCTGTTGCTGTCTGCATTGTCATGTGTAAGAGTTCTTTGTGCCATAGAACTCAAGCTACACCCCTACACCAAAATAGGCTAAAACCAGTCTAGAGTTGCTTGTGTTCCCATTCAGAGGTGGGGTGGTTTGGCAGTTCAAACTCCACTGTTACTTTTGGAGCAGAACAAACGCGCATTTGCATATTGCTTGTTCCTGTCTGAAGTGGCTTCGTGGGCAAATAAATGGACTTGATTGTAGCCTGTGGCTTAGATTAATTCAAGCAATTCACAATTCACATTTTTACTTCCTCAGTGCGTTGCACTAAGTGAGACGGGTATGCCCAAATGTGGGTTCCATTCTCAGTGTGACAAATGTGCAAGAAGTACCATAATGATGAGGCCCAAATAGGCCGAAACCAGTCTGGGGCAGCTTATGTTCCCATTCACAGGGGACCTGGCCTGGTAGCTCAGCCTGGACTATTTCTATTAGAGAGGACCAGGGCTGATTTGCATAAGGGTGACTCCTGTCTGAGGTGGCATGGTGGGCAAATAAATGGTGGGCTGGATTACGGCCAACAGTTCTTACCTGTGGCTGATATTAATTTATATAGTCTTCCCATCTCTTTTTCCCTTTTTGTTGCTGTATGCATGCATACAATTGCTTTCAACCAGAATGCAGTCTGGCTGACCAAGATTGGTCTCCACTGAGAGAGGAGCCTTTTACCCAATGCCTCAAGGGCACCTTTATCACAAGATATCCCAATTACAATGGGACTGGCACCACCTATCCAAAGCCATTAGGTATGTTTCATTTCCAGGATATGCATCTAACGTTCCCAAACACCAAGACACTTCTCATCTCAGTTGCACACTACTCATGCACTGTATTTCAACTGTTGCTGTATTTATCTTTGGATCACTTAGTTGGTGGGAGTAATGTGAGACATAGTGTTAGTGATAGGGCAGTGATCACAAATTTTGTATACAAACATTGTTTGAACCTTTCCATTATTATTGAATTTTTCAGCTTTCTGAAGGTTGCCAGTGCATGTGGTCAGGTATTTGTTGTGAACTTTGGCACAGCATGGAGCCCAGGTTCTATCACGGTAATATAATTATTCATTTTGTAATGTAGCACATATATTTATTTTATAACCAACTTTATTGAGTTTTGAACAGGTAAAGACAGAGAGCCTGATTCACAAAGGGCCTCTGCACTCATGGTGGAGGCCCCGCAGTGGCAAGGGAGTCTCCGTACTCGGTGTGGAATCTCCAGAATGAGAAGACTCCCCCACGACTGCAGGCCTCCACCAAGATTGCGGAGGCCCTTTGTGAATCAGGTCCTGAGAGCACAAACAGTCAAATGTGACCAACATCACAATACAGTAAACGAATACCATGGCACATGATTCATCGTGAGTTAACAACATCAAATCCCATACGGGAATGCATCCAATTGCATGTTTAAGGCATGTGAAGTCCAAAATGGTCCCACTATTTACTCCAGATCTTGTTGTATTTATTTGGGCAGCCCGAGCCTCATATATCGGTTTCTCCTCTTGTGCACACCAGTCAACCCCCTTCCGCCATTGAGACAGTGGGGGTGGCGTGGATGACTTCCATTCCCGGGCTATTTCTTGCTTTCCAACCATGGTAGCCCCTCCGATCAGTGGCTGTTCAGCTTTTGTACCCCCATCCCCTCAAAGATCCAATGAAGAAATGCTTTTGGGGACACCCCCACCTCCCAGCCCAACACTTGAGATAGAGCCTGGGCCACTTCATTCCAGTAACTTACAATTAAGGGACACACCCATACCATATAGTAGAAGTCTGCTGGGGCATGGAGGCACCTGAAACATGTAGGGTTAAGAAGGAGATGTGCTCGGTGCAGGTGGCTAGGGGTAAGGTATGCATGGTGGATGTAGTATGTTTGTATAAGGTGCAATTTAGAGGAGATTCTGGCGTACCTCCAGTCTTCCTCCTCTAGGGGTCCATCCCACTCCTCCCACTGTGTTCGCAGCAACGCAAATGTGTTTGGAGCATTAATGATCAGGGAGTAGTGGATTTTGGAAATTCCACCCTTCAGCAGTGAACCCATCAGGAACTCTGCCTCCAGGGGGCTAAATCTGGGGAGGTCTGTGCCCAGAGAGACATGCATCACTAAGGCGTGCCGCAGATGCAGATATTTGTGCAGCTTTGTAAATGATAATTAATAAGATGATTGAAGTGTCGGAAATGAGTGTATGTTACCATCAGACCAGACGTCCCCCAGTAAAGGAGATGCCAATTAATTCACACTGGCAAAGCCCTTCAAGCCAGCTGTCTCATGTAGCCAAGTCCCTCTCCACAGGGGAGCCTGCAGTGCTAGTTTGGAATCTCAGTCTGCGTACCGAAGCGCTGCATTTCAGCACAGAAAGACGAACCTAGTGATCTCAGTGAGTACCTTGGGGACAGGGGTGCTGTAAAGCATTTAGATCACGGCTTCAAAGCCCACTGAGCCTAATTCAATCCTATATATGGAATCTGACCAGCCCCCACCCATTGATGATAAGAGTATGGGATGCGAAGTAGTACAGTAAAAGATTGGTCATGCCCAAACCCCCATTGTAGGCGGCCTGTTGGCATTTGGTTAGGGCAATTATTGGTCAGGATTTATGCCAGAGGAAGGATTTTGACAAGGAATCCATTTCCTTAAACCATCGATGGGGCACCACACTTGGAAAATTCTGAAAGAGGTATAGAAACTGTGGCAGAATCATAATTTTAAACTGTCCCCAATACGTTAAGTGGGAGGGTCTCCCACAATTTTAGGTCAGCCTTCACCTTTGGAACCAGCGGTGTAAAATTAAGACTCCATTCCATCTCGGAGAGGAGGGCAACCTGTCGATGGGTCAGGCCTAGCATAGGAATAGAAGTCTTTCACTCGATACATTCCCGAGAAAGGTTGAGCGGAACCAGTACCGATTTAGCATGGTTAACCCGATGGCCTGAGGCCTCCTCATAGAGTTGGAGGATATGGAGGCAGTGCGGGCCCGTCGTTGATGGGTCGGACAGGAATAAGAGGACGTTGTCCGCATATAGGGCAATGCGGTCCTCATGGCCTGTCTCCCTCCTCCAGCCCTGAACCTGTGCTTCACAGTGGATAAGCCTTGCCAATGGCTCTATAGCAAGGGCAAAGAGGAGGGGGAAGCCCTGTCCTGTACCCGTGCAAATTGGAAAGGGGCGGAAACTACTCCCTTAATTTGTACCTATGGGCTAGAGTAAAGCAGTTTGTCATATCGACAGAATCTGGGGCCCAGACCCGACCTGCGCAGGACCTGAAACAGAAAGGAGCAGTCCACTGTGCCAACCGCTTTTTCAAAATCAAATTAATAGGAGGCCAAGGGATGATGTCAACAGCTGCCGACGCACCAAGGCAACATGCAGCCTCCTAAGGCACTACCTTGTACCCCTTGTTGGCATAAAGCCACACTGCTCTGGATGAATAAGGGTGGTTAGGACCATTTTCTGCCGAGTGGCCAGTATTTTGACAAAGACTGGCAGTCTTTCTGTTAGGCAAGTCAGAGAAAACAGACATGATCTCCTCGATCATGATGGGTTGGTCCAACTTGTGCTGCTGGGATGGGGACACCGCGGGAAGGGGATGTTGTCTAGAAGTTGAAAGGTTTGTTCGCTGTCTTGCCTCGGAATGCGGCATATGACTGCAAATAAAAGTTTGCAAAGGTCTGCACTATGGCAGGAGTAGCGTGGATGGGGTGCTGTCAGTGTCTAAAAATTCAGGGACTGCGAACGAAGTCAGGAGTCTGGTGGCAAGCCAGTGAGGCAGCTTGCCATTTTATCATCCTGTTCATCCACTCTTGCTGTGGAGGCTAAATTAACCCCGAGCCACATCAGAATCACTGCCTGTGTGAAGCTTTCCTGACAAGGGTCCTTGCAATCCTCGTCCATGATGCAGGTTGTCACAGAATAGCCTTATAGCTCCTTGGAACTGATGCATCACCACGACTGCACGATGCAACCTCAGAAGCCCTCATTGGCGAGATCCTCAACTACAATGCAGGACCACACATTACAGCTCTGCACAACTCGAAACTGATGCATCGCCTCGACTGCGCAACTTGTCCTCTGAGCGGACCCTTGCAATGCTCTGCAAATCAGTAGGTACTTTGTTCAGCTGGCCTAACTGGATCCCTGTAGCCGGCCCATGCTCCATTGCGGTCAGCCTGAACATGTAACTGTGGGCCAGATGTACGACCAGATGTACGACCCATCAATTTGCGACTCGCAAATTGCCACTCGCAAATTGCGATGTATAACAGTGTCTCAGACACTGTTAGCGATTCCTAATGGGGTCGCAAATTGCAAAGCAAACACAAGGAGATGATGGACGGAGTGCTGAAACTTTTCAGAGACTCACCCCCAGTCACAGATCTGGGTTGAATCCATCATCGTTCTTTAGCTCACTTTGCCACCCCAGTTCAGACACAGCTATATGCAAATCAGTCTTGACCCTGTGCCTCATGGGAACAGTCCAGCCCGAACTGCCAAGCCATGTCTTCACTGGACCAGAAACAAGCATCCTGGGACCAGTTTCGGGATAACAGCCCTCATCAGCCAGGCTAGCTTGAATCCAGTGGCAAAGTGAGCAAGGGACCCACGTCTGGGCATACCCTGCCAACTTAGGTCGAACAAAGTAAACACAAGGAGATGATGGACGGAGCGCTGAAACTTTTCAGACACTCACCCCCAGTCACAGATCTGGGTTGAATCCATCATCGTTCTTTAGCTCACTTCGCCACCCCAGTTCAGACACAGCTATATGCAAATCAGTCTTGACCCTATGCCTCATGGGAACAGTCCAGCCCGAACTTGCATGCCTCATGAATATTAATGAGGCTGTCGCAATTTGTGACCCCATTAGGAATAGCTAGCACTCCAAGGGATGGTGGCCAGCTGGGGTCAGCAGACCACCATGTCTGGGACTGCTTCTAAATAAAGCAGTCTTTTTTATTTAAATGCAGCCCGTTTTCCTTAAAGGAAAACGGGATGCATTTAAAAAAGAAAAATGAAACTTTTCAGTTTCATTTTTTTAAGGGCAGGCAGTGGTCCCTGGGACCACTGCCTGCTCTTAAAAATATTTTCTCACATACTCACAAAGGGGAAGGGGGTGCTCTGGGGACCCTTTCCCGTTTGTGAGTGGTTTACCACCTACATGAAGTAGGTGGTAAACTGCGAGTTTTTTGCGGCCGCAAATGTGGTCGCAAAACAATTGTACATGGCATGGTGACTCGCTATTAGGAAGGGACGCCCCTTCCTAATAGCGGGAGTCGCAAATGCTATTTTGCGAGTCCGTGACTCGCAAAATAGCATTTGTACATGCCATTACCCTTTTTTGGGGTCGCAAACGGGAGGATCTCCCGTTTGCAGCCGCAAAAAAGGGTCGTGCATCTGGCCCCAAGTCCCAGTCCGACGCGACCAGATAACCACGGTTGGCATTTTGTGTCTTTTGACTCTCATTTCACTGAAATCTTATAACCTACATATCCTTGGTTCTACAGATTGGATTTTTGTCACTTTGGTCTTGTTTATTTATTAACTATTACTCTATTTTTCTAATCTGGTGTGGGATCCATTTGTGGTGTGTTTTCTCTGTGTGATTGTTTGAAGTGTTGCTCCAAATACTTTATACATTGCCTCTGAGTTAAACCTGACTGCTCTGTGCCAAGCTACCTGACGGTTGTGTACAAGTTAATTTGGGGTTGCTTGTGATTTCACCCTGACAAGGATTGTGGTTTCTGCTTGGGTAGGGTTTCACCCACCCCATCAGCTGCCAACCCAATTTTTAACACCCAGTATGTTCCATTGCCAGTGACTCGCCACACCCCGATGTTCCACAAGATCACTAGACTCCCACAATGTTGCCTCCAGGGTCAATTTGTCTGCCCAACTTGTCTTACATAGCACCAAATACAGGTCTGGATCACCACCGCAGTAGGCTCTTGGAGGTGTATGACCATGTTTGGCACATATTGCCGCGCCACATAGCCCTGTGGGTCCATTGCCTATTGGTCTGCCAAAAGGGAGGGTTCCTTCTGGTCTGCAAAGGACCGGTCATTATCCGCTAGCAATTTGGCCACCCAGTAGTAGAGGCGCAGGCCATGAAGTGCCATGACCGTTGGTTGGGGATCTCAAATGGTGAATTTAGTAAGACGTAGAGGAATTTGGGGGATTAGGTCATTTTATAAAGTGCACCTTTACCCAGTAGTGAGAGGGGGAAGTGGTGCCAGTGTTACACTGAAAACAGCTTTTAAAAATTATACTGTGTGCTGCCTGGGAGAATACTGGTTTAGCCCTACTTCAGAGGCTTAATACAGATTCTTTGCTGGGAGTTAATAACCTTCGCCCTGAAGACAATGGTTTGATCTCTGGGGCCCAAGAAGACAGGGGTGTTGTCAACAACTAACCAGTCAACAGGGATTAGCAATCTAGGAGGAGTGTAGGCGCAGTTGCAAAAAGAGATCACCTTAGTAATTATTCTTTTCATTTGATGATGCCAAATGGGGTTGGCAGGAAATGTTCCCATTCATTCCAAGGGCCATACTAAATGTTCTGGCTCCAACCCCAGCAGGAGGTGTTTTGGACAGTGATAGAGAAGGGCACTCCATCTCAATCGGGGATTGGCTAAGGGACAGTCAGAGGCCATTCAGATTGAAGAACGAGTTAGACAACTTTAATTTAAGGCAGCTTGCATTAAAGGAGAAGTGCTCAAAACAAGGAGCGGATAGCTTGAGAGAGAGATCAGGATTTGGTGTAGCAAACCCGTCGCTCACTAACTACCACCTCACCACTACCTCCTCACAGAACTCCTGGATCTCAGAAGACAATATCTAAAAAATAATAATGCCCTTTTACAAGAAAATGACTCAAGGACTCCTGCTTCTGGGGCTAGAACCCGTTCATCTCACTCAGAGCTTTTTCAAACCTTGTCAGTGAGTACAGGTATAAGGCTTTGTGGGGCTTTACTGAGTGACAGCCTCCAGCCTTCTCCTGCTGGTGGATGTTGACAATAAAAAATGTGACTAACTCAGAAGATTCAACCTTGGATTAATTGAGGCAGCAAATCAACTCCAGTGGTGAAATGACCTTCCAGGCTACAAAATTGAGCTTTGTTCCACCCAGAGCCTTTGCAGCCAAAAGGAATGTCTTCAGTGATGATGTACATGACATTGAGGAACCCTCCCTGGATCCAGCTTTGTAACTTTCCCCAATGAAAGACTTTGACTTCGAAGAAATAGATTAAATCCTATGGTAAAAACTTCGACCGGGCAGCCCAGTTAGTGTAGCCAACTTCCACTGCACTGCGATCTGATTGAAATTGCACCTAGAACCCGGTCCATTCATCCTGAAACTGATACTTTGATTGTTTCTTTAAGTCCTTTGTGCCATTAAATATTTAAAAAATCACATCTGATGTTCCACTTATCTAATTTTGATTGTTTTGGTGTGCTTTTCCTCATTACATCTTTTTCTATATTTCTAAATTGTCTTAGGATTTTATTTTGTTGTTTTCTTGACTTTAAAGTGTTGGTTTTTGCCTGAACTTAAAACATTTCACTGGGGTATTGCCTGCTGCTTGTGCCAACATAAATTCTCTAAGTTATGTGTTTTAGCCTAACCTGAGTGTTTTTATAAAGTTATTGAGGACTAAGGGCCGCATGTATCAGTATTGGAAATTGCGATTACCTAATTGCGATTTCCTGAGAATGGCAATTAGGTAATCACAATGTCCAATGTATGAAACTCCATGGGTTTCATATACCGATTCGTAGTGGGTCGCAAACCGACCTACCTCATTAATATTAATGATTTAGATCGCAATTTTCGACCCCTAGGAATCGCAAAAATCACAGGGATGGTGTCCTGCTGAGGTCAGCAGACCACCATGTCTGTGATTGCTTTTAAATAAAGCAATCTTTTGTATGTAAAGCAGGCAGTTTTCATTAAAGGAAAACGGGTTGAGTTTAGAAAATAAAATGAAAAGTTTTCCTTTCATTTTTTAAGAGCAGGCAGTGGTCCATGAAAAAAAATGCTTTTACGAACATTCACAAAGGGGAAGGGGTTAATTTGTGAATGGGTTACCACCTACTTGAAGTAAGTGGTAAAATGTGAATGTTTTGCGACCACATTTCGGTCGCAAAAACATTCATACATACCGATGCGACTCAGTATCAGGAAGGGACAACCTAAACACGCCCCTTCCTAATGCCGAATCGCAAAACCAAATTTACGATTCGCTAACAGGTTACCGAATCACAATTTGGGTTTGATACATGTGAAATGTCTTTTTTGGGTACGCAAACGGGCCAATTCTGCGAATCGGCCCATTTGCGAACTCAAAAAGGCTTCATACATGTGGCCCTTAGGTTCTTCTCAAGTGCGAAATACTTCCCTGTTCTGAGACAATAAAGCTGGAAATTCTCAGTGGAAGATTGAGAGGAATAATCACTAGTTCTGTATCCCGAAATGTGGGAGAGTAAATCAACAGGAAGGGAGATATCATAACTAAGCACTAGGCTGAACTGGATCCTTTTTGCACGTTTACTCAAAACAAGGCTTATAGTAAGGAAGGCCTTTGAAGTGGGAGCATTGTCTCTGATCCTAGCTATAGTTTGGTTGGTGAATATCCATACTTCTTTGCAATGTGGGAATCATCACCTATGAGCCCAAATGAAGAGATCAGTAGCATCACACTCCATAGCTATGTATCTGTATGGGAGATGTATAGGTTTTGATGGTGATCGTGTGTGTCCAGCGAGACCCTATCTGAGGCTGATAATGTCAGCAGTGCATGACTAAACTGTGATGTAACTGGGAACTACCTACAGTACTGAGACAAATTTCCCTTCACAATACAAGTTAACAGCATTGAGGGAGACTTTCAGCAGGTACTCTTTCATCAATGATTCTACCTGTCTCATACACAGGATGTATGAAGGCACATAACTCGATCATTTGCCAAGTTATACCATCTCTGTTCCCTATTTAATCAGTTGTGGTAGAATGCCATAAACTACATCTTCAGAAGTTATTAGCTGTCACCTGTGGCAGCTAGATGAAAAGCCACAAGTGGCTTTTGTGTATTGCTCAACTGTGTGGATGACTCACATAGAATGATACAGATCTGGTACTTTGGCTGTGTCATTGCCGAGGCTTGACTGTCACCCATGAAGGTTGCATTACGCTGTGAACCCACGAAGCATTTTCAGAACACAGAAGTGGAGATTAATCATATATATTAAGTGGATGCTAAGACTGAAATGATCCACATGGTCTTCTGTGGTACTTCTTGATGCCTATGTGTATGTAACTGTTTTCCTATTATAATTAAAGAGCAACCATTAATGCTACTGATGTGCTTGTCATATCTGCTCTGGTATTCAATGTAATGTCTGCATCTCTTCCTTTCATGAGGAAAGAAGTGTAAGTATTGTGTAATTTCCAATCCAAAAGTATTTATTGGCAGAATTCAAGCTTCTTTTAGATATGATTTCAACTTCCCCACAAGTTATTTTGAAAACTGATATTGGTTGATATGGATCATCCACAATAAGTCGATATCAAGTGTTGTACACCAAACAAATGTATATAATATGGTGCAATGGTTCCAAAGTGGGGTGTATCAAACACTGATTGGTCCTCTCATGCAGAAGCAAATTTAGAGATATCTATAAGAGTGTCCTAATGACCGCTTAACTTAACCAGCACAACATTCTGCTATTGATTGGTGCCACTTGTGAGACCAGGAGAACACTAATAAGAGTCTTATAAGGGGCTTTATAAATTCTAATAGATTAATTTGTGATTGAAACATTTACTGTTACTGTGCTGGATTTTTTCAAAAACGAGGTCTTATTAAATAATTTACTATTTTCAACTGTGCAAGAGAAGAAGGGAACTACAGGATAAGATCACCAAAACATCTATAGTGTTACCAATGTGACCTCAAACCACATTACAGACTGAGACAGAGACTCATCAAGTAGTCTTTGACATGCTCCTCAGTAACAACATATAAAAGCCTTGCCTCTTGATCATGTATTACTTCTTCTCAGCCTTCTCAACAAAGTTAACCATCAAGTACTGATAGATTTCTCCTCATGCATGGACTTCTCCAGCAATGTCCTGCAATAGTTCACCTTCTACCTTGTCAACTGTCAACATTCCAAACAATTAGGAATCACAAAATCCCCAAAATGGCCATCTCCTGCAAGAACATAAGAAATAATATCTTGACATAAAAAGCCAAACAGTTAACTATCTCCGGTGCACAGTGCCATTCCAGATCCATGATATCACCATACTGGAGATGAAAATGTGCAAGAAAACAAAAATAAAACCTGGAATTTTCCATTTAACCTCCCGGAATATGGAACCGCATCTCCACCAGTATCGGAACTGCTCAAACCTTCCTCCAGTTTAGAAAGAAGATGGAGATGGAGACTTACCTCTTCAAGGTACTCTGTTCCCCCACATAATAAGAACTCACCTGATACTTGCCTCTCTGTAAATTATTTTGGTTTATAAACCTGTTCCTCACCCACCAGTCAGTACTTCATTGCTTCCTAGTTAGGTTTGCCCTATTGAAATACCTTTACATAGATTCATGTGCACATTTCCATAATTCCACGATCAAAAGAGTCTTCAAAGTAAATGTAATTCATTTGAGGTAAGCATCTGCAGGCGCAGGATTGTGGGGTTTCACATACATGTCTGCACAAGAGCCATTTTACAGCATGGTCAAAGTAGGCAATTTCCCCTACTTTCCTAGGGGTCCCCTGTCAAAGTGAAGTTCCAGAAGTCCCATCTTAATGACATTGAACATATAAAAAATGCGTTTTTAAACATTTGACAGTTGTGAATGCTGTATAAAAGCTTACTGTGCATGTTCATTCAGCCCACTCTTAGCCTTCTTGCTCTCAGGCATCCAGTGGCAGTTACATTAAAAATAATCTGTCTTCTAATGTCTCTTCCACATCCTCATTCACAGATGAGGAAGAGAAGAAAAACACCTAGACCTTTACCTTCCCAATCAAATCTTCACAAACATTCCAAAAGGTAGGCTCAATATATTCTCTAATGTGTCTACATAGACAGAGCAATCTCTGGAAAATGTAAGATCCTCACCCACAACAAATGTGGCATGCTTCATCATAGGGCTTCCCACATCTTGGACCTGAATGAGACTAAGGTGGACCATACCACAGAGTGGTAGGCCGTGGGACGAAGGCCCCTGATTCTTTGGGCACCTGGTAGGACAGCCAAAACATGCTGACATATGTTAGGATGAGCAGGTGATTGCTAACCCTTCTAGATCATCCGTTTATTTATTTTTAAAGTTGTCAGAACATCTGTCACTTAAAGACTTTTTTTATGAGTCCTAAATAATTTTAACAGTTCTTTTACTCTAACGATTGATAATCCTTCGATAGATCAACTTTATAAACAAAACGCTGCTCCCACGTTCCATGGCAGCCTTATGATGAAGCATGCCAGATTTGTTTTGGGTGAGGGCTTTACATTTCCCAGAAACCACTTTGTCCATGTAGGCCCACTAGATAATATATTGAGCCTAGCTTTTTGGAGTGTTTGTGATCTCCCACATCCTCACCTCACCTCTGATCCCTGTTTTTACTTCTCTCCTTCTACCTATCCCTACATCTCTAGGTACTTACTAACTACCCTTCTGTGTCTGAAATATAATTCACATATGTCTATCTCACATCTGTCTCTCAACGCACATTTCTGTATGCATCTTTCAAGTGTTGTTGTACGTAAAGCTAATTTTGTTTTTATCAATATTTTTATATATATATATATATATATATATATATATATATATATATACATATATACAGGGTTTGAGCACTTAGTCACTTTTCTTTTTAGTATTTGCTATTTTGCACATTAAAGAGTACATTAAAAATTTGGGGTTGGACAGGTACATGCAGAAGATTATAGCTGTATTCGGACTATTAATTACCTGGCTGACCAGGCCCATTTATATCAAGAATGTAATGTGTCATGTGCACTAGTAATCCAAAGTAAAGCAATATTGGAGGTAAATGTTTATAAACATTGATGTAGCGGGGGCAAATGCACGCTGGTAATGGTAGGGAGGCAGACAATAGGTCTGAGGGCACGATAAGTTTTAGCAAAACCAAGTGTGGAAGTGGGCAACAAACAATAGGAGATAAATGCATTGGAGCCAATTATTAATTCTGAAGATTGCGTAAAATGCCAATTTGCACACAAAATTACCCTAGTATGTGATTTTAATACAAAATGGTTGTTTTATAACAGTATTTATACTTTTATTTGAGTGCGCAATTGTGCATAAACGTAGTATGCTGTTTATTTCCATTATTTGGATCACAAGCACTGTCACTTTAAAAAGGGCGATCTATTGAGCCAGCGTTGTCATGTGATCAAGGCCGGTAACGGGCTAAACGCTTTATGGCGGAGTGGTGTGCGCAATAAAAAATCTGCACGAAATTTGGTTCTGCACTCGTTATTCTCCTCGGAGGAGATTGAAGTGGCGAGGTTCTTGGATATTTACCGGATTGACATCCTCCGGTGCTGTGGACCCCCTCCCCAAAAGTTGGCTCCGTGATTGGCACGTCACGCTTCCGGTAGACGCGGTCGGCGGCACTTTGGTGTTTGGCGTGGCTGTGGAACCTGGAAGCACAAAGGAGTATTCCGGCAACGGAAAGCACGGAAGCCCCCTGCAGACATGAAAGACGATGCCTCGGTGAAGGGGACAGAGAGGTGCAGAGCTGGACTCGCGGCAGCTATTGCGGTAGTAGGACTGTGAGGGTGACCGCATAGCAACGTCTCTCAAGTACAAAGGTAAGCAGAAATTGTGTAGTATTCAAACAGGTGGGGAGGTATGCGCAAGTGAGATCCCCGGCAGCGTCAAGCAAGCAAGGAGGGTCCTAGGTGCACGTAATAAAGTTAAAGCTCACAATGTCCGCCGACACGCTTAGAGATCGCGAAACCGCCGCAGAGGAGATGTTCTCGGACTCTCCCCCTGAGCAGCGGGATATCAGCAAAAGTGCACATGGTGAAGTAAGTGGAGGGGTAAAAAGTTTAAAGGACAATTATCGTATGTTGGAGAAACTTATGCGTCAAGAGCAGTCTAAGTGGTGGGAGTCCAAGTCACTCCAAAAGTACCTGGATGTGGGAAGGATCCCTAGAGGCTTGCGGATTATGATTTCCCCAAGCTACGAGACACTGAACCCCAGGATGATGGTCGAGTGGGCGGAATGTAATCTTGACTCGTCCCGTAAGCTGGTACAAATTTTGGTAAAGTACGCGGAAAGCGATAGAGCCGATATCCAACTGAAAATAGACTCTCTCAATGAGGAGATAAAGGCGCAAGGAGATTCTCAACAGAAAAAGAAAATGCATGAGGAAATGTTGATCAGGTTGCACAGAGAAGAAGAAAAAATCAAAGCAAGGAAAACGTATAAATTCAGAAGAGATAAGGAGGATTACGCTAATGGGCAGATTTTTACTTTTGCGCGTAAATATGACTCCCTGAGGAATGCCACAGCAAGTAAACGTAAGCAATTGCCTTATCAAATGGATAGGGATCATCAACAGGCAGACGCTACATCAGCATCCGATATAAGTTCGGCACTTGAAAGAGAATCTGAGTCGGAGGCAACGGGGAACAGACCAGGCCAAAGTGCCATCAAGCTGTCTTTAGGGGAGGAGCTGGATTTTTTAAGAATAAGCAGAAGGGAAACACTGCGCCCAAGGAACAGGCCAGCAAAAAGCGAAGTACCCAGAGAAGAAGGGAAAGAAGGAAGGCCTGTAGACAGCGCAGGAAACAAGAAACCAGCACGCGGACGGGGGTATTGGAAACGGAAGTAGAAGGGGCACAACAGCCGTCTACACCCCCGATTGGAGGAAACAATCATCAATCTGGCCCAAATAGATCTTAATGCAGCTGAACAGCAACTGCTCTCCTTAGGACTTTCTTATTGCCCGGAGAGCAATTTCAATTACACACAGACCCGAACAGACATATACAAATTCATAAGAAAGCTAAAATTGAAAAACTACCATCAGCTACAATCTCATTCAAGGCATATGGACAATACTGTACTAGCAGTGAATAACCCTAGTGCTTCTAATTTGACAGTTGGGATTATGGTCTCCTTCGGGACTTACATGATTTGGAAAATGATAATAGGGTCCCAGAGGATGGTGTCATCGGGCAAGAGAACCAAAGCATGGGCCATGGGGCTAAGTCGCCAACACATGAGACCTGTGTTAAACCGGATACCCCATTCAAAATTAAATCCAAATTTGTCCCCATTATGCCGCAAGACTCCCTAGACGTTTTTAACGAGCAGGTGGTGTTGCAGGTCAAAAAACTGAACAATTGCATTAATAAAACAAAAAAGAGAGTGACCTACCAGGAAAGGAAATATTCCCAACTCATTGAAAAATTAAAGAAAGAGAAACAAGTAGTAATCAGAAACTCGGACAAGGGAGGCAACATTTTGTTGTGGCCCTTGCATGATTACATGGAGGAAGCATATTCACAACTCACTGACCCAGAATGTTACAGGAAAAGTTCGCTCCAAAAATTTACACAGGACGTGTTTTTTGCAAAGCTTCTGGCATGGAAGAGTCTGGGTTTGCTGAATCTGGAAGAATACAAGTATCTAAAGAGGGAGCACCCGACCATTCCTGTGATCTATTTTATTCCAAAAGTCCACAAGAACATGCGTAAACCACCAGGGAGCCCCATAATAGCAGCATGTGATGGACCCTTGGAAAATATGTCAAGATATATTGACTTTTTCTTGCAGGAACACGTCAAGAACTTGAGATCCTATGTACAAGATACAAGTGACTTCCTACGGAAAATATCTAACATACAATGGAAATCTGATTATCTGTTAGTAGCCCTTGAAGTTACATCACTTTATACATCAATAAGAAATAATGATGGTATCAGGGCTGTGGAGCATTTTTTAGCTAATAGACCTTTGATATATGCTCAACACAATAAGATGCTTATCAATATGTTGTTATTCTGTCTCAAAAATAATCTGTTTCTTTTTGGAAATCAAATGTATCAGCAAATACAGGGGGTGTTAATGTGGGCCAGCTTCTCTCCCAGCTATGCATGTTTATTCATGGGCTGGTGGGAGGAGCTGGTCCTCAGAAAACAATTCGAGCATGTCTACCAAGAGAAGATCATTACCTGGTTAAGGTTCATTGACGATTTGTTTATTGTGTGGCAGGGCACTGAGCAGAGTGCAATAGAATTTATCACACAGATCAATATTAATGATGTAAATCTAAACTTTACCTCATCCATCAGTAAAGAAAGTGTAACATTTTTAGATGTGCAGGTCCAGATTGTCAGTAATAAGCTTACAATGTCATTATACCACAAACAAACAGCGGGCAATAAGGTGTTGCATGCATCAAGCTCACATCCCCCGCACCTCATACAGAGCATCCTATATGGGGAAATGCTCAGGATAAGACACATTTGTAGTGATGAGGTGGATTTATCGGTTAAACAACTGGAAAGTAAAGAACGCTTTCTAGCAAGAGGGTGTAAAACAGAGGTTATTGATGCAGCAATTACCAAGTCAAGGAAGCGAGCTAGGGAGGATCTGCTCCAATATAATACTAAACAACAGGGAACAGAAAATGAGGTGTTAGAACCAGTTAATGAGCCTACCAGACTAATCCTAACATACTCAAGACAAGAGAAACAACTTAGGGCCATTATTAGGCGTAACTGGCCTATTGTGTTGGATGACCCCGTAATAGGCTGTCTCTTACCTAAAATGCCAGCGATTACATACAGGAAGACTTAATCAATGGATAATGCGCTTGTTAAGAGCAGCCCGGAAGATCAGGATTCAGGGAGCTGGTTAACAGCTAGAAAAGGCTTTTACAAATGTTCAAGCTGTAAAGCCTGCCAATATGGCACAAATAAAACTTCTTATCAAACAGCATTCGATGGTAGAATACGGGTGATTGATAAACACCTAACCTGTAAAACTGAGTATGCAGTCTACCTATTGGAGTGCAGCTGCAATCTTAAGTATATTGGAAGTACAAAGCTAGCTGCACATAAAAGGAACCTGCAGCACACAAGGGCCATAGTTAATAACGATGCAAGTTACCCGGTTGCGAGGTATTTTAGAGAGTGTCACAATAGCAATCTTAAACATCTGAAATACTTTGTTATTGATGCAGTGCCAGCCCAAAAAAGAGTAGGCAACCAGGAGCTACAGCCCGAACTGCTGAATGGAATTACCCCAAACTTGGCAAAAAGGTAGCCCTTGGTTCAGAAAGAGACCTTTTTTTTAAATGGTGTAAATCCGTTCAGTAGTTCCTGAGAAATTCAAAAAATAGAGGTCGAAAAATGCATTTCCCATAGGAAACTTTAGACACGGTTACAGCCGAAACTACTGAACGGATTTACACCAAATTTGGCAAAAAGGTAGCCATTGGTTCAGAAAGAGATCTTTTTTTAAAATGGTGTAAATCCGTTCAGTAGTTGCTGAGAAAATCAAAAAATAAAAGTTTCGATATCTATGGCCGCGGTGGATCCGCGCACCCTCCCGATCACGAGCTTTATTCTAATTGGCTGTCAACACTCCAAACCAGGAAGTGATGGTAGCCATCTTGTGCCTCGGTAACCGAGGCACAAGAAAAGAGAAAAACAAAAGGTGAAAAATAACAAAAGGGGGCATGGCAGAAACACCCTGACCCCCTAGGCCTGCTCAGGGCCCAAAAAAGCATTTTTTTTAAAAATAAAAAAAAGAAGCGCGGGCTCCCGCGCTTCGTTTAATTAAGCCCCCTGGTGGGCCAAGTCCCAGGGGCATGGGGAAATTTAATTGCGGGGGCCCAGGGGGACCCCCGCAGCCCCGGGGACCGCCACCCCCCGGGGCTTTGATAAAATATTTGCAGGGGTACATGGCCCCCTGCAGCCCCGGGACCGCCACCCCCGGGGCTTGTTTTTAAAGGTTTGGGGGCCTCCAAGGCCTCAAGCCCCGGGGACCACCACCCCGGGGCTTTCATTAATTATTTGCGGGGGCACACTGCCACCCCGCAGCCCCGGGACCGCCACCCCGGGGCTTCTTTTAAAAAATATATATACCTGCGTGGGGGCTAGAGCCCCCCACACGCCCGGGACCGCCACCTCCCGGGGCACTAAAATGCTAATTTGGGGGTCCGTTACGGACCCCCGAGCCCCAGGGACCACCACCTCCCCGGGGCTTTGTAATTGAAGGGAGGGGGGCCGCGCGGCCCCCCTCCTGGAGCCCTCGATGGCCCTGGGGACCGCCACCCCCCAGGGCCGGCTCCTGCAGTGTCCCGGGGAGCCCACCCCCGGGACCCTGCTGTTTGCAATGACAGTATTTAGGAAGACAAGGGTGCCCCAATATGTGAACCTGGGGTGATACGTTGTTTAAAGGAACAATGGTTCTAGTGTGGCCTAAAAGGTCCAAGGGGAAGTAACCCTGTAGAGGGCACTAAGGTAAGTAAAGGATTAGGAACTTAATTCACAAAAGAGAGCAGTAGGAAATATATCGAGGGACATGTAGGTCAATGTATGACAGGTGTTTATTACACAATGAAGGTATTCAGGTGCTCACACAGTAAGTGACAATAAGCGTGACGTGAGAAGTGAGGGTGAACTTAAAATAAAGACATCGCATTGACAACAATGATAGAAGCTCCTTTAAAGATTTTTTCAGAGTATAAGGAGTTCATGTTGTAAGGGGTCGACGACGTTTTGAACTCAATTATTCGAGTTCATCTTCAGGACAAAAAGTGTGAGCAACTTAAATCTGGAATTAATGGGAGCGAGGGGGAGAAAGGAAATAATAAAGGATAAATAAATATATATTATATTTCCTACTGCTCTCTTTTGTGAATTAAGTTCCTAATCCTTTACTTACCTTAGTGCCCTCTACAGGGTTACTTCCCCTTGGACCTTTTAGGCCACACTAGAACCATTGTTCCTTTAAACAACGTATCACCCCAGGTTCACATATTGGGGCACCCTTGTCTTCCTAAATACTTGCTACGAGCAGTGGCTTCACTGTAAGGGCTCCACTCTTGAAGTGGTTATATTAATTTATCCAAAAATCATCTATGTACACCCGCCTAGTAATAGTGTTGCTAAAATAAACTCTATCCTCTACAGTGTGGACATACCTTCAAACTATGTCTACACCCAACATTCCTACATACACCGAGGAATATATTGCTAGGCTTATTAGTGGTCCTTCGCTTTTTCATACACCCACGCCTGTTAGCAATACAGCATCAGATGTGGCAAGTGAAAAACTTACTGCACTAGAAAGGCTAAAAAAGAAACATATACGCACAGAACTACACGGGCGCATGCTTACTGAATACCTCAAAGCTGATATTATTCCGGTTGGCCTGCAAGTACGCAACATACCTGCCATCTTCCTACAAGACCCTAAATTTAAGAACGGATTCTCACACATTGGCACTACCTGCTCTCGCCATTGGATGGTGCTTGGCATCGACACAGCACTTGAACATAGCAGAAAGGAATTGTTAGAGATTCAAGAACTAGAAAAGGCAATCCTAGAGCTAGACAGCTTGGCAGATGCTAAATCAGCCCTAGAGAAACTAGAACGCACGATTCTTGATTTCCAAAACTTTGAACATCACAACAAATCTACCAAAGTGATAAAAGACATAAAGAACTACAATAAAGAACAAACCTACCCCTACCTCAAGGAAGATTTTTTCACCTCAAATACCCAAGAACAACAGAGATATCCAGCAGGTACCTGGTGCAGATTCAGAAACAGACAACCAGTGACGTTTTCTGATTCCTCACTAGACTCTGACAACTCTGATCCAGGAGCAGGCCCTAGCTCCTCTTCCCATAATTCCAATTTTTTAGGGAGAGGCCAACCCTTCACAGGGGAGAGATCCAGAGGCAGAGGGAAGACCAGGTACAACTTCCCCGCAGGGGAACGTCAAACGCGACGCAAGTTTTACCAATGGGGGTACCAATACTAAACATTGATCCTCATAACACCACAACCAACATGGACCAAATGCCCATTTTCAACTTATCTAAACACCAATTGGCCTCCTCTGATATCGCACTACTAAGTAGAGGTCGCTCTTATGTAATTACGGAGAAACCTAATTGGTTTGACATACATACTGAAATCCTCCAGTTTTTCAGAAAAGTTAGACTCAATGTTTTCTTTCAGAATAAAGAAACTACTACTAAGACTGATATCACAGGACTACGTCCAAAATCCACTTTTAACCCACCGAGCGGCTCTATGCCCCCGGAAGTCATTACTTTTGAACACCTTGTACTAAAAGATTTCAACAAAATACAATCGGATTACAGGTTCACTCCCTTTAATGTAATTGTTTGCAATGACAGGGCTGGAGCCTCGCGGCTCCTGTCATAGCAAACAAGTTTGGATTTTGGAAGAGAGAGCAGGAAACCTGCTCTCTCTTCCAAAATTCAAACCAGATTGCTTTTCCACACGGGGAGCTGCATGTTAGCAGCTCCCCATGTGGAAAAGCAATGCCGGCAACCAATCAATAACCCATGTAGACACTCATGTAGCTATTCGCAAACCCATGCAGCCGCTTACACACCAACAGACAGACGGATACAGACATTCACACAGTTTAGTCACTAGCCCATGCATTCAGTAAGATACGTTTAATCACTCACTTATAGAGTCAGTCACGCACCTACTAAATCATCCATTCAGACACTTATACACCCACTCATTCTTCAATACACCTTTCCCTATATATATTAAACATATTTAAACTTTACAGAAACACACAGTCACTGGATGATGTCATCAGTGATGTCATTAGTGATGTCATTTGAGATGTCATCAGTGATGTCATCAGTGATGTCACTGACCATGTCATGAGTGATGTAATATGTGACGTCACCAGCAGTGCATTGCGGGGGTGCAAGTTATAGTTAGCTGAACTAACTATAACGGGGGAATTTCTATGGTTTTGTACGAGTGAAATGTCCAACTAACTATAACTTTCCCTAAAACCTATGTTTTTTTCAGTGAATTTCTAAGGTTTTTTAAATGCTAATTTCTAACTATAACGTGCCTGAAACCTATGTTTTTTTCAGTGAATTTCAAAGGTTTTTTAAATGCTAATTTCTAACTATAACGTGCCTGAAACCTATGGTTTTTTAAGTGTGTGTATATATATATATATATATATATATATATATATATATAATATAGTTGTTTTATTCTACCTTTTCCTTAATATTTAAACATTGAAAGACTTGTAGACAAATAGTTATGATAATATTTACATATTGTGATAGATGAATAAAACAGGGACCCAGAAGCATCTAATCAAATAATATATATGAAAACTATGCAGTAGCCTCTAAACATGTTCAGCACAGAATATATTTATATATATCTATAAGTAATATATACATTTCTTAAGCAGACCTAAGCAATATCTATGTATTTTAAAGCCATAGTTATTTAACATATTTGTACAAAGAAATGCAGATTCCTAGATAAATACATATAATCAAGGTATAAATGTTTACAAACACAGAGATATCATGTACATTTAGTTTGAGTATGGTGGTTATGTAGGAAAGAAACAACTCATGAGTAGTGTTCTGAAGGTAAGATATTTGTCTGTGGATCTTATGTTTGGGGGTAATGAATTTCATAGTTTGGCTGCTTGAACAGCGAAAGATGTACCACCTATGTTTTTTTTCTTCTATGGTGGGGTTTTGAGGCGAGGAGACAATCTTGAGCAGAGGTTCCTTTATTGAATGTATTTCGTGATTTTATTCCTGATGAAAATAATCTTATTCCTTGTATTGCTTTGTGGGTGATACAAAGCAGCTTGCAGGTGGATCTTCTGACAACTGGTAACCAATGTAGGGCACTCAAGGCAGGGGAGATGTGGGCTTGTGGCTTTACACGTAGGAGCAGTCTGGCAGCAGAGTTCTGAATCTGTTGTAGTCTTTTCATAGTTGATAAAGATGAATCGTGGTAGAGGCTATTGGTGTAATCAAATTTAGACTGTACAAGAGAGATTGTAGCCTGGAAATCCCAGGTGAGGGAAGATGCGTCGCAGAGTTTTCATGGTAATGAAACTTAATTTTGCTAATTTGTCCACTTGGACATTCATTGATAACTTGGAGTCCATGGTAATTCCAAGGTTTCTGACTTCCTTAGATATTTTAGAAGGTGTTCCAAGATTCTCAGGCCAAGCAGCAAAAGCAGCAAAGCACAGAGTGGGTCATAATGTTTGCAATCTCCACATGTGAGAATTTCCATTATGGAAGCATTCAATTTGATATGAGTCCAGGTCATCCACTGATGTTATGTTATGTTATCGGGAATTTATAGAGTGCACATTCACCATAAGGACTTTAAGCACTAAAGTAGAGAAAGCAACATCAGCAGCAAGATAAGCCATAAGCTTGTCTGAACAGCCTCGTTTTTAAGAAGTTCCTAAAACCCACATAATTGGTTGATGATCTAATGTCTGGGGTAAGCGTATTCCAGATGTGGGGATCCATTACAGAAAAGCTGGCCCCTCCAAGTTTCTTCCTTTTACTTTTTGGGACAGTTAGTAAATTCAGCTGAGTTGATCTTAGATGGTGGATAGGAATATAACGCTGAATTCTCGAGGACATGAAAGCTGGACTTTTGCTGTAAAGGGTTTTAAAGGCAATACAGGTTGTTTTAAAAACAGACCTCTGGGCTACAGGAAGTCAGTGTAGCTTTTTCATCAGAGGCTTAGTATTGCAGTGACACAATCCTCAGCGCACGTCTTTTAAGTAATATGCAATTGTCCAATTTGTTTTAGTCAAGCATAAATGATACAGAGAATTTTTCGAGCTTGGTTTCTTTTCTTTATTCTCTTTGTACTTGCATCAGCCAACACGTGTTTCGTCACACAAAGGAATTTTGTCCCGCGACTTTCTCAAGGCTGTATATACAAAACAAACACAAGCCCTTGTAAAATTACACAAAACAGGTGTATTTATTACACCCATCAAACCTCACCCGTGTGCATAGCAATATTCTATAAGAATTTTTGCGGCAAGCACAGGGATCTTTGCCCCATAGACCGTGCTCATTCCAAAACATAAGATGTAATGGGTAGGTAAACGCAGGCCAACTGAATCTCACCCCGTATATTAAGTGGTGATGGAGAAAACCAATAAAAAGGTCCTAATTGTCGGTGTCTATCTGCATGCACCCGGTGTGTGTGCACTGATCAATACGTGTCAAGATTAAAAAGCACAATCACCTCCTGTGTCACACACACTTGAGGATCTAGTGCCAATTTCTAGGTGACGGTGAGACGAGCAAAAGCGGTGAAATAAGTGTGGTGGCTTTAAAAATAAATCCCACATCACTCCTCACAAATAAAAAAAAATAAAAAATCAGAAGTACCTTACAAGAGTCCAAACGTTCCCTGAAAAACCCCAAACCTATTTTAGTATGCACTAATAAGAGTAGACCGGTTCACTAGATATCTAATATGTTCATGTATTAAGTCTACCTACTTTATCAGTGGTGATAATTCCATCCCACTGGGAATTTAATATCTGTGTTCCGATGTCCAGGTCGCTTTTAACCGTGGATCTTCGTCATGAGCCAAACCTAGAGCACTAAAGAAACATAAGGATGTCTAATCTTCATACTTGATCACGTATCAGCTAAATATAAGCAACCTTCCTGTATCTTAGCGACGTGTACAGCAGTATATAAAACATACAGCATAACTCAGCAGTATTCAGCACGCTATTTAAAGCTATCTGTGTTCGCGCTGGGTATTGTTACAAAACTTAATTTCAACGCTTATGATATTACGGTATGTAAAAACCTGTATCTAATACCATATAGCATGTCTCAACAGTAATCACCACGCTATTCCAAAATATCTGTTAGTGCCGGGTATTCCCCCAAACGCCTCACTTTAAGCTTGAAAACTCTTAGTAAACTTAACCAGGTGCTCCAGATTCTTCTAAATCTGCTGCGTCAAACATTCAAATCCAAATCTTCCACCATTACCTCGTGTCACTACTCGAACGCTGGGCTACTAAAATCAAGTGCCCCTGCTTACCGTTCAAAGGACGTGTAGGTCCCCACATCAGCGCCGTGTTCTCGAGTGCGAGAATGCCGGTCTAAATGATCCACCATTTTAAACAAACCCCTCCAGCTCACACGTGACATGAACAGAGAAAAGGGACCCGATCATTCTTGGAGGGCTATTTTACCTATAACCATACCACTGCACCATCGTTAATTAGTATTGCAGTGTCTTGGTTGGAAAAACAACAACCAGGCGACCTGATGACTAAGGCAATAATCATTTGGATGACTGCATCCACCGTGAAGTATTTCCTGATTTTTCTTAATCTCCAGAGTTGGAGAAAACAAGAGGAAGAGACATCCCTTTCTGATGTTTTAGGGATATATCCTCATCGATGAAAATCCCAAGACTTTTCACTGCTTTCTTGGGTGTAGGGGGTGATCCCATTCCAGGGACCAAAAGAAAGGATTCTATTGATTCAATTTGTTCTTCATGACCACAATTTGAGTTTAGCTTCAACTGGTGACTATTCATCCAGTCCCAAATATATAACGTACTGTTTTGGAAAAAACTGATATTCACTAGTGTTGTCTATGGTGAAATCAGATGCATATCATCAGCATAGTTGTATATTTTCACCTTTTGCTTCTGTAAGGAATGTATCAGTGGGCGAATGTACAGATTGAACAAGTGATGGGAAAAGGAGGATCCCTGTGGAAATACATAATTTAGTTGGACCTTAGCTGAGTGAAAAAGGGGGAGATGGACTGATTGAACCCAGTCTTTAAGAGAAGAGGCCAACCAATCAAGGGCAGTGCCCTGCAACCCTGCAGTGCTGACACAGTCAATCGAGATAACATGGTCGATGAACGGCTCTGAGGCAATGAAGATTTGTGAGTTTCCAATGTCTTTGGAGTTTCCAGTTTAAGGAGTATTTGTGTGTCACCTTCATAGTTATAGCATGTGAGGTAGAATTCATTGATCATTGCCGGTAATTACTTCATGTAGATGTTGAAAAGCATGGGTGTGATGATGGAGCCTTGAGGGACACCTGCATTTGTGAAATATGGTTTGTATGAGAAAGGTGGGAATGGATGACATTTGTTCTGTTTTGAAGGTAGGATGTGATCCAGTCGAGAGCAGTCCCCTCTATGCCGGCTTCATAGAATCTTTGTATTAGAACTTTATGGTCAACTGTGTCAAAGACAGCTGATAGGTCCAAGAGAAGTAGTGCAGCATCCCTGTTCTGGTTTACTATGTTTTTAAGATCATCCTAGATGGCGATGAGGGCAGATTCTGTGCCTCTTCTTGGGCAGAATCCTGTTTGGTAGTCTGAAAGTATGGAGTTATCTTCAATGAATTGTGACATCTGGGCGAATGCTGCTCTCTTTATCAGTTTGTCCAGGAAACGGCCATTAGCAATTGGTCAGTAATTGCTGGGGTCATGCGGGTCCAGATTAGTTTCCTTTAATAATGGGCGTATGTATGCCCTTTTAGGTCTTCTGGAAAGATTTGCATAGTTAAAGAGTTATTGATGATTCTTCGCACTGGTGTGGCAGCAGAGGTAATTAATTGTTTGGAAGAATGCAGAGGCTGGGTTAGCCTACTCTTAGGGGGGATTTTTGGAAAGGGATTGTTGCTGGTTGTTTTCCTGTTTTTTAGATAGGAGTCCAACATGTCTGATTTGGTTGTGTAATGATTTACCAGATAATCAGTGAGTTCTTGAGTAATGGACTAAATTCTTCTGTGCATTTCGGTACACGAAAATCTGTGAGAATTTTTATGCAATTCTTTCATTTGCAATTTAGGATTATGAATTTTGACTGAATAGTACCTTTATTTTAGTTTTTTGATTGTTGACTTGTATATTCTGTTAATTTTGCATAGGTGAGGTTTGTCTTGATTGCTGTTTGTTTTGAGCCAGGTACATTGCAGCTTTCCAATTTATTTGATCTTTTTAGTTCTGTATTTCTTCAAGGACCTTGTTTTCTTTTGTCCTGTTTTGTTGTCCTTAGTGGTATTAGGATATCAAAAGCTTCCTGTAGCTACTCATAAAGATTTTTAACAGAATTTATATTAATAAGTATTCAAAATTGTGTTTGTTCCAAGGTCGATAGGTGGATGTATGTAAGGTTGTCTTAGGTGTGTTAATTTGTGGTGTTTTATGTTGGAAAATTATCAAATGGGGGTCTCACCATGTGACTAGAGTAATTTTTTGAAAGGTAACTAGTTCTGGAGTTGTAAAAATGACATCAGGGATGTGTCCAGTGATGTGTGTGGGTTTGTGTACGATCTGATGTAGTTTCAGTGTGACTAGGCCAGTGAGGACAGTTTTTGGATGGGCCATATTGGGTTTGTCAAACCAAATTTTTAGTTCACCAAGAATGCATAGATTGACGATTGACATTGACTGACATAGGGCCGTTGTTATTAAACTTACCGGTTGGAATCTTGCTTATGGGAGGTGATTTTAATTTGACAATGGACGACCTGCTGGACAGGTCCCCGCCCAGGCGCGGTACTACACAATGCTCCCAGTTACGTGATTTTATAGATGCCTTGGGGATGATAGATGTCTGGAGATGGTCACATCCGCGGGAAACACGATTTACATTTCAATCTGGAGTGCATGGCAGTCGCTCACGACTTGATTATTTGTTCACACACGCCCAGCATATACACGCATTTTCTGACTCAACATGTTTAGCGCGAGGCATTTCAGATCATTCCCCTGTTTTCGCGATACTTGGTGCACCACATGCACCACAACCGGGTCCGATCCGAATCCAACCCTGGGCACTAAAAATCCCACACATCCGAGAGACCCTGCGGAGGGACACTGAATACTTTTTACAGAAAATACAGGCTTGGTTAGCTCCGCAATTACCTTGTGGGGGGCATATGGGGCCGTGATTAAGGGTAGGGCCCTATCAGCGATGGTGGGCTACAGGGCTGAGCGCCGTCGGAGGGTGGTGGGATTGGAAACTGAGATTCTACACCTTGAGGGCTCTGGCGACCAGAGCACAGAGGCCGATACTCAACATCTGCTGAGTATTAAAAGACAAGATTATAGGCAGTTGCTCCTGGAGGACGCTAATAGACGCGCTCTTGCCACTAGACATCGGGTATATGAACAGGGGGAGCGCACTGGTAAATTGCTGGCATGGCTGGAGCGCAAAGAACAAGCTGCGAGATGGGTACGTGCCATTAAGAGATCGAACGACGAGATCGTGACTGACCCCCAAGGCATTGCCGAGACCTTTTCGAAGTATTATGAGGAGGTGTACAGTGTCCCACCTGACTCCCAGACGTCCATGGCGACAGAACTTCTCGCCACTATCGAGGTGGTGGGCCTCTCCGAACAGGACAGTGTGACGTTAGATAACGACTTATCGGTAGAGGAAATTCAGAAGGCAATTCAAGACGTTCACGCAGGCAAAGCTATGGGCCCCAACGGACTCCCGATTGAGTTATTTAAGCCCATGACCTCCATACTCGCACCCCATTTACTTAATTTGTACACTGAGAGTTGTGGAAAAGGCGTCCTCCCGGCTGATATTCGGGTAGCTACCATCGTGGTAATCCATAAACCAGGTAAGCCGATAGATGAATGCGCCTCCTACAGGCCCATCTCGCTCATAACAGTGGAGGCTAAAATTTTGGCCAAACTACTGGCGAACCGCTTGCTCCCCTATCTATCAGACTTGATCCATCCGGATCAATCGGGGTTTCTGCCGGGGCGGAACACAGCGCGTAATCTACGTCGGGTACATGGCACATTAGGCCGTGTGGTCACCCTGGAAGAAGCTGCGGTCTTATTAGCGCTTGATGCGAAAATGGCGTTCGATACCATCGCATGGGATTATTTGTTTGCTGTTCTCACCCGTGTCGGGGTCGGACCCAAATTCCGGGGTTGGATTAAACTTCTATACACCTTGCCCATGGCCCATGTTTCGGTTAACAACCACCGGTCTACCCCCTTTCCCCTTAGCCGAGGAACACGGCAGGGGTGCCCGTTGTCACCGCTGCTCTTCGCCCTTGTGCTCGAGCCACTCGCAACTTGGATCAGGGGGGACCCTGCTATCAGAGGGCTTAAATGGTCCGAGGACCACAAAGACCGCATATCACTATATGCGGATGATATTTTGCTTTACCTAGCCTCACCAGAGCAATCGATCCATCGGGTATTACACATCTTTCATATCTTTGGGGCACATTCTGGATACCAGATCAATTGGTCTAAATCCCAATTGTATCCTCTTTGGGAGCCCCCATGCAATCCACGGGGATATGATATACCAGTGGCGACCCGAGGCTTTCGATACCTGGGAATTTTTGTAACAACTGATGCCACACTATTTTTTGAGCAGAATTTACTAGGCCCGTTGCAGAGATTTTGCGCGGATGTCACGAACTGGAAGACGCTCCCCCTCACACTACTGGGGCGTGCGTCGTTGTTTAAGATGCTAGCCCTGCCGCGCTTTCTTTACGCCCTCCAAAACACTCCCATCCCTATCCCTTCCACGTATTTTTTACACATCGAGGCAGCAGTGAGAGACTTGTTGTGGGACTGTAAACAACCTCGCATAGCTATGGTCAAACTCACCAGGGGTTGGTACGATGGGGGGATTGGATTACCGGATTTGCGCCTCTATTATCAGGCCTCGCAACTTGCGGCCATTAGCCAATGGGTGTTCGGGCGGCGCGAGGATCCTGGTTTCCGGACTGACCATTGGCTGATGGGGAAGGGGGCTATCACAGAGCACTGTATACCAAACACAAGAAATTGAATCTTACGGGCCCGACGGCGCGTACGGTGGAGGTGTGGCATGGTGTTCAGTGACGGATGGGCTGGCAGGGACGCCTAACGAAGGCTACCCCTTGTGGGAACCTGACATTTTGGGGCGACTTAGTGCATATGCGGGCTTCGATAAATGGGACCTCATCGGGATTTCAACAGTGGGGGACATGTGGATTAAGGGCATTAAGGCATCGTTTTCTGATCTTCAAGTTAAGTACCACCTAGCGCCAGGTGAAAAATTCCGATATCTTCAAATTAGTCACGCCATTGACTCCACCCTACCTAAGGACGCCTCTTTGCCGGACTCCTCTCCACTGGAGGATAGGCTCCTGTTGGATCCTATGCCTCGTAAGGCTATTTCCCTCACCTATAAAAAATTGATTAATAATCGGACTGATCCACTGGTGAAATTACGTATGACATGGGAGGCAGACCTGGGGGACCTAGCTGATGAGGATTGGATGGAGGCGCTGGTCTCGCCCAGAGAGGTAGCTATTCCGATGCGTATACGTTTGATTCAACTTAAAGTCCTCCATAGAGTATACTTTGATGCCCCGCTGCTGTATCGGCTGGGTAGGAGACCGAGCGCTCTCTGTCTTCGGCACTGTAATCAGACAGGTACCTTTATGCATATTTTATGGGACTGCCCCCCCATACGCATAGTTACCTTTTTTTCCTAGTAGTTCTTGTGTGCTGTAACGAGATACAAATCTACACATTGCTTATCTATTTGCATTGCGCTCAAGAATGTAAGCATTTTTGTGACTCAGACCAAAATTTCCAAATCAACAAACTTTCATTGCCCTCCCTGTGTGAGCCTGCACTGCTTCTTCTGCTACATCCTGTGAAATTACACAAATCTTTGAAAGCAGATCCTATATGTTCAGAAAGCTGGCGTATAGCCAAAAATTTAACAAAATGCTGCTGCTAATTTTCACGGAAATTGACTGGCTTGCAAACTCTGCTGGGCTTCACTGTAGTAATCCTTGAGGTTTCGGGATCCTAAGTAGCTTTTCATTTCATGTAAGGTAGGTTGATGTTTGCAGACCTAAAAAAGTATAATGGTGCTGTCCTCGGCCTAATTCTAAAATAACTTAAGCAGATGATATAATGAGCAATGCTGAACTTATCACGGTATTTTAATGACCGTTTCCTATGGGGACAGTGAGCAAGAGACAAAGGTGCTTGTTTGGAGTAAATTTCTGACTTTTATCAGATTGTCAAAGAATCTCATGAGTAGTCAAGGACATCTACAATAGTCGAACAGTTCTTGAAGAACTCAAATGCATAGCTGCCATCAGTTGTACACTTCTGAAAAATTAAATTGAACACAAATGAATTAAGGTTTTCCATTGGAAAAATACTTTCACACGTTCGAAATTCATTTATCGAGGCCCACAATCAATATTACGATATTCCTTCCCAATTCCCACCCTGCAAAGCCGCTTACTCCTGCATTTGACAAGAGTAGTGTTGGGCGTTTGTGTAGAAACAATCTGCAAAATGGTTGTGGATAGCAACAGACTTGCAGGCTTGCATGTAATCACTCCATTTTGCAGGGTAGTATTCACTCCAATGCCAAAACATTCTTGTCCCCACCCAAAACTCACAAATTCTGCAATGTTGGCAGAATTTCCACATTCTGAAGTGTCACTTTTACATCCAAAATGATACACACTTTTTGTGAGAATCAGGGTTGGAGTTTGGAATTGAGAAATTCCAGTTTTTGCACATCTAGCTTGGTGCTTACAACCTTTGAAAATCTAGAAAGCCAATTAAATGGTGTGTTTTTATTTGTGGGGGGATGTGGGTTTACATTGGAAAACTGAAAGAAAAATTGTGACTGCTGAGATCCTTCAATGAAGATGTAGAATAAAACATGTCACTGAATTATGCACCTCTTTTTAGGTCTCGCCTAGGCAGCGCTTGCGGTGTCTCGTTGAGACATGCAGTATATACTATAGTGTGGAAGCTTTCTATAAGCTCCACCCACTCTCCGCCCATCTTTTTGATTGGCTACATCCTAAATGCTGCCTTCTGATTGGTTTTAGGCTTGTTAGTCCCTCCTCCTGACGGCCATGTTGTCATTTGTATCCTTTCCTGGCTATTGGCCCCTTTACTCCAACACTATTTTCTGCCCTGTGCCACCCCGCCCCCTCCTGCAGTTCGTCACTTCTCACTCCCCCATCACCCCCTCCACTCCCGTTCGTGCCTTCTTAAACGCCTGCACACCCATTTGTAATGCAATACGTCTCGCGTAAATGCCAGTCGTATTGCATTGCAAATGCTTGTTTTAAAGTAGTGCGCAGTCATTTACAAGCACGCCCACCTCGCAGTTTGTGCCACTCTGTGAGCGGGAGCCCACCCCGCTTTGTGGTTGAGCGGGAGCCCACCCCGCATTTTGTGTTCCTTGAGGCGGGAGCCCACCCCGCAGTTGTGCTCAGTTAAAGGAGGGAGCCTACCCCGCACTTTGGAGCCGGAGAAAGCAGCACGACCCGGAAGTCAGGTGCCCGTGCCTGGTTGTAGGCGGGGCCCGAAAAGGAAGCACGAAGACCAGAAGTCAGGCGTCTCGTGCCTGAGTGTGTGCGGGGCTCCTGTGCACTGAGGAGAGCCCCGCACACCGGCCAGAGGAAGAAGGAGCTTCCCCGATTGCTCCAACGCCGGAGAGGGGGATCGGAGCCTCGCAGGCTTCCAGAAGAAGGACCAGAGCCTCGCGGGCTTCGTGCTGCTGATCGTTGCCTGCCCCCACTTCCCTCCGCAACACAGCTTGGTAAGTAGGGCCGGTCGGGGGCATTGTTGATGCCCAGTGGACCAGCAGGTCGCAGCAAGGCTCCCAAGCAGGAGGTGGGGAAAGCAGCGGTGGCAGCACAGAGTCTCTGGATCTGTTGGGTCGGTTGGCGATATTTGCTGAGCTTCGTAGCCAAGTTTCCTGTGTGTAAGCCAAATAGGCACAGTCATGCGGGCGCAGCTAGCACAAATGTGTCATACATGCATGCAGGCACGTTTATATAGCGCTTAGTATCCCTGGCGCGGCGTTGCATTAGTCTGTTGCGCTATCTTGCCACTTCAGACACAAAGAGCAGAGTAACATCTGTACCCGTTATGACTCATCTGAAACCTGTGTTTTTTTGCAGCACAGAAACTGGGAAAAAGGCAGTTTGGTTTTCGAAACAGGCATCTAAACTCAAATATCGAAAGCGGTGGGGGTCCCAGAACCAGCACCTACATTAGAAATATTTGTAGACAGCCGGGGAGCGTCTGAGAGGTTTGCTTGTGCATTTTGCTGGGCCTAATCATTCATTGACCTCGAGTTTTTTTAGGCACAGTTGTTGTCTTGTGGAATATGTTTTAGTACGTTTGTCGCCGGAGCCCTGAGATGATATCAGTGAGCTGAGAAGGAAGCGTGCGTACATGTTTGCCAGTCAGATGAATGTTTCCGACATGTTCCTACAGAAAAGTGTCTCCATATAGGTCCGTTCTCCACAGTTAAGTCGCTCAAGAGTGCCTCTGCTCGGGTCTTGGTTCTGGGCTAAATTCCCTTGACGAAGGCATGCATGAGATCTATGTGGTTCATGGACGAATACAGACAGGGCCTTTTTCTGCAATAAGTTTCAGTGGTTGTTTCTTTATTTGCCTTTACAAATAAGCTATCCCACTGCTTCTCCCCGAAACCTGATTCATGAGTGAAATCACTAGATAGTTGGCATAAGAGGGGCCGTGTGTAGTGTAGTTAGTACCCGGAAGAAGAAAGTTAAGGACCTTCGGTAACAGTGCTTTTGGTACCTCTTGACTGTTTCTTGGACTACTACATATGTTTCACAACATTGTATTAGAACATGACAGGACCCTGGGACATAAACAGGTCCACTGGAGTTACACGATTTGCGGCCACGGCTGTTTTCACATAACTATGGATTTGCTGCATTTGCTACATAATCCATCATCTGCTGCATAATCTAAAGATTTTAACAAAAAAAAAATTATTCTAGCTCAAACGGATGAAAAGTTCCTAAAACTGTGGTAATGTGTTCGCGTACACTGGAAGGCCATTCCCAAAGGTTAACTGGTCATCTTTCATCTATTTATTTCTGTATTTGGTTGTGAAACTGGCACTAATGAGGTGAAATCTTTGCCTAGACAGTATTACTATGTGTAAAAATGACAAAATAATGAAGTAATACTATAAAAACAATGTACTGTTGTTATATTCATTACATTCATATTCTTTATGTTGGTTTCATTTCCTTATTCCCCTTCCCCTTTAATCTATCTGCATCTGTGCAACTTACATTCTGATTCCATCTGGAATCTTGGTTGTGCTGCTTAGCACCCAGGGCAGTTGCACTGTTCCTGGCTACTGAGCAGTTGTATCCTGTTGCTGTGCTGCGCTTATAATAAACCTACTTAAATCTACTGGATTCCGTATTTGATTCTAACAATTTGGCGACGAGCGGAGAAGAGGAGCACCCCTACCAATATTTTGGAAGCAGCACAGGAGTGGAGTGTTCCTGAACCTGGTGTACCGTGTTTAAACGTTGGACAACAACGCATCAACGTGAGGAAGGTCTGCTTTAAACGAGTTATTGTTGCCACTGAAAACCTGCTTCAAAAAGGACAAACCCGTCTATTTAAATACTTTTATGCTTTTAGGCTTCGTGCTTCGGAGCGAGGAACGCTCGAGCACCAACGTAATATTTTAAAAGTCAACTCACCAGTCCTGGAGCGAGGTAGGTGAGAGCAACAAACACCTCGGGAGAAGTCTGACGCAGGATTCCAGACTACTCGCTTCCCGCATTCTTCTCACTGTGAAGAAGAGACACGTCACCACGTCTGCGCGCTGACGCAACGCATTCAGTTACGCATTACGTGACGGCCATTTTTTGTTGTTGTGTGTATCTGGAGAAGTCGGGTTGGCATGGTAACCACATCACGGAGAGTCTGTGTTTTATCGCGCAAACGGTAACACCGTTTATTTCTTCACAAGTAAGTGCTATTTTGAAAACACTTTACCTGCAGCGCCACTATCACTGAAAGTACAAGACCAGCAGTATTTTTGAAGGAATTTGCGTATTATGTCACAATAACTCTCCTGCCACAGTTTAAATCTGCTACAGGCACATTTACTAAACGCTGTGTTTTCCTTACGCTTGGTTCTTTATTGCCTCATCCACTGCAGATTTTTGTAAGGTTTATGGGCAGAATTTTGGAATGTGTATGCGCACAACTTTTGACTCCAACTAACTGCATAGCGCGTGTTCTTTTCTTTCATGACTCATAATATTTTGCGTCAGAACACAAGTGTTTTCGGTCATATAATTCATCCTGTGTACGTTTCTCCATCATACAAGAATCATGCAGTTTGATCCTCCTGATAAATTTCTTCAAAACAAAGGGGATCCCCCCATTCCCTGGACACGATGGAAAGAAGAGTTTCTCAACTACATGAGGGCTATTGATGGGGAGCGCATGGGAGCCGAAAGGAAAAAAAGTATTTTATTACATTGCTTGGGTTCCGAAGGTCAGGTTGTGTTTAGAGCCTTACCCCAGGTTCCGCCCACTGAAGGAGAAGGTGAGGGTACCAACGTATATAAAGAGGCCTTAATGAGAATGGAACAAAGGTTTAAACCTGTTACCAACATAGGCTTAAATAGGTATAAATTTTATACAAGAGTGCAAAATGAATCTGAATCTTTTGATGAGTTCTTAACTTCCTTGAGATCCCTGAGTTTACATTGTAACTTTGGAGTTATCTGTGATGAGATGATCCGAGATCAAATAATAGTGCATGTCAGAAACAAAAAGACTCAAAAACGTTTATGGGAATTAGGTGATCCCAAATTATCAGACGCTATTTCTATAGCCAAGGCCCTTGAGCAATCAGGAAAATGGATGCTTACTGTCAAGAACACTAGCAACAATAAAGTTGAACCCAGCGAGGATGTTTGTGTTGTCAAACGACAAGAAACACAGAGAAGTGACAACAACCCCACGGAATCAAATTTTCCTTGCGTCAACTTCTATGGAGGCTTTAAAAAAGCTGACAGATATTAAAGAACTGGTTGTTGTTACAGATGTGGTAGCAAGATGCACATGGCTTCTTATGGAGGGTGTCCTGCCATAAATAAGGAATGTAAGAAGTGTGGTAGAATGGGACATTTCGCTTTTGCATGTAGAGATTTAAGGAGAAACAGCACTAATAGCCGGGGTAAAGTATCTTGCATTTCCGAAGTAATACCACGGTACAAAAATGTGAATGTACTGGATGCTCTGAATGCAACAAGGGTTTTATAGTTGTTCTTTCAGAAGTAATTTCTAGTGTCAACGATCCTGATTCCATGCATGTTAAAGGTCCATCCATTTGTGTAGTAGAAATAGAAAATGTTAGTCTTGATCTCATGGCAGATTCAGGTTCTCCGTGGACCATTATTTCAAAAGAATATTTTGATAACAAGCTTAGCACAAGGTTAAATGTTTCCAAAATATTACCATGCAACATCATTGCTGAGAGCTACGATGGGTCTAGAATAGATGTAAGTGGTTATTTTGAAGTGATTATTCGTTTCAAGACTAGAAGTGCTTCTATCAAGTTGTATATTGCTGTCAAAGGAGTAAATGTTTTAGGATGGAAAGACCAATGGAAATTGGGAATCATTCTCAATCCCCGTTCAAGAGAACCCGTGTTGTTAGATGAAAGTTTATTCCAGGGAAACCTTGCTGTCATTTCTTCTGAGGAGAAAGAAACTTTGATAAAAGATTAATTTAATGATGTATTTACAGATGTTTTAGGTAAGTTGGTACAATTTTCACATGAGATCAAGCTTAAAAAAGGAGTCATTCCTGTAAAACAAAGATTGAGAGGTGTGCCCATAAATGTCAGGGAGGAACTTAAGAGCATGTTGGATGATTTAGTATCTGAAGGCATTATTGAACCTATTGATTCTGCCGAGTGGGTTTCTCCCATAGTTTTAGTGAGGAAACCGGATAAAAATTGAGAGTCTGTGTTGATCTCAGAGCACTCAATGCAGGTAATATTGTAGACTGTCATCCCCTCCCCAACATCAATGAGGTTGTCTCAATGTTAGAGGGTGCCAATGTTTTTCCACATTAGATCTCAGGTCAGCATACCACCAAATTCCCCTTACCAATGAATCTAAAAAGCTTACAGCTTTTATCACACCGCAGGGACTGTATCAATATACCAGGATGCCGTTTGGTTTAGCCTCGGCAGCCTCGGTATTTCAAAGAATGATGTACAACATTTTCAGAGATGCGGAAAAGTTTGTCAAGTGCTTTCAGGATGACATCCTAATTTTCTCAAGAAATGAGGAGGAACATGTCAAACACTTAAGGGAAGTGTGTGAGAGGTTGAGGAAGAGTGGTTTAACTCTTAAAGCTAGCAAATGCAAAATGTTTAAAAGTACGGTGGAATATCTAGGTCACACTTTATCTGGGGATGGTGTTGTGCCCAAAAAATCTAATGTTGATGGCATCACAAACGCACCCTCTCCAATTAACAGGGAACAATTACTTTCGTTTGCAGGCATGTGTGAGTACTACAGCAAGTTCGTGGAAAATTTTGCTTCAAAAATGGAACCTCTTAGGAGGTTACTGAGACACAATGTTACTTTTGAATGGAAGCAAGAACAACAGCAAGCTTTTGAATCTATAAAAACTGAGATTCCCCACGCTCAAACCTTTTTGCATGAACAAGGAGTGCGTCATCACTGTAGATGCAAGCCTATCCGGTATTGGAGGTGTCTTATCTCAGAGGTGTGGAAAACATGAATGGAATGTGTGTTTTGCTTCCCGCACTCTCAATGAGACTGAACGCAGGTATGCTGTGATCGAGAAGGAACTGCTGGCATGTGTATGGGCGATTGAACACTACCGAAATTACATTTGGGGTAGTAAATTCATTTTAAGGACAGACCACAAACCATTAGTCAACATTCTCTCCCCGGGAGGTGGGTGGAATTCCACCGCTCGCATTGCCAGGCTCACCTCCAGGTTGCAGGAGTACTCATTTAAACCAGAGTTTGTTCCAGGAAAATTTTTTTTTTAGGGCCGACTTTATGTCTCGCCTTTCTTGTCAGCCCTCCGGTGATGACAGTTTAGATGACTCTGATGTAGTTACCACTATCCAAGATGTGGTGTCAGAGTCATTTGAAGGCATTACTGAAGAGTCCTGGAAACTTGCTGAAAAACATGATCTCACTTGGCAATCCATAAAAAAATACATACTGGAGGGTTGGCCAGATAGGAAGAATGTTTCTGAAGAATTTATGCCCATGTTCAAAGTATCTGATGAATTAGAGTTAGAAGGGGAATTATTATACAAAGGTGGAAAATGTGTACCACCTTTCGGTATTCAAGAGCTCATATTGAAATTAGCACACAAATCACACCCCGGCATGTCAGCAATGAAGCGCTTAGTCAGGAACTATTTCTGGTGGCCAGGTTTGGATCGCATGGTTGATCGGACAGTTAGAGAATGTGAGGTTTGCATGAGTAGTGAGAAAATGTTGAAACTCAATGTACCACCGTTAAAAAAAATTTACTGGCCCGTTGAACCATGGAAGAAAGTGGCTTTTGATATTTCAGGTCCCTTCATGTGTCTTCCTCATGATTCACGCTACGCTTTTGTTCTTGTAGACTATCACTCCAAGTGGCCAGAGGTGAAATTTGTTTCCAGCTCCTCTACCAACATGGTCATTGAGTTTTTCAAAGAGATTTTTTCCAGAGAGGGTTGCCCCTCAGTCCTTGTCACTGACAATGGGGTATCACTCACTTCAACAGAAATGGAGGAATTCTTAAAATGTCAAAATATCAAACATTACACTGTATCGCTATATGAACCACATGAGAATGGTCTTGTCGAGCGTTTTAATAGAGTTTTGAAAGGTTTTGTGTCTGATGTGGTCAAAATGGGAGGGAGTTGGAGGAATCTCTTAAGGGAAAAACTATGGTTATATCGCATCACACCTCACTCCACAACCGAAGTTAGTCCCTTTCGCCTACTAAAGGGGCGAGACCCTGCATCTAATATTTGCCCTTGGTGGTTCAAAGAGAGGTGCAAGTACAAGTCTTTCTCCAATGAGATGGTAAGTGATATTGCACAAAAAGTACAATCTAAACAGGTCAGTACAAAAAAATGGTATGATTGCAAATGGCATACCAAAAGTCATGATTTCAAGATTGGTGATTTTGTCAGAGTAAAGAAACCTGGTTTCACCACTAAGTGTTCTAACAAATTTGGAAAACCCATGAGAATTGTAAAAGTTTTTGACAACAGTGTCATCACACAAGATGGCAGGCTATGGAACGTCAAACGTGTTGCCAAATGTCCTTTTGTCTCTTCTAAGATTGGAGGTGGTTCCTCTAATTTGGTTGGTCTGCCTGAGGACACTGTGGCCTCTAGAGTTAAGATTTCGTTCCGGCCAAGATGCCCTCCTTTGAAATTGTCTGATTATAATGTGTAAAACCCCCTTATTATTCTCATTTGATTTTGTAAAAAAAGGAGGTATGTTATATTCATTACATTCATATTCTTTATGTTGGTTTCATTTCCTTATTCCCCTTCCCCTTTAATCTATCTGCATCTGTGCAACTTACATTCTGATTCCATCTGGAATCTTGGTTGTGCTGCTTACCACCCAGGGCAGTTGCACTGTTCCTGGCTACTGAGCAGTTGTATCCTGTTGCTGTGCTGCGCTTATAATAAACCTACTTAAATCTACTGGATTCCGTATTTGATTCTAACAACTGTATTATGTCGCATAATTTGGTGTTTCTTACTGTAAAATGTAGTCAACCCAGCTGCATATATTGATGCTCCCCTGCCACATAATTCCAATGACCCTGGTATAAATGATATAATAGCGCCCATGCCCCCAAGACAGTCACATTGGCCCTCTATTTGTGAAAGGTGTCATATGGCCTGCAGCCTAACAAGGAGTGTTCAAAGCTAGTTTAATTATTGAACAGCTTACATTTCTTCACTTTGCTTGACTTTTCACCCATGGCAACGTAAGAAAAATCACTTCCCAAAAGAAGTTTCAAATAAGATTTAATACTCCCTTTTATTTTTGGAAAGCACTTTGCAGACAATTGCCAAATGTCATAATAGTAACTCCCAGTCTCTCCTGTTCTTATTTAAGAATACATAGCATGCTGGGACTTGTAGGCCCATGCTTGCAATTGGAAATGTGTGAAACTACAGGTCTCAGAATGGTCAAAAAACAAATTTGGGACAACTAAATATCAGCCTCATTACTAAGGCCAATTGAAAGATGTACTTCTTCTCTGTGCTCGTTTTAATAGCATCATGGTGTTTGAGGCTGCGTGATATCTAAGACTAGATTTTCATAATCGCACTAAACCAGTTATGGCATCCATTGGCATTCTAAAGTATAGAATTTATACTCCTTGTTTTCTTTGTCTGCATAGCTAAAAACTTATAAGGTCCCAAAGGCGAGACCGATTGCATTGCAAATGCTTGTTTAAACATATATTTCCCCTATGTGCACCTCTTTTTTAAACATATATTTCCCTGGATTCTTTTGGATCAAAAGGGGCGCCAAATCACTTGACACAATGGCAAAGGCAATGTGTCAGAATGCACATTCCACATTGTTGCATATGAACAGCAATTCACATACATGGATAATTTGCAAATATGTAATATCGATTAGGTCAAAAGGAGTTAGCAGACAACGAAAAGGACCGAATTTTAGGAAGTGCTTTTAGCGTAATCTACCCGTGAATAATTCATGATTAGGGCAATTTTCTGTGTTCCTGTCTCCTCCACAGAACACTAACATTAGAGGCCTGTCTCCTTCTGTGAAGATCTTTGAAGTCGCATTCCATTGTCTGATTAAGTAGTGATCAGAGCACATTTTAATGTTCCCCACAGTCCCCGGCTTTCGAATGAAATATTTATGAACTGGCTGCTATTTTTACCTTAGAAAAGCAGTAATGGAACAAATAGGTGTTTTATAGTACCCCCCTCAAGGTATACTAGGGTTTGTAATTTAATTCCAAGGTGGCAAATTATTGTATCTTGAGTGAGCAGGCAATTTCTTCCCTTCAATAAACTAAGTAGGCCTAGGCAGCTGTAGCCTGTAATTGAAACCATTATCCCTTTAAAAGCAGAAGTATTGAATGAAGGTAATTTCGCCTGCCCTCTTTTTTTCCTTCTGAAAGTAAGCCTCGTCAGCTCGGGATGCACTACACCATAGACATGCTGTATCGAAAAAGAAGAACTGAGCAAGTGCTGTGAATCCATTAACAGCTGTGATTATGTAATAATTGGGGGAAAAAACTCAATTTTGGAGGCAGGGTATCGTGATGATCACAACATTTCGATTTTGTATTAAAGTAGAAAAACTATTATTCACGAGTGCCAACATTTAGGGCACAGTCTTGGGAAACAGCATATTTATGTTTACAAATCACCTGGGGACATCCAGCGCCGCCCTCTGGGGATTTGCAATCTAAATCACGCTTCCCACAAGTTTTCATAAACATATAGAGGTGATTTATCCACTCTGAAGTAATCTGTCCCTGGTGTGCCAAAAGATGTGTGTTAGCCACTAATATTCATCACATTTATAGTTTAAAGCCATAAGGACAACGCAGAACGTTCAAAATGAGGCATCAATCAATGTTACACTTACCTGCTTAGGTGCAGAAAACAAAGATAAGAAAAAGTCCCTGTAGGTGTTGTGCTTCTACAAAAGATTCATCTTTTACAATTTGTCATTTCGCTGTCCCTCTGCAAATATCTAAAATGGAGACCCCTTATAGAGCGGAGTCCTAAAGCTGATAAAGCCATGCGACGGACCCTTTGCTCTACGCAGCTTCCTGTCCTTCAAAGTGTAGTAATGAAGGTCCACGCAGGTAGGATGAGGTTAAGTAGATTTATTGAAGTCTGTTACATGTAGATAAGATCTTGTGAAGCAGCTAGTTGAGTTCTGTAGAGCAGCCCCACCAGGAGCATCCTGCCTGCTGCTCAACCCATTCTCAACTGTCACATTCACCTCACAGGCACCCAACATTCCAATAGGCATCATCACTCCAACATTCCATGCAGCACACAGCACATTCACACTGGCTGAGTAGGAGGTGAAAATGGCAGAACATTAACATGAGCAGGATACTACACAAAGCTAATCCACATTTAGCAAGGAGGGGGACAGGGAGGGAGACAGGGCAGGAGTGCCTGGAGCGGGGATATTGCTGGACTTGATCCTGCTAGCAGGAGTCTGTGCCATGTAATTTGACTGCTGTTCCATTCCGAGGAATAATCCCTTGGTAGCACATTTGTCTAACCTCTGAGAGAGGTAATCTGATGGGGCTTTGATCACAGAATCATATGTTGTACAGGCTTCTTAGAAACTGTCCTGACTAACTGTGTTCTGCTTTCTCGGGTAAGGGGTGAGGAAACGTTAGCACAAACATACCATGGATTGAGCCAGTGCTACACCCAGCAGAACTGATACTGAACGAGATGAACCGGAATTAGATCTATTTGTGCAATGAAGATTAAATGAAGAATTTGCAATACTGAGACATCAAAATGAATCATGCATTGCATCCTAACATAACGTGGTTAACTGAATTTGCCGCATTGAAAATGTGATGATGTCGTGCTTTGAACAATAATTGTGAATAATGTGTTGCATATCCAGAAGAGAAAAGCACAATTCTCGAAACATTATAGAGGGAAAGGTTATCCTGCACGTTCAGAGCCTGGCAATACCATATACTTATTGTTGTGATAAAAGACATCTTCCAAAATATGCATACGTACATTTGGCACATTTACTTATTAAAGTGGAGGTCTAGTTTGATGGCTGATACTCCAGGAACGTGACACACAGTAAAACTATACATTTGTAATTCTTTCTCATAATCATCGTGTAGATGTTTTTAAAATTAATTAATTTTTTTGTTGAAATTGCTTAAATCGGTATTTCTCATTGAACACATGCAGGGACAACGTGCTAGTTGAATGTCGATCTCACGTATTAATTAGCTGGGTTCTCCCAGGTGTAGGAAACCAGGCAATTATTGGGGAGGTGAAAGAATTGTGGGTGCCCATTGGTGCTAAACCAGACCCACATTAATTGCCAATTTATAAAAGAAAAAGTAGCTTAAATATTGTTCTCTGATTCCAGAATTCTTTTTTGGTACAAAGCAATATTGGACCAGAAGGAATAATTCTAAAGATTTCTATGTATGCACACCTGCAGATCTATTTTTGGTAACAGGCTTCTAACACTCAGATTGACTGGCCAGAAGCCCCCATCACGAGGTTAGAATTCAAAGATGAGGTTAGAATTCAAATCAGACATGTGTTACTTTTGACTCATGAAGAACAGCAGGAATGTTCTCAATAGTTTGGGCTGCTTATGCACGTCCATGATCAGGCTAAACCTCAACCCTCGAATGTATACCTCTTAACATCACACAAGTCAAAAGTTTTGGCTAGTAACTCTCCCGCCAGACCCATCCTCAACCTCCTATGCTGACCCCACACCACACCACACCACTACCTAGAGAGCTCCACTGGCTCCCCATCCAAAAGCACTGCCTGTTCAAACTTTTCACACATGCATACAAGTCACTACATAACATGCGGCCCACATACCTTAATCACCGGCTTCAATTCCACCAAGCCAACAGACAACTTTGCTCAGCATCGCTCTCACTCCTACAGACACCCTGCATTCAAAGAAGCAGAACGGGGGGTCGATCATTCTCCTACCAAGCTGCCAAATCCTGAAATGACCAACCCCAACACATCAGGGCCTCCTCCTCACTTCTTGAATTCCGCAAGAATCTGAAGATCTGGCTTTTCAATTAACATTCTTGTGGGACCGTCAAGAATGCATGCACTCAGGCCTAGCCTCATCACACACCTACTCTCATCTACTCAGTGCCTGGATACCTTCACGGGTGACAAACAGCACTCTACAAATTCACCTTACATTAATTTACATTATAGGTTTTCAGTGGATTTTGGTTGCAAATTGACATCAAACTAAATATAATAGAGGCAGCATTTTCAAATGAAGTCAACATAAAATGCTGATTTGATGTTCCTGTTCGTAGACAATAAATAGGAACTGATTCGATTTAAGTAAGAATATAAAACTGAACATTAGAATAATTTTTCCAGTGTAAAAATGTTTTAGTGGGTAGCAGTTCGACCTTACCTTGAAGGCTAGATGGGAAACTCTGTTGCAATTGCTTATTTCCATAGATTTTTTAATTTTTGCAAAAAGATGACATTTCCCATTAACCTCCAACATGCAGCACTGTCTTTGTTTGTGTCAAGAGACAAACATCTTCCCTTCTGTCATCTGCATGTTGAGATACCAGGAAGGCAAAGGTTTTCAATGGATTTGCTGTGCTCAGAGATAGAATAAAACTAGGTTGGGGGAGTATTTGTATTTATGCAGAGGTAATTTTGTGTGACTTTTGCCATTTCACATTATGATTGTTACACAAAATGTCTGAGATTACACCATTATGCCATGGTGTATAAACAAGATTTTGTTTGGGTAAAGGCTCTATTGCTGGAGCACGGGAACAACGCAAACAAATTGAACACAATACGGCAGCTGCGGCCTGTCCATACAGGTGGAAGGGCCACGTCCTTCACCTTTCTGCAGAGAAGAGTGTCTGTCAGACTGAGAAAAATGCAGTCTGACAGACATTCTTCTTGTTTAGGTAAGTCAGCGAGGAGCTAGACATGCACTAAAAGTGCAGGTTCCTGGCTGGCTAAGCTGAACTTTGCCAGGCTGAGGATTTCACAGCCCTTTGGCCATGACCTCCTCAGCCTGGCAAAACTGCCTCGAGGCCCTCCCCCTCGTGATGAGAGGGAGTGTCACTGATTGCCTCGGACCTGGGCGCTTCAGTTTTAAGCCCAGAAGTACCCAGGGCAGAGTATCAATCAGTGACACCTCATCACGGAGTAGGGTGGGGTCAGCAGTCTCGCTTACCCCATCCCACTCTGTCACGGGTGAGGGATGCTACCTCTTCTCATTGGCTGACCTAAGGTCAGCCAATGAGAGTAGGCAGCGGTTCCAACCCTCCTGGGACTGCCAAAGCTTCCCCTCTGGGAGTTGCAGTGCCATTACATTTATGTTTTTGAATGTTTGGTGCGTACCTGTATGTGCGTGTATGTGTAAATGAATGACTTTGTTGTGAGCTAGTATTTTGAATGTGTGTGTGTGTTGGTGTGTGTGTGTGTGCGTGCATTTGTGAAAGTATGGGTGTGAGTGAGTGTATGTGTGTTGCCTGCTTGCCCCACCTCTGTCAAAATTACCGGCTGCCACTGCAAGAAGCTGCTATTTGTGCGGTTTTGTGCTATTTATTTTAACATGAGATGCATCATCGCAGCATAAATGAACGTGAGAATGCATTTCACACTAAACAATACTGCAAATTGTAAAGCTGGAATTTTGAATAATAATTATGGATAGAGAGAACTCGTGGAGTTTCAGTTTGTGGATTTCTGCAGAGTTACATAAAAACTTAGTGAGATTCTGCAGGAGTTCCTTGAGCAGGCAGAATTTGGCACGCAGTGCTGCTCGCGCTGATTTTTAGCATGAGGAACTTGTTCCATGATGCAAAATCAGCGCAAAAGGCACCACATGGAGACCCAGAGAGTGCTGCTTCTTTGCTGCCGCTCGAGTAGATTTTCTCACCATTAATGCTGGCAAACTGTGTGCGAGAAAAACTCTGCCACGCAGTGGTGGGTGGAATTTTGCTGGAATGCCGCGTTACAAGCGGAATGCGGAGTGGGCAAAACTCTGCAAACTCCACCGGCAGAGCAGAATTTATCACCTACCCATAATAATAATAATGCCAAATTTCACATCATTTTTTTTTTAGCATTTCCTATAATTTGCACAAAGGATATTGCACAAATTTTCCCAAGGGCTAAAGATATGGGAACAGTTTTGTGGGGGTGAAGAAGGCACTCTTGTAGTAGTTTGTTAATACAGGTGGTTCAAATTTCATTTTTCCTCTACCCAGAAGTAACTTATTTCTGTTTTTTAGACATCATAAAGAAGGCTGGTTTTACTTTGCATAATACTTTTGTACTGTACATAATATTAGGAGGAATTCCATAATATGTGGACATTTTAACATCATCTTTTTTGTCTGGTAGGTGGTAAATGCAACCTATCTTGTGTGCCCTTCTAAATTTGGTGTGAAGGATGAACCTATTGCATGAGGAGTGCTTTTACTCAGTTGATTAGTTGAGTCTACTACTTATTCTCCAATATATGGGTGATCGTCTCCAACTGTTCCACAAACAGTGGGAAAAACGCCCCAGCCAGGTAATAGCCAAAGATGAGTACTTCATCAAATAGTACAAAACAAACCCATTTTATGAATACTATCTTATATTCTGACTCAGAAGTAACAATTGCATTGTACTATCTGTCTATTCTAAGCACTTAAGATTCGAACCAGTAATTATTCGAGATTAACGCAAAAATTCTGAAATGTCAGTAATGAAAAGAGATTGACATATATTATTATATGTTTTTAACTTAGGACGTTAAAGTAGACACAATTGCACAACTTTGAGGAAAAAAGATATGATACCTACTCCCCACCTTGGTATAATACAGGCCATTAGATAATGGTGGTAACTCTTGGAAACTTGCAGGCATCCATCAAATGATACCTGGTGCTCCCTGTGGTAAAATGATTGCCCTTGCATAAAGGTGACATTTTTAAATTTGCAGGAATCCAAGGCATACAATTAAATAGCCTATGTGTAGTATAAGCCTAATCCTTACAGAATGGTGGTCATTTCTGGAAAACTGAGCACAAAGAAGTTGGCAACACATGGTAGGATCATGGTCCTGGTAGAATAGTGGCAATTCTTGGCACTATTGTTGATATCCATAGCACACTGTCATCATTTTCACTCTTCACTCTGAAACACGTGTGATACTTCTTGGCATACTGTTAGCATCAGTGGCACTGTAATGGTTCTGTGGTATATTGGACATTCTTTTCATGTTGTGGTCAGCTATTCTATGCACAACTGGTATAATGCAGACTCCTCCATTATAAGGGCAATTCGTGGCATTTTGTGATGATCCATAATGTTGCCCAATCTAGCAGAATGCTGACACTGGTTTAATTATACACCATACACAATATTGCACAAGCTTAGTTAATACTCTCTCCAAACCCTAAGTTCGTAGTCCTGAATCGTGTACACATCCACAAATACACATAGATGCGCAGACACACACTCACCTTTGCAAACATGTACACAACATCAATTAAGAGTGTAGGCCACTACTGATGACGTTTCTTTCTTCTTTCCTGTGTTCAGGTAGATTTTGATCAACCTCTTACTCATAGTTTGATTTAGTCAACAAACTATTGGTACAGGAGCAATTGGATGTGGAGTGGATATGTTTTTTGTGGGGCTAACTGCATACCTATTCCTGGGCCATTGATGTATGATGAAGTTGTTGTTATTCAACCTTGTACTCCACTTTAGACATCGAGTGTCATCAGCTGTTGAAAATAATTTTAAATACGTAGTTTGACTAAGCCTAAAATGAACTGCCTAATGGTCACTGTTGGACCTGTCAGCCTTAGGGTGGTTTTCCCCCAAACATTTTGCCTTCCTCCTTGATTTTTCTGGCCTTGTAACACTGAGCTCTTTACCACTACTAACCAGTGCTAAAGTGCATGTGCTCACTCTTCAAACATGGTAATATTGGCTTATCCCGAATTGGCATTTTCAATTTACCTATATGTCCATACTAAAGTGGTATTACATGTTCCCATGGCCTGTAAAATAAATGCTACTAGTGGGCCAGCAGCACTGACTGTGCCATCCACTTAAGGAGCCCTTTAAACATATCTCAGGCTTGCCATTGCAGCCTGTGTGTGTAGTTGTCAACTGTCATTTTGGCCCAGAAAAATAAACCTTCTGCCAGGCCCAAGCCTTCCTTTTTAGTACATATAAGTCACCACTAGGGTAGACCCTGGACAACCCAGGGGAAAGAGTATAATGTATTTAAAAAGTAGGACATGTACTTTAAATTTTTACATGCCCCGGTAGTGAATACCTTATTACATTGTATACATGTAATTTCCAAATGGGAAGAGATAACCAGTTCATGTTTGGTGTCTCTAGAATTAGGTGCCAATTTTAAATCCTAATTTATGGTGAAGGCAGATTTTAAATTGCAATTCTGAAAATGGCACATTTAGAAAGTTAAAACTACCTGGTGCGTCGTCATGCACCAGCTTCGAGTTGCACTGCCATGTGATTGAGTTTCAAAAAGTTCAGGAAGCTGAAATCCAGTGTTCATCCAGGTAATCCAAGTTTATTCAGTATTTTTCAATCAATTTTGAAACAGAGGCAACGTCATTCTGAGCTTCAAATGCCAGAGAAATGCCCATCCAGGCCTTTATCCCAAAGCACAACAGAATTCGCTTTACATCATGGGTAACCATGCTGTTAAAAAACCCAATGCATTTCGGGCCGGAGGCTCTTCCTCACGGGTAACTGTAACATAAAGAAAGCCCATCAGAGTCGTGGAGGGTCTCATGCATCATAAATGAGCCAGCCTACAACAATCATCATGCACTCTACCCAATTACACCAACATGCTACTTGCTTTTTAAATTTTGGCAACTTTGGAAATTTCAGCCTCTGTGGACCTAGCGGAACCAACGCACCTCCTCTGCTGCAAGGCACAAACCAGAGCAGAACCAATGCATCTCTACAGCTGTGTGGATTGGACCCATCGCAAAAACTTGCATCACTGCCGCAGCCCACATCACATTCGGAACTGACGCTGTGTGACGCATTCTTGGCTCAGGTCCATGCATCTCTCGCTGAAGGCAGCCGTGATGACTATGCCAGAATCCGCAAAGCAGACTCACAGCTCCTTGGAACCGACACATGCCCCAACTGCATGACTGTTAGACCTGACATCATTTGCGTGGGTTTCCCCTGTATTTTTGCTTTTGCCTCCTGTTTTTTGCTGTGTGTTCATTTTGCTGGTCTCGATACTTTGGGCACTTTGCCACTGCTGTTCAGTGCCAAAGTGCAAGTGCTCCCTCTGTAAATTATTGTTATGGATTGGTGATTCCCTGATTGTCATATTTCATTTACTAGTCAGTCCCTAGTACAGTGCACTGTGTGTGCCCAGGGCCTGTAAATCTAATGCTGCTAGTGGGTTGCAGCACTGATTGTGCCACCCACATGAGCCCAAATATACTAATGTCTGAGGTTCTCACCAGGTCGTGCTGTACAGCTTACCTGGACCTTATGATGCCTGTTACCCACGTGCTGCTCTAATCCCATTTGACAAACCCTAATACACTCTGAAGTGCGCAGCATAGTCTCAGTAAAAAGTGACAAAACTTTCGTTTTTACAAATAACCATTGTCTGTGCGATTTGGGCATATATATCACTTACCCAGCTCCCAATATATTAATCGCTCCCGAATTAAATGATCATAATCTGAAGCGATAATCTCTACCTTTTATTTTATTTTCATAACCCAATCTTTATTGTTCTACAACTGTAGAAAATAGTACTACACATAGTGAGGTCCTTCCTCTATGTCTACCTACACAGTAAGGGCCTAGTCCTTCCTCTATGTCTACCCCTCTCTCTCCCACTGCAGACGCTACTCACACAATTGAGGAAGTGGTTCCAGCTGGCACATGGCGGGGAGTATTTAAGCCTGAGCACACAGAGGGTGAACATCCACGGAGATCCGATGCATACCAAGTAGGTGCTGACGCGGGGACCGAGCTTCACCCAACTAAGTAGGGACTGTAAGAACTTGCTGACTCTCGAGGCCACGGGAGATCCTCTATTTGATCTCTAGGCGACTTCACTCACTTTTTGTATGTCTCCTCTTTTACCTAATAGAAGGCGTTTTAAGCCGATCCCTATGCCGGATACTCATGAAGCTTTGCTCTGATAATCTCAAGAGTAAGCACTTACAATGTTTTAACTGTCCGCCACCAATTCGGTAGCATGGTGTGATTCCGCTATTGATTATATGCACATATAGCTATTACCGCCGAACAACTATCACGTCACAGTCCGTACCGCGCCACTATTTTAGCATTATGGCTACTACACGGACACGACGGCATTCAAGCACTTAAGATACATGTGCATTCTGGGATGCTAATTTCCATTCATTGTGTGTTTGTTTGTATTGTTTTCTGTCCTTCTTTTTACAGGTACAAAGCACAGAGGGAAGCACCCTCTTACCCATATTGCACCTTAGCGAGTGCAACACATAGCGGGTCACTCACACTCTATTCCTGACCCTGCCTTTTTAAATCACTTCACGAACACTGCACACATTCATAGGTCCTGAAGAAAGCCAGCTCACTACCGAGGCCTGGCTGAAACATGTTGACCACACAGGATGTGGGAGACTATAGATAACTCCACAACACATCCATTGCCTTGTTTTTAACACTGCCAAGGGCCCGCTAAAAAATTACCTAGTAGAGGAATTGGCACCCGAGGACAGTTTTTAATTCACACTTACACGCTATCATTGCACACTCATTCACCACGAAACTAGCTCCGCTGTCACACAGGCGTTGAAGCACACCCAGGACACATTCGGTGTCACCGGGTGGAGCCTGATGATGAAACATGCCACCAACTAGGTTGGTGGGTGAGGGCTTTCAAAAGAAATAATATTTCTTTCTTCTGTACAAACACACTATCTCTATGCCCTTTGAGGTTAGTTCACATTGATAATACATATACCTCAGGGGAAGTGAACTAGCCCTGCTGTTCCTCCCTCTCCCCTTGATACCTAATAATTATAGATTTTGTGCAGGAAGGTAAGGTGCCAATTTCCTCTTTCTATGTGTGCTGTTGAATGCAGAACACATAGAAAGAGGAAAAAACAAGGCGAAATAAAGTTATTACTCCTCGTTGCGACTCGTCTATGCCTCCCCTAACGAGGTGTAGGCTTTTGACACATCCCAGAGTTACAGAACGTTGCAAATCAGGGAATGTGTCAACGTGGGAACAACCACCGTAACACCCTTGGTACGCCTTCCCATCGCAGTGGGAGGCAATTCAGCGACTTATGCTGTGTTGCTCACACCATATCTACAAGGCCATGAAAAGCCACACAAGTTGGCTTTACACAGCCTTGAAGATATGGCACTGCACAGTGCACCACCGGAATGTCAATAAAAGTGACATTCTGGTGGCACACAGGGGCTTGTAAATGAGGCCCTCTGCTTTCTGCAAATTAAGGGCCTCATTTACAAGCTTGTTGCGGAGGGCAGCACCACAAGTCTTCTTGCTGTGCTGCTCTACTTCAAAACAAAAGGGCAGGAATGCACCATATATATGAGATACAACACACTCCTGTCCTCTTCCCCAGCGCTAGTGCACAGTTGGCTGCCATGCGCCAAAGCAGGCCCCGTTGCACCATGGTGCAAGGGTGCAAGGGTGTCTGCATTGTGGAAATGATTGTTTTTGTGCAGGAATGGACACCTTCATGCACAAAAGCAGTCAATAGAGGTGATTTTCTCCCTATATGTGTGCAGCTGAATGCAGCACACATAGAAAGAGGTAAAAACGTGGAGAAATAAAGTTATTCTCCTCGTTGTGCCTTCCTTACGCCTCCTCTAGAGAGGCCTTGGCTTTTGACGCTTTCCCAGGTTTACAGAACATCTGGGAATGAGTCAAATGCTATGGGTGTTACTGGGAACACCCTTCGTAACGCCCATGGCACGCCTCCCCATGGCAGTGCAGGCAATGCAGTGACTTTCGCTGTGTTGCCTCACACCATCTCTACAAGGCCATGAAAAGCCACGTAGGGAGGCATTAAGTGGCCTTATAGATATGGCACTGAACTATGCGCCGCCTGAACATCAATAAAAGTGACGTTCCAGCGCGCACAGGGGCTTGTAAATGAGGCCCTAAATACTTAGCAGACAACGCATTATTTTTCTTAAGAATACTCGGAAATTTCTCACAGGTAAGCTTATGTGTTGTTCTCGGTTGATTGCAAGAATGCTTCTGAATACATTACTGCTGAGTTTGTTTCATCAGAGGCATTTAGCGATGATTCAGTTGCTGTAACCGAGGTTAATCCATTTAAACACAGGAGAGACATTTTTCATGTATGCATTGCAAACTAGATTGTGCATCGCATTGCCACATCTCTAATTTCCTCAACACGATGTAAGCTGTGAACCAACAGTGTGTTGGTGGTCTTTTTCTCTCACTGTAGCTCAATATTTTTTCTTGTTTTCCCTTCGTAATCCTGTAATTTGTGAACCTGATTCTGGTGTGAGGATGTGATCATTGACGCACCCTTCTAGACCCTGTGGATGCGACATCTGAGGGGCATAGTCCCAAGAACGTGTGATAACCACCGCAAATTTAGCTTAATGCAACTTTGCATATCGCAGTCCATCGCGGGAAATTAACGCCTTGTTAACCAAGTATTCACAACACGGCGGCCCCATGCGATACTCCCCAGATAACGCGCCAACTGACCGCGTTAGAATCAACGCCATGCTGCAAAAATGCGAAGCACCAACGCAAAAAAAGCTGCGATCAGGCCAATCGCGATACGAAAATCAGCAAAACCCAGCTACAGGCCTGCAATCCACACGCGTCAGGCGGGAACAATCACCATAAAAGTAGAAAAAAAACAGACAAACAAATGCCAAACAACAGCGAAGCACAATGGACGTTGCCGGAGCAAGTACGGAGGAGAGCCAGAACCCCACAAGCCCCCGGAGGACCATCCTGGGACTTCGGGGTCAGGGAAGGGCAAGGACAAGAAGAAGAGGAAGACGAAGTTCAGTCCGCAGGAAAACAGGATCCTGATAACGGAGGTGACAGAACACCATCAACAACTGTTCGTCACCTCCACTGTGTCATTGGCAACAAAAAATACATTATGGCAGTCCATCGTGGACAAGGTGAATGCAGTCGGAGTGCTGAAGAGGACAATGGGCGAGGTCAAGAGGCGCTGGAATGATGTCAAGAGCAAAACCAAGCAGAAACTCGCCAACAACCTGAAGGCAGCAATGCAGACTGGAGGTGGGAGCCCAGCGCCACAGGAGGAGCTGGACGACATGGAGGAAATGGTGTCCACAGTCATCATTGGGGAGACGGTGGCAGGAGTTGGGGGCCCGGACACTGCTCAACAGGACCCGACACAACAGCATCAGGGTGAGTAACCACCAGGGCCTGGGGGGACGGGGGGAGATGGGCACAATGGCACACATGCACAATTAAGTTGAGCACATCTGGGGACACACCATGCCCCAGACCACCAACTCCCACCAAGAGACCAACATACCCAAGTATGCAACATGTCAACACTGTACAAGCACAGAAGTCAGAGGCACACCTCATGAAAGTGATAAGGGGCAGCAAAATCTGAGCTGCAGGGGTGACTCCCCAAAAATGCAGCACACACATGACATACAGAGCACATCTACATTGACAAAAATGTGACACAATCCGCAAAACACCCACAACAGAACACAGGACACAACTGGTGCCGCTTGGGTGCAGACACTGGCCAATCACAATTGGTATTGCAGGGATATGTGTGTTGATAATGTACAAGTACAAACACACATCCGTGATGTTGCCGAAATGTCCACTGTCCCCCATCAAATAGGCAGCTCCTCCCAAACAGCCACAATGTACCCAGTCATTCTGTCTGTATGTAAACATGTACAATGCGACAACATACATGTGGACACATTGTTAAACTGCATCTCCCCTTCACATTGCAGAGGGAGAATCAACACCTCCTGCAGAGCAGTCCGACCCTCTCTTCTCTGGAGATGAAGAGGACGACCACAGCTTTGACACTGATGCCCTCCAACTGCTCGTGGAGAGCCTCTGCAGCCCACTTCCAGGAGCTGGGCAGCCCAGCTGCTACGAGGAGACCCCACCCCCTGCAAAGACCACACAGCAGGCAGCATCCACCACCACTGCTGCCTCCCAGGACCCCCACAGAGAACACATGGCCTTCCAATGCCATGTTTTGGGGTGCCAGGAGAATCTGGCTGAACAGGTGCGGGTGGGCTTCGACCGCATGGCAGACAAACTAGATGCCATATGTGGTTGTCTAAGTCCCATCAGGTACCACTCACGGTCCCTAAAGGACACCCACAGTCCGCTCCATGCTCTCCAACGGACCATGGCTGACATCGCTGGAGCCCTGACTCAGAGAATATTACAACTGTCCAGTCCGAGTGGCACTAGCGATGTCACACAGGAGTTGGGAAACATGCAGAGGTTAATGGAGACCATGGAGCGGGCGAATATGGAACGAGCGGCTGCCACGCTGCACACCAACGAGAGGTAGCTGGGTTCCTCAATGACCTCAGGACCCTCCTCATGGCATTGCTGCCACAAGGCCTGGTGCGGATGCATGCTGCTGCCACCACTCCATCCACATCTCCGCCCCCTGAAGTGTCAGTGCCACACAGTGCAGCAGACCTTCCACCTCCGGCCACTGATGTGTCACTGCCACACAGTGCTGGAGACAGAACACCACCACCCACACGTGAGGCACATGAAACAGCAGAAAACGAAGATGCGGATGATACTGCCCTCGTGGTAAGGAGGACGCAGCAGCATGCATCTCATCCATAGGTCCGGCTTCAGCTTGGTACTGCCCTCTGCATCATCACCTTCCACTGTCCCCCCCATGCACTCTGCGACACTCACCTTGGACCCCGACATGGACTGCCATATGATGTTTGATCGCCATTGACACAGCAATCAGACTGCAGACTGTACTCGTCCTCTTCCTTTGGACTTGTCATTCCCTGGAGGACCCTGGCTGGACCTCCATGTGGGGTTTGCATGGCTCTGTACTGCTCCAGATGCAACACTCCACTGAATGTGCATTAAACATTCATATACACACAGATGTGTCATGTTTATGGTCTTTTAAGTGTAGAAGTATGGATGAATGTGGGCTCACTGGACTCCTCTTACGTCCATGTGGCTCATGTCGTAGAACAGGGGTCACAGGGTGACACATTGCCCAATGCGGTCCAGGTGGCACTGACACAACAACAGGGGCACACGCATGAGTTACTTCCTTGTCCAGCCCAGTACGGAACCATGCCCAGGGCCCTGGGGTCATATACAGACCCTTACGCTGGACTGGCATGCACCAAGCCAGCCCACTACGCTTACGCGCTTTCCTGTGGTGATCTGCTGCTCACAGGCCTAGTTGTCAGCATGCCACAGCCACTCCCTCACGGCTGGTTCACACCCACACCACACCCATCCAGCACACGTGTCACGGGACATGTGACCCTGCCAATGATAATGGACATGCGCACGTGCTCAACGCCATTTCCACTCTCTATCTGGGTGCGTCCGTGTGGTGTTAATGTAGGCATGAGGGCCTCGGGCCCTGCACCATCACATTCCCCAGGACCGGAGGTGACATGATGGCGTCCGCAACACGATACCCAATCATACAGGGACCATGATTTTGGGAAACAGACTTGGTGCGACCGGATACATTGCGGCCGGCACAGGCACACCGCCACGGGATGGTGACTTTGGGTGTACTGAGGAAGGGGCACCTTAAGTCCTGAGCGGATTTGCAGCCTGCGATGATGCCCCGTCCCGGCCGTCCGGACTGCTCAGGATTTGTGTGCCCTGCTGGACCGCAGTGTAGGCCTGAGCCAGCGGGCAGCGCGGGCCTACCGCCACGTGGCGTTGCATCCCGGTTCACAGAGTTAGTGGCACCTCAAGGGCTGAGCGGGTGTGCAGCCTGCGATGATGCCCGGTGCACTGGTATGTCCTCTTCCATTGCGATATCAAGACCCAGAATCATATGTGAGACCTGTTGGCCAGCGGAGCGGGGCTGCAGGATGTGGAGGGTGCCATGTCCGCTGGCCCCGGGCATGTGGCTTGCAGCGGCACGTGGTGGGCCATCATTACTACACGCCAAGGGCGGAAGGTGAGCAGTGAGGCCTGGGTGCGCAGGGGCGGGCATGCACCCCTGGGCGGTGGGAGGGGCTGGGGTACATCTGCCTGGGTGCGCAGGGTCGGACAGGCGATGATGTCTTGTGCAATTGTATGTACTTTGCCATTCATGTCTCTGGACTCTGTTTCACATGACGGATCTGTTTCAGATGTGTGACCTGGTGAACTGCACTGCATACAGGCACGTGTTTGGAGACACACCTATGGCAGCAGGTGGGCAGTGTGGCCTGGGTGCGCATTGTGGTCACTCTCTCTCCCTGTCCGTCTCTTCTGTTATCTGTGTCTCACTCCCTCTCTCTGTCCGTCTTTCTCTCGCTCCCCCTCTCTGTCCGTCTTTTTCTCGCTCCCTCTCTCTGTCCATCTTTCTCTCGCTCCCTCTCTCTGTCCGTCTTTCTCTCGCTCCCTCTCTCTGTCCATCTTTCTCTCGCTCCCTCTCTCTGTCCGTCTTTCTCTCGCTCCCCCTCCTTGTCCGTCTGTCTCTTGCTCCCTCTCTCTGTCCGTCTTTCTCTCGCTCCCCTTCTCTGTCCGTCTTTCTCTCGCTCCCTCTCTTTCTCTCTCTCCTTCGCTCTCTCTCTGTCCTTTGATGTGCGCAAGACACACCTTCTCATCATGCTTTTTGTCTTGCAGGCTGTGACCTACGGATTGTCCCGAGGGGAGACGCCATGTGTCTTCATTTCTGTTCTGTGTTTCTTTGAATACATTTTCATTTGTTACATTGAAGGTGGATGTGTGATGCTCATATTTGTGACGACACATGCATGCCACCAAATGTGATTGTGCGACATCAGGCGGATTATTTGGTACATGATTCCGTATAGTTGATGTGGCATGTCTTTGGCCGGGGGTGGGGGGCCTGGGGGGATCCTGGGGGGGGTGGCGGTGGGTGTTGTGGCCCTGTTGGGGCTCTGAGCTGCATGATCAGTGGCTCCATGGCATCTGTTGCCCTTCAGGAGTGGCTCTGGGCTGGGCTCCATTTTGTGGTGCAGGCTGTGGTCCGACTTTGCACCAGGTCAGAGCAGGTGTTAGTTTCCTGCTGCTAACGGGCCTTATCGCCTGTTTTGTAGTCTTATCGCCGATCTGGCTACTCGTTGAGAATGTTGCGGAGTGGTGTTTTCGCGGCTTTTTGCACGGGTACGCCTACTCTGCATCTCATTAGCGATAGTTGCTGGGGTCATCTGTGGCAATGTTTTTTGCGGATGCTATCGCGGGTAAGATGGTGTTATGGGCTGTTAACACCAGATTGTAAATGGTGCGATGAATTTATCAACATAATGGCTGCGATAAAGTGCCGCTAACTTGGCGATAAGTCCTTGAGAATATGCCCCTGAGTTTGTACCTCAGTTTTTGCAGACAATATGCATCCGAATTACATTATCTGCCACATTTACTCTAATATTGACCTATTAGGCATCCTGTCACAGAATGAAAGGGGTGTTATTTCTTTTGTTCATGTAAAGAAAATACGAACATCCAACAACACCAGGAAAAGTTTAAAAATGTTGGATGGATAGCACCCTTTCATTTAAGGACAATGCATCATATTAAAAAAATTTTTTTTTGCTCTCCTCTTAAGTCTATAGTTGCCAAACGCTAGATTGGAACAGTATGACTGCAAAAAACGTACATTCTATTCTACTGTCCAACCTAACTCAGGAAAAGAGTTTAAGCCACATTTCACGAAGGCGCCCTATCTAAGGACAAAACAGGCCACAACTGCTTAGCAGTGTCTCCTGCATAATGGTCTTGCAGTCTTTTTGTGGTTCTCTTTCCCACACTTCCACCTCAATAGCCAGGGACAGCTGTCCATGTGAAGCCAAGAGGCCAGTGGCACATTTCGCCTGAACTCAGAATATAAGGCCTCGACATGAAAACATTACCATATGTATGCCACGGGATGGCATAACAAGGGTAATTTAGGGGAATTAGGTCATATCCATATCTCACTGGTGTATGGTCTATTGTTTCCGTCCTAGGAACTTCTGGCATAACAGCTCTAAAAATACAAAGTTCATTTTATCAAAATAGTATGTGGGGTGGTGGTGGGGGCGGATAAAAAGAACTACTCCTTAAGTGGGTCGTCTAAGAGTTCACTTCTAACAATTAGTGCCTAGGTAGACTGTGGAATGCCTGTCAAAGAGTCCAACATTTTTTTAATTAAACATAATTATCTCAAGTGACCCTCTTGTGTTCATCTACATGTAGTCTTGGCAAAGGTATTCCACTGGTTCACCAGAAGAGCCTCTCCTACAAATGACCACTCATACATACAAGTAAAACACCTGCGCTACCTGGTTAAGAGCCAGCTGGGCCTTTTCAAGATACTTGCCTTTTGTACCTCTTTCAGGAAATTTGACAACTAAAGAGTTATATGCAGGAATAATTTCCCAGTAGTTCACCCACTAAAACAAAGCTTGTGTGTAGCTTTCATGCGTCTGTTGACATGGTCTTGCATTTACCTGTGCAGCTTTTTCAACATCACTAGACATCCAACAGTGATCAGGAGAACCAACAATGATGGAATATGCAGGGTGGTGCTCACTAGGGTTGCTTGATAACATGATGAAAACAGGTTGCCACACCTGCCAAACTCTTTCTGGATCAATCCGGGGGGAACCCACAACACACCCGGTACTCCAGGCCATACTGGCCGTGGGGCCTGGTCGCCATCTGTAAATGGCTACTGCACAAAAGTTAAAGATATGTAATTCATAAAAGAGGTTGCTGCCTTTAATTTAGCTTCAACCCCACATGGCCAACAACAGAATGTACAATATGGCAAAATATATCTGTAAACTCATTGAGAGCCTTATTTATGAGAACAAAAACGTTTACCAAATACAATATACTTTTTAAAGAATAAGAGCCAGTGGTTTTACATATATACAGGCATGGTTCACCCATACCGCCCACTCTTTTGCTCTGTTCCAGTGCATTCTTTAACTATGCTATCCTTGAGTATCATTTACTCCTGTGTCGCACACGTTCCGGCTGGAACTGTGACACAGTTATGTTCTTGCCTTAGTCCTTTTTTACTTGGACTTACCACGCTAAGTCTGTTCAGTAGGTTCAGTTGTTTTTAAACCACTATCACATACCGGCACAACTGAGCACTTAATAGCAGTCTTTACTCTATTATAAATCTGTATAGTTACACTGTTTAACGCACTTTATCAGCACTCTGGCACCTTCCTGTTCTTATTGTCTTTGATGTTTATCCATAGCACGTTTTAAATATACCAACCACGGCTCTTTTCAAGTAGTCCCTACTCAGGGGACATTTTTGCTTGCATGCTGACACACATTACGCATTTGTGCACCCAGATTTTTGTACTTACTTTGAGACGCATTTCGACTCCATTTCTTTTGTAGTTCTCTGTGAGCTAATTATTAATTCCTCACTTAGACCCTGGATACATTCGCTCGTCCCGCTAGCCACATTAAGTTTAGTATAATGAGACACCTGCCTCCGCAGTTCAGGAGTGTGACCAAAGTCTTTTTACTCTTGTGGTCATTCAGTTCCCCTGCGATAAAAGTGTTCACCATCAATTTCAATACTTGGTTGGTCTACTTAGACAAAATCCGTTCATTGATACTAAAATGTCTCGGTTTGCTTTTTGTACAGATTTACTTTTATTAGTCTGTATTGATGTGACGAGAAGATTTGGAGTCTGTCATTCATGTCATTTGATTTTCTGTAATGTGGCAGTAGTTTAGTCATTTGCATATGACTTTCTGTAAGTAGGCTTTCAACTTACGATGTTTATGTCGGAAAGATGGTGTAAAACTCATACTCATTGTATACTATGTGTGAACATAGTAAAAACATTACTGTGCCTATATATTTCACTTCTCACATGCAGCGCGCCATGTGATCAAGGCCGCAGTCCGGCGGCCGAAACGCGTCATTTGGAACTGATGTTGCAATAAAAGTATCTTCTATTTCATCTTCACTGGAGTCTGTGCCCGTGTTTTGCGCCTTCGTGGCCAAACCTTGGGATTTTGTTCTGAGATATATATATATATTGTAACACTTTCCATGGCCTAACTAAACCTGAGGATCTGAAAATATCGGGGCATATTAGCAAGACCCACGTTAAAATTATCGCCGTTTTAGCGGCAGGAAACTGCCGCTAAAACGGCGATAATGGGCTTGCTAATATGCGTTATAGAATTCCAATCGAAGCCCAGGTTAGATGTCCTGCCCATCTAACCTGGGCTTCTATTGGAATTCTATAACGCATATTAGCAAGCCCATTATCGCCGTTTTAGCGGCAGTTTCCTGCCGCTAAAACGGCGATAATTTTAACGTGGGTCTTGCTAATATGCCCCATCATTTTTTGGAATTGACAGGATTCCCATGAAGAGCTGGGGTGGAGACAGGGAACGGGCCCTTAGAAGACTTGAATCAAGATACATTATCAACCTCAACAGTAAACACCCGGGAGGTCTGAACCAGGACGAGGAACTCCACGTGCATCTAGGATAACATCGGTGTTTCCCTGCCTTCCACCTCTCTTCCCTGATCTCCTGCCTCTCTCTCTTGTATATCTTTCCTAAGCCACTGGGCTTGCACAACCTTGATCCTACGTCCCCCCTTTTCTCTAATGTTCCTCTCCCCTTTTTGAGTCCTTATGGGAAGAGTCTTTTAACTGGTCATTATATGGTCACTTGACCATCAATCTGTAGTAGGATTCAACATAACAAAGCATTGATGTTTAAATTAACTTTCTGGGCAATGGAAGACAACATTTGGTAGAGGCGTCTGCTAGCACTTGCGCTTGCCTTCCTTCTGTTGAAATTTGGCCCTCTCTCTGTAAAAATTGTTTTTTTTTTACATTTTTCACACATTTGATTTATGTTAAATTTGGTTTAAGGGTGAGACACCCTCAGTTTTTAAAAAATTATATTTTTCTTTTCTTTATTTAAAATTATCATGGGATGGAAAATGTTTTTACACTGACTAGATGTAGTCTTTTTTCATGCGACTGATGAGTGTGCATTTTTATATGCCTAAAGTCTTTTTCCTATGTTTATTTTGTTCTGTTACTGTGTCTCACTGTATGCCTTAAATACACTGCCACAATGTTTCCTCCCTAGCTTTTACAAAGACCTCCTGGTCGAAACGAATCAGCTACAATAAATAACTTTTCTGGACTTACCTGGAGTGCGGGCTTTTCTTGCGGCGCGGCGCTGCTGCGCTAGCAGGAATCTTCAAGCATATATAAATATATATGTATCGTGCTCCTCCTACACCTTTTCTCCGGCGCACTCTCGGGCAGGTGCCTCAATCACGGGGGTGTACCCGTGTATTTCAATTGTCGCTCCTAATCCCAGGATAGTGTTCCTGAATAAAGAGGCACTCGCGGGGGGTGAGTTTCAAGGATTTATTTTCTTACTCGGGCAAACACCGAGTAAGAAAATAAATCCTTGGGATTAGGAGCGACAATATATATATATATATATATATATATATATCCTCCTTTATGCTCTCGCAATTTGCCACTGTTACTCCAGATCAAAGGGCGCGTCGCCTCAGCGGACCTCACAGGAGCCGGTCTGTAACAAATCCACCTTCTCCCTTAAAACAAGAATGATGACGCCACGTGTGGATACTTCGTATTTTATTGTCTGGCCACCATTGTTTTTTTTTTTTGGGATACTTCGTATTTTATTGTCTGGCCACCATTGAATGCGTTTCGGCTGTACACAGCCTTGCTCACCAATGATGAGGCGGCATTACAAACAGTCTTTTGTCTGTTTCTCATATCACGTAAAATACTCTGTGATAGATGACAGTGAAGAAAGACTGGTAGTTCTATACATTTGTCAACATTAATTTCATTTGTATATACATAATAAAATGAAATTGTTTAAATTAATTCATTCAAATGTTGATCGACAGTACTGTTATTTAAATAGATTGCGACCTGCAAATAAATACAGAATTCGAATACTGCGTCAGTACGCATACTCTCCCAGGTCTCACACTATATTACCCCCACGAATATCAATCTTCGTGGGGCATACAATACACTAAATTATATTGTTTTATGTATAAATTATTTCAAGATACACCACTATTATGGTTTCATGACCTATGTAGCATATACATTCAATCTTTTTGCAGGTCCGACCTCATTTCATATCACTGATTATTGTGATTAAGCCCAAGTGGGCAATTTTATACAGTACACCCATTCCTTTCCATTTGTATACTCCAGTCATAAAAAATAAAGTGCTCTGTGTTTGTGCTATGTGATATGTGACACTGTTAAAATCAACTTCTAAGCAAACAGGAGATTCATCAACTTATAATATCTATTGTTCAGTAATTAACAAACTATTCAAAATTTCTTTCAAGAATTACAAGTGAGTATGCACATTTTCTTCAATGTTGAGGCCTCCTGGACTCTTAGTATCGAGCTCTATAATATAGCATGATTCTAGCTTTCTTAGCTTTTTTTCTCTATTTCCTCCCCTGACACTCAGAGATATTGCATCAATAACAAAGTATGTCAGACCTTTCGTATCCTTGTTGTGAAATTTCTCAAAATGTTGTGCCACTGGATATGTTTTAGCCCCATTTTCAATGGCACGTAAATGCTGTAAAATGCATTTATGTACTTCAAGAATAGTACTGCCCACGTACTTTAAGCCACATGGACATTGTAGCACATAAATCGCATATTCAGTTTTACAAGTAAATTCCCTTTTATCTTTTTTGTTCTGCTCGACATGCATGCTCTATATGTCTCCATATTTTTGCCAGAAAGGCAAGCTTTACATTTAGAGCATTTTAAAAACCCTTGTTTCCTGCTCAACCATGTTGTTTGTGGTTGTGCTTTTGTATCTTTTATGATGTTACTCACCAGGGCTTGTTTAATTGATTTTGCCCTCCTGAATGTAATTTATGGGTTTCGTGGTGCCACTTTTCCTAGAATGGGATAATTTTTAATTAGGTACCAGTATTTTCCTAAAATTCCTCTTAAACTTGCTTGTTGTTTGCTGTATGGTGTAATCAGCCTGAAATGTGTGGCATTAGCTTGCTCTTCAGTATTCCATTTTCCGTTTTGGTTACTTTTATTAAATAGCAACTGTTTTCTAGATTGTTTGTTGGCCTTCATTACTGCCATATCAATACATTCTACAGGATAGTCTCGTGCTTTGAATCGATCTTTTAGAATAGTGATTTCTTTTTTGGCTTCTTCACCCTCACTACAGTTTCTTTTCACCCTCAAGCTCTCGCCATATGGAATGCTCATAATCAAATTTCTAGGATGGAAGCTAGTTGCATGCAGTACCGTGTTTCCTGCTGTGGGCTTTCTGTACAGCTTTGTCTCAAGCCTGTTATTTTTCACATATACCGTTAGGTCTAGAAAATTAACACTCTGAACACTGATGTTGCTAGTAAAGTGCAGGTTTAAATCATTCACCTCAATGTGTTCTAAAAAAATCTGGCTTCCCTCTCTGTTCCCTTCCAGACCAGAAAAAGGTCATCAATAAAACGACACCAGTGTATCACATGATTGTTCCAAATTTCATGGTATTGTGTTCGGGCCACCTGCTCCTCCCACCAGCCCATATGCAGATTCGCATAGCTGGGGGTGAAACAGGTGCCCATCGCTGTACCGCACACTTGATGAAAGAGCTCCCCATTGAACAAAAAATAGTTGCTTTTGAGGCATCTCTCTATCATCGATAATAACATTTGAGTGTGCTGCCATAACTTGAGTGGTCTCGCACCTAAAAAATGTTTTACAGCTCTCAGGTCATCGTTATGTTTGATGCTCGTGTAGAGGGTGGAAACATCTATCGCAATTAGTAAAAAGTCATCTTCCCAGGGAAGATCATAAATTCTCCTTAGGAAGTCACTTGTGTCTTGGATGTAAGATGTTAAGGTTTTGACAAAGTTGATCAGAAACGAGTCGACATATTTTGAGGTATGCTCAAAAGTACTGCCTATAGCAGAAATTATCGGGCGCCCTGGTGGGTTAACTATATCTTTGTGCACTTTTGGGATAAGATATAATACAGGTGTAATGGGATTTTCAATTTTGAGGAACAAGAATTCCTCTCGGCTAATCAAGCAACGTGCTTGCCAGTCTTGTAACTCCAGAGTGTATTTCGTATATGTTGTTGACATAACATCCTTTGTTATTCTTTCATAGCATATACTGTTGTTTAATTGTTTATACGCTTCTGTTAAATATTTATCTTTCGCCCATAACACCACGTTACCCCCTTTGTCCAAATTTCTAACAATACAATCATCATTACTAGATAACTTCTTAATCAGTGCATAGTATTCCTTTTGTCTCTGTGAATTCACATATTTTTTATTGCTCACACATGTATGCAAATTTTTGAGTTCATTAATCACCAGTTAATTATAGATGTCAATAGCATCCCTTCCAGTTATTGGCACAAATCGGGATCTAGGTCTAAAACTTGTTGGTGCTTCTCATAGACATCCACGCCTTGTTCTGCAGCCAGTATTTTCGCATCATATGTTGTTTCTTCTCCGTGTATATTTTCATGTTCCAATTGTCTTAAGTCCATCATTAGATTCATGTCATTCACTGACAATCCTTCATGTTGTGTTTCCCCCTCTGTCCTTAAAGGTTGACTTGGTCTTTGCTGGGACAGGAAATGTTTTTTCAGTTTTAACATCCTTTTGAATTTAAACAAATCAATCCCCGTTTGGACATAGTCCATGTCTGACTCTGTGTAAAAGGATAAACCTAAATTTAAGGTTCTCTTGTCTTGATCTGATAGAACAATATCCGTTAAGTTGACAATGGTATTCTCATTAGTCATATTCAGATCTTCTATTTCTTGTACCATTTCTTTTTTTCCATTGTTTCTTCTTTGTTTTGTACCTTTCCTCCTCTTGCTCCTCTGCCTCTTCCTCTTGGAGGCTTTGGGTTTTGTATTTGTTGTCTGGGTCTTAGATTGAATCTCCGATCTTAATGTAAAAAATCCAATTTGTCAATAACCGTTGGAATTGGGCCTTTCATTTGGCCACTGGTTCCTTCATCCACACTGATGGCCAGACAATAAAATACGAAGTATCCACATGTGGCGTTGTCATTCTTGTTTTAAGGGAGAAGGTGGAATATATATATATATATATATATATATATATATATTCAGTGAAAAAACCATAGGTTTCAGGCACGTTATAGTTAGAAATTAGCATTTAAAAAACCTTAGAAATTCACTGAAAAAACCATAGGTTTCAGGAACGTTATAGTTAGTTGGACATTTCACTCGTACAAAACCATAGAAATTCCAGCGTTATAGTTAGTTCAGCTAACTATAACTCGCGCCCCGCAATGCACTGCTGATGATGTCACATATTACATCATTCATGACATGGTCAGTGACATCACTGATGACATCACTAATGACATCTCAAATTACATCACTGATGACATCATCCAGTGACTGTGTGTTTCTGTAAAGTTTAAATTTGTTTTATATATATGCCAAGGTATATTGAAGAATGAGTGGGTGTATAAGTGTCTGAATGGAGGATTTGGTAGGTGCGTAACTGACTGTATAAGTGAGTGATTAAATGTGTCTTACTGAATACATAGGTTAGTGACTAAACTGTGTGAAAGTCTGTATTAGTCTGTCTGTTGTTGTGTAAGCTGCTAAATGGGTTGGTGAGCAGCTGCATGAGTGTCTATATGGGTTATTGATTGGAGGTCTGAGTATTTGTATGGGAGACTGAATGTGTGTGTGGGTGGGTGGGAGGTGTGTGACTCTGTGCATAGATGTGGAAGTGGTTAATTCACTGGGTGTATGGGTTCAAGAGTGCATGTGGAAACAGCTGTATGGGTGGGTGAGTGTGTGTATGGGTGTGTTGGTGAGTGAATGGATGTCTCAGTGGTACATGTGCAAGTAACTACATATGTAAAAGGCAGTGTATGTGAGAGTTGGAGTATATAAATGACTATACGTGAGAGTCAGTGATTGTGATAGTGGCTGTATAGATCAGTGTGTACTTGTATCAGTGATTATATAAGAGAGTAAGTATGCGTTAGTATCTGTATGAATAAGTGAGGTGATCTGTGTATAACTGTATAGGTGAGTAAATGGGAGTGTGATTGATTCTTTGCATGTCTGACTAGGTGTGTGAGTAACTCCATGGATGAGTGGTGGTGTGTGAGTGTCTGTATAGGTATATGAGTGCATATGATAGTGTTGTATTGAAGAGTGACTGCATGTATGAGTGATTGTATGGGTGAATGAGTAGATGTGTGTGTAGACCTAGGAATCAGTGAGTGCATATGTAGTAACTGGTATTGGTGTGTTGATGGTTCCAAAAATTGTAGTCGGTATTTTACAGTGGGTGTATCAACTGCTTACACACCAACTGACAGACTGATACAGACATTTACATAGTTTAGTGACTAACTCATTCATTCACTAAGACACGTTTAATTACTCACTTGTACAGACAGTCATGCACTTACTAAATCATCCATTCAAACACTTATACACCCACTCATTCTCATTCTTCAATACACCTTGGCATATATATAAATATAAAACATATTTTAAACTTTACATATTTAAACTTTACAGAAACACACAGTCACTGGATGATGTCATCAGTGATGTCATCAGTGATGTCACTGACCATGTCATGAATGATGTAATATGTGACGTCATCAGCAGTGCATTGCAGGGGCACGAGTTATAGTTAGCTAAACTAAATATAACGCTGGAATTTCTATGGTTTTGTAGGAGTGAAATGTCCAACTAACTATAACGTTCCTGAAACCTATGGTTTTTTCAGTGAATTTCTAAGGTTTTTTAAACGCTAATTTCTAACTGTAACGTGCCTGAAATCTATTGTTTTTTCAGTGAATTTCAAAGGTTTTTTAAATGCTAATTTCTAACTATAACGTGCCTAAAACCTATGGTTTTTTCAGTGAATATATATATATATATATATACACATATATATACATACATATGTGTTTGTGTGTGTGTGTGTGTGTGTGTATCAGATTTAGAACAGATTATCAGTTTCAGCAACAGCAATGTACATTGAGTGCATTATGTAAATGGATGATATAACAATGTGTTCCCTACCAAACAGGCAGAGATGTTATGGCAGCATGAAATACATCACCCAAAGCACTGAACCTTTAGAGCCCTGCACATGCCACCTTGGTGCCACCTAGAGTTTTCGATCACCTTCTAAAGCTAGAGGTGATCCTATTCTTTGAGAAACAAGTGGGCCACTATATTGTATATGTACCTAAGGTAGGGAAGGGAAATTCTAAAACAGTGCAACTGTGTTCAGAAAAAAATGCACTTCCATGAAAACTAATAAGGGTATCACCTCTCAACATAGGACCAGATTTGAAAAATATAAGAACATTCTATGCAAATAAAAACTCCGTTTTAGGGAGAAACAAGGAAAGGATGTGGTGGATAAAGATAATTAAAGGTTAGTGTTTGGAGATAGAAATACGGACGAATCCAATTTTATAAGTGTTTCGTTGTGCGATCAGTAAGCCTTTCCAAACACTTCCAATGTCGACAGATTTTTTGAATTGCAGATATCTAGGATGACTTTCCAAAGATCACCCGATTTGATGAAGTGTGGAAGCCGGGATTTGAGCTTGTCTTCTTCTCCACAGCTCACATCCCAACCATTAGAGCATATATGTGCATCGTGAACATTTCAACAACTTGTTGGTGGCCAGACTAAACTATGTGGCAATGTTGATATTAATAAATGTGATTCGACACAACAGCACGTTCTAAAACACAGTTTTCTCCAGGCAGGACCAGGTTTCCCTAGGTGACTGTTATCCACATCTGCAAAGGATCGTGGGCTTCGCACCTCTGTGATCCGACACCTACCCTGGGACTAATAGGGTGTTGAAAAGAGTGGGTGGGTGAGAAGAGCCGCTGTCTAATTAGAGCCGAATTGGGCTCCTTGTCAGAGCCCCCCAGAGGTGCATATGATGTCATCTCACGCCCACCCCTGCCTCATTACTAGGGAAGGCAGGCTGGGAGTCCTCTAGGGCCAAGGGTGAAAGTCGCGGACATATTCCCTGTTAAAAGGAATTCCTCTCTTTGAAACGGGGCTCCTGGGGTGCAGGCTTGATGGAAAAACATCGCTGCCCCCCTGTGTTCCTCCGATGACAGAGGCGCGGGCGGTCTGCCGGAGAGAGCGGGAGGTTCCCGAAAGGTTGTGCTCGCGCTCTGTGCTTCCGGCCTTCATGCGCTCATCCCTGCGCTGCGCCTCACCGGCTTTAAATCCTCGGCTTACTTCTTCATTTAATGTCCCTAGTGTATTGTCAGGTATTATTCTGACCCGTATTTTTATTATTATTAACACAGCCATTATTATTATCATCTTCATGATTATCATGGGGGTTGTTCCTCTTTGACCACAGTGATGGGTTGTCCCCTTGATGCCAGCGGCCCTCGCAGGACTTGGCAGCAGGCTGGGCCTGTGTTGACAGTGGAAGCATCTTCCAACGTGCCTTCTTCTGCCTGTAAACACTGGGCTGCAGTTCACAGTGACGTGCTTCGGTGGCCGGCTTTGCGGCGCTCCTTTGTGTCCGCTCCTTGTGTTTTTCTGGAGTCCCCGGGTGTTCGGGTGTAATGTAGCCGGACAGTGTCGGAACAGGGCAGTGGGGTCACGTAAACGTAAACAATACACTGTCACCTCGACTATCAATCACTCCGGGGCGGCACACAATGACACCATTTGTACATTTCATTAGCTGTTGAGCTGGGCCTGTGGAAATTGAAGGTGTTTGCACAGTTCCGCAACATTTTGCTGTTATTTGTAATGTAATCTACGTCTTCGATTTCCCTTCGGTGCTCGATGGAAGGTGACAATTGGTATCATTTGGAAGCACAAAATACAAGTATTTTCATATTGCACTGGACTGTGCGGCTGGACCTATCGCTACTGAAGATGTTTTCACATTTCGCTAAATTTTGTTTTATTTAGTCTTCGTGTTCCCTGTTTTGTGGTCGAGGGTGGCAGGATGCATGATTTGCGGCATACATGCAATGTTCTTATGTTTGACTATGAATTGAAGACAGCTGAATATTTTTGCATATTTCAAAGCGCCTGCATTGTCACCTGTGCCTTGCCTGTCCTCCCCGTGGACGGTGGCGGAGCCCCGCGCCTGCCCCGCTCCTCGCTTAACCCCTTGAGCTCCCGGGCCCACTCCAGTGCCTCTGATAGGAGCTTTAAGTGCCTGCCTTGTTCTCGGCTGCTTTTAACAAGAGTCCGCACTTTAACACGCGTGAGGGTAACTCGATCCGGGCACTCAGAAAGCTGTCCTGAATGGAGAGGCCTCGCTGATACGGAGGGGGCAGGAGAAGAGCGGGGGTGGGGGCCTGCTGGGACCTGCCGTGGGTACCGGCAGGGCGGGCTGGGCGTCTGCTGCAGTCGGGCCCTTTGTTAGCGCCCCCCATGTCCTACCTGCAGGGGCGCGCGCCCGAACGCACCAACCCCTGCGCCCTTTCCCACTGAGTCCTCCAAGGGGCACATGCCGGCCTCTGCCTACTTATGGATATTGTAGGAAAGCCTGGTGCGCAGATTACCCTGCGGACGGCCGTCCGGTTCTCCCTCCATATCAGCCACCTTCGAACATATGTAATTACTGGTTATTCACACAACATGCACCAGCAATACACAACTTTAAAGGTATTTTAAAAGAGGCCACGCTCAACATTTCATTAAATTAGTGCACTTATATTTAGGGGTAAATTTTCAGTGAAACGGCCATAATGCACATTCTTATAAAGTATGAACAACAGCAACTATAATTTAAATCTAGTTAAGAAAATGAATGTTTGACAAAACAAAAAGCAGGTTTTATAATAAAGGTCTGTGTGCTAACATACACACCACTGATATCCCTATATACATGCAAGTAACGCCATGCGTGCATCTACATAAAAAGAAAATAGCAACAAACAGAAACGGACTCAGCACAGTATATCTGGACACAATTAAGACAAGCAACATCTAGGCGCACCCCTATTCCAGCATAATTGTAAATCAACAAGCAAAAAAGGCACATTCAAACACAAAGGCGGGTATGTTTCCAAACGTGTGAATGACCCAGCAGTGCATATCACAGAGATGCTTCGAACTGTGGCTAAAAGGCAAGAGAGACGCAGCACCAATCTGCAATCTTATGTGTGTCTGTGTGTCTTTGTTGTGTGAGGTGGATTTATATGTATAATGGTGGGTGTTTTTTCGCTGATTGATTTAGACTAGCGGAAATTATTATGGCGATGTGTGTGTTCGTACAGAAATATAAAGAGATATATGAGCCAAATACAAAGGTGCACATATCCATGCACACACGTTTTCCTCACAGTGAGGACGCACGCGCGCACACAAGAATGCAGGTTGTGGCCCCATCACCGTTGCCACAGTTCCTCGAGCACGTTGCCTGATTGCCTGACGAGAGGAGCTCTTGGGGGCGGGTGTTGTAAATAGCTCTCTTGCCTCCATGGCACAGGTGTCCCCCCTGAGAAAGGCCATCTCCGAGGGCGCCACACCTCGTGGGATTGTAAAGACCCTCGGGGGCCGAGGCGACGCCATTGTAAAGAGGCTTGTGTGTTGGCCTAACCCGAGGTGGCGAAGTCCGGTTTCCATGCCAGGGGGCATCTGCCGCCTGGTTAATTATTGCCCCCGCTGGGACACCTGAAAGGCGCCCATTGTTCGGGGGCAGCGGGCTGGTGTAGGGTGTTCTTAACCCCCTGGAGAGGGGAGCTCCCCACCCCAGAGGGGGCTCGCCGTCTTTTGTTATTCTGAGTGGGCCACGGGGCTGCGGCAAGAGCCGTCTTTGTGAGGGTAGCGCTTCCTCGGAGGGCCGGCAGGTGTAGGGCTTGTGCTGGGGTGCAGGAATTTCGGATTGAATCTTTTTCGATTCCAGTGTGGAGGAAATCGGTGAAATACACGATTCATTAATACAAGCCCAGACCGGCAGGAGTGCCATACAGGTCTTTGTGTATGGCGAGAGTGCCAGGTATGTTAAACGCTGCACACCGCGCATAAACTGATTTTAATTGCTGATACGAAAGGTACCTGGTGGGCTAGTTGGCCCCCAGGGTCCCTCAGGATTCAAGGGGAATTAATTCCCCAACTTAAAACGCACCACAGGGCATGTTTGCGCACATGTCACCTGAGGCCCCGCCCCCTCCCTTCACCACTGTGCCAACGCGCCCCGTGGCACGTTTTAAGTTGGGGGATTAGGTCACCTTGAATCCTGAGGGTCCCTGGGGCCCAACTAGCCCACCAGGTACTTCCAGTAAGCACCACAGGCCTGCCTTGCAGAGAGGTGGTCCAGGCCACACCCCTTTTTACACCTCTCAGCAACGCAGCTCTGTGGCGCTTACTGGAGGTACCTGGTGGGCTAGTTGGACCCCAGGGACCCTCAGAATTCAAGGGGACTGTCACCCACTTTTCAAGCGGCTGCTTGAATCTGTGGTTTCCCCCATCCCACTCTTCCCCTGTATAGCACCTAGGGTGGGGAATCAATAGTGCTCTTTCTTTTTGTTTTCTTTTAGCTATATGCTTTAGTTCTTGTTATTTTGTTTTGTTCTTATATTATCCGTACTTGACAAATGGGATCTGGCAGGTCTTATATTAGGTTAGTAGGGGTGTGGTGGTTTTCTAGGCCACTGTGTACCTCTGAGCCTCATGAAACCTTTTTAACACTCGCGCACTTGCGCAGTGAGGCTTTGTTGTAAATGTAACTATCACTCTATTGCCACATCCCACCGCGGTGGGTATTGTATATGTGATTCTTATATTTATTTTGCCATGGTTTAGTTTTCACGTGATATAGTTTGTTTAAACTATTATGAGCTATACATTTGGTTATTACACTTCTATGTTCAAAACGTGATGTTAGTCTGTCTTCTAATGTGAACAGACTTTAGTAACCATGTACTTTTCTTTATGTCTATGCATTTATGTCTTGTGACCCTTTGTATGAGCACTTAAATACAGCCACTTCCGGGTCAGGAAGTGACTTTGACAAAGACCGTGAGGTTGAAACGCGTCAGTCAATAAACTTGTGTCTCTGAAAAATATCCTGAGTGCGACATTACCTTCTGTTGTCTGACTGAAGGATTTCTACATATATATATATATATATATAAGAAAAGAAGGTATGACAGGGAAATTCTCTGCATCAGAAGAGTTGTGTTTTTTACAGGAAGACCAACGCAAAGATTTCAAAGCGGGAAGAGGGCGAGGAAGACCCAAAGGAGGCAAAAACAAAGGAGGGGCGGCGAAGGGGAAAGAAGGAATACGAGAAGACTTTACAGAGAAGGTTATACACAAAAGAAGAAGAACAATTAAATAATAACAATGTTACTGTTATGAATTTTTAAGCTCTGCTGACCTGACGGATAAAGACATTATAACATTGGAGTTGGGACTCCGTTACTGTTATAAAAACTGTTCTGGTTACTCGAGCACCAGAATTGATTTGTATAAATTTATAAGAAAACTGAAATTAACCAAAGCACACATGTTATGAAAGTCAGCTGCTGGAACTACAGGAGTAACAATGGAAGGGATATGTGTACCATTGACAATGGATGAATTATCTGTGATACACAGCAATTAACCAAGAGATTTGTCAAATGATGATATTCTGGGGGATATTTTGGCCCTACAAGAAGAAGGGAGGGTGGAAATGAATTTGGAAACTACACAGAGCTTTGAGAGCACCAATGTATTGATCAAAGGAGGAGATATCACCCAGTTTAGACCAAGACATAGATGTAACCCGAGCATGGCTAGAGGCAATTTGGACATATTTTTGGACAATCTTGTTAAAGAATTTTGATATATCAATGAATCACCAGATACAATCTTAATCTATATAATCAGGGAGACAAAGACTTTTTTGAAACAATCAATAAATTAAAAAAGATGACAATGTAATTGTGAAACCTTCAGACAAAGGTGAAAATGAATGTAGTTTTGCGGGATCGAGAACTATATGAAAATGAACCCGTGTCACAGTTGAACGACAGAAGCTGTTATATCCCAGTAACAATGGATCACTATACATCTATCAAGGAAGATTTCTTTGCTTGTCTACAGCTTTGGAAAGACACAGGTCATTTGGGTTGGGATGAATACCCTTTTTCTAAAGCAAGATTGTCCGGTTATACCAACATTCTATATGATACCTAAAGTCCATGAAGACAATGTGAGACAACCGGGCAGGCCAATAATTGCAGCCCAGGATAGTATTTTCGAAAATACATCTAAATAGTTAGTTCACTACCTTCATGCATAAGGGACACTTCAGACACATTTTTAAAGCATATCTCTGAAGTTGAATGGAAGAGCAACATGTTACTCATAACCCTTGATGTCTCCACCCTATACAAGTATACATCATAGGGATGGCCTAAGAGCAGTACAACACGTCTTACGTATGAGACCATTGGGGTTTGCTGTGCATAACAATATGCTCCTGGAAATAATTGAATGGTGCCTTACTATTAACATCTTTATTTTTGGAAATCAATTGTACCAACAACAGAGAGGGACTCTTATGGGCACCTGCTTCACCCCCAGCTATGCAAACCTTCACAGTGGCTGGTGGGAGGAGCAGGTGCTCGATGGGCAGGATATGGAACATTGGCTACAGCACACTATCCTGTGGTTGAGGTATATTGATGACCTCTCTATGCTATGGCAGGGCACGGTGAGGGAGGCCAAACAATTTGTGAGGGAACTCAACAAAAATGACCTCAACGTCAAATTCGCAGCCAAAATAAGTCCCACATCTGTAGACTTCTTAGATGTTAACATCCAAATTTGGCAATGAGGGTTTGGAAACTTTGATATTTAGAAACCCTACTGCAGGTAATACTATTCTTCATGCGAATAGTTTTCACCCTGCACTCCTTATACCTAGCTCTAAACAATTTCCCAAATGAGATGCTTCATCCCATTTGGGAAATTGTATTGAGCCAAAGGGGCTTGTAGTAGCCCAGAGTCCTATGAAAAAGTTGAACGTGAAATGCTTGAGAGATTCAAACAACGAGGATATTCTAATCCCATTCTAGATGTGGCTTGTAAGAGAACTAGAGAACTAGATAGAGAAAAGGCACTATTTAACCCCTCTAGAACTAGTATGAAGAAAAAAGAATCCACCTAGATGCATAGATTCATAACTAGGTACAATCAGGAATATCAGAGAGTGTGACATGCTATGCTAAAACAGTGGCATCTCTTAAGAGAAGATCCCATTATTGGCCCATTGGTTTCTAAGCGCCCAATGATAAGCTATCTAAATCTATGAGAGATCATCTTGTTAAGAGTGAGTTTGATAACAGAATGAGATCTCAAACTTGGCTATCCAAGTATGATGGCTTTCAGAAGTGTTCTAAGTGCAAAGCATGCAAGAGCAGAGAAAATCGCACTACAATTGAGACGCTGTTCAAAAAGAAAATCAAGATACGAGGTAATCTGACAGGCAAATCTGAGTTTGTAGTGTATTTTAACCCTGGGCATCAAATTCCGCTCCGCTCGCGGAATTTGCGGAATTTGCGGATTTGCGGAATTTAGGCAATTTCGCGTACCACGGAGAACGCGGAATTGCCAACAATTCCGCGATCCGCGGTGTAGCGGAATTATTTTCTTGTTCGCGCTTTAAAAATGCGTTCTAGCGCGCGCTATAGCGACTTACTGGGATTCCTGCGTTTGCCGACGGGTTTTCCTATCCGTTCGCGTGCGCCACAAGATTTCGGTAGCCTGCCGCGCGATCCCGCGAGAGTTTGCGATCGCGAACATGTCATTCGCCGCGCCATCGGACAATGCGAGAGTGTGCGATCGCGAACACGTCATTCGCCGCGCCATCGTGCACCGCGAGAGAGATTGCAATCGAGAACACGTCATTCGCCGCGCCATCGTACAACGCAAGAGTGTGCGATCGCGAACACGTCATTCGCCGCGCCATCGTGCACCGTGAGAGAGATTGCGATCGCGAACACGTCATTCGGGCGCGCCATCGGACATCCGGCAGAATGTTGGTAAAGCTCGCGATCCCGAACACGCAATATTTTCAATCTGGAGAAGAAGAATATCGCGAGCAGCATAAAACCTTCTATAAACTGATGATTTGGATGAAAAAGAACCTCAGATTGATATTTGGCTGTCCTTTTTTGTCAAATTTATTTGGGGGGAGAGGGAGGAAGTGCCACAGAGTCTCCTACTTCCTGTTCCTGTCCAGCAGGCTCCTCCCAGTGCTTTGTCCATCTCCTGTTCATTTTTCACTTGGATTTGAGCTGGAAGGATCAATTTTTGTGTCTGCTGCATCATTATCATTGGATTTGAGGATTTTGGGATTTGAGATTTTACAAGTAAGTTGGTGTTGTTTGATTGGGGCATTGCAGTTGCTGCAACTACAATTTTTGTACTTTTCATCATTTTTAAAAATAAATAGTTGTGGGTAGCCACTAGTAGGCCCAGAGCTAGTCATGGGTGGGTGCATGCTGAAACATGATGAAACAACTGTTCCTTTGCTGTGTGATGTATTTATTAATTTCAAACATCATTTAGGGGGCATGGATGGCATTGGATTGAATTGCAAAATGTGTATTTTTGGGTGTATTTCAGTTTTTGGGGCTGTGTGTTAAATACATGCGTTAGTTGTGTGTGGTGTGCTGCAGGCCTTGTTTAGCCCTGTGGATTTTCGTTTTTGCATTTTATTGCATTACAGGCAAAGCAGTGTGGTTTAGCATGCAGCCTTTGCCTGGCTATTATAGGCCTGTTTTCAGTACATTGTTTTCCAGGCCTCCTGCTTGTTGCTTGTGATTTGTGAGTGTCCATGTGGCTGGTAGCCATTTCTGGTGGGAGTTATAAGTGTGCTGCTTTTGCCATATAGGCCTGCATGTGTTTCCTTTGTGGCCTAGGCTTCTTGTTGTGGTCCTGGCCATGAGGCTGGCCGCCATTTTGAAGCAAGGCAGTGTGCTTTTTGCCATAGGCCTGCATTGTCCGTTTCAGTTTCTTGTTGTTGTGGGCCTGGCCATGAGGCTGGCGGCCATTTTGAAGCCAGGCAGTGTGCTTTTAGCCATAGGCCTGCATTGTCTGTCTTCAGTTTCTTGTTGTTGTGGGCCTGGCCATGAGGCTGGTGGCCATTTTGAAGCCAGGCAGTGTGCTTTTTGCCATAGGCCTGCATTGTCTGTCTTCATTTTCTTGTTGTTGTGGGCCTGGCCATGAGGCTGGTGGCCATTTTGAAGCCAGGCAGTGAGCTTTTTGCCATAGGCCTGCATTGTCTGTCTTAAGTTTCTTGTTGTTGTGGGCCTGGCCATGAGGCTGGCGGCCATTTTGAAGCCAGGCAGTGTGCTTTTTGCCATAGGCCTGCATTGTCTGTCTTCAGTTTCTTGTTGTTGTGGGCCTGGCCATTTTGAAGCCCAGTAGTGTGCTTTTATCCATAGTCCTGCAAGCTTGTGGCCTAGTCTGCCAACAGGTCTTTCATCCAGTAGGCACAGAGGTAGTCAGGGGTGCATGAAACAACTGTTTCTGTGTGTTCTGTTGAATTTAAACATCATTTAGGGGGCATGGATGGCATTGGATTGAATTGCAAAATGAGTATTTTTGGGTGTATTTCAGTTTTTTGGGCTGTGTGTTAAATACATGCCTTAGTTGTGTGTGGTGTGCTGCAGGCCTTGTTTAGCCCTGTGGATTTTCATTTTTGCATTTTATTGCATTACAGGCAAAGCAGATGGCAGTGTGGTTTAGCATCCAGCCTTTGCCTGGCTATTATAGGCCTGTTTTCAGTACATTGTTTTCCAGGCCTCCTGCTTGTGATTTGTGAGTGTCCATGTGGCTGGTAGCCATTTCTGGTGGGAGTTATAAGTGTGCTGCTTGTGCCATATAGGCCTGCATGTGTTTCCTTTGTGGCCTAGGCTTCTTGTTGTGGTCCTGGCCATGAGGCTGGTGGCCATTTTGAAGCCAGGCAGTGTGCATTTTGCCATAGGCCTGCATTGTCTGTCTTCAGTTTCTTGTTGTTGTGGGCCTGGCCATTTTGAAGCCCGGCAGTGTGCTTTTATCCATAGTCCTGCAAGCTTGTGGCCTAGTCTGCCAACAGGCCTTTCATCCAGTAGGCGCAGAGGTAGTCAGGGGTGCATGAAACAACTGTTTCTGTGTGTTCTGTTCAATTTAAACATCATTTAGGGTACATGGATGGCATTGGATTGAATTGCAAAATGTGGATTTTTGGGTGTATATCAGTTTTTTGGGCTGTGTGTTAAATACATGCCTTAGTTGTGTGTGGTGTGCTGCAGGCCTTGTTTAGCCCTGTGGATTTTCGTTTTTGCATTTTATTGCATTACAGGCAAAGCAGTGTGGTTTAGCATGGAGCCTTTGCCTGGCTATCATAGGCCTGTTTTCAGTACATTGTTTTCCAGGCCTCATGGTTGTTGCTTGTGATTTGTGAGTGTCCATGTGGCTGGTGGCCATTTTTGGTGGGAGTTATAAGTGTGCTGCTTTTGCCATTTAGGCCTGCATGGTTTTCCTCTTGGCTTACTGCTTCCATCCAACCCCTTTGCCAGCTGCAGCTCCCTGAATGATGTGATGAGCAAATAATTTAATGCCAAACAGGGTCCACTTCTATTAAATTTGTATTTTTGTTGTTCCTCTTCTTTCCTATCCATCCTGACAGTGTACACAGTATACCATGAAAGCCCTTGTTGACAGTCTCACAAATGGCTACACTAACTTATATATTTTATTTGTTTGTTTGTACTACTAGTAATTGAACCACAACAACAAATGCAACATTTCACTGATGTTCTTCTCCTGGCTTCTTTGCTTTTAGGTGCACAAAAAGACAGAGGAGGAGGTGTCATCATCACCCGTTGTACTGCCAGACAGAAGTCCTGCTGCGCGTCACGTCCACGTGTGACCACAGACATCTCTGCAACTTGTGCACCTGCGTCCTGCTGACATCTGAAGAAGATGGCCCCAAAGAAAGGTACCAGGTCCTCCAGTACCAAGAAAGTTGCCAGTGAGAAGAAGGAACAGAAGAAGGAAGTGGCACTTGCCAAGACTGGTGTGCCGGCCGATGTGTTTTTTGGTAAAAAAAAACTTACGCCTGCAGCAGCGGTGTCCGGCGGGGACCAAGCTGGGAGCAGCACCTCCGCATCAGCGGGCCCACCCCAGCAACCTAGGCCCAAGCCCATGAGTGTGGCAGAGGTAGCCAGTCTACTAATGACCAGTGATGTTGAAATGTAATTATCGCAAAGTAGTACCCAATCCACGCACTCGCAGGCAGAAACTCAGCAGATAAGTGGGCAACCACAGCCGCAAGCACAGCCGCAACCACAGCCGCAAGCACAGCCGCAACCACAGCCGCAACCACAGCCGGAACCACAGCCCACAATAGTAGTTGTTCCACTTGAAGTAGGGGCAGTTCAGGAAATCGAGCTTTTTGCAGACGAAGAGGAGCAAGCCACTGTTCCAGAAGATCCATTGTCTTCCAGACCCCCAGCAAGGAAAAGGAGGGTTAGTCCATCAACTTCTTCTTCAAGCCCCCTTCTGATGATCTAGATGCCACTTGGAAGCCACCAGCTCAGCCTGAGAGTGATGCACGCCACAAGACAAGGCTAGTGAAAAGGAAGGTTCCAGAAAGCCTTAGAGTTATGGAGGTAGATGTAGACGAGGGGGGTGATGATGATGTTGAAGAGCCAGTCATCATGATCATCACTCCTGGGCCTGCGGAGATGGAGACCAACATTATTAGACTATCCAAAATCGCTGCGAGGGATGTAGCACAGATACCACCAACACAGGTAACACCAACACGACCTCCAGCTTCCATATTTGCCTTTGCAAAGGCCCGGCAGGGACCTACATCCAGCTCAACCACCACCTCAGTAGGTGGTGGTAATGTAAGTGCACAGAGTCAAATTCCAGGCACAACCTCTAGTTCATCTGGTATTGAAAGTGGCACCTCCAGCAGCGCCAGAAAGTTCTCCTCCCAAGTTTGGGACTTCTTTTCGGTTAGCAGTAAGGAGGAGAACATTGCTATATGCTCAATTTGTCGGCAGGCTGTTAGGCGGGGTAAGCTTGGTACAAACTATGGTACCGGAGGACAAACAAGTCATCTCAAAAAACACCACAGTATCAAGTGGGAGGCTCACCTACTTCACTTAGAAAAAAGTAAAACTGGACCCATTGCTGTTGTTGGGGATGAAGAAGTAGGGGAAGATATGATCGCGGTGGAAGGTCAACAAGAGGGAGACATTTCTAGCCCTACCCCCAGCAGTGTAGTGGTAACGCCCACATCCTCAGCAACATCTCAGTGGCACCGTACTAAGAGTCAGCCTGAGACACCAAGGCAATCGGGCACTGCAATGAGCAAAAGTGCGGCGTCCTTGAGCCTAGCTGGGTTCAAGAAGAAAGGTGCACCACAAAGGAAAATATTCCAGCCTACCATTGACAGCATGCTTAGGTCGGAGGGGCAGTACCAACGCAACCACCCAACGGCACGGTTGTACAATGCGAAGCTGGCTAAAATGTAAGCGCTGGACCTTCTCCCTTTTTCATTTGTGGAAGGGGTGGGTTTCCTTGAATTTGTGTCAGCCATTTGCCCTAAATGGAAGGTTCCCAGCTGGTCCTATTTCGCCTGAGTTGCTGTTCCAGCACTACATCACGATGTGCTGTAATTGGTTGGACAAGCTTTGCAGCAGAGTGCTGTTCACAAAATGCACCTGACAACAGACATGTGGACCAGTTGCCAAGCCACTGATTACATGTGCATCACTGCACACTGGGTCTCTTTTGTGGGGGTTAGAGAAAAGCTATCTGAAGTAGGTGCTGTTGACACAGCTGAGATTTTTAATGCTTCTCGGAAACATGCAACTGTAGCCATGTTCGCCATGGAGAAATCTCATACTGCTGCAAACATTTTGGAACAGTTTAACAGCAAGGTCTTTGAATGGCTGCGCCCAAGAGGGCTTAACATTGGTTTTGTTGCCACTGATAATGGCAGTAATATCCTTAAGGCCATGCAGGTTGGTGCCTATTTCAGGGTCCCGTGTTTGGCGCACTGCATTAACATTATAGTTCAAGACTTTCTGAAAAAAGAACCCATAGTCAGCAACTTACTGACCACCTGCCGCAGAATATGCACTCATTTCAGCCATTCTTTTAAAGCCCGGAAGCAGCTGAGGATCATTCAACGTGACTATAGAATGCCAGTCAAAGCACTCATCCAGGAGGTGGCAACACGTTGGAACTCAACGTATTACATGCTTGACCGTCTGTTTGAGCAGTACAGACCAATCAATGAATATGTCATGCGAAGGGCGGATGCTACTGTGAAAGGGATGACCCTTCAGATGGACCAATGGTGCCTAGTTAAATCTCTTACAGAGATGCTTCTTCCTTTCGAGGTCTTCACACGTGAAGTCAGCAAGGAGGACTGTACTATGGGCCAAGCTATCCCATTGTTGCACATGCTAGAGCAACAGCTGAAGGAGGTGTCTGAAGCGTACATAGGTGTGGAGGAAAAAAAGAAGCATATGAGTTGGTGGAGAGCTTATCATGTCGCTTAACTGAAAATGCAAGGGTGCAAACTAAGATTTTGTCACAAGAACATTACATTTGTGCCACAATTCTGGATCCACGGTACAAATCGGCACTGAACAGTAAGACATTACTCCCTTTTTCAGAAGTGGATGTTGCCCGGTACAAAATTTGGATAGCTGAGTCAGCCAGTAAATTGGAAAAGGAACGGCTGGTAATTAAAGGCCTCAAACCCACGTCAAGTACTGCAGCAGGGCATCCGGCGTCAAGTTCAACTTCAGAGCCTGAGGGCAGTGCATTTGGTTCACAGCTGTCACCAACACCAACACTATCGACAACAGCAAGAACCGGATCATCAGCCCCAGTAAAAACGGCACAGGATTGGTATTTACAGCAAGGACTTGCTAGGTCCAGTGCTGATGCAAAGACAAAAGAGGCCGAACAAAGTGTAGCACCCCTGAACATTGACCGGATGGTCCAGGCCTACCTGGATGACCCAACAGAGGTCTACATTGATCAAAACCCATTGCGGTATTGGTATGGCAAAAGGGGCCAATGGCCAGTGCTCAGCAGGCTGGCGATAAACTATCTGGCTTGCCCTGTCGCAAGTGTCTCTTCTGAACGTGTTTTCAGTGCTGCTGGTTCCATTGTAACAGTGAAAAGGACCAGTATCTCACCAAAAAACGTGGAGAGGTTAACCATGATCAAAATGAATCAGCAATTTATACCACCGAATTACACAATACATGAATCAATGCAGGAAGATGAGGACAGCGGCTCAGGTGACGGAAGTAGCGTGTTAGATGCTGATTACCTACTTCTGGTTGAACCCCCAGAGTTTGAGGACGAGCTATACTTCCCTGACAACTAGGCTTCCACTTCTTACTGTCGTTCTCCCTTATTTACTTTTATTTGTGTGTCTGTCTTTCTGGTTGGAAACTTCAAATCACAACAAATCCATCACCACCGTCTTTGTCTTTTACTGCCATATATGAGTTTCAGCTGTCTGAATTTCAGTCCACTCCTCTGAGTCCTGCTCCTCCATCCTCCTGAATCAACCTAAATCTATTGCCCTCAAGCCAGATGATGATTGGATGTAGCATAATCGAAGAAAAACTAAAATCTTGCCTCGTTGAGTCTCTCCAAAAGAAGTGGAACGTGATGATGACTACTATAGCTATCCTCCTTTCCGAGCCGATACAGACTGCCCATTAACTGAAGATGAGAAGGAACAGGTAATGAATGATGACATGCATTGGACGCTGACTGAGTGATTTGTGTTGTTGTTGTTTGTAGTGCATGAAGTTAAAATTCATTGTGTACTATTATCTAATCTACACACTAAAAGTAACTCAATGCAATGTTTGTTTCCATTCTTGTTTTTTAATAACAAATTTCTACTTCTACTGCAGGCCGATCCATTGCATTTTGAATATGGAAAGGGGACTCAATCTGTACACTGCACACTGAGTTGGACAACACACCATGATGATGACCACAGTGACATAATATCTTCGCAGTCACTCAGTACGATCCGAGATGATTGATGGAATAACTCAGGGCGTTTCATGAGTGCCATAAAAGGTAACCAAGTCAACAACAACCACTGCAGACCTACATGTCTGTGTAGTGGTGGAGTCGAGTGTGGTGGTATGACTGACAGCGGGGCATTGATTTAGTCACTTAATTTGTAAAATGCTATGTTGCTGTATATCTGCTTTGTCTGCCTCTGTCAAAAAATGTACGCTAAATGGAGGATGGGTCACGGGTGCCGTGGGCCTGCTCTGTCCTGTTGTTGTTGGAGGTTAATGCTGGAAACAGACTAGAGTAGACATGATGTATCCATGCCGCCTCTGAAAGTGTTCTTGTTGCACTCCACCGTAATTTATGCATTTTTTTCTACTTGATTTTTCAATATCCCTTTTGTTTTCCCATCTACAATTACAGGCCAGCCCTTACCCTGTGCTATACTGGAAAAAACAACTCTCACTTACCTTACCAATGAATCTACATCTGCCAGGCAGGCAGTGGCGTCACCCAAGATTGATGGCCGGAGCGTCCATGGAAGGGAGGACCAAGAGGAATGCTGAGATGCAACTCCCCATTTTGACCAGGATAACATACAGTAACAGTATCAACTTTCATCATCTTTTAAATTTGATTCATTTTTTGTCTTCAATCATTACTACTGTGTGTTGTTGTTGTTGTTATTTTTGCTCTCTGCTTCTAATTCAATTCATCCCTACAGCTATTTTTGAATTTTCTTTGCTATCTTTAAGCCTGGGCCGGTACAACAGAACAGAAACTGTATGTAATTCGGGTCTCTCGGAGGGCAGACAGGCAAGGCAAATTGCATAATATACTGCTGCCCTATACTGTCTAATTGTCTAGTAGTAGTTAGTAAGTACTACTTATCATTAACCAACAAGTTATCATCATCATGCATGCATTTCCTTTTTCTCCCTTAACAGATTTATGGATATGGTTGTCTGCCAAGATTGTGTTTTGTTGTTGTCCATGCGTACTGTTTTTCTTTGTCAAACCTTTCCCAAAACCCCCTTCCCAACCATTCTTCAAACCCTAACCCTCTTCCCCGGGCTGTGTGACTTATTGAGGTGTGACTAAATTAAATGTACACCAATAATTTATCACACGCTTGCTGGGGCGGATGTGGCAAAAGCAACACTAATTCAATTTCAAGGCAGGGCGAGGATCTTCTTCTGCTTGGCCACCCATGAGCAGTATATTTGCGAGATAATATTTTTACCAAAGGAACCTAATCCATCAGCATTAATTGCCGGCATCGATTGGATTTGTTGTCATCCTCCTACACAGCACTAACGGTTACGCTTGTGTCGAGTGTACTGTAGGCCTAGTCGAGTGACTCGACACAGCTAGAGTTTGTAACTCTATGTACTAGGCTATCCCCGCCACCATTATGTTTTAGTGTATTTTGGCATATTATTGTTTGGCAGTAAGTTCCGTACTGTACTTCGTTCTACTACTCCTCCCACAGTCTCTCTCAGGCGACTGACTGTCTCATTTTCTTTTTTTGCAAATGCTACTGCCAGGGTCTACTACTACTACCACCACAACCATGGCATGTTGGGAAAGAAAACCATCATCACCATGCAGCCATCGCCGTGCCCAAGTTAAACATCAAGCACAGGTAAGAGAAGAAGTTTGGGGAGGCATAATTAATAATGGAAATGTTTTCATTAGTTCTATTTCACACACCCCTTTGAGTCCAGTTGCAGAATGCATAGACTAGGAGGAGAGACTGACAGTACTAGTAGGACAAGTCCCTCAGTGAGGGGTACCGCATCTACCTGTTTGTGTCTTAGTAACTCAGCCAATTATTTAAATCAAACACTGGCTGTGGCCCTGCACCTGCAAGGAAACAGTGTGACGTAAAACAGTAACCCCACCCACAAAACATTAACAACATCGTATATAAAGTATAAATATATAATTGAATACCCTAACAAAAATAAACTATGTAAAAAAAATCCCACAACACCTGACCCACCCCTCTCCCTAACCCCAACCAATGTCCATTTCCCGCAACGAAAAAGTCCAACAAATGAAATGTCCAATTGTCCAAAAGTGAAAACCCCAACGCCCGATTCCCACCCACCAAAATAAGCAATAAAAAAGGGGCAATAAATAAACGGGGTCTCAGCGGGCTCGCCTCTCCAGGACACGAATGCGCTGCTCTAGACGGGCCACGCGCCGCTTCAGTGCGCGGTAATTGCATCCACAGGGGGGGGCAGCAGTGCGTAATGTAGTGTGGCGGCGGGCGGCTGCCAGACGGTGGCGCCGTAACACTGGAGGGGGGTGGCTGGGGCCCGGGGCATTGGAGGAGGCTGCAGCTGCTGCCGCCTCCTCCTCCTCCTCTAGAACCACCAGCCGCCGGTATTCAGCTTGTATGGCCTCCAGCTTCCGGCGCCGGGCCTTGGCTGCCAACTCCTTCCTTTCGATTTTCACTTTGGAAGGAGTAGCTATATCAAGAAGAAAAAACAAGACTATTGTAAAATATACTCTTAGCAAAGCAGTAAGACAAATTAATTCTACACATAGTGGCACAGTAGCACTAGCAAGCACAGTACATAACATTTGTGGTATGTATCTATCCTCCCACTACCTCGGCCTCTAACATTTGTGGGAGTTTCAGGCATTCCACCACCCATGCATCTGATTCCTATCAGACACCTATGCATGCATCCCACGTATCCTTCTCTGCCAGTCATAAATATTAAATCTCGCCCGTCCTTCCTCCTTCCACCCTTATTTCCCTTTTCGTTCAACCCATCCATCAAGGTCATCTGATCTGACTTTTAGTCTCCTCCATAAAACTTTCACAGCTGAGTTGAAGTCCGATAGAAGAGGCCATTGTTTACTCAACAGTACACTCCCGTCGCTAATGCTATTGCTAATGCTAAGTAAAGGGTGTCTTCTTCAACCGTTCACAACAACTTCTTACTTAAGTCTCAACAGTACAGTATACATTACACCCTTGCAGCGAGTGTAATGTCAATAAGTAAGGATTAGGAATATAACTTACCACCGCCCGCCACTGCTGCTGGCTCACCCCCTGCAGCTCCTCCTGCAACTGCTGCATCTCCTGCACCCTCAGCGGCCGCGCCACCTTCGCTGCTGGCCCCGGTACTGGTGGTCGGTAGTACGCCTAGAAAAAACATTACACATTTTTCAGATGCCATATACACCTCCCCCTATTTTTCACTAGCAAGATTGAAAAAAAAGTTAATACATACATAATACATATACAACATACATCACTAGTACAAATCAGGTAGTAGAGTAGACACTAGTAGTGTTATATGGTCCCTAGGGTCATTCTAGTCTTTGCTAAGTTACCCCGAGCCATGCAACCATTTTAGCTTTGTGTCTTTTATTTTTGCGCAAGTTACCTCGCAGCTTGTTGTGTAAGACGCCTTTGAGCCCACATGAGCTCATACTGCTACTGTCTGAGCGCTGCGTACAAGGTTGAAAAACAAGTCACTTTGTTATGGAGTTCTGGTGTTAGTCCATATTGCTTATCCATAAAAATACTACACTTTTTGGCACGACTGAGAAATGCTTGCACTACTAACGCGCACCATTTTTCTCATAACAGACGGAAGATTCCCTTATACGAACCAGAGCTTTGCAGAGCTTATGATGTAACCAGTACTAGGTTCTTCTAAGGTGAGGGGTCCCCAGAATTCTCAGATCTCCATTTATAATTTTATATAAACTATATTCCTACCAAGGGGAGGGTGGTTCTTCCACCACTGTTCAGTTATCATGATTTCGCCTTTTGTCTTCTATGGACTAGTAGTTGTAAGTGTAACTAAGTGTAACAATGTTTATTGTTTTAATCTTATGCATTTTGCTGTTGCTGCTGCATTATAGAACAACGACAGAGCTTGTCAGTTGAAAATAAACCTTTTCAACTTACATAGACTCTGTGGTATTTGGTGTGGACTTACACAAGTGAGTGAGCGAAAGGGTGTGCATTGCTTCCGCGACAGAGGTCAGGAGTGTTATGTTCTGGGTTGTCTACTCATTGGGTATCTTGGGGGGGGTTTCGGAGACCTAATGAGACACTATAACTAGTCGGTCAGGGGATTGTGGTGGCTTCTTCTGATTGAGGTGTGAGGAAGGTCCAACCTCCCATCACCAACGTCCTATTTTCTTGTGCAAAGTTCTGTATGTGCAGAAGCCCTACAACAGCAGTAGTATGTCCTATCCTATCAAAAATAGTAAAATGTGGTTGGGCATTTTCTTGGCGGGAATTGTCGAAAAGCCTCAAGATTAAGAAGACTAGAAGTAGTAGAAGAGGACAACCCAAAGGACTGGACTCCATGGCTAGAGCTATTGGTGAATCTGAGTTTTATTTAAAATATTTTAAATAAAGAGTGGCCAACTGGGCAAGCTTAGCTACAGACAGACTAATAGTAGTAGTACAGAGAGTCATAGCAGACGCAGTTAGAGGCAGGGATAACAAGAATTTAGAAACAGATAGTATAGATCAAAGAAGAATTTGTAAAAAATATAATTAGGATACCGAAATAATAGTTCGGAAAAAATAAGGTGCAGGAAAAGTTAGGGAAATATAACTATTAATATTAACCACTGGAGGACATACTGGGGCCAGCAGCAGAGCCCTCGGTAGAGGAGCGGTCCTGGCCCTGGGAGGCATCTTGATGATCTTGTTGTCCCGCCGCCTGTGACCCCGTCTTCTTGCCCCTGGGTGCTGATCATGTAAGATTTCATAAAGAAAGAGACAAAAATTAAAGTTTGGTGTGAAACAAATAAAATATTTTAAAATACACTCCAAAAACATTTTTGTGAACAACAATTGCAATAAAATTGACCTATCTAATCTGATCGACTAGTAGTATTGCGAGATTCACGGACCGTCTAGTAAGCCAAACTATCACCTGACCTAGCCCACCTATTCCAATCCAGACGGGTCAATTGTTCAGTAAGTCTGCATTTCCATTTATTTTAGTCCTCAAAAATGCATAGATGGAGGACACATGCATACATTTTTGCATACACCAAATTGTTGGCTGGTTGCTGCTGATGTTCTGCTAGTGATGATATAAGCCTATTAACACTCACTAAACAAACTACAAAAGGTTCTACTAAGGACTGGGGTAAGCAGCACTCAGCAGCACGTGACGTGGCAGAGGATGCGTCAAGCACACCACTTAAAAATTACCAACTAATAAGTAACTAAACCTATCAATCCACCACTATCCCTTCTTAGTGGCAGGAGGACAAAGGAAGAACTGGAGTCTCTCTAGCATTACCTAACTTAAGTTCTCTAAAGGAAACTCTTACATAATCATCAGGCCAAGCGAGCGCAAAGTTGCAAACAAGTAAGATTAGTAGCGCCGAGCGCCTGCGTCATAACAATCAAAGATTTTTAAACGTAATTTACCTGCAATGTAAGCAGCAGCATTCTTGCTGGTCGGAAAAAAAAAATATTCGCAATATATAACACAGAGCAGAAGAACACAAAGTAGTAATATTAAATAGCTACTCACCAAGCCCCGGGACCTCCACTCCTAGCAGGTCCAGCAGGTCCTGCTCCCAGTCCAGAATATCGGACCACCGGTGCGTCAGCTGATTATTGGTGCGCCGGACACCAGAGCAGCGAAACACTGCCTGACGCACCTTTCCCCACCGCTGCCGACGCTCCCAGAGCCCGTACCCGGACCCAGGCCTGCCGCCTGCTGCCAGGGTTGAGGGGAGATGGCGCTGAACAAAAAAAACCAGTGCGGCCACCTCCGCCTCACCGAATAAGGCCTGTGCCTGCACCCCTTTTTGGCACCGCCTTCCGCAAGGAAGGCGGTTGCGGCTCTGGCTACGAGCCCTGTGGCCCTTTGCCATGGTTCTGGGTAGGCGGGGGGGGCGGAAAAGAAAAGGTAGGAATTAAAAAGGTAAGTAAAAGAAATGAAAAAGCAGGTAATAGAAAAAGAGTGAAAAAGTAGTGAAAAACACACAAAAAGTAGAAAAAAAACTCAAAATATAGAATCAGGAAAATAGAGAGATAGATAATAAATAAAAAAGATCAAAAAAAAGTTTCCAGAAACAAAGGATTGAAAAGATAGAGGGAGGATTGATAAGCAGGCCAGAACCATAGCAATAGAGTGAAAAACAAGATGGCCGCGCCCATTGCGACCGCATGGGCAAGTTCGCGCGATATTTCCCCCCCGAGCATGCAAAAAGCGTCGCGAACACGTAATGCGCGTTCCCGAACAGGAAATACTTATCGCGAACGGGCGGAGCATGCAATACGCGACCCGGAACTGGAAATAAGCATCGCGAGCGGGCGGGAGCATGCAATACGCGACCCGGAACAGGAAATAACCATCGCGAGCGGGCGGGCAAGTGAAAAACAAGATGGCCGCGCCCATTAGCGACCGCATGGGCAAGTTAGCGATATATTTCCCCGCGAGCACGCAAAAACACATCGCGAACGGGCGGGACAAGCAATTCCGCGACTTCGCGGAATTTCTACATGCTCGCGGAGATTTTCAACAATTTCGCTGAGATTTGCGTAACGCGACTACGCAAATTCCGCCCACCCTCACATCTCCCTACAAAAAAGTATATGTGGTAAGTACCACGTTGCCGGCTCATAAGAGGATACTACAAGTCATCCGTGCCATCATACACAGGGATCATAGTTATCCTGTTGCCCGTCACTTTGAAACATATCATCAGGGTGATCCCTCAGATCTAAAGTATAGCTGTGTGGCGCAAGTTGCAAAAAGAAAAAGAGGGGGTGATAGAGAAAAAGAGCTGCATAAATTGGAAACTTGGTTCATCTTAGAACTAGATAGCATTTAATCGATGGGCTTCAATATAGATGAAGAACTGTACACCTGTCTCCTTTAATTATTGCCATCAATGTTGCTATGCCTTGCATTCATTACTGTATATATATATTTTCTAAGTATTGAGGGAATTGGATCTGCATTATACATTAATTTACTCTCTTTGTGTGTGTCTCTCTTTTAGTGAACCCCATAGATTTGTTTTAATTTTGTTTTGTATATCTATTAATATATATTTACTCATTTTAGCCACTTGGCCAGCTGTTTGTATCAGTTCCCCATGAACAGCAGTAGTCCAATTAAATGAGACATTTATTATTCTGTTGTCTGCATCATTATTGTTTTATGTGAATGAAGAGCTTCGTATCCTCTAACTGATTGATACACTTTTTATAGCACTTTGAACTTTATTAAAGGTGACTATAGGGAAACATTGTGTAGAAAGGCGTTAGGCACTTGCCTTTTGATGTGCTGTTCTTTATGGGATTTTAAGGCGGAAAATATTCTTGCAGCATGTTCTTATGCTTTTACCTGCATTTACTCATACATATATATTTGAATGAAATTCATTATAATGACGATAACTATTCTTTATCAAGTGTTAATTATTGTGATTTTTCACATGCACTGTAATTGTAGCCATTATGATGAACAGTTATTGATATGTATATAGCAGGTGATTTCTAATGTGACCTATGTTTTTTGTTTCACATTTGATAAATGAATTAACCTTATGCGAGAGAATTGCATTCCCTTCACTACGATATTATTGCCATGCACTGTGTTTTTATCTTTAATTTTCCCTAAACCTGAGGATGTTTTTTATGTTTATTGTGCACGTTATTATTTATTGCATCACAAGATGGCGCACTCTGTCGTGAACAAGGTTACCGGGTGCAACCGAAATACGTTGACAGTCTGTAGCAGGTTTTTTTTCTACATATGAGATTCGTGAATCTGTAGTGACAGCCAGCGTAGCCCTTCGTGTAACATTGTGGTAAATTCACAAATATCACCAAAAAAATACAAAAATAAAACATTCACAGACCCAGTTAGACAATGATGCACTCACTCATAGACACACTGAGAGAGTAAGACACCCATTCACAAACTCAGTCACAGACTCATACACCCACTGACAGATCCACTAATACACTTATGCACCCACTCACAGACCCACTCAGGAATTCATCCACCCACTCACAGATCTACTCTGAGAGTCATGCATCTTCTCACAGACCCACTCAGAGACTTGTGCAGCCACTCACAGACCCACACAGGCACTGATGTACCCACTGATAGACCCACTGAGACTCAAACACCCACTCACAGACCTGCTCAGACACTCACGCACCCACTCACAGACCCACAGAGGGACTCATGAACCCACTCAGAGTTCTGCTGAGATACTTATGCATTCACTTCCAGATGCAGTCAGAGACTCCTGTATTACTCACACATGTACTTAGAGACTCATGCATCCACTTACAGACCCACTCAGGACTCATGCACCCAATGAGAGTCCCATTCAGAAACACACACATCAACTCACAAACTCCCTCACAGAGTTATGCACCCACTCACAGATCCACACAGATACTCATGTGCCCACTCACAGATCTATTCACAGTCAGGCACCCACTCACAGACCCATTCAGAGACTTACACACCCACTCACAGACCCTTCACACACTAACACATCCACTCACAGATCTATTCAGACATCCATGCACTCACGCACAGACCCACATAGATACTTGTGCACCTACTCAGAGATCCACTGAGAAATTCATGCACCCACTTTCAAATGCACTGAGAGACTCATGCACCCACTCACAGATGCACTTAGAGACTCATGCACCCACTTGTAAATAGACTCAGGACTCATGAACCCACTGACGGTCCCACTCAGAGACCCATGCACTCACTCACAGACCCACTCACAGACTTATGCACCCACTCTCAGACCCACACAGACACTGATATACCTACTCACAGATCGACTCAGACAGTCAGGCACCCACTCACAGATCCATTTAGAGACTCACGCACCCACTAACAGACACACTGAGAGACTCCTGCACCCACTCACAGAGTTACTGAGACTGTTATGTACCCACTCACAGATGCACTGAGACACTTTTGCACCCACTGATAGACCCAGTTGGACACTCATGCAGTCATTCACAGATCCACTCAAAGACTTGTACCCACTGAGAGACTCATTCAGATACCCATGCACCCATTCACAGACCCACTCATGCACTTATGTTGCCACTCTCTTACTCACTGAGAGACTCAGATCCACTCACATACCCACTTGTGCAGACATTCACTGACCCACTAATAGACTCATCCACCCAGTCAGAGAACCACTCAGACATCTATGCACCCACTCACAGACACTTTCAGCCACTTGTGCGTCTAGTCACAGACCTATTCAGAGACTCATTCCCCATTCACAGTTTCACTCAGGACTCATGCACCCAGTGAGAGTCAGAGACCCATGCACTCATTCACAGACCGACTCACAGGCTTATGCACCCACTCACAGACCCACACAGACACTGATGTACCCACTCACATATCTACTTGGTCAGGTACCCACTCACAGACCCATTCAGAGACTCACTCAGCCAGTCACAGACCCATTCACACACTAACACATCTACTCATAGACCCACTCAGATACTCATGTACACACCCACAGAAGCACTCAGAGACTCACTCACCCACCTACAGACCCACTCAGAGTCTCTCACACACACTCACAGACCCACTCAGAGACTCATGTGCCTACTCACAGATCCACTCAGACACTCATGCACCTGCTCACAGACCCACTCAGAGACTCATGCACCCCACTTACAGATGGCACTCAGACACTCATGCACCCAGTCGCAGACCCACTCAGAGACTGATACACTCACTCACAGACCCACTCAGATACTTATGCACCCACTCACAGATCCACTCAGGCACTCATGCTCCCACTCACAGACCCACTCAGACACTCACGTACCCACTCACTACCTAATCAGACACTCATTCACCCTCTCAGAGACCCAATGACACACTTATGCACCCAGTCATAGATCCCACTGAAACATTCATACATGCTGTCACAGACCCAGTCAGAGACTTACACATATTTTTCAAGAGTTATTTAGATAGTAATATATCTAGTTTGATGGTCAGAATCAATTATGTAGTTACAAATTTTGAGTGTGATAGTGGCTATTGAATGTCTGCTTTTGTTTTGCGTATTCATGACGTATCCATGATCATCACAACGCTGTTTCAAATATTTCAAATAATTGAAAAAAATATATATTTATAAAGAAAATTAACAACATTTTGGGCACTAAGGTGGCTCTTAGAAGAGCCTTTGTGTTCATTGTGTGTATTTGACAGCTACACATAAGACCGTATGCAGATTTTCAGGTTGCTGAGAAATACCCTGTTGCCTTTGTCTGTAAAGTGAACTCCATCACTTCTCTGGATCCAAGCTTGTCGAAATGCAGGTTGTTGTTATAGACAGAGCCCATGTTATGGTCTCTGAGGAATGCAGACATTTTTTTATTAACATGTTTCCTGGCTTTGTCAATCTGTGGACAGAATTGAGTTTACCACTTCCATTTTTGCCTTTGGCATATGTTGGAGTACACTAAGACAGTGTGAGAGAAAAGTGTCATTAATTGTGCAGAGGTATATTTCATTAGGATTTCCAGTCCTACCCCAGTCAGTGTGCCTAGGTTATTGCCACCACAGTGCACAATCAGGAGGTGAGTGAGTTGGCAAACCACAATGTGTTTAACCAAAGGCAGCAATTGATGTCACTTCAACCCTCTCTGGCAAATCCAAATATTGTCCATATTAGCCAAACTCAAATCTCTGCAAATACCACTCTTTCTAACAGACTCTCTAGCCCAAAAGACATAGCTGTGGCCCACAATCCATACTCTAACCATTTTGAAGTGAAGCAGCAGGAAACAGGCAGAGGCTGGAGCTGAATGAGACAGTTTTTAAAATGGAAGTAAGTTAAAATGAAGGTGTGCTCCAGGTTTTAAAAAAAACATACTTGAATGGATGCTGTGAATATAGAGGTGAATACAATTAGGTAGTGTCTAGAAAGCATAAGTGACTACATCTATGATTGGCTGCAGGAAAAATAAAAAAGTGCAGTGAAGGCTTGGATATGCTTTTAATTCTGTACTGTAAACCACACCTGCTGCAGCTCAATTTGTGACTAGTATGGCCCTTCTTGAATATGCTGCGAGCTTGTGACCTACTGGTTCTAGTGAGTTACTATGGAGACTGTGCTAAGAGTGTATTGGGGGAAGGGTATTAAAGAGAGAGGGGCAGATTTACAAGCCCCTTGCGCCGCCGGTGCATCACGGCGCAGCCTGCTAAGTTATATTTACAAGAACAGGTAAAGTCACCCTGCGTGACTTAACCTGTGCTTGTAAATATCGCCCCTGTTCATGCAACACTTTGCGTGTTAGGGGCGTGACATGGGTGTTGCTGTGGGTGTTCCCACGCAACACCCATGTCCACTGATGCATTACCAGATTTACGAGAAATCGTAAATCTGGAAATGCGTCAGAATGCTAAAGGGTGCCTGCACCGGCGCATGGTAGCAGTTTGTGTGCCAGTGCAGGGGGAAGCACAGAGATGCGACATATTGTTATAAATATGTCGCATCCCTGTGCTTCAAAACTAACGGAGCGCGGTGCAGCAAAATGACTTGCTGCACCGTGCTGCATTAGTTTCTTGTAGATCTGCCCCAGAGTTGTCTGTTTTAAGAAATTACAGATTTTTAGATTGATTGTTATGTAACAAGGATTACATTTCCTAATGACAGCTTGCTAATGAAGTGCCCTGTACTCTTAAAGTCATAAAAGAACCAAGCTAAATATGTTTTTGGATTAAGTTGCGAATATGCATAGATAGTTTTCCATTTTGTGATTCTGTGTAAAAGTGAGTGAAAGGGTTATCACATGCTAACCATTCAGAAGTGAACTTTAAAAACTAAAATATGATCAGCAAATTTGTATTTGCTGCCTTCTGAAATATCAGAAAGTGCAAAGTTACAAAAGGTTGTCATAATACGGTTGTTTATATGAGAGTGGCATGTCATTCTTATCCTTAGTTTCCTGAGAGTACAGACACTATAATCCAGTCTAGTCTGTGATTTTGTAAGTGAACAGGGAAGCCATAAAGAGTCATGGGATAGATTCTCATCAACATGAGTTTCCTAGCTCCATAATGGCTTCACTGATTTCTAAGGTGTTTGGAACCAAACATCTTGTCTTAATAAATCCTCACTGATGCCAGTGATAGATTTATTAATAAATTCATACAGGAGACCCTTTTAGAGGGTACCCTGAAAATCTACAAAGCCCTGGTTTGGTTCCTGACTGGTTTTCATCAGTCTGCCACCACCAGACAGGTTTCTGACCTCATGGGAGGAGAGCCTCAGCTCTTGAGAGGACAAAGACAAAGCCTGCTCATGACAGAGGTGTTGCACACCTCTCCAGGACAGGATGGCCTTCTTCGGCGGGAAACTTTAAAGGCCATGCTGCCTTTGAAATCTAATCCAGGAGCATCCTTATAGTGGGGGAGGCAAACCTTCCCCTTTCCTGGTTCACTTTTGGCAGGAGGAAATGCAGGAAAACAAGTGAGACTAGGAGGTGTGCCCACCTTCAGCCTCCACCACCCCTAAGGCGGGACAGGCAATGTGGACCCCACCTTTCACTTTTCACCAACTTGAAGATGGGGAAAATAGCCTATCAGGGTTGGGGATATGCACACCCCCCACTTGGGGTAAGCATATAGAGGGTGCAGTCACCCTACAGCTAAGCAGCCCATTGGCTACTACCAGGCTCCCCCTCAATGCCCCCTAAATTTAGTATTTAGGTGGCTCCCGAGACCTTGACTTCAGATTCCACAGACCTAAAGAAGATAAAGGAAGAAGACATGCTGCTGATCCAGGAGCTGAGCCCTGCTGCAGAAGAAACAAGCGCCAAACCCTGACAACTGCGAAAGAACTCTAGAACTGCGGTCTCCCATCCCTACCTGAAACCTGTGCAGCCTCCAAGAACCCCAGAGCCCTGCCAGCATTCGCCAATTGCCTGGGACCTCCCTTTGGACTAGTGATACTAGTCCCCGGCATACCATCGGTAAAGACCGCCATGAGGTGAAGACTGGCACGGACCGTGTCAACGAGATTCAACTCATCAATGAAAAGTTGCAGCAGCCAAGGCTTGTTGATCACCAGTCCGGTAACCGACCCCTTCAACGCATCTACTGGGATCCTCACAGTACCTGCGACTGATGCTGGAACAGCCCTGCTTATGTGAGCCTGTACCCGCTTTCTGGTGGTGTCGACTGCGTGAAAGCAGTAACTTGGGCACGACTGCCCTGACTGCGACAGACTGCCCTCATCATGCCTGTAGCTGAACGCTGCGGGTGAAGAACAAATTCTGCATCCCAAGACCTCTGGCACCTCCGATCCAGGTAAACCAGAACTGCCTGCTGTGCCCAAGTCCTGGGACTTCCAAAACTCTGACTCCCCTGGAGTAGAACTTCCCCTGAACTCTGGGTGGCTGTTGTCCTCCAAAACTCCATGGCAGAGTGTTGTTTCTATCTTCCGTGATGGTAAATGTGTTGGCAGTACTCTGCTATCTAACCCCATGCTTTTATTCCCCTTGACCATGATGGTCTCTGCCTGATGGTAGAGACCGCTGTTGCTTAAAATCCGTAAGCATTTGTGTCTTGAACTGCATTTGGTTAAAATTCGACATACAAAGCATTTATTAACTGTTGAACAAAAATCTTGGTCTCCAAAAATATATATAAAGATACAACTTTATTGTTTTACAAATCGGTTTTGTATTTATTCTTGAGCATGTGTCTCATTAATTGCCTTTGTGTGCGACGACAAATGCTTAGCACTACCCTCTGATAAGACTAACTGCTAGCCCATACTACCATAAAAAGAGCATTTGAATTATCTGCTTTAACCTCTGCACACCTATTGGGGAACAACTGAACTCTGCACTGTGTACTTCATTTTAGTACACTATGTAGAGAGTTAGATCGTACATTTGGTGGTGCAGTGGTGGGATAGAAGACTTTGCATTTGCTGGAACCACTGTGTCACCAAGCAATAGAGCCTCTCTCTCTTCCTAGTCACAAAGCATTCACTCACATATTGAGAAACTGCTTTTGTATGTACTTGTATCAAAGGCTGTTGCAAACGCATCTACATACCCCTCTATTCCCTAACAGAGTCACTGAGGGGTTTTCGGCCACTTACATACACTTTTATATAGCCAATGAGGTACTAAACCAGAGAGTCACATACTGGCACATTTAATTAAACACCTCATGGCATTCCTATATCTGGACTCCTACGTCACTCAGATATGTAGGCAAGTAGTAACACAATCTCATCATCTTTTCAAACAAAAAGTGCTTTAAACATGGGTCAGGCCTACTCGTGCAGACCCTGTCTGTGCACTGTCACTGCCAGCTTCACTTAGCAGGTAAAAGCTGTTTGGCAAGTATTATTTTCATGTTTTAGTACACTTAAGTCTCCTCTGAGATATGCTGTAGGTATGCCATAAAGCACACTGCTTTGTGCTTCTAAGATTGAGAAATGTCCTCTTGAGTTTTAGGAACTTACTTATGGACTTGCAGACCCTTATGCCAAGCACTACATAGAGGATACCATCCATAATGCAACTGACATACATTTTTGATAGCACGGAGCCTCTCTCTCACACCATCACAAAGCGACAGAGGAACTAATACATTCACTCAGATACCCAGAAACTTCCTACGTATGTAGCAATATCAAAGGCAGCTGTACAGACACCTACATACCCCTCTATTCTCCAACATAGGCATTGAGGTATTGGTCGGGACACTTACATACACATTAGAGAGCCAATGTGGTACTAAGTCAGACAGTCACATACCGGCTTATTTACTTAAACAGGTTATGGCTCTCCTACAGGTGTACTCCTACACTTACTCAGATATGCAGCCAAGTACTGACACAACCTATTCTCTAATCCAGACTAGTAGTCCTTTAAATATAGTTTGAAAAAGAGGAACACTATAATAGATATGGTAGTATACCCAATGAAAGACTAATACATACACTAACACAAAAAAGACATAGGGACATAAACATGAATATAAATGGAGTAATGTCAGTTCTATTACAATAAATAAACTGTTTTTGTTTGTAATTAAAAACATAAAATATGTAATGTGTTAGTGTGTAATTAAAAGGTAAATGTAGTTTTTTTTTCTTTTCCGACATCTATTTTCAGTTACGTACAGACAGTTAAAATGCCATTAAAAAGTCAGAGAAGAAAGAAGCGGAAACACGGATGCTATCTCCTAACAGCTGAGAACCAAGAGCGGTAAAATGCAGAAAATGTGGTGAAAGAGAAAAGAGCTGCTGGTAAGAGAACAAATCAAAAAATCTAGGGGTTTGCCCTGATGATCCCACCACAACCTGGGCTCAAGGTACATCATACAAAAGTGGTAAGATGTGGGAACAAATAGAACCACAACTATGACTGTGAAAATATCAATTAATCACTGGTGCTGTATTTGACTATACGCAACTTCATTTATTTGAATTCAATAACAATCAAAAACCAAATCTCTTATTTTACAGATGTGTATCATCCAACAAGCAAATCAGACATTAACAACATAAAGCAACTTATTAAACGTGTCGACTTGGATTTGGAGGAGTCCTATTAAGTTCAATAATTTCTAAATAACTTCAAGACTTTGGTACACACAACTATAAGCCACATTACCAAGGAATTGCGATAATTATCGCAAAGCGCGCTTAGCACTGTTTTTTTTATCGCCGGCTATCGCGAAACCCAGCAATAGCATGAGAAATCCAGCGAGAAGTCCAGCGATAAAATCCCCGCCCTAATGAAAAGCTTGCTAATAGGCAGGTGGGGACTTAACCTTACAATCCACCTCCCATTGCGAGAATAGGCTAAGTCAAGTTTTTAGCAGGTGTTAAATTCCAGCGATAATCGCGGTCAGCGTGACTTTTTTTATCGCTTCGCGGGTATTGGTAATAGGGGGAAGTTGTGTTTGCGACAGTTTCCAGTCGCTTTTAGTTGGGAACGCCTACTTTGCATGTCATTAGCGATATTTCTCGCTGACATGCAAAGCAGCGCCAAAACGGTCGCTTTCGCCATAAAGCTGTCGCTAACAGCGGTTAGCGGCAGCTTGCTAATAGGGCGATGGAAATATCGCCGCTTTAGCTGCGATGCTGCCCTTGCTAATATGCCCCTATGTTCTTGAGGGCCAACTCATGTGTGTATCCTGATTGGACTAGCTCCTTTATGGACTGCTCCTGACTACAAGGAATTGCAACCTTACCCCTTATCAAATTTTCTGGAAGATAGACAAAACTGATTTATATGTGTCGTATTGTGATTATACGTCTGTGTATGATGTGTGAAATAATACGTTGCTTTATGTTGTTAATGTCTCATGTGCTTGTTTGATGATACACATCGGTAAAACAGGAGATTTGGTTTTTGCTTGTTATTGAAGTCAAATAAATTATGTTGTGTATAGTTATATACAGTACCAGGGATTAATTGATGTTTTCATGGTCAGAGGTCGGAGAACAAAGACATTTCTAAAAAAAGGTTTGTCTACAACTGGAAATAAATCATAATGAAGTAATTAAAAAACAAAGTTTGAGATCAACTAAAAAAAGGAGAAAAACGTCATGATATGATGAGTAAAAAATCAAGCAAAAAAGGAGACACTTTAGCCAGGAGGCAGATGCAGTTTAAGGAAATCAGAATTAGAATGTTTCGTAGTAGATTAAATCAGAAAGTATGAAGAACTATAAAAGAAGAAGAGAATCACTCAGGACAAAGGAACATGTTGAGGAGATAGTCGATAAGGCCTTTGCTCTCAAGAGGAAGCTATTTATTTTGATTGTAAACAGAATGAGGACACGGGATAAAATTGTGTTGTCTATGAGGAAAAGAAGCTAAAAGAAAAGACTTGTCAATAGGAGTAACTTTTGCAAAGTTGTCAGCGGTGAATGGAGACATACTTCTAGTACTAAGAAAGGCTCCTCTGTCTGTTTGAACAGACAGAAGCAGAGATATATGAGAAGTACAGACTCAGTTGTGAGGTGATCCTGGAATTAATTGCTGAGCTGCAACCTCAGCTGCAGACCCCAACACTCAGAAACAATGCAATCCCACCACATGTGCAGGTATTGTGTTGCCTATGCTCCTAGCATCTGGCAGTTCCCAGGGGGCTCATAGCAGTGGCAGGGGAAGTGTCACAAAGTGTTTTTTCCATGTTCTTTAACCGGTTCCCGGGCATCATGGTTAGCAAGGTTAACCATTACATTTACTTCCCAAATACTCCTCAATATCTGGAGCAGACCAAATAAATGTTTTACCTGGTAGCACAGTTCTCCAATGTCATTGACTTTGTCATTGGGACAAATATTGATATATGCCCCCCTCAAATTAACTAACAAGGAAGTAGATCAAATACTGATGGTGCCAAAATGTTGAATCAGATGTGCCAAAGTATTCAGGCATTTTTCATCTCTCTCCGCATAGATCGATGTAAAAGATTTTCTAGTCATTCATTAATTCTGTTGCTATCTTCACTTCAGAAAAGGCCCCAGGTCCTTTGTTTTTACCTTTTGGCAGACACTGATCCTTCACCGTACAACTTTCTACCCTTCACTTTTTTGATATATCAATGGAACCTGTCCCTCTCCTTATCCCTCATGAGATAGTTCTGTACCTTGTAAAAACACAATAAAACACAATAAATAAATTGCGTGTCTACTTCTTGCACACCAAGAATAAACTATTACACACAAGCATGCAACTATCTACTGAAGGAAAAATAACCGGACACAGGAAATACTAGACTTCCTCACATTGTGACCACATAATTATTTTAAATTATGTTTTATTGGTTATAATATGAAGTACCATCACTAAACGCAGGTGCAGTTCTGCAACTCGACACCCTCTTTTCTCTACATTAAGGAGCTCACTCTACTAGTCCTGTTATTCATATATTAGAACACACTCATTGTCAGAATTACCATTTTACAGTAAATTATATACATTCAAATACTCATAGTATTTCTAAAGCTCTCTATCATATCACATAACATTGACAGAATCAGCATAGTTCACTCCATTTCCCTCCTAGTAAGATTCCTGATGCTCCAACTCAACTTCCACCAGGTCCCATTTAAATAATCTTCAATGGCCCCCACAGTGATATTGCAATTTCTTTCATACTCCACATTCTGATTCAGCCTTTACCCATTTAATTCTTTTGGTAGCATTCTGCTGCACTGTCGGGACTACTTTCTTGATCCACCTGATCACAATGCTTTACTTGGCTGCTACTAATCCCAGTTCTTCTACTTTACCCACCTGCGTAATCAACTTTTAAGGTACCAAACCCAATAGGCACGTGTATATGTTGATTTGCAGAGTTATGGCTGGCTGTCAAAGAAATTCATTTTTCAACCACCGATTTCCAGAACCTGACTATACCCAGGTTCTGTATCCAGGTTCTGGCTATACCAGGATAATGCTGGGTAATGTAGGTACTGATCTCTACTTTTCAAATTGGGCATAGTACTGAAAGTTCAGGTTTTATTTTGTGTAATATAAGTGGAGTTATGTAGGCCCTGTGAACACAGTTGTAGTGGATTCTTTTTTTTCTGGCCACTTTCCTGGATTTCTGGAATACCCTACTCCATTGCTGTTCCTCTAATTCTTCTCCAATATCCTCATTCCAGCACGCTTTCAAATCCTCTACTCTCTTAGATTCTTTTGGGAGAATCACCCAATATAGCCCAGAGGTTAGCCTTCTCCATTTTTGCAATCCTTGGTTCACTGCATGCACTTGTGGCTCTTGCGACTTCTGCTGCAAATGGGACCGAAGATGCAATCCAGATAGTCACACCCTGAGCTGATGACATGAAGCTAGCATGCCAGATTGTATATCCCCATCTAGTCTGTAATTTCTCATGTTCTTCCAATATTAAATACATTTCCCACAGCATTTCTATTTGAGCATATCTGTGTTTTAGGGATGGTCATATTCTTAACAGCTTTGTGTATGCCTTTAGCATTCCAGGATATGCGGGTGGCCTCGCTGAAGTGCAGACGATAAGGCGTGCAGCTGCCGGACCCAGATGGTACTGTCAACGCGTGAGGTGTTTCTATCCGGCTGTGAGTTCGAACCTCCATTCTCTCACATTTCTTTTGACATTCATTTCATAATTTTATTTTTATCTATATTAGTACTTTTATTTTTGGTTGAAAAATATTCACCCCCCTGCTCTCCGACGCTGACTGCCCGCCACGATATAAAAGCGTTACTGTGATTTAATTAACATGGCCCTTTTCAGACAGGCTTTAACCCCAATGGAGAGCGGCTGTCAATCAACACTCCTCCTGACATCCCCATCCAAGCAGAGACGTTTTAAGGCATGGGCAAAGTGTGCTCTGGCCCAGGGCCTCAGCCTTTCAGGGGGCCACCTGATAGAGCCAGCTCTGTTCTGCAGAGACATGCCCTGATGATATTGAATGATTCTTAAACAGATTGGTTTAAATTCTTTCCCTTTAATTTATTTTTAACGTGAGTGATTTGTGAGTCTATTACAGACATTTTGCAGAGAATTGTTGTGTTTGTTTTAGATCAAAACAGCATCTCAGATATGAGAAATGGGAGGATGTCACGGAGATTATTTGCAGTAATATTAGTGAACTGCTATATTACAATATTGAAAACACACGTCACTATCCCTGAGTATTAGATGTAACAACTTTAGAATTTGGAGAAGTGTGTCTGTGAGTGACATGGCCAAAGAAGGCATGAAAGACCTGAAATTGGACCATAAATTCGAAACTGTTCCAAACAGGGGCCCCCAAAATACGTTCGGCCCTGGGCCCCCAAAATCCTTAAGATGTCCCTGCCTCCACGAGGAATGTGACGCGGCGACTCGCAGCACTCCTTATCTTCGGCACTTCAAGGAGGACGCCCACATATCATCCTCATCTTACAGAAGCGTGCAAACTACGAGGAGCGATCCATGCTCCTTCAAGTAAATTCAGCAATTCTGCACTGAAGCATTTATTCAGATCAGTTGCGTAGGTTGCAATACTCATGTATGCGTAATACTCTGTTAACTTCTAGGGACTTTTGATTTGTCTTAGCCCTTCAACCAAAAATTCTTTTTTGTGGAATGATCCGTGAGTCCACCAGTGAACATCACAGTGGATTCAAAGGTGAGCTCATTAATAACCCCTCACTAGCAGTGGCGTCACTAAGGGGGTGCGGGGGGTGCGGACCGCACCGGGTGACACCATCACATGGGGTGACACCTTTCCCAAATGAGACTATTTACTAAATAGTCTCATTTGGGAAAGGTGTCACCCCATGTGATGGTGTCGGTGACACCTTTCCCAAATGAGACTATTTACTAAATAGTCTCAGTGATGGTGTCATGGGGTAAGTTACCGCACTGGGTGACACCAACCCTAGTGACGCCGCTGCTCACTAGTTCCATTATATTTACCATACCTGCTCCCTCTTGACACAAGCCTTCTCTTTGTAGGGACTGCCGCCCTCAAACGAAATCTCCTTCTACCAAGGAGTGATACAGAGAACCTTCTGAATTCTTTTTGTTCCACAGTCCAGCCAGTTTGTATTATTTCTCATCAGCTACAGATTATTACATCACATTAGATTCCCACTGGTCCCTAATTCTTAGTCCTTTATTTTCTCTAGACTCCAGGCATCCCTAGTCCTGATGAAACCCTACTATCTCTAAAGGGTCTATACGCCAAAGACACGATTACAGAGACAGAAAACGTTTCCGCTTTTTGCTGATACAATGATTGAATGTGTGTATCCATGACTGTTTTTAACTGAAACGGTTGCCTTTTATTTGCATCAACCAACTGCCTCTTCTTGCTGATGCTTTATTTCACTTTTTCTTATTTTTTCCTTTGGTTCTGGTTTGTTTACACACACTACTATGGTCTCTCTCTAGACACTGAATTTTTTGATTGTTTTGACTAAAACTCGGTTGGGCATACTGGCTGAGCTAACATTGCTTTTTCCAAACGATTCGTATTTAACATTGTTCTATTTGTATTTAGTCCACACAGAAATATCTGTGATATTCATAATTTTCATTTAAATGAGTTCCATTAGGACGCATGTTTCAACGATAAGCAGTATTACAAATGCCAAGGATTTAGGGGCATATTTACAAGCCCCTTGCGCCACTTTTGCACCGCCTTTGCGTCACGCATGTGACGCAGCGGCGACGCAAACCATGCGCCGTGTTGCGCTATATTTACAACGTGACGCATCTAGGGAGATGCATCACGTAGTAAACCCCTGCGCCACATGAAACCTGCGTCAGGTTTCATGTGGGCGTACCGGCGCAGGGGGGGGGCGTTCCGGCGCAGGAACGCCTCGGCAAAGTGACGTAGTGAAATCTACAAGATTTCACGCAGTCACTTTTCCGACGCTGGTGTGTCAAATCCTTACGCCTGCTTCAAGCAGGTGTAAGGATTGACGCACCATGTTAGGGATAGGGAAGGTTGGAACAGTGCTGGAGTTGCGTCGCGCTTGCGACACAGCTTCAGCACTGCGCCAACCTTCCGCCGGCAGATGCGTCACGCATCTGCTTATCCTTGTGCCACGATGCACCGCATTGTACATGCGGCGCATCGGACGTGGCGCAAGGGTAAACTTACGTGACGCATTTTCCCTGGCGCATCCCTGCTGATATGCAGGGATGCGCCAGGGAACGTAAATATGCCCCTTAGTGTTCTTGCGATTTAGGGTCGGGATTTCTGACAGTTTCCAATCTGCTAAACTCGAAATCAGACCTGATGTGTCTAATACTCCAGAATAACATTACAATTAAGGAACAATCATTTCAAATGCCCAATACTTCTTGTGGTAAATATGATCTTAAAGCGATAACTCTTGTATTACGTATATAATTGTTTTGTTTATATCTAAAAATGAAATGCAGTACCCCTGAGGAAATGACGCAGCTAACATTTTCAAACATATTTAAGCCGTGCCTGAGAACAATTGCAGCGTGCACAATCGAAAAATCACAGCAACGCAGATGAAAAAGATGATCTCTCAGTAATTGTGTTACCCCATACAGTTCCATCGACGGAAACGCATTCTTGCTGATGGCGAGGTAAATATTACACCTTTGTTTATTGAGAGTTCGCACCCAATTTAACTTTTTTTCAGTAAGGCTTGCGGCACAGCACTGAAATGAAAAGCCATGTCAGAATACAACTTTCAATCATTGGAAAACTAGACTTTCTCCCATGGGGATTGTAAACATTTTAACCGCTCCCCCTCTGCGCTCTATATTTCAACCAAGTGCTTCATGAAAGCTAATATATAGTTGTGTAACATATAAAACGTGTCTCTTGTTCAAATAAGAGTTATTTGTTCGAAGTTAGGAGTACAGCACATTGATTTTGACATTACTCTCAGTCTCCCTGTTGGCAGGCATGAGAAGGAAAAACACACTCGATCACAGTTTTATTTAGATAGTTCTCTTGTTTACCAAACACTTTTGAAACTGTACTGTTTCCAAAGAGTACAGCACACTGTTTTTTTTTTTTTTACAAACAACTTCTGTAGACATGTTTCTTGATTTCACGTGTGTTGAAAACTCCTTGCAAAGTAATGTCTAGCTCTTTCCTTGAACTTTAGTTTGAATTACTTTGAAAAAGTCTGCTTGACTTGCCAACGAGGATCTGTAAATCGCCTTTGCAACGTTGTTTTTTTATTACTGTACAAACAGATTCTAGTCTCCCTTTGGCTGACCAGTGAAGCACACAGGGGCATATGTACAAGCCCCTATCGCCACGGGAACGTCACTTTTTGTGACGTTCCCGTGGCGATAGGGGTCTTGCCTTATGTACGAGGCAGCGTTAAGCCACTTAACGCTGCCTTGTACATAAGGCACCCTTTCACGCTATGGTTAGCGTGAAAGGGGCGTGCAGTGGATATTGCAGTGGGCGTTCCACCGCAACACCCATTGTATTTGACGCTGCCTCTTATGTACAAGGGTGGCGTACATAGGCGGCAGCGCCATAATTAAGGGCATGAAAACACTGGTCTTAAGTTTTTGTTTTTTCCATGTGTGCTGCCTTGTGCAGCACACATCGAAAAAGCAAAATGCCATGGTTTGTTTATGTACAGGAAGGTGTCCCTTCCTGTACATAAACAAACCTTTAAAAAAAATGCAATTCTGTCACTTTCATGTGTGCTGCATAAAGCAGCACACATGAAAGTGACAGAATTGCATTTTAGGATTGTTTATGTGCAGGAAGGGACACTTTCCTACACATAAACAATCCTCCCCTGCACGCAGACACCCCTGCACTCTGGTGCAAGGGTGCCTGCGTTGGCGTTAAGTTGTTAAACTTAGCGCCATCACAGGGGGAAACGCAAGGCTGCACCACATTCTTGTGAATATGGTGCAGCCTTGCGTTTCCCTAGTGGCGGAGCGTGTCGTTAAGCCAAGGAGGCTAACGACACACTCCGCTACTTCATTGTACATATCCTCCACTGTGTTTCAAAAGTGTGATCTGTATTTGTATATGTTTATATGTTAACCCCTTCGCCGCAGCGCGAATTCCGCTGCGGGGCGGGGAGGCTAGGGGGTGAGCGCGGCGCTTCGGTGCTCATGACGGCTCCACGCCATCATGAGTCACGGGCGGCGTGTGCTCATGACGGCGTGGTTCCGTCATGACCAAGCCCGCTCATTAATTCGCCCGCACAGGAGGGGAATTAGTCCCGCGTGGGCGGAGCGGCAGCAGCATGACGGAACCACGCCGTCATGAGCACACGCCGCCCGTGACTCATGACGGCGTGGTTCCGTCATAAGCACTCAAGGGGTTAAATTGAGAATATTATACTGTGGACCAGACTCAAATCAGTGTGCCTTTTTGAGCACCTATATTTTGTGCATCTTGCATATAAACAATGCGAGTGTTACAGAAAATGCTGCAAAGTGGTAGTGTCTTTTACACTGTCATCTTTGAGACGCACGACGGTTTCTTCAATTTAACTACATATCTTGAGTGAGTCAAGCTTTATTTTCCCAATGACATTTAGTCAGTAGTTTTTGATTTCCCATCAGGTATTGAAATTCTTCTCCTAGTCACTTTTCCGTCTGAAATAATGGTGTGAAAGACAAGCACAAAACGTTTTCCTAAATAAAAGAGGGCTGCTGATTTTTTTTTTAAACAATTTTAATTGAGCGGTTTTAGTGATTAAATGTAGTTTTGTGCATCACCTGTGCAATTAATCCACGAAATGCATGGATTACTGCCCCCATTGAATGGGTAGCCAAACCATGTGAGCAGTTCTACAGTTTGACCCTCATTTTGTCAAAAGCAGATCTCCAAAGGAGGCGGGAAAGACCTTCTTCAGGCTCAGATAAGGCCGTTAATTTCCAGCAGCAACACCAGATGCCAGAATTACCTTGGTAGCATGTGATTACTTCTGAAATAATCGCCTGCATTAAGGAAAAACTAGAGTCCAGAAAAAAAAAACTCCTACTGACCAGACCAAGCAACATTGCCAGAAGCAAAAATGTGGATTGCAGGAACATAAAGAAGCCAGGAATTCCAGTTGAGTCCACCAAGTGAACAAACAGGCGAAAACACAGAACAGAACATGACTTAGAGGAAAAACAGGAAAAACAGGATGCAAACACTCTCAATTTTAGATAGGGATAATCCCAATTAAAAAAATACCCATAATATGATTTATGTAATAAATTTAGGGGTCGATTCCGATCTCGGTCGGAGACGCACCCAACGCCATTCGGTTGGGAAAAAAGCCATGCGAATGCCTGTTTCCCGACCCATCCGCACATTAATCCGAACGAACAAGTACGATGCGCACAACAGCGCAGATTCCGACCGAGTCGTACTCACCCAATACAGGTCCTGATCCCCGACCGAGCCGGATCCGTAAACGCAGATACGAGTCGCCCGGAAGCCAAAAAGCAGCCCCGTCCGGCCGGACAAGTACGATGCGCTTCCCGTACGCGCCGAACCCGTCGCTACGCACGGCACGTCAAAGCATCCGGGAGAGGCGCATATAAGCTCCGATTCGCGCCACAACACGATCCACGGCTACGAGACGAACACGCCAGCGACGAGGACGAGGCGAAGCAACGACGAAGACGAACGAGACGAACCAACAATGAATCCCATCGTTCCGATACTACCAATATTCTACATCTACTACCGGAACAGGCACGGACGCGTACGGCGCAGAAGGTAAGTCAGACACCAACCACAAACACAAACTACACGTACCCGACATATCACACACACACACAGGGATGCAGAAATTACTTACTCCAGAAACAGCAGCACCATAGGGGCGGGATGCCCATCACCAATGCCACATATACACATAGGGGCCCGGATGCCTGTCACTACTGCCACCTCTACCCAGGGGGTGCCAGGTGCCTACCACTACTACCACCTCTACCCAGGGGGTGCCAGGTGCCTACCACTACTACCACCTCTACCCATGGGGGTGCCAGGTGCCTACCACTACTGCCACCTCTACCCAGGGGTGCCAGGTGCCTCCCACTACTACCACCTCTACCCAGGGGGGCTGGATGCCTGTCACTACTGCCACCTCTACCCAGGGGGTGCCAGGTGCCTACCACTACTACCACCTCTACCCAGGGGTGCCAGGTGCCTCCCACTAATACCACCTCTACCCATGGGGGGCTGGATGCCTGTCACTACTGCCACCTCTACCCAGGGGGGTGCCAGGTGCCTACCACTACTACCACCTCTACGAATGGGGGTGCCAGGTGCCTGTCACTACTGCCACCTCTACCCAGGGGGGTGCCAGGTGCCTACCACTACTACCACCTCTACCCAGGGGGTGCCAGGTGCCTCCCACTACTACCACCTCTACCCAGGGGGTGCCAGGTGCCTCCCACTACTACCACCTCTACCCACAGGGGGCTGGATGCCTGTCACTACTGCCACCTCTACCCAGGGGGGTGCCAGGTGCCTACCACTACTACCACCTCTACCCAGGGGGGGCTGGATGCCTACTACTACCACCCCCACTCACAGGATGGCAAATACATGCCACAAGAAGCACACACCAGCAGAAAGAATGCAACACAAAGACATCCCCCCAACACCATGACAAGCGTGTGTAGACTGTGTCAAATGCCTACAACACTGAACAGGACTGTGGACATACAATGTGACCCCCTATCACAAGTGCCACACATAAATGTGTGTGGCACCCACAATGCAAGCAGGCCATGACCATTGTGGCAATGGGGTCCAAAGCCCCATCATCACAGTGACCAAAATGTGAGTGTGGGGTCCATAGTTGAAGCACATATTGACCATTGTGGCAATGGGGTCCAAACCCCCATCATCACAGTGACCAAAATGTGAGTGTGGGGTCCATAGCTGAAGCACATATTGAACATTGTGGCAATGGGGTCCAAACCCCCATCATCACAGTGTCCAAAATGTGAGTGTGGGGTCCATAGCTGAAGCACATATTGAACATTGTGGCAGTGGGGTCCAGACCCCCATCATCACAGTGACCAAAATGTGAGTGTGGGGTCCATAGCTGAAGCACATATTGAACATTGTGGCAATGGGGTCCAAACCCCCATCATCACAGTGACCAAAATGTGAGTGTGGGGTCCATAGCTGAAGCACATATTGAACATTGTGGCAATGGGGTCCAAACCCCCATCATCACAGTGACCAAAATGTATGTGTTGACAAAGAATAAGCTGCAACTGCCAAACTGCATGGATTATTCCTGGTCACAGAACAACAAACACATCAGTGGCAAAGTAGTGCTTGTGTCCCATAGCAACATAGAATGGGGGAGGCAAACAGTGCAGTGCAAACAAGACATACCTTTGGCCATGTGCAGACAAACATCACCCATGGGGGCTGACACTGTCAACACTCATCAATGACTCAATGACAGAAGTGACCATCAGAATGCAGACCCACATATTTGCACCAATGGGCACACAAATTCAGATACCCAGTGGAGACTGTAGAAGGGAGGTGAACAGATACCATACCATGGGAGCAATGGGGACACACACAATGATCATTGTGCTGACTGATGACCTAGGAGTCCCAGGGACAGCAGGTCAAACACACCAAACAACATACAGCCAATGGCACACTAAAGATATGCCAATGCAGTGTTGCAGATGCACAAACACAAACAGGCAGACCCACACTGCACATCAAACACAACAGGTGAGGGGGGGGGGGTGCCAGTGTCCCCAGGCAAACACACAACACATGAGGAGGCCTGAATACCAATTACACAGACGTGCATACAGTGCCACACAAAGGTAACTCATGGATCCAAATCCCCTATGTGGGCCATCAGGCATTGTCAGATGAGTGGGAGCACAAATCACACATGTCACACAAGCATGTAGGAACAGCAACTGACACAGCAAGACACACAGACACCACAGCACCACACCCATGGCCCCCACAATGTGGTGACCCTGGGCTGCATTACAATCCCACTGTGATGACAAAGCTAGATGTCGTTCACACTGTGAACCACAGTCATGTGTCCTGAGCAACAAACTACCATCACACCTACACAAGCACAAATCAACCAGCACGGCCTGTCAGCCAAGGCCAACATGGAGGCAGGGGTCTAGCTGGGCAACAACTCTCATCTGCACACACTCAACACCACACACCTCGACCTCCAACAATGTGCAGCAGTGAAGCTCACATGCACTGGTGACATTGCACATGCACCCATGACAATCCCAGGGGGGTGGTGGGAACCAAGGTGCAGGAACACATCACACATGGCCACTCTACCAGACTCCTGAATGTCTGACACACTGCACACTACGCTGTACATGGACATGACGGCAATACCACACCAACCAATGGGATCCCAGCCACAGTCACACACCTATGAAGAAGCCAAGGTCACCCACAAAGGACACACATAGACAACTACCAACATTGCAGCCCTTAGGAGTGCCAGCAGTCACACACACAACGTGTCACAACCAATGAAAGCTAACACAAACCAGAAATCACATGACAGGTGTCAACAACAAGTGCAAAGGGGAATCCGGACTGTGACACATCAGCGTCTGCCCACAAACTCAGCCCTGACAGCAAGCACACCTATGGGTGACACCCTGATGACCAGTAATGTGCCATGCACCCACATCACAGAGAACCCAGGGAGAAGACTCTGGGGGAACATAGCTCAACTCAGCAAGCATCACAAACAGGAACATCACTAGGGATCCCAGCATGCACAGCAACATGGAAGTGAACACACACACATGCTCATACAACACACACCTTGGGCGCACGAGATGTCGCAGGAGTACACACTGCCATGAGAGGACTCCACTCCTGTGTGAGGAAAGCTGTGCCATATGTCGCATCAGTAGGGCTCCATCATGTCAGCAGAACACTTGGTCACACAGTCAACAATTAGCACCAAATGAAGGCTCCCGTCACATCAGCCTGGTCATGGGAATGTCAACGAAATCAACAGCACAGATCCAACACACATGTATAGCAAGTTGCACTGACAACACCGAAGAGTCCTTCCCCATTGATGCCCAAACCTGCATGTCCAGTGGAGATGGCCACACGGTCAGGGAACTAGACTAATTGAACAATGGCAAACACAACAGATGTGCATGGGTGGAACCCACAGATGTGACATTGCTAATGTAAGTAGGAAATCCCATTGCCAAATATTGAATACATGACACCCTCAGATGCTGCTAAGGACGACATGGATTCACCACAGGATAGGACACTGTCCCCCTGGAACACATGGGTTCATGCACAGTAACACTTCATTTTCATGAGTCCAAAAATCACCATCACTGCAGCAAGGGCACGGTTAGCATCATCAACATCATGTACATCAGAAGCAAAACCACTAGAGAACAGAAAGTTGCTTTATTCAGCATGTGGGTTCAAAACTTGGAAGAACTGCAAGGTATCAACAAAGACCAATGGCCAGTCCATCAAGGAAGTCTATACAGGGTGACAGTGGCAGATGTCACCCTTTGCATGCCTGCACTGATCACAACCGGGGACAATCCCTAGGAGGGGCATACGGGGGCAGGCCAGGCACCGCAGGGACAGGATCAGGGCTCACCAGGAGGAGGCAGGGAAGGGGTGGTGGGTGCTGGAGAGCCACTGACAACTGCAGTGGAGGTGTCTGACATGGTGTGTGCCGGCACAACTGGGGGCATGACTCAGATGTTGTGGGTGCCGGCACAACTGCAGTGGACCCTGCAGATGGAGTGGACAGGTCCGCCACTGCAGCGCCCAAGTCAGACAGGGTGATAGTGGACTCCACTGCAGTGCCCACCTCCAGGGGAGGAGAATGGGGATCAGGAAAGGTGGGCAGGACAGAGGGGAGGACACCCTCACCATATCAGTGGTACAGACAAGCGCAGCGGGGGTGTGGGGCCGGAAGAGCAAGTGGCAGGGGAGAAGGCCTGACCCTTCTGGGGATGGTGTATCTGTGGGTGGGGTAACCTGGGGCAGGGTGTGGTGGGGGCACCTGTGGAGTGGGGGCCTGAGGGATGGAGGAAGGAGACTTGGTGCCTGAGCTGCAGGGCGGCGGCGGGGTCTTGCTCTTCCGGGACCGGGGGGACTTGCGGGTGGGGGCCTCAGTCGGTCCGCGCCTGGGGGATGGTGTCCGGGGGCCAGGGGCACTCCGCTCCGTGTGGGTGGGCTTCCTCTTCCCCCTGAATGCTGGATCAGCTGGGTCGGAGGGGAGAGGCCAAGGTCACAGAGGAAGAGCCGCTGTGTGTATGGGGTTGCAGGTGAGGCAAGGGAGGGGTCTTTGGAGGGAGAGGCAACTGAGGACTGTGCAGTGCTTGTGGATGCGTGTGTTTGTGCCTGTGCCCCATCCCCTGTGAGTGTGGTTGCAGTCCCCTGACGGTGCGTGCGTGTGCGTCTTGTTTCTGGCGTGTGTGTCCGTGTCCTGCATGTGTCTGTGCTGGTGTGTGCCTGTGCCAGAGTGTGTGTGCTTGGGACGGGTAAGGTGCTGGGGAGTGTGGATGGGGCAGAGGCAGGAGGGGTGAGGGACTGTCGGAGGAGGGACACTGCTGCCGTCAGGGAGGAGTCCATGGACCTATTGCCCCTCTGTAGGTCAGACATGCCCGATGAGATGCCCTCCATGAATGACACCAGCTGAGTCAACAGACTGGTGTGTGCATGGAGGACACTCAGCATCGCTGTCTGTCCTACATGGAGCTGGCGGAGGAGGTACACAGACTCCTCACTCAGGGCAGCAGGGGACACAGGTGCAGGGGGTGCGGTGCCTGGCCCGAAGGAGACACGCTCCCGAACATGGGAGCCTCCACGGACCTCGGGAATGGGAGCCAACGGGAGGGCGGTGGTGGTGGTGGTGGTGGCGGGGACAGCAACACTAGCTGGGGTGTGGTGGCTGCTGACACCCGCCTCCATAAGGGAGTCATCGTCCGAGTTGCTCTGGTCCTCAGCTGAGGTGGATGGTGCTGAGGACTCCTCGGTGTGGCTCCCCTCGCCCTCCGTGCCACTGGGTCCCTCCGACCACTCCTCGGCTGCTGACCCAGTCTGGCTCTGCGGCTCCTCCTGGTCCATGGAGCTTTCCCCTCCTGTGGCCGTGGATGTATCTGCAATCAATAGGGAAACAGACAGACATCAGTCACCTGCACCGAACGCACACACCACAGTAAGTACAGCACATTACAGAGCAAGCCCTGGCATCCTTAGTTGAACATTGCTAAAACTGCACAAACAGAACAGGAGAAGTCAATTGTCAGTCTGATGGTCAACCATGGCACTCACATCCCACCTGGCCTTGCACCCATCTGTATGGTGTCTGTGGGATGGCAATACCCCAGTGTGGACACATGCACCACCTACACAGTATTTGGACAGTGCAGAGAACCCGGTGAAGCATGTGGACATGCACACATCACAACTCTTGCCACTGAATCAGTGCAGGTGTCCGGATGAAAGGGATGCCCAGAGTCAAATAGGAAATGCATGTGATGCATACCAGCGACAGACACCATGATGCACCCATGTCCTGATAGCCATTGCCACAATGGTGTGCATGTAGCAAATGTCACTCCCCTGCAGGATCACTAATAGGAAGTCACATGCCATGGCACAGCCATGCCTGCTAAGTCATACATAACTGTCTCCAGTCACATGGGCAGGGCAGCCAGACAACAACACTCTGCACTGTGTCACAATAGTAGATCATGGGGAATGCAAGTCCTGGAGCTGAACAAGTGCACATGTACATCCCCCACACACCACATCATCTGTACCCTCATCTGTCCAGGTTATACCCATTGTACATATGGGAGACCTGTAACACTACCCTCTGCACCTGAGCACATCACAATCTGCTGTGTATGGGAAACAGCTGCCTGAACCTCATATTCGCATACCCCAGTCTGCACGGTCAGGTGATCAAACACCTATGTGTCACACATGTATCATCTCCTATGGTCACATCTCCGGTGGCATGCGGAACCCCAACCGAGGAACACCCCAGCAGACCTGACAACAAAGCCACAGCACACTGACACAGAGGCAGACACCTGAGGGGACGAATCACTGAGCAAAACGTGTCAGCTGATACACGGCAGTGGGAGTACAGAGTGTATTGTATGGACTGGAGTAGGCATGACTGTCCTGTCCCACATGAATGAGGGATGAGCCCTGGACAGTAGGCAGCTGGCTAAGTATGTGTGACACACGTTATATACACACTCCTGGGGCACAAATATTGTTCCCACCCGCAGCATGGGTGTGTGCCAGATACCCCAGGCACATGTGGTGGATCAGCTCAGCAATTGGGCCACATATCAAAATCACACGCAGAACACATGTCAGAACACAGGCAATGTGTAAGCAATGGACCCACCCATGATGCCCACCACAGAGTCAGGGAAACAGATGCTGTCCCCCACCTTGAGTCAAGCAAACTGCAAGGACACAGTACCCAAGTGACACAATATCCTGACTGTAAGGGCCACACCTGGGTATCAGATGAGGAGTGGGCAGTGCACAATAGAGGGACATGGGTCCTGGACCACAAGACTGATGTACTGTGGAAGTTTACCCAGGCCAGAGGAGAGCACATAGCATGGCAGACATAGTTCACAATGCAGACATGGACTCACCCCCTCCTTGCTGCTCTCTGGCCTTCAGCTGCCCATCCAGATCAGGGAAGACCACCGCCAGGATCCTCAGCATGTGGGGGGTCCGGTGTCCGCCCCTCCTGCGAGGAGGCGACAGCTTCAGCTGGACCCGTGCGATCCTCCGGGTCCAGCCCCGAAGGTCCTGCCACCTCTTCTGGCAGTTGCAGATCCGGCGCTTGTAGACCCCCACGGATCTCACTGCCCGGACGATGGTCAGCCATATCTTCTGCTTCTGGTGGGCATCAACCTGTGAGGATAACAAAGTGAGAATGCCATTACTACACATGCAACATATCCGTGCATTACACAGTTGGATATACATGTCTCAATCACAGGGGCACATGATGTACACAGGCAGTGCAACAATGGCTATGGACAGTATGCCAGCAGTTACTACATGGTATCATTGCCTGGGAAGTAAAACCTAGTTTAAATGCACTGTTACTGCACTATACCTGTCCAGTGCATGTAACTACACACTATGGGGGGTGACAACTACTCAGTGAGCCTGCTAGCCAGTGGCGTGCAGACTGTTAGCCTTGCTAGTCAGACAACATGCACATTTAGAAAGGCAGTGGACAGAACACTCACCTGCTCCCCTGCTTTCCCATACAGCTTGCTGTACTGTGGAAGGAGGCCCTCCAGCAGGGCCTGGTTCTCCTCAGTGCTGAAGGCTGGGGCTCTCTCCACAGTACGTACCATTGCAGGGTCCAGAGGGTGCAGATACAGCAGCAGTGTAGTGGCAGATGTCGTCCTGGAGCATGTAGTGCAGGCAAGTGAGCTCTCAGTGGAACAGCCAGCATTATATGTGTGCTGCAGAGGCAGATACTGTCCCATGTGTCCAAAGTGATAGGTCCAAGTCGTTTGCATCATCTGAATCTGGCCAATCCATGGAATTGCACCACTTACACACGCCCCCAGCATCCTTCAAATGTTCAACTTCGTGACACCCATGAAATTGCAACATTGTTGTGGGTGACCAACTGAATTTACACCATCAGACTCGTTCAAATTTTGAAAACGCGTCCGTTGCCAGGCCAGGCCATAGCCAATGGGTGCGCACCGATCGGACCATTGCTGTTCAACGCGTACATGGGAAACAACGCATACCCGCACACATTGAATGCAATGGGCCGGCCGGGCACACCGATCGGACCATTGCTGTTCAACGCGTACATGGGAAACAACGCGTACCCGCACACATTGAATGCAATGGGCCGGCCGGGCACACCGATCGGACCATTGCTGTTCAACGCGTACATAGGATACAACGCGTACCCGCACACATTGAATGCAATGGCCAATGTGTGCGCACTGATCGGTCCATTGCTGTCCAAGGCGTATTGCCAATACAACGCGTACCAGCGCACATTGAATGCAATGGCCAATGTGTGCGCACTGATCGGTCCCTTGCTGTCCAACGCATCCCTGTACAAGTCACTGGCATATGTCACCATGCCTGTCACAGGTGAACATATGCCAGCCACATATACTTCCCAGGCAGTGAGGGGCACACCTACAACACCACAGCCTGTCCAAACTGTATCCTAGGGCATGTAAGGCTGCATTACCTATTCCGTGTATGGGGGTGAACATGTTGTTCTGTGGGTGTCACTTGGGGGCAGCCACCCCCAGGCTGTGCACGTGTTTATGGGGACAGAATCCTTGGTGTTTCGTGTACATGACCACTGTGATGTGCAACTGTTCATATCTGTGCATGTGGCATGGTCACAGTTCACGGTGTAGTGTATGTCATGTCACATACCCCCTGAGTCCCATGTGGGACGTTATGTTCAACCCAGGGTGACCCATTGGCACAATGTTGATGGTCCTCCACAGTCTGTGTGCATGTTGTGATTACAATGTCTCTGATTTCATGTGCACAATGGGAGGCAGTCTCCACATCCACGTTGTTTGTGCATGGACTTTGATGTTGTGCGTGTGTGTGTCACAGACGTCCATGTCTGTCCTGCCGACCACTACCTGTGGGGCTCATGGTTGTTTTGCTGTGATGTATACATGATACACCATGTCATGCCAGTGTCCATGTGGCAATACAGGGTCCCTGGGAATCTACCTGTCGTTGAGCTGTGATGCCTGGGGCACATCAGTCCTCACATGTCACTGTGGCGTGTGTTTGTTATTTGGCAGCAGGAGATGGGTACTGGGACACGGCCTCATGGTATCCGATGGCATGACCTGGGACTTCTTGATGCCACTTGTTGGACTGTGATGTTAGATATTGGCCATGTATGTGCCATACATATCCGTACGGAACTGCACACATCATGTACTTGTGCCTCATTATGATGTATCAGTGTGATGTTGAGTGTGTTCAATGCCACATATGTGGGGTGACTGACAATCTTGCTTTCTTCACCTATGCACTGCAGGGCACCAGCTGTCCATAGACCATTCCCTGACCTGGCAACGATGGTGGAACGGGACAGCATCCGACGGTACCGCTTCACCAGGCAGCTGATTGAGGATTTGGCAGTGCGCTTGGCACCACATTTGCAACCTGGCCGTCCGTACCATACAGCGCTGACCCCCAAGGTGAAGGTGATGGCAGCCCTACACTTCTTTGCCACTGGTACCTTTCAACACACTCTGGCGACTGCTGGTGGGATGTCACAGACCATGTTCAGCCGTGTGCTCCGGGATGTTTTGGAGGCTATGTTGATATACCTGAACCAGTACATCTATTTCCCTAGACTCCAACGACTCACTGGCGTGAAGAGTGACTTCTATGCCCTGGGGAGGATGCCGCATGTCATTGGCTCCATTGATGGGACACATGTGGCGTTGGTACCACCACAGGCCCACGAGCAGGCCTACCGTAACCGCAAACACTACCACTCGGTCAATGCACTGGTGGTCTGTCTTGCAGATATGAGCATCACACACGTGTGTGCCCGTTTCCCTGGTTCTGCACACGATGCGTACGTGATGAGGAGTAGTCGCATCCCGAGGATGATGGCACAGATGCGGAACCAGCGTGCCTGGCTTGTAGGTGTGTACTGACTTTGTACCATTGTGTGTGTTCTGCTATGTAGTGTTCCACCCTCTTTTCCAACTCTGCTAATGTGCAATTGTCTGTATGTAGGTGACTCCGGATACCCCAACATGCCGTGGTTGCTGACGCCCCTCAGGAACCCTGTGACACCAGCCCAGATGCGCTACAATGAGGCACATGGTCGGACCAGGAGAGTGATTGAGCGGACATTTGGTCTCCTGAAGAGCCGCTTCCGCTGCCTCGACAAGACAGGAGGGTCCCTCCCATATGCCCCAGCAAAGGTGTGCAAGATTATCATCGTCTGCTGCATGCTCCACAACCTGGCAGTGCGGAAGGAGTTGCCTCTCATCCTGGATGACGATGACCAACGTCCGCCACCTGTGGAGGATCCTGGCCTGGACCACGATGCCAGTGATGATGATGATGATGTTGAGGGTGATGTCCGCACACAGCTCATCACCAACTTCTTCAGCTGAATGTGAGTATCCAGAGATGGCATGTCAATGATGTGAGTTTGCATGATATGTGTTGGTGGTGCTCTGGTGCTGTTTGAGTGTGTCCATGGGCTACATGTCTGTATGCGTATAGCGATGTGTCCTTGCAGGTAGTCTGTACTCCCCAACAGTGTTGACATGCAAACTTGGTTCTGGGTGGGTATCTTGTAACATGTATTGTGCATGAGTATTGCAGTTCTGTCCTGTTCTTCAGTACTTTTGACTGTGTGTCATTTCTGTCCTTCACAGGGTACTTTCAGAGTCGTTTGGTCAACTGTGATCCCCAACACCGTGATTCGACTTCCCGGGTGGTAGCTGTTGTGTCCCTACAGGTGATGTGCACCACACCCATGGACTTCCTTCCTTCTACACTTGTTGACTATGTGCCCGCTGCCAGGTGGGATTACCTTGCATCTGTGGTGGTTTCAACATGTTGCAAATGTGTAATAAACCTGTGCTTCACTATGTGATGTGCGTTGTCTGTGGTCACACATCTGACTGACATTTGCTTACTGCACCAGTGGGCTAGTTAACACAGACTGTGAATAGGTGTTGGGTCTGTGCAATGCAACGTATTTCCTGGCAACACCAGTGTAGGCGATGAGTCAGATGTCCATGGTGTGTATGTGTTGTGTAGCCCTGGTGGTGTGCCTCCCCATATGTGTGAAGTCGCCATGACTCACATGCCGGTGTTGTACTTGCTGTAGCAGTTAGCATGCACAGTGTCATTTCCCCGATCATCATCGCAACTTCTGAGACAACATTGGAATAACAACAGAGGCAAGTGTGGTGTATAAGTGAGTTTATTGCCATACATGTGTGAGTATAGTGCACAGGTTGTTGGGTGCTGTACATTGTGATTGTGATCCAAAGTTCCTAGATAATTTGGAAGTCCTGGTAGCAGAAATGTCCAGAGTAAAGTCCACAGTAATCAGAGACATTGGTCCAACTTGAGCTCCCCATGTCATGTGGGAGAGTTGTGTTGCAGTCAACAGGGTGAACAGTTTGCGCACAAAGGTTATTCTCCAGAACAGGTTTTGGCTTCCTGGGGGTTGCACATGGCCATCGGCCTCTCACTTGCCCCTCCTCGGACGGCCCCTCTTCTTTGGGGGGGATCCTCAAGTGCAGGCTGCTGCGGTGCAGGGGACTCTCCGCCAGAGTCATCCTGCCTCCCTGTGGCAGTTGCAGTTGTTTCAGCAGCAGATGTTGTGGGCACACAGGGAGGTGTTGACTGGTTGCTGCTCATCTGGCGGAGGCATTGTAATATGTCCCTATGCACCGCCGTCATCTCTTGCAGTGTGTCCCACTTGGACTCCACGCGGGACATGTGTGACTCCAAGCGGGCATGATGGGCAGCCTGCTGCTGTTTGATGTCCCTGAGGAGCCCCACTACCTGGCTGAACTCTCCGGTGCTGGACTGGTACGCATCGGCTATGCGTGCCAGTTGTGGGTCATCATGCAGTCCAGACCCCTCTGTGAGCAGCGACCTATGTCTCCCACCCCTCCCACCACCCCTGGCGACACGTGCAGTACCTGAGGTGGCAGGCACAGGTGACCCTGGGCCACCTTGTGGGTTGTTGGTGGTGGTGGTGTCCATGGCCCCACGTTGGTCCAGGGTCCCTGTGCTGGTGGTGGTGCTGCTCCTTGGTCTGTCCGTGTCGGCAGGGGTGGTATGTGTGTTGACAGTCGTTGGAGGGGTGGGTGCAGGGGGTGCAGCTGGTGGTCCTGCTGGTGCTGCATGATGACTTGCTCCGGAGGTGCCAGGTAAGTCTTCGTCATCCGAGGAGGGCAGAGGCTGTTCCACACCAGTGAGCTCCGTATCCTCTTGAGCCTGGGACGAGGACTCCTCAGCATCTGCTGCTGTGTCCCCATCATCACCTGTTTTTGGGAGACACACACAATGTATGTTATGTTTCTGCAGGCATCAATGGTTGACACACCTGACAGTTGTGACTGTGCCTCTGGATGCGGGCCTGTACAATGCATTGTCCTAAGTTGTCACAGTCAGGGGTTGATATTGGTGTAGCACATTGTCCTGCATTATTTGGGCATTTCTATGTGAATGTTGGGGTGTGTACATGGTCTGCATTGGTTGTATTTGGTTGTCATCCGCTCCTCCTTCCCACCCAGCCAGATATCCTACCATGGACCGTGCTTCCATTGCAGGGAGTGCAAGTTGTCTTTCAGGATGTCAGTCAGTGGTGTCCTGCTGTTGGTTGTTGCACAGTTGCCAGCAGGGCCTTGTGCTCCCCACAGCAGTGCACCAGTGTCAGCCATCTTGTCAGTTGTTTTCCACTCCCTGTGATGTGTGCATGGTTCAGGGTGGTGTTGATGGGACAGTTGTGGGGGTGACCAATATCTGTGACTACCCCTCCCCTCATGCTATTGCCTCCACCCCACTTCCCAGCATGCCCATACTTACTTGCTTTTGGGTGGACTTCAGTGTGTGTGAGTGTGAGAGCAATGGCAAGATGACTGACAGTGGTGTCCTGCTGTTGGTTGGTGGCCAGTTCCCAGCAGGGCCTTGTGATCCCCACAACAGACCACCAGTGTCAGACATCTTTGATGGGGCTTTCCACTCTCTGTGGGGTGTGCTTGTTTGAGTGTGAGCTTGCTGGGCCATGTGGGTGGGGGATGTTGAGCTGTGACTACCACTCCCATCATGCTATTGCCTCCACCCCCCCTTCCCAGCATGCCCATGCGTCCTTCCCTTTGACTCTGCTTCCCTGTGGGGTTGTGTGCCTGTGCTGACAAGATGGCTGACAGTGTTATCCTGGGGTTAGTTTTGCTACAGGTCCCATGTGTGTCCCTGTGCTTCACTCAGCATGACCCAGGGTTGTGGTTCTTTGTGGGATATTTGATTGGAATGTGGGGCAATGCATTCTCCCAGGTGAGTTTTGTGGAGTTTGTGTTAGGGGTGTGTGTGAGAAACGCTGCTGGTAACTATGGTCAGGGCTGTGAGTCCTCCTTCCCACCCAGCCAGATATCCCACCATGGAACGTGCTTCCATTGCAGGGAGTGCAAGTTGTCTTTCAGGATGTCAGTCAGTGGTGTCCTGCTGTTGGCTGTTGCACAGTTGCCAGCAGGGCCTTGTGCTCCCCACAGCAGTGCCCAGTGTCAGCCATCTTGTCAGTTGTTTTCCACTCCCTGTGATGTGCGCATGGTTCAGGGTGGTGTTGATGGGACAGTTGTGGGGGTGAGCAATATCTGTGCCTACATCTCCCATGATGCTATTGGCTACACTGACTTGCCCAGCATACACATATTTCCTTTCTTTCAGTGTGCTTCACTGTGTGCTGGTGTTGTAGTGGTGGCTACTTGTCTGGATGTGTTTGTCAGTTATATTTGTGCCACTGCCTAGCTGTAGTTGTAGTTGTGTTTGTACATGTGATGACACAGTTAAATGTCACTTTGTGATGGCATGTGTTGTGTTTCTCTGAGTGACATACACATTTTGGGATGATTCTGTTCTGGTTGCTGTGTATTTGCTAAGAGTGCATGGTTTGACTCTCCCCTTGACAGTGATGTGTGTGTGTAGTCGCAGAATATTGTGTACATTTGTTGTGTACTCACCAGGCTCTGGGATGTTTTCTAGTCCATAGACGCTCACTGGTGGTAGGATGGCCCGCACCTTCTCCTCCCAGGGCCTGAGGTATACTGGCTTGGCAGGAGGGCCACTGCCGGTGTGTTGGCTCAAGATGTAGTCCTTCTTCAGCAGCTCCTTGACCCTCCTGCGCACGTCATACCACCTGTTCTGGATGTCTGTCTTTGTGCGCAAACATGGTGATTGTGCGTTCACCCTGTCGACGATCCTCTCCCACATCTTTGTTTTCTGTGACATGGGTGTCTGTTGGACCAGTGTACCAAAGAGCTGTGGCTCTACCCTGAGGATCTCATCTACCAGGACTTCCAATTCACTATCTAGGAACTTGTGATTCTTCTTTGGGGGCATGGTGATGGGTGGTGATGGTGAGTGATGTGTGTGTTGGTGTGCAGGAGAAGGTGTGTGAGTGTGTGTTTTGCTAGGTGTATGTGAGGTTTCTATTTGTTGTGGTGCTGATGGTGTGTGGCTTGTGTGATGGATGAGCTGTGGGTGTGTGGTTGCTGTCTGTTGAGTGCTGGCAGGTAATTTGAATTTGCAAAGGATCATGGTAGGGATTTGTGTCCTTTATATGGGTGGAGTTGTGGGTGTGTCTTTGTTCCCTGCCCCTCCCCCAGTATTTATTGGCTTTGTAATTGCTTGTTTGGCCTTTTTTTGTGTATTTTCCCTTTGTACTTTTCGTGCATGTAGGAGACGTTCTTGTGACAGAGTCGGACCCTGCAGTTGTCTGGTACGGGCTCGTCCGTTTCGTTCACGCTGTGTTTGTGCTGTTTTCTATGCTGCGTACGCGTCGGTCGCGGTGTTTTGGGTTGCTTCGGCTCGCAGTTTTGTATGCGTGTCGGTCGTACGGCTTGTCCTCCATGCGACTCGGTCGTGTTTACCATGCCTTGCATCGTACTTGGCGGGTGGGAGTCCGCGGGTACGTCTCGTTCGGTATTGTTCCGGGTGCGAGTCGGTCGGTTCGAAGCGCGTGTTTGTCCGGCCGGATTGCAGTTTTCCGCGCGGCTCGGTCCTTCGGCTTGTGTTCCGTACGAGTCGGTCGGGTTTTGCTCGCTTCTCATCGTACTTGGCGGGTCGGGCTGCACCGGTACGTGTCAGTCGGAATTAATACCGGCTCCGAATCGGTCGGTACGTTTTCCGGCCGGAATCGGCCCCTAAATCTTATATAGCTTTGTTGTGCAAAAAAGTAAAGATTGACATATTATGTATTAATAAAAAACAAAAAAGTTAAACCTGACCTGCAGTGTTACAGAGACACCGCAGGGTTAGCCCTAGAATGCATGGCGTGGGCATCGGCCGAGAAACGGGGACACCTTGAATGAAGCCTTCCACATGGAAGCTGCTGCTATTGAGGTCCACACCTCACCTAGATCACAAGTATGGAGGAACTCCTTACACATTGAGTGGCCTGGTAAATGGTCTGAATTTTCCCCATCTCTGAAGCTACGAATATTGGGGGTACTGGTAACTCCGGGGGTGGTGAAAATCCATCCCTTACCAGGTTGGACCCTGAGGGACCACTAAGACATGATGAATTACCATTGGAATAGGTAATTTCGACGGGGCAGTGGTTGGAGTCGTGGCTTGAATGGCAGCGGTGCCGAGCAAGGAACCACCGTCGGGATGTGGCTATCCCATTCCGACAGCCTGTTCATGACGGGAACACTGCCATGTACAGGCTGTCGGAAAGGGATATTTTGGGCCCCAAACAGGGCCCCTCTCTGTCGTGGGCCACTGCAAAGTGACCATGGTGGCAAATATGTAGTGCCCCTACTGACCTCCATGTCACGTGTGTCATGCATGACATGGTGCATGGCACATGGTCCATGGAAGTGCAGGAGGTGCTTCGTATCATAGCGGCTTGTGCTACGGCCTTTTTCCTTGGCTGCAGCACAAGCTGCTGTGATACAGAGCACTTTCCGACTGCAAGCAGGGCAGTCACATCAAAACGTGGCAGTCGGACCACTGCCTGCTTGTCGGCTTGTCTCCTGACCAGTAAAATAGCGAGCAGTGGTCTGACTGACTGCCATCAAAATCAGGGCCTAAATTCTTTGTTGGTTTGTCACATCAAACATAGTGCCCTCTCCGCAAAGCTCAGTGCCTTCAGTTGAGCTGCCTTAATGGTGGTCCAGTGATGACAAAGACATCTATAATTTTAGCGGGTAGCCCTCTGCCAGGGGAGGGGATTCCATGAATTCTGTTGACCTGGCAGGAAAAAAAGCCAAAATCTAACTGGGACCTTTGATTTTCTAACCAGAATCATAAGTCAAGCAGCTTCTGCATACCTTAGTAACAGGATTACACAACGGTATTGAAGTTGATGATGACAAACAATTTTTCCCTTGTTGTTTTAAGATTAGGAAAATATTTATTATCTATTTTTAATTTAAAAGACTCTATAGAGCTCTGGGCATATTATTTTGATTACTTTAGAGTGATGTAAATGATCTGTATGATAAAATACTGGGAAACAAAAACAATCTCAATCAGTGATGGGGGAGCCCAGTTCAATATTGTTCAGTTTCTGCATTAAGTACATGAAATTAAATCAAAGGCAATCTGGAACCGTTTTAGACCCAAACATTTTCAGGAACATGTATTGTTAGGCTTTATTCTAATTCAGATCATTCTGAAATCAGAGACCATGAAACCCCAAGGTTCAGCTTCACTGTTTGATCCAATGAAGGCTTGATGCTAATCTAGTCCCTCACCGATTAATTCAGAATCCAGTTGGATATATATTTCGGTGTTTTTTTATCTCCATATTTTAATGTTTTCTGCCTTATATCTTGTGAATGCAGCACATGGCTATGAAATTAGTCAATGTGTATCAAATTTAAGTCAACCTTTAAGTTGTCACACCCTCTCAGCTTCAGGCACCTGGTTCTCTGTTACATCTGTCCTGGGAGCAGCGGTAAGAGCACTACCCAGAACCTACCGATGCCATGCTCAGTTTATTTGGGCATCCTCGCCACCTAGATTGTTCTGGTATCTGCATGCATACGGTCACCCCTAGAGCACTAGGCACATAGGACAGCAGAGGGACTGCAGAATTCAGCACTGGGAGGAGGATATCAAACTTGTGCTTCTTCGTTTGCTAAGTAAGCACCATGATTTCCAGAAAAATGGTACCCGTGTCAAAATGGTGGTCTGTCCACAGAATGTTGTCCAGGTTCCCAATAGAAAAGGAGGTAGTCTTTTCTTGTGATGTCAGTTCCTATTTGAATTATATGTAAGGAGGCCTTTCTAAGTGATGGATGAATCACAACCCATTTGTTCCCTGACTTTTTGTTTTACTACTATTTATGACCCTGATTCATGCATTTAGCTGCTGGAGCTTCTTCTGGATTCTTCTCCTGTATATTATGCCTTTGTCTTTCATCTTCCCTGATGTCAAGAGAAGGTATGGTGTCTTCCTAATTCATTCACACCCAGATGTACAAATGATTTGTGCAGGGTTTACATTGCTTTTGTATTTTGTAATGCAAAGTGTTATGATGGGATTTACTATTCAATGTAAATAAGGATTTGCGTTGGATAGTTTTTCAAAGTAACGCAAAGTTGTGCTATGTGCTGCTTTGCATTATGTGCCATACACCATGTGTGGTACAAGAGAGTTCCTATGCAGCCTTCCATGTGGGATGCCAACCAATGAGAGAGGAAAACAACACCATATGTTAGATTTGGTGCTGTTCTTCTCTCTCTCTTTCAAGCAACACAGGACACCAACTTTGGTTCATGTTTTGCGTTGCATGAATTTATTTTAAATCTGGGCCTCTGTATTTATCTTCATCTCAAATCAAAAGCTACAAGATTTCCAATTAGGTTTTTCCTCCAAATTGGGATTTTCATAGTTTGGTTAGTGATACTCACAAACAAATGCGTATGGCAGTATGTTTGTGGAGGCACTGATTCAAAATCAAAATCTTCACACTGGAAAAAAACTCCTTTCCAGATTCACAATTTACTGGGTTTTTTTTTATTTATTTTTTACAAAGGTTCTTGTTTATAATTTGTATTGCTTTTAGGGGGGCTGGGGTAGGCCAGGTACAGATCAATATTTATTCTTGATTCACAGTTATTTAAGATGTGTTCATCCTGTCCTCATTACATGTTCTGATGTGGAGAGGTGTGGTGCAGCGGCCAGGGCAGCTGACTTCGGAGCACAGGGTTCACGGTTCGATTCCCGGCTCCGGCGGCAGCTCAGCTCAGCACCATGTGACTCTGGGCAATAGCTCACTTAATTTCCACGACGGCCCCCAGCGCCTTGAGACCCGTAAGGGTGAGTAGTTCGCGCTTTACAAATACGGATTTAGATTTAGATGACATCCTACTTCAACAAAGTGTGGATAAAGGGGAATGTGCAGTGCTGACAGGCAAAACAATTTGCCTATTAGCATTGAACTGCCCATGTACCCCATTGCTCATTTAAGCAATGGGCAATGGAGTACAGAATTGCATTTGCACCCCTTACATGGAAAGACACATGAACTTCAAAGGATTGCAATTTTCTGGCCTTTCAGTCCAGTGCATACTAATCATCTTCCATGGGTGTTGTGAATAAAGGGAAAATATTCATGTGATGTCAGCAGACCCTGGTCTCCTCAGCCATGTATCTAATGGGAGTACATGAATACCTGAGCAGAAGCTCAGCACACACTGCTTTAGAGTGCAACAAGTGCCAGTAACTAAAAGGAAGTGCAGAAGGTTCTGTCACGCTTTTTTATAAACAGTCTCATTTCCAACTATCGAGGGCTTGACTGATGCACTATACTAAGATAACCTGTGCTTCTTGACCTCATGACATTCCACTACCTTTTGCAGAACTGGACTGGGAAACCAAAAGCAGCCCTGGCAAAAATGATCAAACCAGCCCGCTCAGTTCATCTCATTATGCAGTCCCTCTCTCCCTCTCGTATATTTCTTGTCCCTCTCAGATCACGTTCTCTCTACCTTCCCCTCACTCCGGAGAACATACTTTAATATATAAAATGTTTTGCATTAACTTGACAGTACGTATAGTCACACTAATGGTAATGTAGGCCTGAAATTTAAAATGAATTAACGTTGGTTGCTATCTGTGGTTTTTGACATGTGAACTTTATATTTCTAAGCAAGCTGAAGTTCTAATAATTGTCAAGTGCAATGCTCCTTTTACTTCTTCCCATTAAAAATGTTTTTTTTTCCTTGTGATTATTGTGGAATGTTGTTGTAATGAATAGTGCATTCAAGAGGCAACTGCAGTGTATAGACTAGTCCATGTATATTACCCTCTTACAGATAGCGTAAGTTTGAAGGATACAGAGAAAAGCTTGCATTGTGAGAAATCTTAAGAACCTATTGAGTATGTAATTGTATCATTTAGTTTTAACCTGATGGGGCAGTCTTTTCGAGAACTGCGTGTAGTTGGGTAAAATGTTAGTGTTGTGTATTGTGGGGTTTGGAGGGGTACAGGGTGGGATGAAAATTAATTATAATTAATAATTACTTCTTATTAATTATTAAATATTTAATTGATCATTAATTATGTAAATTGTGTAATTAATTTAATTTGTAATTTATATTTTTGATGCGGGTTGTGGGTTTGTAGAGATAAAGGGTGGGAAGGTCATTAATTATAATTAATTAATAAGTAATGTTAACTAATAATAATTATTTAATTGATAATTAATTATGAAGATTGTGTAATTTAGATATTTTTTAATTTAAAATGGGTAAAGGATGGGAAGTTAATTAAATATAATTAATTATTAGTTAGTTATTATTAATTGTTTAATTGGTAATGAATTACGTAAATTGTGCAATTATTATAATCTTTTAGATATATTTAGGTGGAGGTTTTTAGGGGTATAGGGTGGGAAGTTAATTAAGAAATAATGTATTGATAATTAATCACTAATTTGTTATTAATTATTTAATGTATTATTATGTAAATTAGTGAAATTATCATATTTGTGACGTTATATTGTGTGTGTTGTTTAGTTTGTAGATATATATGGTGGGAAGTTATTTAAGTAATAATACATTTAAAATTATTTATTCATTTATTAACAATTGTGTTATTTATTATGTTAAATGTTCATTGTGTTAGCCTTTTTATTTTCCATTACATTTTATTTGTTGGTTCTTATGACTGTGAGAATATATTGTGGTATTTAAATTACATTAATATTATTTTTTTAATTGATAATAATTATTAAACATTGTAATAATTATGTAATTTGTTTAATTTTTGTTAAATTTTAGACATTTTTAAATTTAAATATTTCTATTTTTTGTTATTTAATAGAGTTGTTAAAATATGGTATTTGTTTCAAGTAAAGTACTCTCTCTTTACTATTGCAACGACTGGAGTGGGAATAGTAAATTTTACCCCTCCTGAGTTTAACTATTTCTCTACTGTTGTATACATTGGCATGGGAATAGTATATTTATTTTTATAGAGTTCATTTAAAAAAGTATTACTTATATATACATTAATATTATGTGCTTGTGTATTTAATTTGATATTTTTAATATTTATATAAATTGATGTAATTTTTAGATATTTTTAGTAACTCTTATTTTAATATATGTTTAATTTTTATGTAAAATTAAATTGGAAATATTTTTACAAAATTGCAGTTAATTTGCTGTACTTTTTCTGTTTTTATGTGTATGTAAATATATATATATATATATATAGTATAGTTGTTCTATTGGTAAATCTAAAAATTAATGAAGTAGGTCTATTTGCGACCCGCTAGGAGTTGCTAATATAGCTCAAAAGAGTTTCATACATTAGGAATGCCAATTTCTTGTTTACAATTTGAAGAGAATAGCAATTTGGAAGCCAATATTCTAATGTTTGTGCTTCTGACCCTGAAACCAAAGATCCATAACTAAACCAATTTTCATTTCTGTGCAAAAGTCACAACCACAAATAAAAACTGATTGCATATATTTCTGAAACTGGAATACTCCCAACTATGATGTTTTTTCAGAACATTTAATCTCACCTGCAGTCTAATTGATAGCAATTGCTATGTGAAATGTCATGTTTTCAGAACCTAATTCTTAGATTCCTACGAATAACCGCTGGTTTTCGCATTATGTACTGCAGTGCACTTTTCAGCAGCGTCATAGTCAATTGTCTCACTTCACAAAGCTTTGTAAGAAGCAAATACATTATGGGTTTTGCATACCAAAGTGCACAAACACGTTTTTTTTAATCCTTTCTGCCTGCGTTCCTTGTAGGCCACTTCTCAGTCAAAATGCTCTTTTACCACTTCTTTCATTTAGTAACCCATTTGTTCCACTCTTTGGCTACAGAATATTATAATTTGATTGCAATGCTTTTGAATTACAATTATTGTCAACTGTGCAAAAAAGCTTTTCTAAAAGATAAGCCTTTTTGATGTCGTCATGGACGTTAGTGACATTTGAAATGTTTGATGGCATTTTCTTCCAGTAAACAGACTGAATCCAACCTGGTACTGTACTTTCATTCCATTTTGAAAATGTCACTGCACGTAGGAAGCAGACAGTTCCCTTGCTGTCTTTTATTTGTTTCATGGTGCTAGCAGGTAAAGGTGTTACGCGGCCTCTGCTCTCGTGTATGTTTGTTAAGCAGACGTTTCACGCTGGGACTTATTTCCTACAACGTCAGTAATGGACCAGCTTTTTTCCCTAACAGTGATAAACAGTATAATGGATACCCGAGCTGTAGTTTCAAACATTTGTGCATTACCAGGGATTCCCTACGGTGTGCAAGAGGTAAATTGAGAAGGCACCAGCTACTTCCACAGTGGCCAGGTTCAAGTTTCTCTTCTATTTATCCGGCAGCTCGCTAAAAGCAGAGTAAATGAGATTTCGCTGATTGATGGGTGAATAGAGATTATGCACTATTTGGCTTGCAGCAGAGCAAACAGAAAAAAATCCAGGATACTGGCTCAGCCAGTGGCAGGCTAATTTTCAGATTAAGTGCTATTTGGCCGGCGGTCAGCGAAATAGAAGCAAAAAATTGGTATTTAGTCACTTGGCAAAGGTTATGCACTACTTGACTGGCATGTATGCACATATGGTGGTATTTTTATTGAGCAAAACTACAAGCGACTTTGGGGGTGATGAATATAGTATAAGTGGCCAGGCAAGCACCAAAGGAGCTCCCCTAATCACCCTGCTACAAATTGTAAATAGCAAAGAATCTTCACTGTATCACAGATTATGTGCTGTTGGATGGGTGCCAGACACATAGAAAATCAACTTCACTGTTGAATGGGTGACTGGTAAATGGCAGATCCTATAAAGTATTTAGGATTTGGCTGGTGGATATTAGACACCATAATAATTCCCAAATCACTGGTTACTAACTAATACGCTAACAAAGCAATATTCTTGCTTCTTTTGCCGCCTCCTTTGTTTAGGGGAGTTGTGGCAGATATATCTGGGTTAGTTGCTCTCATAATGCTGACACCGTCATTCTTCCAAACCATGATGTTGAGAGAAAAGTTCAATTCAATCTATCAGGCTATCTCACCTTTTCACATTGACATCAGTTTGGGATATCCACAGATTACCTCTTTCTGGAAAGTCAAAGATATTGATGGAAGAGTGTTCGCAGAACATAAGGCTTTATCTGTTGATAACTTTTTTCCATTCTTTTCTACATGCCAAAACCATGCAACGTTCAATAAATGCAAAGGAGCAGTGCCAGAAAACTTACATCAGCTGTGGGGCCATGGACAGACATACAACAAATAAAGCTCTCCATATCTGACATGGACTTTTCTTGCAGTGTGCAGTGAATCATATTTCCCAATCAAATGAGAACTGAAGTCCATAAAGATACTATTTTGAAAAAGATCTTGCAATTCCTGTCAGATGCCAGATGTTTGCTAAATGTTGATTTACCCATATTTTAATACCCCTGATCAGCAATATCCTACCCTGCCCCTTAACATTAATCTGCTAACTGCTGCGCTTTATATTTCCCAAATATACCTTGAACCTATGGCCTTATTACAGTCTGAAGGAGAAGACACTGAGTTCAAAAAGAAAGCTAAGCCCAGAGTTGACATTATTTCTCTTTATTAAAATCAGGAAGTGAAAAAAACAAAGAAATATGCTCAATTTTTAAGCCATCATCCTAAGCTACCAACATTCAAAATAGCAGTAATTTGCTAAGCAATATAACTAATCTTTCTTTTTCAGACACTAAGGGGCATGTACAAGCCCCTATCGCCACAGGAACGTCACTTTTTGTGACGTTCCCGTGGCGATATCGGCCTTGCCTTATGTACAAGGCAGCGTTAAGCCACTTAACATGGCTTAACGGTGCCTTGTACATAAGGCACCCTTTCACGCTATGTTTAGCGTGAAAGGGGCGTGCAGTGGGTGTTGTGGTGGGCGTTCCACCGCAACACCCATTGCATTTGACGCTACCCCTATTTACAAGGGTGGCGTACATAGGAGGCAGCGCTAAAATTACGACCAGGAAAACCCTGGTCTTAAGGTGGCTGAGTGAGGAGAAATGCATTATTTCTCCTTGTTTTTGCTTTTTCCATGTGTGCTGCCTTGTGCAGCACACATGGAAAAAGCAAAATGCCATAGTTTGTTTATGTACAGGAAGGTGTCCCTTCCTGTACATAAACAAACATTTTAAAAATGCCATTTTGTAGCTTTCATGTGTGCTGCATGAAGCAGCACACATGAAAGTTAAAATGGCATTTTAGGATTGTTTATGTGCAGGAAGGGACACCTTCCTACACATAACCAATCCTCCCCTGCAGCGCCGTCGTTCGGCTCTCAGCCAGGGAATGGGAGCCTGGTCATTTTCTCCACCCAGGCTGTAATGCAGCCTGGGTGGAGAACATGCAAAGTGTGCATTAATGTTTGGCCGGACGAAGACGGACAGCCAAATATTCATGCGCACATTCAGAGTGCCCACCACTCCTCCCGCTGCTCCTCTGTCACCAGAGCAGTCCCACCCCACCTGCAAAGCTGCCGCAGCAAGAACAAATAAAATGATAATAACATTGGGTTATTATCATTTTATTTTTCCTTTATTTACACTGCTAAAAAGCAGTGGGACGTCGCTCCTCCGCATTAGCGGAGGAGCCGCCACTGCTACTACCCATGGAAATTGACGCAAAGTAAGGCACCACAGCACAAAGTGATGCATTGCATTACTTTTAGGCAACTTTCCAGCTCAAAACAAGTTCTGAGCTGGAAAATAAATCCAAAATAAACACATTGCACATGTTTGTGTCACTTTTGTGACACGAATCCAGCATAAAATGTTAGTAAATCTGCCCCTATGTGTTTGAGGCAGTATCACTGTGCAAGCAACATTCAAACATGGACTCCAAAAGTGGTAGAGCAAACAACTCAAGATTCCCAATCACAAAGTATTAAAGCCAGCCATATGATCAAGATTTTACATGATGAAAACGTCTTACTGTTAGTTAAGATCTAGAGCACTACTGAGAGGCGAATCTCCTGGCTGTCAGCTGCTTATGATGCACTACTGCCTGCCGTGAAGCTTTGCCAAGTTATCGATTTCTGGTGCATCATTTTTGTATAGAACTACCAGAAGCATTGGGTCAGGGCAGACATCTCATTGAAACAGTTTAGTTACATGTGTAATTCCTTAGAGAAGCCTTACCAGACACCTGCACTTGAATGAATCATTCACATGGCTAACCACTGGTGTTTGTTGGAACTATGATCTAATGTTTTCTTCTACAGCATCAAGACATTCTCTGCACAGTGCCTCGGGAAACTGCAAAGCAAGTAGCTTGATTTGTCCCAGAAGTGTGTTCCACACTCGGCTTCCAAGTTTTGCAGAATCTCCACAATATGACCAGGACCCTAAAGATCCTGACAAAGGATTCTGAATGAAAATGTATGTCAGTCTTAGAAGAGGTCATTTGCAGAAGTGATGTAAAGGTTTGTCCTCCCGAACGTTGCTGCACGATGGATTTTGATGCTGTGGTCACAACTGATTTGTGGCATCTAGAGGAGTCTACCCAGTAGACCTTTAGTCTCATTGTGTCTTCCTTGGACAGAATTCTTAGATTTACATGGACACCAGCAATTTAGAAAAATAGAAAAATCCAACATGACCAGAACGAAGTAAACACCAGGGACTTGGAAAATGGTGATCAAGTGACCCCAACTAGTTTGCTAAGTTTTGAATCAGAGATGTTCCTAACACTGCACCACTGTGCTGAGTAGTGAAGAAGCAAACTCACTGACCTGTGTCTCACGGGGGTGTAAAACAAATTCTGACATAATGGAATTTGAGAAACAGGAGTATGGCGGTGTCCACCTTCCATGATGGCACATCAAGGGCAATGGAGGACTCCAACAGCTCGAAATTCCCATCCTGAGCTCATAAAAAACAAGTACATAGACTCATACAAATCCCGAGTACGATGCATTAGATTCCACTACTAGCGAAAATAAAAATCATGTGTAAAACTCAGCAACAAAGTGAAAAGGGAACGCTTGCCCAGGCTATTACACATTTCAATGCTGTGATCATAATCCCTAATTGTATTCACCAAGAAAGCTATCAATGAAAATCAAACAACAGAGCCAGTGGCGTAATGTAAAAGGATGGGGCCACCCCGAAGAAGGTGATGGGGGTCCCCATATCTCACAGATATTCATTGGCCTTAAAATAAATGGGGGAAGGTCGAGGGCTGTACTGCACAGGGGCTGCAAAAGGCCTGCATTACGCACTTGAATAGAGCCATTCGAAAGGAGGATCCATCAACTTTTACAGAATTAACATTCACAGGTTTGAAAATAAGAACAAAAAAATAAAAGCATGGAAAAGCATGGGTACATGCATCTGCAACAAGTACCCTGCCAAAAGCTTGCACCATTTGCATGCCACATAATGCTGTCTATGTCCAACCATTTTGTATCATTCATGTTATCTACAAATCCCAATGCCTTCCCCTAAACAACAGCGCCAAGCATTCCTTATGCATCAATGTTGATGGAAAATAGGAATGTAGTTGAAACAAAGGCACATCGTATGATAAGGACTGGTCCCAAGGCATTCGTGTAAAAGAAACATCACACCTCCGAAATATATAATATATTTTTTAAACTATAAAGCATATTACTGAAACCAAGCCGTTTATCATTAAGTAAATTGACTCACTGAATCTTCCTACTAGATCAAAGCTCAGCAGAAAGGCAAGCGCTAATATTCTAATATTCTCTGAGTTGTACACTATTGCACATAGCAGGCATCTTGCCACATATAAATTATGTGGAGGCGTGAAAGAAATTACCCTCTGTTGCCCTGAGCAATTTAGTTTGGCGAATAAAATCAGGAATATATTTAGTTATTTCTTCAACATTCTGAGGATGGATGACACCTCCCCCCTCCGGTCCCTCTTATCTCATTACAGCTTCCCCTCGCCCGGTGGAGGCCCATCTTTCGCTGCATTGTTTATCATTTTTTTTTTTAATTTTTCAAAAACCTTTATTGACAAAAGTGAATGGACATGTTACATTCTTGCACGGAATCAAAGCACCATATACACAGATACAATTGTGGAAAACAGTGTGGATTGATAGCACATAACAACAGAGAGCAGTAGCATGGCAGGTATATCTTGGCCTCGACTGGACGGTGATGGCAAGTGACAGGGAGCCCACAATCTTTAGGAGAGAGGACGGGTCCAACTGAGAAGGAGAAAGGGGCAGGGGAAAGGTCAATTACTGCCCTACACCAGTGACCGCCGCGGGCGGAGAGCCGGCAGGGAGAGCGGGAGAGACAGCTAGACCTGGGGAGTTGCGGGTCAAGAGGTATGACACTAGGGGGCCCCAAATATCAAGTGGGGCGGGATCTAGCTGGCATGAGGTCCCAAAATTCAGACAATATGGTCTGGCAACGCGATGCATCCTCGAGCCATTGGGCAAACTTGGGAGCAGGTTTGCGACCCCAGCACATGGAAACCCTACGCCGTGCGAGGACAAGCAGCATGGCAATCAGGCGGCGTGAGGCGTCCGGGCAGAATTTAACAAAGCCAGAGAGGCAAAGCGAGGGAGTGGGCTGAATTGGCGAGGAGGTAATCTCTGAAATGGCGGTGCAGACCTCACGCCAATAAGCGGAGACCCTAGGGCATAGCCAGGCAAGGTGTGAGAAATCCGCCGCAGGTGCCGAACAGCGCATGCATCTCTCACTTAGGATGAGTCCCAACTTGTGCAGCTGGACGGGAGTGCGGTATAACCTATGCAAATATTTAAACTGGATAAGGCGTAGGCGGTAATTTGGGGACAAGCGCTTAGTCTGCTGACAACAATAAAGCCAATCCGCCTGGGGGATGTCAACACCAAGGTCGTTACTCCAAGCCGCACGAGCGCGGTCCGTGGAGACGGATGTGGCCGCCAGCGTGAGGGCGTAAAGTTTGGTTACCAACTTCCGAGGATAAGGAGACGAGTACAGGAAATCCAGCGTGCTCATTGAGGGAGGAGGCTGGGGGAACGTGGGATGTAGCTCCCTGCAAATTGCGCGTAGCTGATAGAAAAGTAAAGTGTCCATAGGACCAGAATCTTCCGCGATAGAGTAAAAGTGTTCCCGGGTAGAGGTCCGCATTGTGGTCAACCCTAAACGGGTGGCGTGTTTAACTATACCGGAGGGCTGTAGAGGGGAAAGCCGGATGCCGAACGATCGGCATCGCAGTTGCTGAGAGCATTGGGGCATCGGAAAGGCGGCGAAGGCCCTCCCAAGCCCAGCGTAAAGTCTCGACCGTGTCTATCTCGGTGCGTGGGAATTTGGCCGGGGCGAACAGGGCCGTCGTGAGTGGCCACGGGGCAGCGAGATCGGCCTCGACCGCCACGTGTGGTTGGAAAGGAGTGGGGTGAAGCCAAAAATGCAAGAAGCTGGCCTGGGCACACAGTGCGTAGAGCTGGATGTTAGGGGCACCAAGGCCGCCACACGCCATCGGGAGTGTAAGAGTGTCAAACGCGATCCTAGGCTGCCTGCCAGCCCAGATGAGAGAAATGATCAGTGATCGGACCCTGCGAAAAAAGTGGGCAGTGAGAGGAATAGGCACGTTCAGGAAAAGATATAAAAATTTCGGAAGGACTACCATCTTGACGCTAGCAATGCGACCGGCCAGCGACAAGGGCAGTCGACTCCATATGGGAATCCTCGACTCGAGCCAGTCCACCGTGCGACCGAAGTTCGCTCTCCAGAGTTCGTCTACGTCCCTGCTCAGCCAGATACCCAAATAACGCGTGGGGCCTGTCGCCCACAGGAAAGGGTAGTCCGGGGTAAAGTGCGTAGTAGCGTCAGTGAGAGGGAAGAGGACTGATTTGTTCCAGTTTATCTGAACACCAGAATAGCCACCGAACCGAATGATCTCGCGCACCAAAGGACTGAGGTTTTCCTGGGGGTTGCGGACATATAGAGTGACGTCGTCCGCATACATGGAGACCAAGAGGGCGCAGGCTGCAAATCCAATGCCCTTCTGTGTGTGGTGTTGATGGAGTCTAGCCGCCAGTGGCTCCATCGCGATGGCGAAGAGCATAGGTGAAAGCGGGCACCCCTGGCGGGTACCACATCCGATTGGGATGGGATCAGTAATAAATCCATTGACCCGGAGACGGGCAGTAGGGAGAGTGTACAGGAGCGAGATCTTGCGAATGAAAACTGGACTGAAGCCAAGACGTGTGAGAAGGGAGAAGAGAAAGGGCCATTCCAGGGTGTCGAACGCTTTGGTGGCGTCAAGCAAGGCGGCCACAGCAGGAAGCGCTGGGTTAATTTGGTGGAGGACGGAGAAGATAGTCCGAAGGTTATGGGATGTTGCGCGGCCGGGAATGAAGCCGGACTGATCTGGGCGAGCAATGTGCGGCATGAGAGGGAGGAGACGCGAAGCAAGCAATTTAGCAAAGATTTTATTGTCCGTATTTATTAGGGACAGAGGGCGATAAGAGTCTCGAAGATCAGGGGGCTTATCCGGTTTGAGAAGGAGAGTCAGCATAGCCTCGCGAAGCGAAGGTGGGAATTGACCACTCTCGAAAGATTCATTATACATGGTGGCCAGATGCGTCACCAGCAGCGGGGCGAAGGTTTTGTAAAAAGAGGCGGGCAGGCCATCTAGACCAGGGGCCTTGTCACCAGGCATACCATTTATGGCGGCAAGAATTTCTTCTTTAGAAAAAGGCTCGTCCAGGAATTCCCGGTGGTGATTCTCGAGCCATAGCAGCTCAAGGGTGTCGAAATACTGGGCAATGTCCTCGCGCGAGGGGGTGGACCCCGAAGTATACAGTTGCGTGTAAAAGTCAGTGAATCTCGTCGTGATTTCTGCAGCGGAGGTGGTCCGAACCGGGCCGCCATCCTGAAGCGCTGTTATATAAGATGCGGCACGAGGTGGACGGAGGAGGTTGGCCAAGGTTTTGCCGGGCCGATCGCCCTCGCCGAAGCGGCGTGCTCGAGCCTCCCTGCCCAGAAAGGAGAGCTCTCTATTAGCCTCCTCCGTAAATTCAGTGTGTTTCTCGCGAAGGCAGGCTAGTGTGTCGGAGTTAGGGTCAAGAGCGTGGGAGGAGTCTAGGGATTTAATTTCTGCTTCCAGGTTACTAAGAGCGCAACGAATGGAGCGTAGGACCCCGGACTGTTTCGAGATGCACTCACCGCGGATGACGACTTTGAACCCCTCCCAAAGTGTGGAGGGGGAAGCCACAGAACCCTCATTGAGCTCAAAATAGTTGGTGATCGCGGTCCGGATCTCATCACAGAAGACAGTGTCTTGTAGTGCGTTAGAAGGAAGCCGCCAAGAAAAAGCACGCCGAGAGGATTGAGGTAGCCTGAGGCTAAGCTGGACTGGCGCGTGGTCTGAGAGGGTACGCGCCATATGATCAACAGAAGTGAGCCAGGAGAGAGTATCTGGAGAGGTGATCCAGAGATCCAGATGGGACCAACAACCGCGGGTGCCAGTGACACAGGTGCCCTTGTGGGCTGCAGGGCGCAGGTGTCGCCAAGCATCGTACAGAGAGTTCTCAGTGAGAATGGAGCTAGCAAGCGCCAGCAGCGCGGGTGGGAAGCATGGAGACCGGAGCGATCCAACTCCGCGGACAGTGTGACATTGAAGTCTCCCCCCCAGAGGAGCGCAGCAGGGCCAAGGGATGAGATGTGATGCCATACCTGAGTGAAGAAATCTGGGTCGTCAGTGTTGGGACCGTATAATGCAGCAATCGTCAGGGGTTGGGCCTGAAGGGCGCCGTGGAGGATAACAAAACGCCTGGCGGGGTCCGTGATTACCTGGGAAGTGTGCCATGGGAGTCCCCTGCGAATTAGGATAGATACCCCCCCGGGAGTAGTTAGAGTAGAACGAGGAGTGACACTCTCCCCAGTGTCGGGAGCGAAGTCTGGCAGCAGATGCTGGAAGTAGGTGGGTTTCCTGTAGTAGACAAATGTCCACTTTGTGTCGGATGAGATGTGCGTGGACCAGTCGAGTCTTGCGATAGTCGTTGAGGCCGCGGATGTTCCACGTCCAGAAGTTAGTGTCTGTCATGCTGTCTCAGTGTGGAGTATTGTGAGGGTGGTCCGTGTCCACGAGCAGGTGCATATGGCAGTGCCGACCAAATGAAGACAAGGTAAATAGGGCAACAACCAAGGGGGTGCATGAGGACAGTCGAGAGCCTGCGAGGATGGGAAGCCGGGCTTCAGGGGGAAACAACTAGCCCCAAACGCGAATGTGGGGTTGTCTTGAGGTGCCATGCCCAGGAGCGAGAGTGTGGAAGCGTGCATAAAGTAACGTGGCATGGCAGAACATAGCAGATGTGGAGCGGTAGGGTAGGGCAAGCGATAGGACAAGGACCTAACCAATAAAAGCGTCAGATACGCTCCATAGGCCCCCCACCTGCAGTCCACATCAACCCCACGATCATATTGAAGTGCATTTTCGTGAGTCACAGTAAAAAACAACAGAATGTAAACAGTCAATACCAAGCGCATCTCCGAAGGAGGATGCAAACACCCAAATCCCCCCCTCCCGCCACCCACACCAACCCCCAAACAGGTTGAGAAACCACCCATGACCACCCCAGGGGACCACAACTTGGAGGGGAACAGTCTCTAGCAAAAGTGGGAACTCATCCGCGGGGGCATGGCAGCGCTCGGCATACACCCCTGCCGAGAAAAGCAGGGTGGCCAAGCCAAAGGTAGAGGCAGATACCAAAGGAGAGAGTAACCAGAAATGGAACAGGCGCGCCAGAACACCCAGCATTACAGTGAGGGGCAAACCTTCATGAAACCAGGGAGAGCAATTGAGAATAAATTCGACAGTGAAAGAAGCTTCCTCGGGGAGAAGAGCAAACAAACAGAGTCACGAGAGAGGATGGAATCAATCATTGTCGCTCAGATTGGCTGTCGCAGAGGCCTGGGTATTATCTGGGGTGGAGCGGAGAGAGGTGTCAGGAGCAGAGCGCTGGGTACAATCAAGCTTCTTGGCGAAGACAAGGGCGTCCTTAGGATCCGGAAAGATGAGTGTCTTAGCGCCCTGCCGGACTCGTAGTTTGGCCGGGTATGCCAGAGAGTAGGGGATCTCATGTTTCTGGAGGATGCGCTTCGCAGGCAGGAATTTGCGGCGGGCGGCCTGTACCGCCAGAGTGTAGTCTGGGTAGAACGACAGGGAATTGCCGTGGTGGCAGATTTTACCCTTCTCCCTGGCCGCTCGAAGGACTGCATCGCGATCCCGGAAAATAAGGATCTTGGCAATAATAGGGCGGGCCGGTAGTCCAGGACCTGGGCGAGGGCCGAGTGAGCGGTGGGCTTTCTCCACGATGAAGACCGGAGAGAGCACGTCCCCAAATAATTTGCGCACTAGTTGTTCAACAAAGTCCTCCATTCGCGAGATGTTGGTGGACTCGGGCACTCCCGTAATGCGGAGGTTGCTCCGGCGGGAACGCGCCTCCAAATCCTCATTTTTATTTCGTATCAGTTCCAGGATTTTGTCCATTTGGAGGAGTTTTTGCCGGTCTTTGGTGGCAGTGTCTTCAATGTCGGATACCCTTGACTCTACATGCAGCAGGTGGGAGTCATGTGAGTTCACTCGAGATTTGACCACATCCAGGCGAGAGGACAGCTGTTCCAACTGGGTGGCTATACCCGATACCGCGGACTTGACCTCCAGCATAATGGACTTGAGGTCATCCTCCCGAGAGGCGGCCATCTCCGCGGAGGCAGCAGAGACGCCCCCATCGGCGACCGCGCCGTCCTGGCGCGTCTGTCGACGCTGGTCGATGGCAAGCTTGGGCTGCTTGGGGTCAGCCTTACCCATGGCAGTCGCTGGCGTTGGAAAAAGTGAGACGAGGACTCCACTCAATGGTGAGGTGGCCGTGTCCGAGTTGTAGAATGGCTGGCCCAGGGTATGAAGACACGAAGCGGGACGCCAATTCCAGGCGAGGTGTTGGGAATCTGTGAGCGGTGCCGGGCCGCACCCCCGCCGAACGCCCTCAGCAGGAGGCTCCAGTCAGGACTTTTGGGTCAGAATAGGTGCGCAGACCGGGGGAAGCGCGACTCCGCGCCGGCAGATGAAGTGCTGAAAGAACTCTGTGATACCCAGCGAGGGGTAATCGTGGCGGCGACTGGGCAGGAAGAGGCCCTCAAAGAGGGGGTGCCACCACGGGGACTGGGCAGCCGGGAAGCACGGGGGCATGTGGCCCCACACCCGGGGGCAACCACCACAGAGCCAGAAGGAGATCCAGCGGAGGCAATACTGGCGGTCAGAAGTAGGCCCCGCAGTGCGGCGCGCACGCCCCGAACCCAGCCGCGACAGCCCCCACAGCAAGAGCACTTACCCCTGGGGGCAGGAAGCGAGCTGCCGATGGATCCAGCAGGTACAGATGGGAAGACTGCGCAGGGAGTGAGGCCGAGCTGGCCGATGCACCTGGGTTGATGAATGCTGAGGCCCACTGCAGTCACTGATGCAAGGCCCCGCAAGAGCCCGGCGTGGGAACCGGTGAGGTGCCAGGTGCGGGGAGGCCTGCCAGCCAAGCGCCACAAGAACCAGGAATGGAGAAATGGCCCCGGTGAGCTAGCTGTCAATCAGGATGGTAGCGGCGGGCCGCAGAGAGGCCGGATCCGTGACACAGCAAAGGTCGTCCTCGGGGCCGAGCGCCGCGGCACCAGGAGACAGGCAGCAGCGGGAATCACGGGAGGCGCGCCGCCCAAGCTATTCAGCCCGGCAATCAGGAAGCAATCTCGGCGGGCGCCAGGACCCAGGCAGACGGCACACGCACTAGTTCAACAGCTCTGGGCCAGGCGACGCCGCGAACGCGCCCCCGGTCCCACCGCCGATAGCCCCCGGTGCCCGCAGCACTCACCGGCAGCACCCGGCAACTGAGTGAGAGGGACCTTGGGTGGCGCCCCAGGCGCAGCGCGGTCCAGCGAGGAAGTGGCAGACAGGTCCGGCGGCGTTGGCAGGGAGGCCCGGCCTCGAGGAGCCGGCCCGGGAGCGGATCTCAGCGCAGAAGCACCGTGGGGGGCCAAGAAAGGTAACTGGCAACGCCCCAGAACACGGTGAGGGCAGATTTTCAGAAGCCAGGCAATTTTGGGGAGTTTTTCTGCAGGATTCTGGCGGATGATGAGCTTGGCCGGCAGAGCCCACTCAGAGTGCGGCCATCTTGCAGCCGGCTAAGCCACGCCCCCTCGCATTGTTTATCATTAAAGATATTTCGCTGTCAATAGGTGATAATCCGGCGCTGATATTTCCCTCCATCCTCATTAGAAGGAGCGAGTAAAATCCAGGAGTCGCGCATGTTAAGCTCTCGGAGGTTTCTGAACTCCAGGAAGAATCAGCCGGCTGCGGAACACAGTATTTCTTGAAATTATGTTTCATTATAAATCAGCATTGCTAATTCGCACCTGAGAGTTACCCTGCGACATTGCTCGTAACATCGGATTCCACACAATGGAATACATTATGGGACTTTCAAGCAAAACATAATCAAAGCAAAGTTTGGGAAAGCCATTGCACTCGAAAAATGTGTTTCAAAATCAGTGTAGACACTCTTAGTATGTTAAAGGTTAAAAATAAGCATCTCTGTGTCCTGCGTGTTTAAATCATATGGTATGGTAAAGCATTTAAATCGACTGCATAAATTCACACAGCTGTGACTCTCTGAAACCCGATGAAGATATAAGCGAGATGGCATGCCCGTGTGAGCACGGAAAGGTCACTCTACGGTTTCTTTACGTTGCGGTAAACAGTGCATTGAATGCACAGTGCACAAATACACTCGCTTGCGTTTCTTCCAGAGTGCAGCGAGTACATGGTGACGCACCATTTAGAATTCTCGGTGTGAGAGGGAAATCACCGGACAGAAAGGTATCATGTCGATTGTCAAACCTACTCTACGTGGTGCTGTCGAATACAGTCATATCTACAGCATCCTTGACAATGTATTTGGTAAACAGAAAAAACATTCTTGAATATGTTCTTGTAATCTATGAGTGACAACATCTTAGAACGTGTTTCTAATGAAGGGGGACGCTGCTGTTAGCATAACCAACAACTTCTCAGAACATAATATTCTACAGCCCAAAATAATGTTCATAAACATTACTGGGACAATGTTTTTTTTTGCTTTTCTGCTGTAAATGTCTCTCAGATCATCCCGACCATCATAAACATACACTGTGGAATTCAGAATCAGTTTGTTTTGTTCTATTCGCTGTATAAATTATCTCACTCATTCATTCACTCACTCACCCGCACACTGCACTAATTGACATCATCTTAAGCAGGTCATGCCACAGTATATGAAAGATATTCACTTACAAAATAAGAACAAAAAAATACTGCATACTACGGGGCATATTTACGAGCCCCTTTCGCCGCAGGAGAGTCACCTTTTTGTGATGCTCTGGCGGAGCGAATCGCAAAATCCTATCTATGAGGCCACACAAAGCCACTTTGCGTGGCTTTGAAATGTCTTATAGATATAGAGTATGGCAAGGCAGCACAAATCGCTGCGTTGCCTTACTCTGTGCTCAGGAGGCATTCCATGGGTGCTGTGGTGGGTTTTCCCATGCAACACCCATACATTTTGACGCTTCCCTAGATTTACGAGAGCATGTAAACCTGGGGAGGCGCCAAAATGTTACGACTCTTGAGGTGATGTGTAACGAGGAGAAATATCTTTATTTCTCCTCGTTTTTTCCTCTTTCTATGTGTGCTGTGTTCTGTTCTGTGCAGGAAGGGGCACAATCCTGCTGACAACACAGGCACCTGCGTTGGCTCTAGGCTGTCGCAACAGCGCCAGCGATGGGGGAAAGGACAGGACTGCACCACTTTGAATAAAAATGGTGCATTCCTGCCCTTTCACTTTGACGTAGGGTAGCGCAGCAAGTTGACTTGCTGTGCTGCCCTACGCCAAATCCGCATAAATGAGCGCCTACATCTATATAGTGCCTAGTAACCTGTAATCTATTGATAAAAACTGGGGTTTTTAAGCTCTGAAAGTATGCTTAAGACTATATTACATTCCCTCACACTCAATGCATATTATAGAACAGATATTATACATGAGCAAGTGTATTTATCTTTACAAGATTTTACATACTAATATCTGAACACTAAAGAATCAATGTTTCTCTTAGGTTAAGGTGAAAAAAACTTGCCATGCCTATTTGAACAGGGAACCCCATAATGTCAGAACCATCAGAATAGCGTATGTCTTTAATGGAAGAAATAACAAAAGCATTTTTAGAATCATGAAATCAAGAGGCTCCTTACTGAGATTGTGACGCAGTGCAGCGCAGCAAGTCACCTTGTTGCGCTGCCCTGAATGACAAGGAAAGGGCAGGAATGTGCCATATTTAAGACAATACGGTGCATTCCTGTCCTTTCCCTGGTGCTGGTGCCCTTTTAGCAGCCTAGCGCCAACACAGGCACCCTTGCACCATGGTGCAAAGATGCCTGTGTTGCAAGGATTGTTTTTGTGCAGGAGGGGCAGAATGCAGCACACATAGAAAGAGGAAGAAATAAGGAGAAACAGAGATATTTCTCCTCGTTACACCTCCCCTAGGAAGGTGTATGAGTTCAGTGCATCCACAGGTTTACAAGTCATTGTAAATATGGGGATATGTCAAAATACATGGGAGTTGCTGGGGAACACACAGGCAACGCTCATGGACCACCTTCCCAGGGCAGATTAAGGCAACGCAGCGATCTACAGTGCGCTACGTTACTCCAGATTTATGAAGCCACTCAGAGCCACAGAAAGTGTCTGTGTGTGCATTAGAAAAATCTGACTTAGAGGTTTGTGTCACACATGTACCTGGTTGCGTGGTGCAAACGTGACGCAACCATCTCATAAATTTGCCCCCAAGTCTGTAAGCTCTGGTATTTGTTTGGGATACATTAAATGTATTTTGAAAGTGTACATTCAAATAATATGTCTACTACAACCACATTACAAAAACATCATTTTCATGATACAATCTAATTTCGTATCCTAATGCAAAGTCAACCCTGATTTTAATATACATGATTTTCAGCTTTTAAGAACTTGTGGCAACTGGTTCAGATTCTGTTGATTACTATTATATTTAAAATTGCTATTTAGCAACAAAGCAGCCCAAAAGATACATCAGAGTGCTTTTAGAAATGCAGGATTAAAGGGAGCAGATAGAATGCTCAACGACCAAAATGGTAATTACTATAAAATAGGAGGTCTTTGAAGTTGTAAGGTGAAGTGAAGATAGAGTTGTCACTTGAGGGACTGTGGGATCTAGAAAATACATCCTGAGCAGACACATAAAAAACACAAATTGAGAGGGGCAAACCTTGTGCACAAAATGAACTATCAACAACAGGGCCCCCTATACACAAAGCGGCATATTTATCATTCAGTTGCGTCACCCTTGCACCTCGAAATGGGGCACAAGGGTGACGCAACTACTAAGTCAGATTTATCAAGCTACTCAAGGCCAACTTGTGTGACCCTCCGTGGATTGATAAATCTAGAGTAACGCAACGCAGTGCAAATCACTGCATTGCGTTACTCTGCCCCAGGGAGGTGTTCTATGGGTGGAGTGTGGGTATTCCCTCACATTTACCCATGAATTTTGGCGCATTCCCTCATTTACCATTACTGGTATACCTGGGAATGTGTTAAAATGCTAAGCCTCCCCAGGTGAGATGTAAAGAGGAGAAATATCTTTATTTATCCTCATTTTTCCTCTTTCTATATGTGCTACATTCTGCAGCATACAATGCCCGAAAGGTTTTTGCGCCATTAACATAAGTCCACTGCTGAAATTATATGACTAATTCCCACTAGGAATCCACAACAGTATTTCTGTCTAGATCAAATTAATTTACAACTGCAGATTTTTCACCCACAATGGCAGAGAAATCTGCTATAGTAAAGTAAGGGGCTGCTCCTCTGCTATGGCGAAGGAGCGTCGCCCCACTGCTTTTAAGCAGGGCACTGAAATGTAAAGGAAACATAAAATGATAATATCTTTGAGTTATGATCATTTTATGTTTCCTGCTACCTTGCAGGCAGGCGGGCGGGGCAGCTCTGCTCTCAGAGCAGGGCAGGGTAGGAGTGGTTTGCCCAATCCTAAGTGCGCAGTGACTGTTTGGTCGGCCCTCTCGGGCCGCTCACCAGTCATGCGCACTTTCCCCGTTCTACATGCAAGCTGCATTACAGCCTGCGTGGAGAACAAGCCCAGGCCCCCATTCCCTGGGTGAGCGTCGAACCAGGATGCTCAAAACTAATCACAACGCTGCATTGCATTGCAGCATTGTGATTGGCCAGGGAGCCTTTTCTGTGCTTACTGTGCCTCAGTGTGATGAGGAGAGCAGGAGCAGAGACCCGGGACCGTCGTGGAATGGTGTTTTTTAAATTTATTTTACAGCTTCCTCCCCTCACCCCCCTCGCAACCCCCACCCCCCTGCACCCACCCCGCCGCCCGTAACCCATGCCAGCCGCCACTGAGTAAATTCCCACACAAATGGTGGAAATGGGGTGTTACATTGCTTGGTTTGCCTTGGAAGTTTGTGAACGGCTACAAACTTGTACATTTGTGGGCATTCACAAACTCTGATACGACCCAATCCCACTCTGTAAATGGTGTGGAAGTTGCTCCAGGTAAGGGTTCCATGATGACATGTCTGCATGACTGTAGTTGTCCATCAAGATGAACTCTTCTCTCAGATTTTCATTTCAAGTGTGGACCTTGACATTCTCCTTCCTAAGACTTTCTGTCAGCTTTGATGATGTCTGTGTTTAAATATAATGTGTGTGTCAAGGTGTGTGCCTTAACCGACAGTGGTTGCAATGTTGAAAATGTGACCAGGGGCTGTATCACAGCAGGCTTTTATAACGCAGAGCAGAGCGTTTTTTGCACCTGCAAGGCATAAAGTGAATCCATTTATCTCGATAATTCTCTGACTTAATGTTTTATTTCAGACAGCACAGCTTAGAAAGAGGAAAGCGGAAAATCTTGCTCACTGTTTCCAAGCTGTACTGTCTGAAAATAACGCACTAACTCAGAGAAATATTGGGTTAAATGAATTCACTTTACGACCTGCAAGCACATAAAGCATATGCTTGGCTTTGCGCTGCACCTGAAAAGCCCATCAAGATACAGCCTAAGGTGTGTAAGAGCGTGTTGCTCAATTGGCAACGGTTGTGATGCTGTAGGGGCATCCATTTTGGAAGTATATTGATGCATTTATTTCTGTGTTCTCCTTTCTGCACTGGTCATTCGTACGTCACATTGGATTTTATATATGCCTTTTCACTAATGTTTCTTTGCCTACTTTACCATAATTCACTCTGCATTTTTCTGTTTGGCAGGGTGTAAAAAGTGTTTTGAATGTAGTTGGTTGTTATGAAAGAGGATCAAAGATTGGTTAAATGGAGAATATATTTGTTATTTGTGTAGAACGTTTTGTGCTCAACTGCTTAATATTCTTGGCGGGTGGGTGTAATCAATCAAAGGTTCACAATATTTGCCTATTTTTAAGTCTGTTATTATAAATATATATTACCCTAAATATAGTTAGGGCCATGTTTCCACAGGACATTTATATTTTGGTTTGCTTATAGCTGTGGCACTCTTTGACGAACCTTCCCAAATTTTTCAAAAACAAACTTTCATCAACCTCAGCTCTTTCCTGGAAAGGTTAGAGGTGATCTTTCAAGCGGGGGAGGGCAAGAAAAAAAGGGGGACCAAAAACATGTTTTACCGAGGCAATTTTCCATAGGAAAATTATACACAGCTACAGCCAAAACAGTATTACAGAATGATACCAAATTTGGCATAAAGCGTGCTTTTTGTTGTTTGGTGCAGGGCTGGCTTTAGCACTGGTGGCGCCCAGTGCGACAATGTTTGTTGGCTCCCCCCACTGACCACCTCTGCCACGGATTCCCTCACTACCACCCTTTAACCGTGCCCCTCAAGTCTCCATAACCACTCTCTCTCTCTCTCTGATGCATTTAATTTGTTTTATAGTGATGCCGCCACTCATACCAGTGTATGGTGTCAGAGCACTTTACATCACACACACTACACATAGACAATCAATCATAGGTGTGTAAATCAGTGTATAGGAACGGTTACATAAGACGGAGGACTACAAGGTGTAGGAATCACATGTCATCCATACTGGTAGGCAGGATAGTTTAAGAGTACTTGGTCTGGAGAAGCACAAACTCAGAATTTAAAATGTAACACCATGGCTGGGGGTTCTCTGTAATATGTACTCACTTGTTGGTAGCTGTTCCTAAAAGAGAGATAGGTAACCTACTGGGTTACATAGAACAGAAGTTAGAAAAAATGGTCTCTTTATGTGCTCTCCGTCTGATGAAGAAGGGGGAATTTCTGCTTTAGAAATTAATGCCCTCACACACTCTTGCGAGTGTCATGCTTCATCATCGGGCAGTCACCCAGCGGCTGAGCAGGTTCAAGGCCATTACGAAGGGGTACTATCAGACCCCTCCTCGAGACCGCGGGGACCCGCCGTTGAGGCACTCCATTTATATGAAGGGATAATAACAGGAACACCATTGAGATGTTCCACTGAGTACTTTCACTCATTCAGAACCTTAATAGAGGTACCATAAGACTATAGGGTGCTTTTTTTTCCCTGCTGCTATTTTTATCACACTAATTCACTTGACACGGTCCTGACGAAGCGCACTAGGATCCATTAGGGACCTCTCTTAAGCGCAAAACATGTCGACCAGGTTTCACATTCACAAATAAGCACGGGTATTGAGAGCAGCAGAGTAATACCTCGACCTCTATTATATTTGCTAAATAGAGGAGCCTCATTCCCCTAACTTTTAACTTTGACCCCACGGACCTACGAATAAAACTGACTCTAATGTACCGGCGGGGTAATTTTAATATACACTTGCACCACCTCTTTTTTAGGCCCACACACCCACATGCACAACTGCGGCGTCTCCTAAAAGATCTCCGACAAAGAGCCCTCTCGCAAGGCCCGTGGAGGACATCAGCGCCACCCCCACGAGGAGCACCGCCCGATGATGAAGCATGACACTCGCAAGAGTGTGTGAGGGCACTAATTTCTAAAGGAGAAATTCCCCCTTCTTCATCAGACGGAGAGAGCACATATAGAGACCATTTGTTCTAACTTCTGTTCTATGTAACCCAGTAGGTTACCTATCTCTCTTTTAGGAAGAGCTACCAACAAGTGAGTACATATCAGTTCTTGGGAGCAACGGTACTGGACCTACCTTTTCTTTAACGCTCCCTGTCCCCCCTCTCTTAGTGTTTAGGGGTTCTCTGTAATAATCAGAATTGATTTTTATCCAAATGAATCCTATTTCCATCATTAGGATAACGAAAGACTGGGGAAAAAATGTGCATGCAGCTCTTTAATGATAGTTAATAGCTCATTGTTCTATGTTAGGATTAAAACTTATAAACTGCAAGTGAGTGAGTGAGTGATACATTTATAAAGTGCAACTATTGCCGAGGCGTCTTGGCGCTGAGCTGTAATGAGAGTGGTACCTGGTATGTGGTGGGCAGAATTAGGTTGATGTAGTTGGAAACAGCCAGGTTTTGATCATTCTCCTAAACAGAACTCTGTTAGGTTGTAGCCTGATTGAGATCGGCATTGTGTTCCAAAGTTTGGCTGCCCCGTAGGAGAGGGTTCTTCCCCCCCATCTAGCTCTATGGATTTTTGGGACCTGAACTAGTCCTTTATTGGCCGACCTGAGTTCACAACGCGGGATATGCCAGCGAAATAGTTGCTGAAGGTCCAAAGACCCTCCTCCATACAGTGCCTTGTGCACAAAGCAAAGTGCTTTGAATTCGATGCGCTTCTGGACCGTAACAAAGGATCTCTCAGACAAAAGCAGTAACCCATTGACCTATTTACATTATATGCACTTTGTGATGTGAAAGGTACACGTTCTTTGCAGGTGGCATAATGAGCCTCTGCGCTACCTTACCATGAGTCAAAACTTCCACTAGACAAACCTCCGATCTCTCTCCAGGAAGAACATTAATCACCAGAGTTATCTTGACATTTTTATTATTGTCTAAAAATTGCTGGAGGCCAGGAACATGGCAGCAGGTGCTTTAAAAGAAATAATATACTTCAAACACAACGTCCCCACCTGAAGTCGCCGCCCGGTGCGGGCACACCACCTTAGAACTGGCCCTAATTTGGTGTAAATCTGTTCAGCAGTGCTAGAGAAATGAAAGCTCAAAATGTATGTATACTTCACTCTGTGGAAGGTCCGTGGAGCCAGCAGACCTTGAGATAATATCTGATTGGCTGTCACAACAACAAAAAATTACACAGGCTCCTACCTGTTTTCAAAATGAGCCCCACAGGATAGGCCAGGGCCCTTGGGGTAGGTGGATCTATTTTATAAAAGCCTTCCCAAGCCTTTTTCAGGCCCCAGAGACCCATCTTCCAGGGATGAATTTCATTAAAATGGGAGGGGGCATGCTGCGCCCCTCCCGAAGCATTATTGAGGATCTGTGGACCCCACCCGCCAGGCCGTTACTTATAATTAGGGGAGGTGATGCATGGATTCCCTTCCCAAGCATTATTGAGACCATGCGGACCCATATCCCTGGGGCCAATACTTCTAATTAAGGGAGTGGGATCATGATCCCACTCCATGAGCCTTATTGAGGCACCATGGACCCCATGCCCCTGGAGCAGATCCTTAAACTGAGGGGAGGTGGTATCTCTGAGCCATACATCGAACCGGGGGACCCCATACAACGGGCTCACATGTGAGCAGTGTCTCAGGGACCTCATCTGCCGTAACACTGCTGTTTCCTGCACAGGAGAGTGTGGGCATTTCATGCATGTACTCTCCTGAACATGAAACACAACTTTGCTCCCGCCTGGGTGGGAGCTGAGAAAAACACTTCTTCCGCTCAAACGGGAGCAAAACAATGGAGCTGGCTACTGCCAGCACCACAATGGGTGCTGGCTGAGGAGCCGACTAGGGCCACGTTGGGCATTGTAGCTCTCTCCATGGCCCCCAACAATGGTGCTTGTGGTGGGTGCCCCACGTGGGCACCAGAGTGCCCACTTAAAAAATAAAAAATGCCTGGCTCCCGACACACTAGTGGCTAGAGAGCTGGCAGGGAATGCTGACATTGTAGGGCTGCCCACATGGCTCCCAACAATGGTAGCAGTTGTGGGTACGAAATGCCAAATTATTGTGAGAGTAGCTCTCCCTTATATAAATTATCTTATTTGACCTTAAACTCAAAAATGTACTCCAATTATTGCGTGCTATACAGGCCTAGGGAACTACCCATCTCCCTAACATTTAATCAACTTCATAAATTCAGGATCAATATGGCTTGAAATCACCTGTATGCACAGCTCTTGTTTTTAACACACAACATGAAATTATTTAACACACCAATATTGACAATATAAACATATTTTTTTGTTTTCACACATATCCTTGTACTAATCAGGTTGTAACATCACCATCAAAATTAATTACATTTCAACAACCATATTACAGTGAAAAATACAACCTTAATGGAGCGATGTGACAGCCGATCCCGAGCGTTCTGAATGATACAGTCAAACTGCGGTTGGGTGATCGGCCGTCACATCGTTACGTTAAGATTGGTTTTTGCTAAAGCAAAATAGCGGGTTCACCGGTGACATGCTTGCAGAGACCTTTTAAGCAGTTCGGTCGGAACAATCAAAGGAGTATGTTTGGAACATTCCGGTTTGCCGGCTGGCCCCTGAAGAAGGGACATTTGGTCCCAAAATGCATAGGGCTGGCAATATAAGACACCGAATGGATTGACAGACGTATAATGAGAAATGAACACATTGAGAAACAATGTTTAAGTCGAATATTTATGATTTGAAGTTGTATTTTTCACTGTAATGTGGTTGGCGATATGTAATTAATTTTAATGTTGATGTTACAACCAGAATAATACAAGGATATATGTGAAAACAAAAAAACCCTGGTTTATATTGTCAATATTGGTGTGTTAAATAATTTAATGGTGTGTGTTGAAAACAACCGCTGTGCATACAGGTGATTTCAGGCCATATTGATCCTGAATTTATGAAGCAGTTGTGGGTACCCCAGGTGGACACCGGGACACCCACTTAAAAAAAATGGCAGGCTCCCTCTGCAGTAGTAGCTGGGTAGCCAACAGGGGCAGTAGGGGCAAAGGAGCTCCCCTGCCACCTCCAATAAGTAGCCAAGCTGTGGGTGCCCCTGGTAGGAAATGGGACACCCCAAAACATTTTTAAACATTTAAAAATGAATTTTAAATGAGTAGCAGGGGTCCCTTATTTATTAATCACTGCTCTGTCGTGGAGCACCCCATAATGCCTTTTGAGAGCTTTTACTTAAGTTTTTTGGATCATGGTGATGCCCCTGGAAGCAGCAGAGACACCAGTAAGCATTCTTTTAATGTTGTGGGGGGTGTTGGGAGTGCAGAAGCCCTCCAGCAATGTTAAAAAAAACACAGTAAGTCTCCTGGGTCAATGAATCAGTGACCTCAGGAGAGCTTACCATATTCTTTTAAAGCACTCCAAACTGGAGCTGTATACTCTTTAGCTGGAGTGCAGGGATCCCTTGTTTCAGGTTCTATGGCTGTACTTTGTGGACTGAAAAATGTTTACAAAAAGGCTTAAAGACATTTTTGTATGTGTTTTTTGTGAATAATGCTTTATTTAAAACATGTGTGAATCACTATTATTAAGCATGACAATGTGTGATTTTATGACATATAACTTCAATTATAGTATGGTGACTTTTTGACAAAGACAGTAGCTCTGCTTTGTTTGCACTGACCCCTTGATAAAGCCAACAGGCGCATCCACTTTTTACATTTTGGTATTTTAAGTCTTTGACCAAGCGAGAACTCTGCCGTACTTAAAATGGCATCCTTTAAATTGTTACATAACATAATGATCTGTGCGCAGCGGTGCTGCACTGGGCTTGGCAGCTTCATATTGCAATAGACATCTTACTTTATGTTAAAAAAACATATACATTAACTGAAAACCTAGGGTCAATGTGACGTTTTAGTTAGGAATTGTAATAACATCTTACTTAACTTTAAAAATAAACCTTAGAATGTCACTGAAAAAAACAAAGGTTAAATGAACGTTATATTTAGGTGAAAATGTCAGTTAAAACATACCATTTTAAGTCAACAAAACCACTGAAATTCACCAGTCATAGTTATCTTAATTAACTATAACTCGTGCCCTAAAGTAACTATAATCCCTGCCCCCATGCATAGTGTTGTCATCAAGGATTTCAGATGTTGCAGTGATATTATCAATGATGCCGTAGAACATTATGAGTGATGTAATAAGTGAGGTAATTAGCAGTGCTAGAGAGGGTGTGACATACAAGCCCCATTATTTGACCAAATCTCTACCACGCACATACTTCACAATGTGCGCATATTTTCATGGCAAGTCCACAACCTCCAGTCAGCAAAACCTCATTAGGTACTCAAGCCTCTCCTACACACAGCCTTCACCCTGTGCAAAACTCTACACAGAGAACAACACTCCCTTCCGACACCCAAGTCTCATTAGGTGGTCAAATTGATACTATGTATAACCTTCATCCTGAGCAGAGGTCTTCATGGAGAACTCACTCCCTCAAGCACCCAAGTCCTATTAGGTTGCCAAACCCTTCTACGCATAGCCTTCCCCTTGCGCACAGCTCTTCATGGAGGGCTCCCTCCCTCCACAAACCCAAGTCACATTAGCTGTGCAAGACCCTACTACATACAGAATCCATCATGTGCACAACTCTTTACTAAGAGGTCACTCCCTCCAGACACAAAATCCCCATTAGGTGTCCAGGTTACTATTATGCACAGTTGCTACCCTGTGCACAACTATTCGCAGAGAGCCTACTACCTTCAGACTCTCTAACCTTTTTAGGTGCTGAAGCCCCTTCTATGCACAACCTTTGAAGTGTGGACAACCCTTCCCTGAAAACCCACACCCTCTACACATGTAAGCCCCATTAGGAGGTCAAGCATGCTGCAAAAGCTATAACTCATTAGCAGTACAAAAGCAATAAACAATGTTCTCTTGAGGCAGCTCACAAAAAACTGTCTTTCGATGTCAGAAGAAAATAGCAAACTTTCACACTCATTGGATGATTGTATCAGTGAAATAATCAGTTATGTCATCAACGATGTCAATTGAGATGTTATCAATAAAGTCATTGAATATATCATGACTGATGTAGTATGCGAGGGCAATAGCAGTGCATTGCTAGGATGAAAGTTATAGTTGACTCAGTAAACCATAACTGGTCAATTTCAGTGTTTTTATTTAAAAAATTATTTTATAACTGGCTTATTCAACTAACTGTAACCTCACTTTAATTTCGTTTTTTTCTTCAAGTTCTAAGGATTCTTTACATAAAGTAAGATATTATTTCTAAATCTAACTATAACCTCACGTTAACCTCCGTTTGCTAAGTACAGTGGTATTGTGTTAAACTTAGTTGTTGAAAATGTTCCTTAATCTCTCACAATGTCAGTGCTTTATTAAATATTCTGTATACATAAGTTACTGAGGTGGATGCTTTCTGAATTACTTTTCTCAGGGGCTACAGTTACAACTTCCACCCATAGTTTGAGCAATACTCAGTGAGTTTAGTAGAGAAATTTGGCTGAAATGGCCAACGCCGAAATAATTTTTTCATCTTAAGATGGCAGAGAGACTTTATCTGCCATTCATTCCTGCCATTTCTTTCATACAATTTTGGGATCCACGACAAATGAACCGCTAGAGGCTCTATACATTTACAGGTCTAACACCAGGTCACATTAATCCCTTGGGCTCCAATGTGGCATAACAAAGATATCAAACCACACCAAAAATATGACTTTGTTATTATGAAAAGTGTTTCTGCTGTTCTTCTTTTAAAATGGATGCAACTGGGCCGAGGTGCTTTGGAAGGAGATGTATTTAAGACATAAACACAAAAGCAATAGCTTCTTGCCTGTGATTGCTTCTTACCTATCATGACTGAGCACCTGATTGTCTGCCTCATTGAAGTCTTGTAGTTACCCCATTTAGGGACTCTTGAGTTATGTGCAGTGAACAGTGAGGACAGTAGTACACTTCAAAAGGCCTGGCAGTAGAATTTGAGTGAAGTCACATCACAACAGAAGACCACAGGTATGTATGGGAGGGGTATTCTTACTTTTCTACCTTTGGCATGCGTGTGTGCAGCAAAGACTGTGTGTTCCCTGTTGGATTGAATAATCCAAGTCATCCTCCAACTAGAAGACGCTTTGTCTGTGATTGGGCCAATTAAAAGCAGGTTACAGTTCCCTGCTCTCTCAACATGTCACAATAATGTCTGATTCCGCTGAGTTGGACATTGGAGTTAATTGTGAGGGATTGCATAACTACTTTATAAGACTCATGGCAGTGACTATGCTAACCCAGCCTTAATGTGTGCTTTGTGCAACGTCTATGTGAATAAAGGTGCATATACTTACTCACATCGAGGTTTTCTTGTTTGTAAAAATGGAAGAATTGAATCTTACTCATTTCATAATTATTTTTCAAAGTGTGTGGCTTTGTGCTGAACTTCCGGGGAAGGATTGCTCCCAATTTTAGAACATTACTTAGAGGTTGTACAAAAACGAGGCCTTTGTATGCAGCCCGATATATCCTGTCAAATTTCTAGCTTCAAATCTTTTACTGAGAATTGTAGACATTCTTTGAAAGTCCACAGTACCCCAATGTTTTTCTTTTTACACTGACTATAATCTGAACTATGCTGGATCATGGGCCAAACTACAGATCTATCTCTTTCTGTACAGCGAATGTTCAAGGCTTTTCACTGCATTAAAAATGCAAGGCTAACTCTTTTAAATGGCTTCAGTCAATGGAAATGCCACAATTATTGTTATATTAAATTAAAAGGTGTTTTTCTTTCAGTACCATTTAAATTAATAGCACATGCACAATAGCTGTTCAGTTTAACCTTTGTCCTTCTACCAAAGGTTTGGTTTGTTGTCTTTCACAATTTCCAGTACTTGCAGAAATGCAGGCACAAATTGAATACGCAGGGTGCCCTTTTCGTTCTTCCACAAAGATCATAGAAATGTTTGTATATATGTGGCTTAATAAGTGCAAATGTAGCTATAAAGTGACGGAAACGTGTACCCTATGAAGGGTTTGACAGTGTACCGTTTAGAGCGGCTATTAAGGAGTATATAAACTTTCTTTTGCTGAAATTTGTTTGCACTAAGATGGTCATTATGGTTATACATGTTAATTTTGGTTCTGGAGGTTTTCATGTTCGCTATATTGATCACATTGACACATACAGAAATCCGTCGAGATCCCTGCAGTGTTTTCCTCATCAATGGATGCTCTAAGGATTATTGCCTTCTATCCATGCCAGTATCATATGAAGTCGTGCCCAAAGTACCGTCCGTCTGACCGTGGATAGAAGGCAATAATCCTTAGAAAATCCAGAAGACATTGGTGCGATTGGAATATTGATGCATATTTATATAGATCACTAAACTTGTTTGGTGATTTACATGAGCTGTTCCCAACTTGGATATATATTACTAACAAGACGTCACGAGATTCTTGGCTTTCAAGATTTCACATTCGTAGATTGCTTTGCTGATTTTCGTGATCTGATTCACATCCCTGATGAAGTCTTGGCTGGGCTTTATGTTTCTGATTGGAAATGAAAATAAAGATTATATGAAGAAAAGACATTTTAAGACTCCCCGCACTTTAATTTTGTTTCAAATCGCATGAATTTGATATTGTTTATAATCTACAAATGTACTATATTTGATTATATGCTCCTTTTCATTATTCCTTTATTCTAAGAGAAGTTTTCTTCTCGTAGAGTGTGACTTCTATAGCAGTGGGGTTACGAAAAGTGGAGCATTACGATTTAAACACTCATAGGAACTAATATACTGGTGCAGCCATTTAAACCCACACTGCGGTTTCTCTAAAAAATATATGTGTACAATAGATTAAGGGCTGTGTTTGCACTCATGTACACCAGCCTCAACTTGGAAAGTAAGCTCAGTTTGACTTTACCGGCCAACCCCCAGGATGTTGCATTCTCTTTTTTCCCTGTTTATTTTCTTTAAAATATGGATGTTCTGTCACTCATTTATTTTTATTACCATGTCTCCTCGTTATTTTGGGTAATGAGGAGTGCCTCCCTGCCCCTTGCCAGTTGTTTTTACTTTTACAATCAGCACCATTCTTCCCGTTGCAAGATGAGCCAGGAGTAGACACTGGCAGAGAGAAAGCAGCGCTGTAGGCCATCATTCCATTCCTTTGATATCTTTGTGTCTCCCTTTTGATCAAAGGCCATACACACCTGCTGCACAATGTTTCAGGTGACGATAATATTTATAAATATATATATATATATATATTACCTACTGGCGGTCGCCAGTAGGTAGTTATAGTTAGGACCTAGTTTCCATAGGAAGAGTGTTTTTTAAATTGCCAATAACTTTAGCGTTGTTTGACGAATCTTCGCGAAATGCTCAAAACTAATATGCCAGTCACTTCAGCTGCTGTTTTGAAAGTTTCGGTGTGATCCGTCAAGCGGGGCGGAGAAAAAGGGGGCCCCAAAATGCTTTTTCTCCATGTCAATTTTCATAAGAAACTTTAGACACGGCTACAGCCCGAACTGCTGAACGGAATTACACCAAATATGGCAAAAAGTTAGCTCTTGATCCAGACAGCACTCTTTGTGTTAAATAGTGTAAATCCATTCAGTAGTTGCTGAGAAATTTAAAGATTTCTCAGATATACAACTGTGGCTGCGGTGGATCCGCGACCCCTCCCAATCTCGTGCCTGAGATCTGATTGGCTGCCAGCACTTCAAATCAGGGTTGGCAGCCATCTTGTTACTCGGTTGAACCAAGTCTTAAGAAAATAGATTTAAAAAAAAGAAAAGGGGGCAGGGTAGAAACACTCTGAGCCCCTAGGCCGCTTGGGGGTGGGGGTTCCACAAGGACCCCCGAGCCCAAAAACATATTTTAAAATAAAAAATTAGGCGGGAGTCACGTTGGATTCGTGTGGGCTTCCGTGCTTCATTTAATCTAGGCACCCGGGTGGGCTAGGTCCAGGGGCAATTAAAAATAATGATGGGGGCCTGTGTCAGCCCCCTGGAGCCCCGGAGACCACCAGCTCCCTTGGGCTGAAGACAATGGAAATGCGGGGGTGCCATGCAGCCCCCACAGAGCCCCAGTGACCGCTATTCCCCAGGGCAATATTACAAAATAATTGCATTGGGGCTCCAGCCACCCCACACAGCCCTGGGGACTGCCCCTCCCTAGGGCTAACTTAAACAAATGTGGGGGACTACGCCGTCACACCACAGCCCTGGGGACCGCCACCCACCTGGGGCTATTTTAAAAAAGAATGCGTGGGGGGGCTCCGGCCCCCATGCATTAAAAATGCTCTTGCTTCCATGAAGTGGAGCAAAATTGCTTTTGGACAGAGGGAGCTGCATGTTAGCAGCTCTCTTTGTCCAAGAGCAATGTTGGCTCCCGCATGAGGCGGGGAGCCGGCAGGAACCACATGGGCCTTCAGGCTCCCCCCATGGTTCCTAACAAGGTCGCCGTAACCCAGGGATGAGGGTCACTGGGGCAATATCGACCTGGGGAGCAGGCCCGGGGTGCTGCCCCCTTCCCATTTAAAAATAAAGATGAAGGCCGGACCCTGGAGGATGGGATTCCCGGGCCAACATAGACCTGGGGAGGGGGGCCGCGATGCCCCCTCCCACTTTAAAAAAACATAAATAAAGGCCTGGCACCAGGGGATGGGGTCCGCGGGGCCGAAGTTTGCAGAACGATGGAGAAAGGGGGGTGCCCCCTTTCTGCACCACTTGACAAACATGACTCCTGGCACACTACTGTTTAGGGGAAGCAGTCCACTTTAGTCCTTAGGCCCTCAAGAGTAAAGTGGAATTCATGCCTCAATCAGAAGCACATGCGGAGGTATGTTTGTAGAGTGGTGGAGAAAGGGGGCATGGCCTCCAAGTCCTTACAGCAATCCCGCTGTTTGGGACTTACTGGAGGTAACAGGAGGGCTTTTTGCCCTCCAAAGACCCTTAGCATTCAAAGGGGCATCATTCCCCAACCACCACTGTGCCAGAAGGCGTGTTTGCAGATTGGTTGTGAAGGGGGCATGGCCTCCGGTGACTTGCCAGAGTTTTTTTTTATTAAATATTTTTTAGGGGAAAGGGGGCTGCATAGCACCCCATTCCCTGGGCCAAATATGGCCCCGGGGACTCCATCCCTGAGACCCGGCCTTTTCCTTTTTTTCCTTTTTTTTAAATAAAGGAAGGGTGGCTGTGTGACCCCCCTTCCCTGAGCCAATTTTAGCTCCGGGGGACCCCCCTAATACCCCAGGGCCTACCCTTTATTTTATTTATGTTTTTATATAGGTGGGGGCCACACAGTCCCTCTCCTGAGGCCAATTTTGGCCCCAGGGACCCCCCCTGGGGACAGGCCTTTATATATGCTGTTAGATAAGGGGAAGGGGCCCGTCTGTGACCCGTCCGTGACCAGCGCCAGGAACCCTGTATCTCTGAACCGCCAACGCTACAACCCAGCGGCACTCCACGCACTCAACCCAGGACGCAACAACAATTGCAAGCTAGCATCACCAGCCGACACCCATGGACCCTTCAGCTGTCAGCGCTGCCGCCACTCCTGCAGTACCGCCAAAACCACGGATCCAGCGCTACCCGCCCGCAAAAACACAACCGAACCCAAGACCTTGCAATGCATCTTCCTCAACGTCCGATCCATCCACAAACACGCCACCGAAATCTGGGACCTCCTCGACAGCACCACCCCGGACATCGCATTCTTCACTGAAACCTGGACCAACGCCACCTCAGGACCGGACATTGCCATCGCCATTCCCCAAGGATACAAAATCTCCCGAAAGGACTGTCCCAGCCGCCCCGGAGGAGGAATCGTCATCATCCACAAATCCACCCTCTGACTGAGCACACTCCTCGACGAGCCCACAGACCTGATGGAACACCTACACTTCAAGATACAGGCCAGCCCAACCACCACCCTCCGAGGAACTCTTGTCTACCGCCCCCCCGGACCTCGCGGACCCTTCACCAACTCCATCACGGACATCATCTCCCCGCAAGCCATCGCATCCACCAACTACACCTTACTGGGAGACCTCAACTTCCACCTCGACAACCAGCTAGACCCCAACACATCCCTCCTGGACAACCTCCACAACATTGGACTGCGCCAGATCGTGACCGAACCCACGCACTCAGCAGGACACACCCTCGACCCCCTCTTCACAACAGGAAACTCCATCACCTTCAGTCACACCACCGAACTCCCGTGGACAGACCACCGCTGCATCCACTTCACCTTCAGAACACCCACCATCCACAGACATCAGCACCTGCTCCCACGAAGAAACTGGACCAAAATCACCGACAACCAGCTCACCTCCTCACTTGGCAACACCACCCCAACCACCGCGGAAGACGACGACCCCAACACCGCAGCCCGAACTCTGCACAGATGGATCTCTGACAGCGCCAACACCATAGCCCCCCTCAAGAAAAACAACACACACGCCAAGAAAGCAAGATGGTTTACCACCAAACTTAGAGAGTCCAGATGCACATGCCGCCGCCTTGAAAAGGCCTGGAGGAACTCCAAATCCACAGAAGCCCACAACAACTTCAGAGCCGCCACCAACGCCCACCACCAACTCATCAGAAATACAAGGAAAACAGCGATCAAAGACAGAATCTCCACACACGTGTACAACAGCAAAGAGCACTTCAGCATCATCAAAGAGTTTGCCCAACCCACCAGCGAATCAACCGACATCCCTCCCTCACAAGACCTCTGCAACAAACTCAGCACCTTCTTCCACCACAAAATCAAGAACATCTACGACAACTTCGACGAAGACAGCCAACACACCGAACCCGCACCAGACGCCCCCGACACCCTGAAGCCAACGACTGACAGCTGGACACCCCTCACCACCGAAGATACACTGAAGACGATGAAGTCAATCCACTCCGGGGCCCCCACGGACCCCTGCCCCCACCAGATCTTCAACAGAGCCGCCAACACCATCGCACCCATGCTCTGACACACCATCAACCGCTCCCTGGTGAACGCCTCCTTCCCCGACGACTGGAAACATGCCAAGATCAGCCCCCTCCTGAAGAAGCCCTCGGTGAACCCCACCGACCTCAAAAACTACAGACCCATCTCCCTGCTCCCGTTCCCAGCGAAAGTCATCGAGAAAGACATCAACAGCCAACTCGCCACAACTCGAACACAACATCCTCGACTCCTCCCAATCCGGCTTCAGAAAAAAACACAGTACAGAAACCGCCCTCCTCGCAGCAACAGACGACATCTGCTTCCTCCTGGACAGAGGAGAGACAGTAGCCCTCATCCTCCTCGACCTTTCAGCCGCCTTCAACACTCTCTCTCACCGCACCCTAGTACGCAGACTCCACGAAGCAGGGATCCGGGACAATGCCCTCGACTGGATCCGCTCATTCCTCACCGGCAGAACGCAGCGGGTCAGACTCCCTCCTTTTCTCTCAGACCCTACACTGACTGCCTGCGGAGTCCCCCAGGGATCCTCCCTCAGCCCCACGCTCTTCAACGTCTACATGGCTCCGCTCGCCCCCATCGTCAGAACCCACGGACTCAACATTGTCTCCTACCCAGACGACACCCAACTCATCCTCTCCCTATCCAACGAACCCAACCCAGCCAAACACAACTTTCAAGAAGACATGGAAGCAGTCGCCAAATGGATGAAAAACAGCTGCCTACAACTCAACACGGACAAAACAGAAGTACTCATCATGGGCCCACACCCCGACGCCTGGGATGACACCTGGTGGCCCACCGCCCTTGGAAGCCCGCCCACCCCCATGGACCACGCACGCAAACTTGGAATCATCCTGGACTCTGAGCTCAAAATGGACCGCCAGATCAACTCCGTCGCATCCTCCTGCTTCCACACCCTCCGCCTCCTACGTAAGACCTTCAAATGGATCCCCCTCAAGCACAGAAAGACCGTCACTCACGCCCTCGTCACCAGCAGACTTGACTACGGCAATGCACTCTACGCCGGAATAAATAAAAACCTCACCCGCAAGCTGCAAAACATCCAGAACGCCGCCACAAGACTGGTCCTCAACCTACCAAGACACTGCCATATCTCCCAGCACCTGCGCACACTCCACTGGCTCCCCATCGAGGCTAGAATCACCTTCAAGATCCTCACCCACGCACACAAAGCCCTCCACAACGCCGGACCAGCATACCTGAACAGCCGCCTCGCTTTCCACGCACCCCAAAGGACCCTACGATCAGCCCAGCTCTCCCACGCCGTGGTCCCCCATGCCAGAAAGACCAGATCGGGAGGCCGCTCCTTCTCCTTCCTTGCGGCCAGAGCCTGGAACGCCCTACCGCTCGACCTCAGACAGACATCACTCCCCATCTTCACAAGGAACCTCAAAACTTGGCTCTTCGATAGACCTCCTTGATGGAATGGAACCTGTGCCCCCCCTCCCCAGCGCCTTGAGACCCTTACGGGTGAGTAGTCGCGCTCTATAAATACCTGATTGATTGAGTGATGCAGCCCCACTCCCTAGGTCTATTTCGGCCCCGGGGACCCCATCCCCAGGGCCAGGTCTTCATGATTTTTTTTAATCGGGAGAGGGACCTGCGCAGCCTCCCCCCCCCCCGCCGGGCCGATATCGCCCCAGGGCATGGCCACCTCATTGGGGACTGAGCGTGGAGCCTGAAGGCGCCCATGGTCTCTGCCAGCTTCCTGCCTCCTGCAGGAGCCGGCATTGGTTTCGGACAGAGGGAGCTGCTAACACTCAGCTCACTCTGTCCAAAAGCAATTCTTCTCCACTTCATGCAAGCGAGAGCATTCCACAAAGCGGAGCAGTGTTTGCTATTGCTTGACAAGCGCGGTGCTCCCACCAAGCCACAGCAAACTGCAATGTTCCGGGGTTGGGCACTCCAGGACATTGCTGGGGGGGCGGTCCCCAGAGCCATGTAGGGCTCCATGAGGGGAGCTGCGTGGCCCCCTCATTTGTTAAGTAAGCCCCAGAGAGGTGGTGGTCCCTGGGGCTGGGGGTCCGAAGGGACCCCCCTTCATTATAGAATTTGTGCCCGGGGAGTTCTCAGCTCCCACACATTATTATTTATTTTTGCCCAGGGGAGGTGGCAGTCCCCAGGGCTGCGGCCTCCCCAACATTGTTTATTTATTTATTTAATAATTAATGTATGTGCCCTGAGGAGGTGGTGCTCCCTGGCTCCTTGGGGCAGCGGGGGCGAGCCGCCCCCACATTTACACTATTCATTGATCTGGGGAGGTGGTGGTCCCTGGGGATGCAGGGGGCCGAGCAGGCCCCAGCATTTTCATTGTTTCCAGCCTCGGGGAGATGGCGGGCCCTAGGGCTTGGCATAAGCCCCAGAGGGGGGCCCCATGAGCCCCCCTCCTTCATGCCCCTGGGATTTGGCCCACACAGGGCTTTAAAAAAAAGACGCTTGGGAGCCGCATGACTTTTTTTAAATGTTGCCCCAGATTCACGGATCCACCTGCGAGTCTGCGGTAACATAAAATAAAAAATGCTTTTATACCCTAGCGGGGTCCCTGTTGGACCACCCCACCATATCTGGTGAGTCAGGGTATTCCTACCCTGCCCTCTTTTCTTTATTTTTAACATTTTATCTGGGACTCGGCTTCAAGCCCAGTCCCAAGATGGATGTCCAAAACTTCCTGGTTGAAGTGTTGGCAGCCAATCAAATTTTGGTAGGATCTGCAAGTCCACTGCAAGGACTCACATCCGCAGATATCTATATTTTTTTATGCTAGATATCCCCAAAACTACTGAGCAGATATACACCAAATTACAAAAAGCACGTTTTCTGGAGCAACATCTAGCTTTCTGCCAAATTTGGTGTAATTCCGTTCAGCGGCTGTAGTAATGTTAAAAAAAAGAAAAATCCCCTGCTTGACGGATGAGCCTGACATTTTCAACACAGCAGATGAACCAAAAAGAGGAAGTTTAGGGAAAAGTTTGTTGAGATTCATCAAACCTTCTGCAACACGTTGTCTCACCATTCAAGGACTGAGCAGTTAGAGCACAGACTGTCGGACTTGGCCCTCTCTGCAGGGTCACCCCCCAAACATTTTTCCTTCACCCCTCCTGTCTTCTGAACCCATTTTTGTTGACTATTAGTAGTCTGTGCACTTCACTACTGCTAAGCAATGCTAAAGTGTGTTTGCTCTCCCCCTAAAACAAGATACAAATTGTTTACACCTGATTGGTACGTTTAATTAACATTTAAGTCCCATGTATGTGGCACCACGGCCAGGATCTGTCAAGTAAATGCTACTGGTGCACAGCAGTACTCAAAAGTAGCCTTTTATAACATGTTTAAGGCCTTCCCATGCAGCCTGTACTGTATTTTTAAACTGCAAATTGGACCAGGCAAAGTACACCTTTTGCCAGGCCTAAACCTACCTTTTTGATACATGAAAGTCACCCCTAAAGTAGGCCCTAAACAGTCCATGGGGCAGGGTGTATTGTTTTTAAAAAGTCACATGTTTTTAGGTTTTGTATGTCCTGTTAGTGAAAACTCAAACATTCATTTTTCACTACTGTAAGGACTACCTCTCCCACAGGATAACACTAAGTTACATTAATCCATTTATTAAGTTCTAAATTATGATTGCGGGCAGGGTAGAAATGTCATGTTTGGACTCAAATGAATTGTAATTTCAGATTCTCTTTAATGGTAAAGTATGATTTTAGATTAACATTTAGAAAATTGTACTTTAGTAAAGTTCTGTCTTACTGCCCTAAACATTCTAAGGCCTTCTAGGAGTTTTCAGCAGCCTGGGTCTGTTAATTGCTCCCCCATCAGGAAAGCATGTTGGGCCCAGACAGTGAACAACAGGACCTGGGTATAGCTAGAAGAGGTCCATCCTGCCAGGAAGGAAGGGGTGGAGAAGTTCCCTGCCCCACTTACATTTCCAAGATCTGCTTCTAGTACTGTCAAAACAAACTTGACACCAGCCTTTTTTCACCCTAGACCTCTTGGAGCCTGGGTGGGAGAAGAAAGGGGTCGGAAGGAATTTTCCAGAAGTAGATGTGAGGGTGGATTAGAAGATTCCTCCACTTCAAAGGGTGGCACCAGGTATACAAATTGGACTTTTTGAGCCACGCATCAGTAGTCTCCTGTACCTATGGACATTACAGAAAAAGGATTGCTTGCTCCCCAGAGGACTGCCCTGCTGCTTGAGGCCTGCCTTGCTCTTCAGAAGACTTCCCTGCTGTTTGAGGCCTGCCCTACTTGCAGAGAAGGAAGACTAGACCTGCTCCCTTCATCCTAGGTAAACCTGAGTGACTCTCAGGGTCAGCTGGCTCTGCTTGGACCTGCAAATGGCTGTGACTGAGCCCTCCTGACCTGAGCTACAATGAGTTCCTGATCCCCAAGAGGTGCCCCCCCAGGTCCTGGATCCTTTGCTGGCATCAGTTGAGCTCCTCCTGTCGAATTCGGAAGTTTTGAACTACTGCTCGCTGATTTTTGAGAAGGTACATCTTTCAGCGGGACTAACGTGGTCCCTGTCTCCAGCCTGAACTCCATCATGGTCAGCCTGACCAGTGTAGCATGATCGGATACCCATAATTAGCACTTTCTGCTCCTTTATGGTATTTTTACTTAAATATTTAAAATTGCACATCCCCGGTTATACTGATTGGATTGTTGTTGTTTATTTAATACATTTTTCACTAGTTTTCTAAATTAGTGTGGGATATCTCTTGTGTAGTGTTTTCACTTTATTACTGTTTGCTTGCTGCATAAATATGTAACACAGTGCCTCTAAGTTAATCATAACTGCCTTTGTGCCAAGCTGCCAGAGAGTTAAAACAGGTTAATATAGTGACACTGGTGGTTCACACTGACAAGGCTTGTGGTTCTTGCTTGAGAATGTTTTTCATCCCCTTATTAAAAAAACCCACACACATATTTTTAAAGGGCTAACACGAAGCATATTGGTTTAGGTGGCAAACACTATTACCCCATCTAGGAAGCTTGTAGACACCACCGTTTCTAACTGTGACAGTGGGGATTTCCAAGCCTATGCAAAGCAGGAAGCCAATCAGAGATGGACGCTTTGTCCCATACATATATGGAGTGCTAACACGGCCTAACGGTCTCCTTGTTGCTGGGCTAGCATGCAATTGCAAGTCATGAGTGATGTCTTTGAGCAAGCCTTGCCTTGTGTTGATTAGAAGCTATTTACTTCAGCAGAGTACATCAGTTCACAAAAGGTCATAAACAAGCTGTGCACATTCTACAGGCCTCATCATCATTGAATATCACAGAACTAAGCAAGACAAAATGGATTCCATTTATAACAGAAAAACATGATTCCACATCCCACCCTCTGATAATCAATGATGCATGTTACACAAGTTCCTCCATTGGTAATTTGCCTCCCTCCTCTCCTATTTCATATCTTTTGCATATATTCTCTTCATTTTCTCATAGCAACTGGAATGTGACTGGGAAGTGGTATTGCTGCTGTGGCTATTTAGCATAACATTTATGCATGCTGGGCTCACTTGTATTAAAGCACACATGGTTATCAAGCCTACCACCCCTATTATCAGTGCTTCCAACAGCCATGCACACAGGTCCCTAAACCATGATCCCACTTACCCACTATATCACCTGTGTGTATCCTGTGTACTTCTTTCTGTTCCTTTCTGAATGTTGCCTATCACTTTATTGATGTTATTTCTGTTGTCTGGTAGTAGGAACATCAAGTATGGTTTACTACTTGGCATATCCCCCTTCTAGGAGAATGTCTAGAGCAATGCGATTCTGTGGCACTATAGCTCTCATCGCAGTAAGCTCCTCCATTATGTTTTCCAGGACTGCCGCTGTGGATCCTGCCAAGTCTTCTATTAACATAGCCAGCTGGGGGCAGTAGGAATTCCATTCCCTTCATTTCATCATGTTGTCCATCCATGCGGCTGTTCTTTTATGCCGGGCTCTTAGGCGGGCCTGGGATCCTATCTGTGACAGGGTGATGACATTCGTCAACTGTCGCAATGCAAAGGAGAAGTAGCAGCTGCCATACCATCTGGTTGGCAGGTAAAAGTATGCAGATCTACCACATACAAAGAACAACCCCTTGTATCCCATTATTCCTGTTGACAGTTGCAGGGGACCACTCTTTATCCTTTCCAAGCTAGCATAGTGAGCACAGCTGCTATCACCTACATAAATGTTAGGTTTTGGTGTTCCTGGGGATGTTGGTCTTCTACACTCGTCCCACTTGCCCCTCAAGATGTCATGAAATATACTCTGTGAATATGGGTGTTCCCTACATTCCTTGCTCCCCTGTTCGCCCCTGACTAGTTCCTGAATTGTACAGTGTGCAAGTGGTGGTTCTTCAGTGACCAGATGGTTGTCTCGGGTGTTCTTTATGCACCAAGGTGTATTTACTGTGCCCTCCACTCTTAGACTTGGTACCCCTAGGTTCTCCACCCTATTAGCCCCAGGGAGTGCCAAGCTACTGGGTCTTTTCCCCTGCCCATACCTTGCCTTTGGCTTGTGTAAAATCCCCCTAACAGCAACTGATCCCCCTTATTTGGCTGCATGTTGACCTTTCGTGTGTTGGGCAGCCGGAATTTGATGGGCAAGCCACTCAGAAGGTGTAATTGTACCCTAAGGGGTGCGACTTGCTTTTATTGACATATTGTGTTGTGTCAGTAGTATATCCCTCACCATTGGTACAGCCTGCATACTTCCCCACTGGAATTACATCGTATCTTGTTTTTTCTTCTGTATGTGTTGTCAGATGTGTGCAGACACAACATCTTGATACATTCATTATCTTCACATACATTCCCAACATTTGTCTGTATTTGTTATCTTCATATTCTTTCCAAATTGTTTTCTCCTTATCCCCCCATACCCCAAATAGTGTAACACCATCTTCCATTGATGAATTAGGTGGTGGCAGTTGGTACCGCATTTCACTGTTGTTCATGACTGTCTCTGGGCCATCAAGGAAGGTATAGAGATGTGTTCAGAAAATGGTATCACCAGTGTTCTGACTACTATACCCGGAATGGGGATACACACTGCCGCTAGCACCCAGTGCCACTTCTTCTCTTTCTTTTGCATCATGTGTGGCATTGTTCCAGGCATTGGTACATGTGGGGTGGGTGTAGAGGAGCAAACAATTCAAGAGCAAGCAATTTCAGGAATTTCAAAAAGATCCAAAACTATTCAATGGTACCCTTTTGTGTGGCATGAGAGGTTACCATAACTTCAGCAAGCTAAGGTAATATTAGTAGAACGAAGATTGTAAAGATGTCCTGCTGGTGCTAGCGTGGGCAGAGGGGTTGGGCCTGGGGCTCTTACTGTGCTTCTAATGCTTTCTTGGTGTGGGAGCTGTGAGTTCAGGAGGTCAGCCCTCCACACTTAATTGCTGTAGCAGTTGTCAGGAGAACCTAGTATGGCCCTTTCCACCGAGGATGGTGGCAGTGCCATCTGGTGTGGGCCATGACCCAGACCCAGTCGCGTGGCTGGAGCCCGTGGACTGGTGGTCTGTCTGCTTCAGGGAGAGCCTGCAGCACTTGGTGATAAAGATCACACAATGTCTCTATTTTTTTTTACAGTACTGCAAGAGCAAATCATCTGATACTGACAGTGGGACAACCGACATGTGGCCTGGAATGGACATTGGATGGCAACATATCATCTCATGTGGGCTCAGCTTTGTGACTCTTCATGAGTGCTTCTCATGGGCAACAAAGGTAATGGCAGTGCATCAATCCAGGATAGTTCAATGGGTGCACAGATCTTCCCTATTTTGTTTTTCAGCACACCATTTCTTCTAGTATCTGCCCCTGCTGGTGTGAGTGATTTGTGCAATGTAGCTTTTGTGTGGCCTCTAGCCCTATCCATATTACCCCAATCACATGGGAGATGAACGCTGGTCCATTGTTAGAACTCAGGAGCACAGGGACCCCAAAGAGTGGGATAAGTTCCTTCAAAAGGAATTTCACAATAGTTTGTGCATCACAGTTCTTTGCTGGGCATACCTCAGTCAATTTGCTAAACATGCACATGATGAACAACACAACCTTATATTTGTAGACAGGGAGTATATTGATTAAATCAAGCTGTAGACAGTCAAAATGTCTGTGTGGAGGTGTAAAGTGGCCAGGCTCAGTTGTTGTACCCTTCCCACTATTGTATTGTGCACAAACAGTACTTTGTCTTCATAAGCGCTCTGCAGTTTGGTGGAACTTGGTGCTATACCGACATTGGCAAAATAAACTGATCATTCTATCACGCCCCACATGCGAAGGACCATAAAAGAGGTGGGCCATGAAAGAAAGCACTGACATTGGCACACATATTTTACCATTAGGGTCTGTCCACAATCACTCCTCTGTCTGCACACATCCTACATTCTTCCACTCCTACTGCTCCACTACCTCAGCCTGTTTATGAATGTACTTAGGGTCAAAATACATGGGATCATCCTTTATTTTTGTCACCTGTGGAGTGGAGGTGATCTGCACCATTGCAAGTTTGCAACCTGTTAGTGCTATTCTCTTAGCCTCCCCATCAATGAATACATTTTCTCTTGGAACATAGTCCTTGGAAGTGGTGTGTGGTGTTCATTTGATTATCGCTACTTTCTTTGGATACAGCAAGGCCTGCAGAAGGTGCGAAATCAAAGGTGCATGCTCTATTTGTTGACCTGCTGAGGTGAGAAATCCCCTTATTGCCCACAGCTGCCCAGAATCGTGGGCTACCCCAAAAGCATATAGGCTGTCCGTGTATATGTTTACTGTTTTCCCCTGTGCCAGTTTGCATGCCCTTGTCAGTACCACTAGTTCTGCTATGGGTACTCTTAACCACTGTCGGTCTTGCCCCCTCCAGCAAGTTTCCAGTTGTGCCCACCGCATAGGAAGCATGCAGTGTTCCTGTGCCATCTCTGAGACATGAGCTATCAACAAAGAGGTCCTCCTCTGCATCTGGGAATGGTGTATCCCTTAGGTCCGGTCGTACCTTTGTGTGTCTATGAATAGCAAGCACACAATCATGGAAAGCATGATCCTTTGTGGGGTCATCTTTGTCACGCTCAGTGGGCAGGAGACAGGCAGGGTTCAGGGTAGTGCACCTTTTAATGATAGTGTGTTGTGCCAACAATGTCAATTCATACCTAGTAAGTCATGCATTTATCAAGTGCTGTGCCTTTGTGATAGTCAATAGGTTGTCCATCGCATGTGGGTCATGTATAATCCAGGTGTGTGCTAGTACCACATTCTCTGGTTGTTCTACTGCCAGGGCTGCCGCTGCCACTGCCTGCAAGCATGGAGGGAGAGCCGCGGCGAGCGGGTTGAGAGTGGCAGAATAGTAGGCCACCGGGTGGTAGAAGGATCCATACTTTTGTGCTAGCAACCCCAGTGAGAAACCTTCTTTCACATGACAGAACAGGTGGAATTTCTTGCTGTTATCTGGGAGACCCATTGCCCGTGCCACACTCAACTCATGTTTCAGGGTATAGAATGCCTTGTCTGGGAAATCTTTGTGAGTTAAAGCTTGCAGTGGTCGGGCAATTTTAGGGATGCCTGAGAGTGGAGTACTGCCTAATAGCTCTGACAATAACAGTGGACCAGGCCAGTCCATATATGGAAGGGACAATATTGGACAAAACTATTCCCTTCTTGGTTGACACTGGGGCTACAAGATCAATGCTAAAGGCATCAGCGATGTCGGATGCACCACTTTCGGGAACACAAATAATGGGTATCACCATGGCAGGACAATGAGTACATGAGAAACTGATAAACCTTTGAAGCTAGTGGTGGGCTCAATAACAGTACAGCACCAATTCATCCTAATCAAATGCTGCCCCATGAATTTACTAGGCAGGGACCTGCTTTGTAAATTACAGTGCACCATCCACTGCTCACCTTTGGGGGTTTTCCTGGAGAAAATGGCAAATGGGCTGATGTTACAAGCTGACATGTGCAGAGCCAGTGATACCTCCAGAACTGCGGGACTGTGTGCCACACCATGTCTGGGGAAGTAACAACAATGATGTGTGGAAAGTGCTGGATTATCCACCGGTACAGATTAAGATGATACCAGGGGCGTCACTACCACAAGTTCCCCAGTACAACATTTCTAAGGAGGAAGAAGCAGGTACAGCCCCAGTAATATAGGACTTTCTGCAGCAGGACATAATAAGAGAAATATGCTCTGGCCCCTGCAACACCCCAATTTTGCCTGTGAGGAACGCCTTCTTGTGCACAGATGGGGCCCCTGTGTACAGATTTATGCAGGGCCTCCGCAAATTGAACAAAATAGTGACACCTTCATTCCCTGTGGTTCCTGACCCAGCCACCAACCTGTCCAGCATCCCAGTCATGGCCACCCTCTTCACTGTGTTGGACCTTAGCTCAGCCTTTTTCACCATTCCCCTGCACCCCAATAGCCAATATCTTTTTGCGTTCTCATTCAGACTGAAAAGATATACATGGTGTAGATTAACCTAGGCATACACAGAGTCACTATCCATCTTTTCTAATGCCTTGAAGACGGATTTGGATTCCCTGGAACTGCAAGGGGGCTCCACTTTGATGCAGTATTTTGATGATCTACTGTTGGCTTCACCCTCACAGGCAACCTGTGTGGAGGACACTGCGGCCCTCCTTTGTCACCTAGCGCTGAAGGGCTACAAAGTGTCCCCAAAGAAACTGTAGTTCTGCCTAACAACAGTACGGTACTTGGGCCATGAATTGTCCAAAGGGACATGTAAATTTTCACCCAGCAGAATTTCCACCATTACACATTTCCCCTGACCACATACACAGAAAGAGGTGTGGGTTTTCCTAGGGGTGGCACAGAAAGGCACTGGATACAAAACTTTTCCTTGATTGCCCACATTATACACTAAATGTAGAAGTCTACATAAAATCAGAAACAGACTCCATAAGCTCACATGAAGAAAGAAAAATATATTAACGTAACACGGAGACAGTTGGCATGGTGACCAAGTGTTCAAATTGCAGAATTTCAGCACAGTCGTTTATTCCTGAAAACCCCAAAAGGGTCTTCCATTACATGTCCAGTAAATTGGCAAGTAGAAGAGAATTTTCGCAGCAACTATGGACTAATACCTCACATGTCCAAAAGAAGACAGTCCAGGTTACACAATTATTGGATACAGAGCTAATCAGTAAAAGCTAATAGTGTGTGCACAGTCATCTCCAGTAACTCACATCCCAAACAGAGAATGGCGGCACATCTGATAAAAGACAAGCAAAAACAATAATGCTTATGTGAGAGTTAGATTTCTTTTTCTTACCAGAGGGAAGAAGGAATTCCATGATCACCTTTCTGAAATCAACTAGTACAGATACAAGACAAAGAGATTATGAATATTGGTCTTACACCTGTTTGGGCAACTGAATCATGAAATAAACATTGTCAGGAGCCATCAATGCAGACATGATCCCAAATGGGGAAACTAGATGCTGGTATACAAGCTGGCAGTTTTAATGCATTCAGACATGAACCCTCGCTGGTAGATCAATACTAGCTTAGTCACGATGGAGATTCAAAGAAACATTTTGATGTAAATTTTAAAAAATTTTAGAAGTTCAGATCATACACCATAATACAGATAATAATTTTCTAAATCTAATAAAGATAGTCAGTAATCACAATGGAAAAAGGTTAAGAAAATACAGGCAAAGTTCTTAACAGGGTAAATCTACATAAGCTTCTTAAACATTGATGGAATAGCAGGATACTGTTAAAGATTCTACTGTGATTGCTGCCAGTTTTAAAATGGAAAACCTAAATAATATCAAAGTGAGATTAAATACTGCACACTGAGATCGGTCCTAATGGGGTAAATAAATAATAGTATATATAATGATCGAAAAAAATAATTGCCTATAACATAATAGCGCACCTTGAGACTGCGAAACATTGTGGTGAGATGGCTAAATAGCACCCTAAATCATGATGTGATTAATTCTACCTACTGGATTTATCTCTAATGTCTCAATTCGCTCCTGGTAAAAAGTAACAATAACTGCTGGCCAACCATGCATTCTGGTGGCCCAGCATACTTCTTGACCGGAGCAGTGATTAATGATGAACTCTGATTTATTCCAACTGGCTTACATCTCGGTGCCATTCGAGCTATAACACCTTAATGACATTGAACGTTTGACCTTAAATATTTAAAAGTAGTAATCCTAAAACTTGAATTTGGCCACGAATTCTGAAAAAAAAATGAAAATTTGCACACCATCAAGCATGGCAAAAAGACTGATAATTGGAATGCAGCAATCAGATGACTTGGGCACTTTGTCATAGTGCTCCGTGGGTCTGAAGATTTCTTAGTCCTACTTTCTTCAGTTGCGTTCTCCAGGTCACTAGTAAAATTTCCACATGGCTAGGGGCTGTTTCTAATGTTTAGGGACCCGGATTCTCCACATGTAAATACACTTACCCCAGGGAGAAAAACTTAGAAAGAAAAATTGGCTTAAAATGATGTGGAATTGTACTGTGCATATAATTCCAGACTGATAAAATGCCAATGTCCCCTTGAAAAAGCGAATTCAAAGTAAATGGTGCAGCTTTCCAAGTGTAACACGGAAATTATGTAAATTTTTACAACGCATAAATGTATGCCCAGGCAGAAGCAACAATCTTGGGGGTAGTTTTACACATCATTATTGATTCTGCCACACTAATTTTGCCTTATTTGCTCTTGTCTGGAGTGGAGTCAGGAAAGCATTAGTGTAGTCAAACTGCTTAGTTCACAAGAGAGATAAGCACCACTTGCAAGTTGAACTTGCTGTCTCTGTTCCTCGTTAAAGTTTCGCATGTGCGCGTGCAGCCCTGATGAAGGCCTAACAGAAATTACAAAAGAAAGCACAGGCTCTAGAAGGAAGAGCACACTGATTAAACAAAAATCATGGTTTAGATGAATCATGTGCAACCTGAATGAGAAAATACATTCTATCCACATCTCATTGAAAAAGTTAAAATGTAGAATTGTCAGTGGCCTCTAAATTTAAAATGCCTGGGGCAATTTGATGTTGTACTTAGAATGGGATGTTATTATGAAGATTGCCTCATGATGGGAGAAGGTCATGGTCATGCCTGACTCCCCTAACTTGCGTCTCTAGCCTCAGGAACTAAACACTAGTGCACTGCATACTTTTATTTTAATCTAAGCAGCCTGTCTTACAGGGTATTCCACTTTTCTACCTTAATAGCGACTCTACAATATCATCATAGAATATCAAAATCAAAATATCAAGGACAAAAATGTTAAAAACGTAAGTACATATAGGTAATTATAGGTTTGCTTTACTTAACTTCACATATACATACCTTGACTACATGTACATCTCTATCTATATATCGAAAAGTGTTGTGTTGTGGAGTGTTGTGGCATAGTGTGTCATGGCGTAGAGCGTTCTGGCATAGAGTGTTGTGGCGTAGAGTGGGGTGGTGTAGAGTGGAGTGGTGTAGAGTTTAGTGGCGTGTTGTGAAGTACACTGGAGTGGCATAGAGTGGAGTTGTGTCTCCTTCAGTAGAGTGGAGTGGCATGTTAAGCAGTGTGGTGTCGTAGAGTCTGTTAGAGTGGAAGTGCATAGAGTGGAGGGGTATGTCATAGAGTGGAGTGGTGTGTCACAGTCGAGTGGAGTACCTTAGAGTGGAGTTGTGTGTCGTATAGCGGTGTGGCGTGGATTGTTGTAGAGTGGAGTTGATTGTCGTATAATGGAGTGGCTTGCCATGGAGTGGAATGGCGTGACGTGCCGCACAGTGTTGTAGAATAGAATAGAGTGGATTAGAACAGGGCAGCATACAGTGGAGCAAAGTGTAGTACAGTGTAGCGGTGTACAGTGGAGTGCCATGTCATATAATACAGCGGAGTAGCATAGAGTGGAGTTGAGTGTTATCAAGTACAGTGTTGCACAGGGGACAGTTGTTGATTGCAGTTTCATCGAGTGGATTGTCATTGAGTGGAGTGTCATTGATTAGAGTGTTGTAGTGTGGCATAGAGTAGAGTAGAGTGTTGTACAGTGGAGTACAGTGGAGTACAGTGGCGTACAGTGTCATAACGTGGAGTGTTATTGAATGGAGTGTTGTAGAGTACAGTGGAGGAGAGTGTCGTAGAGTGCAGTGTTGTAGAATCGAGTGTCATAAAGAGGAGTGTCATAGAGTGCAGTGTCATGTAATGGAGTAAAGTGGAGTTCCGTGGAGTGGTATAGAGTGGAGTACAGTGTTGCACAGTGGATGTTGTACAGTAGAGTAGACTGTCGTAGAGTGTCGTGGAGTAGAGTGGCATAGAATGTCGTAGAGTGGACAGGCATAGAGTGACTTGTAGTAGAGTGACATGCAGTGGAGTAGTGGAGTAGAGTGGAGTAGTGTGTCATAGAGTAGAGTGTAAAGTGGCATAGAGTGCCAAAGAGGGAGTTTTGTAGAGTGGAATAGAGTGTGGTTGGTAGGGTGGCATACAGTGGAGTAGAGTGTCACAGAGTGGCATACATGAAGTAAAGCGGAGTAGAGTGTCGTAGAGTGGAGTGGCTTTCTATAGAATGGAGTAGTGTGTTGTAGAGTGTAGTGGCATGTTGTAGAGAGTAGTTAACTGGAGTTTAGTGGCATACAGTGAAGGGGCATAGAGTGGAGTAGAGTGTTGTGGAGTGGTGTAGTCTGTAGTGGCATGTCATACAATACAGTGTAGTGGCATGTTGTAGAGTGGTGTGTTCTACAGTGTCTTAGAGTGGAGTGGGCACAGATTGGAGTGGCATAGAGTGAGGTAGCATGTCGTAAAGTGAAGTGACATGGGGTTAAGTGGAGTGGAGCACTGTAAAGTGGAGTGGCTTGTTGTAGAGTGGAGTGGTGTAGAGTGTTATCAAGTAGAAAGAAGGGTGTGTTCTAGAGTGGAGTGGCATGTCATAGAGTACATTGAAGTGGTGTGTGATAGAGTAGCATGAGATACAATATCTTAGACTTGAGAGGAGTGTTATAGAGTGGAGTGGCATATTGTAGAGTAGACTGGCATGTGATACAGTAGACTAGTGTGTCATGGAGTGGAGTGACATGTCATAGACTGGAGTGGTGTGGAGTGTCATAGAGTGGAGTGGAATGTCTTAGAGAGGAGTGGACTGTGAAAAAGATGTTGTAGAGTGGAGTAGAGTGGTGTACAGTAGAGGGGCATAGGGTGGAGTACTTTGTTGTGGAGTGGCATTGAGTGTAGTGGCATATCATACAGTAGAGTGCAGTGGCGTGTCATACAGTAGTGTGTTGTACAGTGTCTTAGAGTACAGGGGAGTAGATTGGAGTGGCATAGAGTGTAGTGGGATATCATAGAGTGGTGTGGCATACAGTGGCATGGCATGTCGCAGAGTGGAGTGGCATAGAGTGGCATAGAGTGGACAGGCATAGTGTGACATAGAGTGTAGTGGCATACAGTGGAGTAGTGGAGTAGAGTGGAGTAGTGTGTCATAGAGTAGAGTTGAGTAAAGTGGAGTGGAGTGCCATAGAGTGAGTTGTGTAGAGTGTTGTAAAGTGAAATAGTGTGTCACTGGGTGGCTTACAGTGGAGTAGAGTGTCATAGAGTGGAGGAGCATAGAGTGTCACAGAGCGAGAGTAGAGTGTCATAGAGTGGAGTGGTGTGTTGTAGAGTGTAGTGGCATATCGTAGAGAGTTGTAGACTGGAGTAGAGTGTCATAGAGTGAAGGTGCATAGAGTGGAGCAGAGTATTGTGGAGTGGTGTATCATACAGTACAGTGTAGTGGTGTGTAATAGAGTGTTGTTTTGCACAGTGTCTTAGAGTAGTCTTAGAGTAGAGGGGTATATATTGGAGTGGCACAGAGTGAAGTGGGATGTGGTGGAGTGGTGTAGAATGGTGTAGAGTGGAGGGGCATGTCCTAGAATGAAGTGAAGTGTGGTAGAGTGGAGTTCCGTGTCATAGAGTGGAGAAGTGTGTCATAAAGTGGAGTGCCATGGAGTTTTATAGAGTGAAGTGGACTGTCGTAAGTGGCTTAGAGTGAAGTGATGTGTTATACAGTGGCGTGTGGTATAGTATCTTAGAGTTGAGAGGCATAGAGTGATGTGGGATGTTGTGGTGTGCAGTGGTGTACAGTGGAGTGGAATGTCATAGAGTGAAGTGGTGTGTGGTAGAGTAGAGTGGCATGTCGGGTCATAGAGTGGTGTGGCGTGAAATGTTATAGAGTGAAGTGGCATATCGTAGAGTGGAATGGCATGTGGCAGAGTGGAGTAGGGTGTCATAGAGTGGAGTGGCATGTCATAGAGTGGAGTGGAATGGGGTGTCATATAGAGTGGAATGGACTGTCATAGAGTGGAGTGACATGTCAAAGAGTGTTGTAGAGTAGAGTAGTGGTGTACAGTGGAGTGGCAAAGACTTGTGGAGAGTGGCATAAAGTTTAGCGGCATGTCGTACAGTAATTTGTAGTGGTGTCTCATAGAGTAGCGAGTCATACAGTGTGTTAGAGTAGAGGGGCATAGAGTGGAATGGCATAGAGTAAAGTGTGATGTAGCAGACTGAAGTGGTGTATAGTGGAGCAGCAAACCGTAGAGTGAAGTCATGTGTGGTAGAGTGGAGTGGCCCTTAGTCTGCGTACTGGGTTTTAACAGGAAATAGAGGGTAATACAGAGTATTTTTAATTTTTTACATATTTAATTAAAAAAAATATAAGTACTGCAGTACCTTCTGTGGAACGCCATAATGTTTTTAAAATATGTAAAGTAAGAAACCTACCTTTACAGACTTAGCTAAAGTGTATCATTGCTTCCTATGTACTTCTAAAAAAGTAGTAGTACACTGTATTTCCCCTTACAACCCAGAACACAGACTAAATGTGGTGCGAAACATTATGGCTGTCTTTTACTTTTATACGGGCTTGCCTTAACCAATCATATACTGGTTTGTCATCACTATGTACTGCAGTATACAGTGAAATTATTGTGGTGCACTGCAGCCCAATATATCAATATATAAAATTGTGTGCCTTATCACTTTTTAACTACTAAACCAATTTTATCTAGCAACAAAAAGAACCCTTACTACACTATAATCTTTATTCCTGCCAATTTTTGAGAAATACCGTATGGCAATTTTGCCGCTATGTCTGACTAAAAAAGTATATGGAAAATGCATGGATGGAGACAAGCGTTTAGGAACCCCCTTTTTTCTTTTCACCCCCCATTAACTAATCACCATAAAACTAGGTATTATTAGCAAAGGTAGAAAAAAGAAATAGGTCTGCAAAGTTTTGTGAAGATTCGTTAAATCGTGGTAAAGTTATTAGGAAGCAAAAATCTGAGGTATTCTTATCTCTCAGAACTCTAAGTATAACTCATGCTCTAAGGTAACTAGAACTTGTGCCCCCACCATGCAGAGTTTTCTCATCAATAATTTTATAGCAAATGTTGTACTGATATTATCTATAATTTCATAGAAGATGTCATGAGATATGTGATCTATGGGGTAATTAGCAGTGCATGGCGGAGTCATGAGTCATAGTTACCTTAGGGCACGAGTTATAGTTACTTGAAATAAGTTTATCTATAACTGCTGGACTTCTATGGTTTTGTGTGTGTAAATTATTAACCTAGCTATAACCTCCCTGTAACCTTTGGTTATTTAGTGAATTTCTAAGGTTTTTCAAATTCTCTTTTCTAACTATAGTGTCCCTGTATGCATGCATTGTTTTTTTCAGTGAATGTCTAAGCTTTTGGTGTGTGAATTCTTGTGTGGGTGTTTGAGTGGGAGTCTGAGTTGCTGTATGAAAGTATGAGTGTGTGTGTGAGTGCTTGCGTGGCAGAGTGTATGATTTTCTGTGTTGGTCTCAGATTGGGTGTTTGAGAGGTTTTCTGGGTCTGTGAGTGGGTGTGTGAGTGCTTGTGCGGGTCTGTGAATGGGTATGTCAGTGGCTGAATGGGTGTGTGAGTGGCTGTACAGATCTGTATGGGGGTGTGGAGTTATTTTATGGGTCTGTGTTTGGGTGTATGAGTGTCTGTATGGGTGGGTGGGTGGGTCTGTGAGAAGATGTGTGAGTCTGTGAGTGGATGTGTGAGTGGCTGGGTATGTGAGTGGGGCTGTGAGCAGCTGTGTGGATCTGTGTGTGGTTATGTGAGTGGCTGTATGAATGTATGAGCGGGTGTATGAGTGGCTGTGTGGGTCTGTGAGTATACATGTGAGGGCTTGTGTGGGTGTATAAGTGGGTGTGTGGGTCTGTGAGTGAGTGTGTGAGTGCTTTTATGGGTGTGTAAATGGATGTGTGAGCGGTTATGTAGGGGTGTGAGAGAGTGTGATTGGCAATGTGAGTATGTGTATTTTTCAATTGAGTGCTGTCAGTGGCTGAATGGGTGTGTTAGTGGGTGTGTGAGGGGCTGTGTCGGTGTGTAAACGGGTGAGTGGCTGTATAAATATGTGAGTGGTTACCTGGGTGTGTGAGAAAGTGTGTGAGTGTCTGTCTCTGTGTGTAACTGGGTACATGATTTGCAGTGTTGGTCTCACAGTCTGTTTATGAGTGGTTTTATGGGTCTGTGAGTGGGTGTGTGAGTGCTGGTGTGGGTCTGGGAATAGGTGTGCCAATAGCTGAATGGGTGTGTGAGTGGGTGTGAGAGTGACTGTGTGGATCAGTAAGTGGGTGTATGAGTGTCTGTATAGGTATGTGAGTGAGTGTTTGAGTGACTGTGTGGGTCTGTGAGGCAGTGTGTCAGTGCGTGTGTGGGTATGTAAGTGAGTGTGTCAGTGTGTGAATGGGTGTGTGAGTGGTTGTATTAATGTGTGAGAGTATGTATGGCTTTGTGGCTTTGGAAGGAATGTGTGAGTGGTACAGTGGGTCTGTTAAAGGGTGTGTCAGTGGGTGAATGGGTATGTGAGTGGGTGTGTAAGTGGCTGTGTGGATCAGTACGTAGGTATGTGAGTGTCTTTGTGGGTCTGTGGGTGGGTGTGGGATTGGCTGTATGAGTGTCTGAGTGGGTCTGTGAGTGGCTGTGTTGGAATGTGAGTGGATGTGTAAGTAGCTGTATTGGTTTGTGAGTGGATCTGTAAGTGGATGTGTGGGTCTGTGACTACATATGTAAGTGCTTGTGTGGGTGTGTAAGTGGCTGTGTGGGTCTGTGAGTGGGTGTAGGAGTGCTTATGTGGGTGTGTAAGTGGGTGTGTGAGTAATTTTGTAGATCAGGGAGTGGGTGTGTAACTGGATGTGTAGGGGTGTGAGAGAGTGTGTGCGTGGCATTGTGAATGTGTGTATTTATTTTTAATTGAGCCCCTGGATCTGTGGATCAGTTATGGATTCACATGGGGCTCACTCTGAACGCCATGGTGGATTCGCAGATCCTCACGCACAAAAAATATCAGGCCACCATCCCCATGATTTTAGCGGTTCCGAATGGATTGCAAATAGCGACCTACCTCGTTAATATTCACGAGGTAGGTCGATTTATGACCCCCTAGGAATCGCTAAAAGAAACTCTCGTACATTAGAAATTCCGAATACCTAACTGCGATTCGCAGAAAATCACAATTAGGTAATAGCTAATCCTAATGTTGATACATGTGGCCCTTTTTCACTTTGAATCTTGGCTTGGATGGCACTGTGCTAATCATATGCTTAAAAACCTTGATAGAAAAGCAGACATTGAAGGTGAGCAAATTTCAGAGTGTTGCTGGTGTTGTAGGGCACGCTATACAGGAGCTGCTATCCACCTAAGCCTGGGAGCTACCTGGAGTTCTCTGCTTTATTTTTGCATACTTTATGCAACACTTTGTCTAAAAGAGTTTTGTTTTTTACTTATACTGGCTGTGTGAGTATATGAGTGGGCCTGTGAGCAGCTGTGTGGCTATGTGAGTGGTTGTGTGAGTGGCTGTATGGATGTATGAGTGGGTGTGTGAGTGGCTGTGTTGGTCTGTGAGTGTATATGTGAGTGCTTGTGTGGGTGTATAAGTGGGTGTGTGGGTCTGTGAGTAGGTGTGTGAATGCTTGTGTGGGTGTGTAAATGGGTGTGTGAGTGGTTTTGCATGTCTGTGAGTAGATGTGTGAGCGGTTGTGTAGGGGTGTGAGAGAGTGTGTGAGTGGCAATGTGAGTGTGTGTATTTTTTAATTGAGAGCTGTCAGTAGCTGAATGCAATAATAATACTAATAACGTATGCAGCACTTTAAGTCTAAAAGAGCTTTGTTTTGACTTGTACTGGGTGCTCCATTGACAAAGCTAAACCTCTCTGAAGATCTATAATGATAGTAAACACGTGTCAGGGGTTGCTTTTATTCATTATAGGTTGACTTTGATGGTATTTTTCCAATCCAAAGCTGTAATACTGTGCCTGTAGGGGTAAAATACATTCATCGTTTTACAGCTTGGTGTGGATGGCACTGTGCTAAACCTATACTCAAAGACTTTGCTGTAGAAATGGCAAAATACGTTGTCCCTTTTCATCTCAGTGTGGAGGGCACTTTGCTTAAAAACTTTGATAGAACAGCAGACATTGAAGGAGAGCGAATTTCAGAGTCTCACTGGTGTTGTAGAGTGTTCTATACAGTAGAGAGTCTCCATCTAAACTTGGGAACTACCCATAGTTGCCTGCTTCTCTTTTGCAAAATGTATGCAGCACGCTATGCCTGAAAGGGTTTTGTCTTGACTTACATGGGGTGCACCCTTGTGTCTGGACAAAGCTAACCCTCTATGAAGAGCTATAATGATAGCGAAAAACATGGCAGGGGTTGCTTTTATTTATTCCAGGTTGGCTTGGACGGTATATTTCCAATTCAAAGCTGTAATATGGTGCCTGGAGAGGGAAAAGCTTTTGTCATTTTACAGCTTGACGTGGCTGGCACTGTGCTAATCCTCTGCTTAAAAACTTTGCTGTAGAAATGACAAAAAACTTTGGGGCATATTTACAAGCCCCTTGCACCACTGGTGCATTGCTTTTAACATGAGAAAACATGTCATACCGGTTTCGTAAGGGGCTTGTAAATAAGCCCCTTTGTTGCTCTCTATCTCGGCATCAATGGCACTGTGCTAATCCTATACCTAAAACTATGATAGAAAAGCAGACTTTGAAAGTGAGCAAATTTCAGACTGTTGCTGGTGTTGTAGAGTGCTCTATACATGGGCTGCTATCCACCTAAAGTTGAGAACTACCCAGAGTTCTCTGCTTCTTTTTTACATAATTTATGCAGCACTCTATGCATGAAAGGGTTTTGTTTTGAATTATACTGGGTGCTCCCTTGTGTCTGAACAAAGCTAAATCTCTCTGAAGCGCTATTATGATAGCGAAACACATGTCAGAGATTGTTTTTATTCATTCCAGCTTGGCTTGGATGGTATTTTTCTGCCTGGTGTGGTGAAAGGCTTTTGTCATTTTACAGTTTGGCTTGGAAGGCACTGTGCTAATCCTATGCTTGAAGAATTTGTTGTAGAAATGGCAAAAGACTTTGGGGCATATTAGCAAGACCAGCGATAAAATTATCGCCGTTTTAGCGGCAGGAAACTGCCGCTAAAACGGCGATAATGGGCTTGCTAATATGCGTTATAGAATTCAATAGAAGCCCAGGTTAGATGTCCTGCACATCTAACCTGGGCTTCTATTGGAATTCTATAACACTTATTAGCAAGCCCATTATCGCCGTTTTAGCGGCAGTTTCCTGCCGCTAAAACGGCGATAATTTTATCGCCGGTCTTGCTAATATGCCCCTTTGTCCCTTTCTATCTTGGCGTGGATGGCACTAGCTTATCCTATGCTTACAAACTTTGATAGAAAAGCAGACATTGAAGGAGAACAAATTTCAGTGTGTCACTGGTTTTGTAGGGTGCTCTATCCAGTAGCTGCTCTCCACCTAAACATGGGAACTACCCAGAGTTCTTTGCTTCTTTTTTGCATAATTTATGCAGAAGTCTATGCCTGAAAGGGTTTTGACTCATACTGGGTGCTTCCTTGTATCTGGAAAAAACAAACCTCTCAAGAGCTGTAATGATAGCGAAATACGTGTCGGGGTTGCTTTTTTTTCATTCCAGGTTGGTTGGATGGTATTTTTCTTCTCAATCCAAAGCTGTAATACTGTGCCTGTAGTGGTATAAAGCTTCTGTAATTTTACAGCTCGACATGGATGGCACTGTGCTAATCCTATGCTTAAAGACTTTGCTGTAGAAATGGCAAAAGAATTTGGGCCCAATTCACAAAGCCAATCTGAGACAGAAGTCTACCTTTACGACTTTTGGTATTCACAGAGGTCATTTACAAGTCGTATCTTTACATCTGCAATCGGGCCAGAATCTCCGCACCCGTGCCGTACTCTCCCCACCCGGGCCGTACTCTCCATCTTGTGCCGTACTCTCCGGCTCAGGCCGGACGAAGTGTAATCAATATATATATACGTATATATATGTATGTATGTAAATATATATATATATATATATATATACATGTCCCTCCCGTTCTTTGTGAATTTTAGAACGTTCCGTGGCATGTGTTTCGCGCTAGCCCTGAGCGCGATTGAGGTGACCCGCCTTTACAAAGAGGACAGAGCCAGCTGGGCAGCTTCGGCAACTTTTTCACTTCACCAAGGTATTGGTACGGCTCTGACCCACCGCATCCTCGCTTGATGGAAGTGCCGCTGCTCATCGCAGTCCGTGACTACACGGAGAAATCCTGGAACATTGTATCCTTGTTTTTCAGGCCAGAAGCAACAGGAATCTATGCGGTTGAAGGGGTTGGGGACTCGGGAGAGGAAATTGCTTTCACCAACAACGTGCTGCCTCAGATCACAGCAGCGTTCTATATTTCATCTGGTACCCCAGATGGGACACAAGAGGCTGAGCAAAGGAACTTACCTGGCATGCAGTGAGAATTGCATGTTGGGACTTGTAGTCAGCCAATGCGACTGCAGGTCCGTTTGGAACTTTGACCCAGCCCACCTGGATGGCCACCAATGGCGGAACTACTGGGGCTATTTCAAAGATCTGGTGGGAGTGCCTTTGTTGAAGCTGGTATTTGAAAAAGGAAATTGCTCTGAAACGCGTCATGCCTCAAGCTTTTTAGTGAAAATAAATCCTTTCCCTGATTCCCGGTGTGTCCCTCCCGTTCTTTGTGAATTTTAGAACGTTCCGTGGCATATATATATATATATATATATATATATATATATATATATATATATATTACCTACTGGTAGTAACCAGTAGGTAGTTATTGTTGGAACCTAGTTTCCATAGGAAAAGCGTTTTTTGATTTGCCAATAACTTTGGCGCCATTTGACAAATTCACGACATTTTCAAAACTTTTGGCCCGCTCAGGTCAGCTGCTGTTTTGAAAGTTTTGGGGTGATTCAATCAAACTAACTTTATTCGATCTTAAACATTAAGATCATAAAAGTGCAAAGATATACATTAATCACATATTAAAATTATAAAACATCACCAGCAAGTTTTGATAAAAACAACAAAATAAAATACAGATAGGAATCATGTTAAATCATTGGCCCAAACATTCATTAGGATGTGGGGAAATCATTCAATGTCTAGTAAAGTGCTTAGTGCGATACCGGGACATCTCATTTACAGACAGGGTACAATGAGCAGGCCATAATAAAGTGCTAAACAGTGCCACATACTGTTAAAATACAGTCTACCACCTAAGAAATCTCCTTTTTGATAGAGCCATACATAAATATGATGCAACACAGAAATTTACATATGGGTTTGGGAGCATTTGGAGGAAAAACAAGGCTGGGCGACATTGTGCAAATTTATATTTAAAAAAAAACAGTGGGTGAATAAACTTTTTCCGGGCACATGAATAAAATTTGCAGAAAAATATAAAATGAAGATTAGATTGAATATATGTACCATCACAAGGACAAGCTAAAAGTTCATTAATTGAATATGTCCCTGGTGGGAAAGCCAACATGCACGGAATGAGATTTAATCTAAATCTCAAAAGAACAAATCTATGCCGAGCATTTGTCACTGATATCAAATATGAGTTAGCTTCCCCAGGAGCAGACGGAAGGCCCAGATATAATGCCACCATGGATTTGTTACAGTTTAAGGCATATCTTTCTTTTTCCCTGAGCTCTTTAGATCGTGATTTTATTGCCTCTTTCTGATGTGCTCATGCAAGTAAGGGGATCTGTAAATAGGATCTCTAGGCCCAGCTTTAGCAGTGTAGACTTTACATAACACAACCAGGGAACCTGAAGCGAGTTGTCAAGGGATAAGCAATCTCTGACAATGTCTTGGGTAAGTCCCACTGTATCCCTGGTCCAAACTGAGTGCCAAAGTAAGACCGGAGCTACAAAAATCAAATCTGATATGAATGGGTCGTTCAACTCTTGGTGCATGATATAGTTTGAGCAACCTTGCGGGAGAGAAAATAGCTTTTTAAAGAAGCTATTTTCTTTCTGTTGTAACAGCTCAGTTTTAGATATGCCCCAAATCCCTGCTCCATATGTTGCTGAAGCAATAGCTTTGGCGCCATATATTTTTTTGATTGGTTCCAGTGCTTTGTGCCCAGTTTTTTTATAAATGTACCTATGGCCACGGTGTTCTTTTCTAGTGCGTTGCATCTACTTTTAATCATATTTGTCCAAGTTCCTTCGCTGTTAAAAAGTACCCCCAAATACAAAAAAGACTTGGTAATTTCAATTTTCCAGGTATCTATAAAAAAGATGGTAATTTTTTTGGCTGTTTTCCTGCTATTAGGACACATGTTTTGGATTTGTTAACTTGTAAATCCAGTGCCGCCATATATGTCACATAGTTATTTATTAGTTTTTGCAAGGCGACACCTGTCCTAGCGACCAATACGGCACCGTCAGCATAGAGCAGTATAGGCAGCTGTTTCTTATTTATCTTGGGTACGTCAGCCACCTCAAGGCTCACTGCAGATTCCACAACATGAGTGTACAATGAAAATAAAAAGTGGGGCTTCTGTTTTTCCTCTGGATGGGGCAGGGTGGGGTGGGGGTAGGGTGCAGTGGGCGGGAAGGGGGGCAAGAGGGGAAGTGGGGGATTGGGGTGGAGGGTGGGGGGGAAACCCAGAAAAGCAGAGTGCTTGTTGTAATTTACGGAAGGAGGTAGGAAATTGTGTGTATGAAGGAAAACGGAATGTTAATCAATTTGGATGCTTAAATGGTTATAGCAATAGGTAGGTTAATTATTTGCTCTGTAAATGTTGGGGGTTTAAATGATAGGGGGAAGAGAGGCAGGGTAAGTGAGGTACTAAGATCCCTGGGGGCAGATATATTCTGCCAACAAGAAACTCACATCCCGTGGCATAAGAGAGGACTTAACGTAATTCCAGGGTACACATAGGTAACCTGCTCTTCCCAGTCCACCACGACCAGAAGTGTTGCGATCCAGGTGTCTAATCGGCTGCCACCCGTAAAACGAACACTATCAGATAAATGGGGCCGCTGGGCAATAATATCATTATCATGTGGGCTAACGGTATGTACGGTTTACGGGTCGAATTTAGATGACCCTGGTATCCTGGAGGAACTAGAGCAAGAGTTAGCCTCATGGCCCTCTCCTCTTATTATGTGTGGGGACTTCAATATTCACCTGGATGCACGCGGCCCCTTTATTAAGGAATATCGAGGGAGGAAGCCACAGGTGTTCAGAGCATTAGATGCCCTGATCACTAGTCATGGTCTAATCGATATGTGGTCCTCGAGGAAGCCAGGAGATTCAGGGTATACTTACTTCTCGTGTCCTCACAGGAAATACGTCAGGCTTGATTACTTTTTTGTCTCCGCCACCCTTATGGAGGGTGCTGATATCAGGAAGCTGCCTAAAATGTTGTCTGATCACAACCCTCTGATGCTGGAAATTAGGGTACAGGGGCACGAACGACCCTGTACAAAGTGGATCTTTGATAAGAAACTGCTGGCTATGGAGGGGTTTATAGAGCATATCAGGGGATGGACCCGGCAGTTCTTTGATACAAATAGGTTCGGTGCCTCCAGAGAAATAGTGTGGGATACGTTTAAGGCAGGGTTAAGGGGGGAGACCGCTAGTTTTGTTGGACATCGGAGGAAGAGGCAGAGAGAGGAGTTATATCAACTAACAGACCAACTGGCAAAGTGTGAGGAGGAACATACGGCAGCTATTGCCCAAAGACAGGTTGAGCGACAAACTCTGCTTGAGCAAGATACAAGGATAAAGGCAGAAAATAATGGATTTTACAGTAAACCAGTTGTGGAAGCCTTTCAAACTTACACCAGGGATAACTATGAGTATGGGGAGGCTACAGGTAAACATCTGGCACTACGGTTAAGACAAAGGGCAGCAGCAAATAACATTGTGAGGCTGAAAAGGAAAGATGGGTCCCTAGCCACAGAACCCCAAGAAATTCTAAGCGTATTCGCAGAGTTTTATAGGGACCTTTATCAGACTAGGGATGAATCCCCAGAGGCTGCTGAGCCTGAAATTGCCAGGAATGTCCCTATCTGGCAGGAATAAGAGGCAGATATTTCAATTATTGAAGTTACAGAGGCTCTCCAGGCGATGGCCTCAGGTAAGGCAGCTGGCCCTGATAGAATTCTGATGGAAGTATGTAAAGCCCTCCAGTCAGAACTAATCCCTCTCCTTTTAGATCTGTTCCTGGCGGTACAGCATAAGGGGATTCCACCTCAATCCTGGCAAGAAACCAACATCATTGTATTTTTGAAGAAAGGGAAAGTAGCTGAGGACCCAGCCTCCTATCGCCCCATCTCCCTGATTAATGCCGATGAGAAATTATATTCTAAGATTATCGCGCTCCGACTGGGTAAAATCATCGCCTCCCTGGTGAGCCCTTGGCAACATGGCTTCATACCAGGGAGAGGTACTACGGATCACGTACGTCGAGTAATCTCCCTTTGCGGATGCCTCAGGGGAGCAGATGTCCCTGATCCTCCTTGATGCTCAAAAAGCTTTCGACCAGGTTGAGTGGGCATACTTAGGGGACAACTTAAGGTCTAATGGGTTTGGACCTTGCATCTTAACGGCCATAAGAGCTATGTACGCACAGCCATATGCTAGGATTCAATTGATGAGTAGGGAGTCCGAAACGATTTTGGTAGCTCGAGGTACAAGACAGGGATTTATTTTTATTTATTTATTTATTGAGTTTTATATAGCGCTGGCTAGACCCGGAGGTATCAGAGCGCTTTACATGAGGAACATAGCAATAAAGTTTCACAGTTACATCAATAAAAAAAAAGGGCATAGTAACAAAACACAAAGAACAAGTCCAAGGAGAAAAAAGAGGAAAAGGGGGGAAGAGTCAGTGGCTGGAGAAGAAAAGCGATTAGGTCAGATAAATCGGCAACGGAAGGTAGAAGTTCAGGGTAACAACTGACCGGCTGGAGATCAACAATCATAACTCCCCAGGGTCACGGAGGCTGGAACAAAATGAGAAGGGATGAAAGGGACCTAGGGGGAGGAAATAGGGGGAAAAGGTTCGACAGGCGAATCAGACAGGGACCGTCAAGATGGAGGACCTATGACTCGGGCACAGAGTAGCATAAACACAAGATGGCGGAAGCATGTGAAAAAGTTCAAAAACAACAAAATAACAAAGGAGTTGGCTCCGGGGGCAGCCGCCGGGGCTAGGAGGGAGGGGGGCTGGAGATCGCCGTTAAAAAATGGGTCGTTGCCGAGTACAGAACTCGGGGTTGCATGGGTGGCAGAGTCATCGTTCAATGAGCCGCAAAGTCAGCTTGGGTGCCCCAGAAAAGGGGGGGCAGCCGCGGGAACCAAGAGGGTGCTTCTCTCACCGGCTCGGAGAGTGGAGACGAGCTCGGGGAACTGGATACCAGTGCTATGGAAAGCCCTACGTTGCTCCCCCGTCGTTCAGAAAGCCGCAAAAGTCACCATTGAGCGCCCCAGAAAAGGGGAGGCAGCAGCAGAGACCAAGAGGGCACTTCACTCACCGGCTCGAGGAGTGGAAACAAGCATGGGGGCACTGGTCATCAGTGCTGTGGGAATCCCTCCGTAGCACCTCCATAGGGGGAAACGAAATTCACGCACCTCCGTCGACAATCCGGCAAAGCGAAACCAGGGGACAAGCAGTTGCGGACAAGCCCAGAAAGGCAGGAGAACGGCCGCAGGGTAGATCACCAACCCAACACCTCAGCAGCCACCAGTTAACTCCACCGGGCAGCATGGAGCGCAGAATTGAAGTCCGCCATCAGAGAAAAACCTCGGTGAGTCGTAGAAAAAGGCGGGGGAGGTGGGTGAACCAAAAGGAGAGACGAAGGAAATTGTGCCCAGTGACCGGCTGGGTAGGTGATGGCCGTGGGGGGCGACCCACAGCCAGTCTCCCCTATAGCTACAACGGTAGCTCCACCGGTCATCGGCCACGTAGCTAGGTCTCATTAGTCGGCAGACATCCTCACGATTTTTCGGAAATTGCAGGGGCAGGTCTCGAAGAACTATCGCGGGAAATTGGAGAATCGGAAAGCCCGCAATCCACGGAGATCCCAGGAGAGTAAAGAGGCCCGGGGATGGGGTAGATTCCTGGGGATAAAGCCAAAAAGGCAATCCCTAGCCGGGAGCTCCCGCTGGAGCTCCTCACCAGTCAGCCATCTTTGTGTCGATGCCCCTGCTCACCAATTCTCACCAATTCTCTTTGCATTATATATAGATCCCCTTATTAGAACAATTATTCAAGATCAGTCAATCAAACCAATAGTGGTCATGGGGTTTAATACCAAGGTGTTAGCATATGCTGACGACATAGCAGTCGTCACCCCTGACCCCTTGGGTGCAATTGCAAGGATCGAAGTCTTGGCCTTGGAATTTGGCAGGCAGTCGGGATACCGTTTGAACTCGGATAAGACTAGGATAGTCTGTACTAAAACCATTACCTGCCAGGATCCACGTAAGACTGAGGTAGCTACCTATCTCAGGATTGATATTTCGGCGGATGTTGGCTCCACATGGGCAATCAATTCGGCTCCTCTCATAGAGATGATTAGTAGAGACTTAAAGAGAATGGATAATTTCCATTTGTCTATAATAGGAAGGTGTAATGTGCTTAAAATGACGATGCTCCCTAAAATTTTATATTTATTCTGTTGTATCCCGCTAGAGCCAGAAAACACCTTTTTTAGGAAATTAGACGGAATATTTTCCCAATTTATCTGGCAATATCAGAACGTCAGGCGATCTTTGAAATTTATGACCCTTTCTCAAGCTCGGGGGGGGAGGGCTGGTGGTTCCCAACTTACTCTATTACTACTGGGCTAAAACAATACAACAAATGGGTATACTGTTCAAAACAAATATGGGGGCAGAAACAGGTTTGGGAGGTCGGGAAAGCGAAATTCCCCCTTCAATTTTTGAGCTGACCATAGGAGGTGCAGCACCAGGGGTCCTATTAAGGTAGTTAGAGGGCAGTTACTATAAAAAAAAACACGCTTCAAGCCTCTTAGAGCGGCCTGGAATGTTTGGCACAAAGTATGCAGGCTTTTAGAAATACCTAGGTTCCAGAGGTACCTGCTCCTGTGGCGCTCACCAGTATTTCCAGCTTCCCTCTATGATGGAATAGGCAAACTTTGGGAACAGGCAGGAGTCAGTAGGATAGGCGATGTTATTGATTTGAATACAACCAAATTAGGGAGACGATTAGACCTGTTGTATCTCATATTATTAGCACGGATCGGATTCCATTGTTAGAAAGTATTTTGTATAAACAACCCTGAATAAAGGATTTATACTCCATTCTGATAAATGCCAATCCAGATGACTTAGTAAAGGTCGAGGCTGCTTGGGCAGGCAAGCTAGAGAACCAGGATGTGGACTTAAGTAGGTCATTGACACTCTCCAAGAAAGTGTTTCTCTCTGCTAACTTAAAGGCCCAACACTTCAAAACTGTGTTCAATTTGTACGTTACCCCGGCTAAATTGTTTGCTTGGGGGAAGAGGGAAAATTATCACTGCCCAAGGTGTGGACAGGGTCTGCAGACCTGGCCCATATGTTCTGGGACTGTAGTAAACTAAATTTGCTGAAAAAGGGGATTGAAACCTTTTTGTATAAAGTTTTAAGACAGAATGTGTTTGTCTCACCAACTATGATGTTATTAGGCTGTGACGAGAATGCACAGTTAGAATCAACTCAGGTATATTTTTGCTTTATGGCAACCGCAGTAGTCCGATTATTGATTGCATCGAAATGGAAGGATGTTGACCCCCCGACGTATCAAGCTTGGTATGCCAGACTGCTTCATGTATACAACATAGAGATGGCACTGTATAAATGCAAAGGCTGGAGGGTGAGGAGAAGGGGTAGGCAAATTTGGGGTCCTTTGATGGACTAGGTAGAGAAAATCACTTCTATAACCGATGTCTAACGTATTCTTTTGTTCATATTATTATTATTTTTTCTTTTTCTTATTTATTTATTTTTGTTCTAGGAAAGTATGCACGTTTAAGTATTCCTGTTACGGGGTAAAACTTATACCTCTTTGTTTTTTCTGTTGTATATGTATTTAAGAAACTATGTGGCCGCATAGCTGTAAGAATTTTTTATAAGATTGTTTAGTGTATCTGTATATATAATTTTTTTTCTTTCTGAAATTCCTGCTTTTTTCTGGGTAGAAAATAATTTTTTTTTTTTTTAAAGGAAAAAAAAAAAGCAGGGTTAAAACGCAACCTTGCCTAACCCCTCGACAGATTGGAAAAGATCTTGGTCACTCACCCTGGTTGCCATACCTAATGCATGCAGTAGACTGGGAGTATAATTGTCTGATAAAAAATATGATGTTATCGTCCACTCCCATCTCTTTCAGAATGATCCATAATTTATTATGTGACACAGAATCAAACGCAGCAGAAAGGTCCATGAACACCATAAAAACATTTCCTCCTTTAGCATGGGCATACTTTGCTGCAATTACATTTAAGTTTAGGCACTGATCCAGTGTCCCCATCCCTTTTTAAAACCATATTGAACTGGAATTAAAATATTTTTGGCAGCGGCCCATTCCTCAAGTCTATTTAACAGCAGACGGCCCATTAACTTACATGTTCCATCTATGAGTGAAATTGGCCTATAGTTTTTAGGCAACGTTTTATCCCCTTTTTTAAATATTGGTATGATTACAGTTGTTTTCCATGAGGCAGGGGGGGGGCCCCCTTAGCAATTGCATTAAAAACATTGGATATGAATGGAATCCAGAGTTCCGGATATTCACACAAAAAGTCAATAGGGGCACCATCGGGGCCCGGAGCCTTTGCACTACTACATTGAATGAGACCATTTTCCACCTCTGTCATTGAGAAGGTAATAGGCATACACACATCATATATTGGGAGGTCATCAATCAATTTTGCCCTATCTACAGCTAACCCAAATATAGCTATATAATGATCCACCCATACATCCTCTTCCACATTAGTGCTTAAAGAGGGGTCTGTATCTTGTCTCAAAAAAGGAGAATTTACTATCTCCCAGAACTATTTGGAGCTTTTTAATAGTGAGGCAAGCTGTAGTTTTTCCCAGGCATCCTCATTTAGAGCCATAAGTCTCTCCCGCCTACATTTTTTATATTGACCCCGAAGTGACCTAAGGCCATATTCTTTGGCCTTTCCTTTAATGCGTTGTGTAGACTGCTAAGGGATTTTGTGCAGGCCGTATTAAACCATTGCGGGGCCTTTGAAACACTACTTTTATTCTTAGATTTTAAATTACTTTCCACCACACCCAGTAGAGGAACAAAAGCCCGAACTATGCTTTGCGGAGCACTATTCAAGTCGACACGTTAATATTTCTTTCTGGGTACTCCCAATTACAGTAGGCAATAATATATCTTTCTTTATTTTCGTCCACTTTAACACTATGCCATTCCTTCTTGTTATTCTTGGTGCTGGGACTTTCGTAACCGAGCTATTAAAACAGCCCTTCCATTCCATGAGAAAGGTCAATGCAACATGATCACTAAAAATTGAGGCAAAAGTTCCTATCTGGTTAAAAATCCTCTTAAAAGGGGTTGCCACCACTAGATAATCTGGCGGTGAACCATGTTTTGTGTCCCCAAATGTTTTTACCAAAGTGCCCGTTTGCTCGTCCACAGGATTGAGAATTACCAGGTTTCTCGTGACCAGGAGTCTGTTCAATTCGTCCCCATATTGGGTGTGTAAGAAATTATAGGGTACAACCCCTTGTTCATCTACCAAACCACATAGAGGTATTGCTGTTTTTGGGCAGCTGTGAGCATTAAAATCCCCCACCCACACTATATGTAGGGGTTTGCGATAGGTGGTTATTGCTTTATCTATCGCATTCTCAAGTGAGTGGATTACCTCTTTCATATTACTTTCAAAATAGTTATTGTAGAAATTGATTAAGAGCATATCCTCTACTCCACCGACACTACACATTATAAGGTGGTAAAAAGAGGACTGGACATCTAACTCAATTATATTTACTCACAAGGTATTTCTTATCAGGGTCAGTAAGCCTCCTCTAGCTCCTGATTTTCATTCATGCATAACATGAATATAATTTGAATTTAATTTATAGGTGACCCAATCATTGTCACACATGTGAAGTTGGCTACAAATGAATTGCATTGAGCTCCACTGAATGATAGTGTCAAAATGGCCAACGCATTTTTTACCTTAAGAATGTAGCTTAACTATCAAGTCCCTCTTTGATTTTGTGTTTCACTGCGATCCAATGAGATGAATCATTGTTTAAAAGGGTGTCTTTTGAATGAAATCACTGACATTGACGAAGGCCAGGTGGCTGAAGCGCGTTTGTCAGTATTCTCGTGTTTGTAATGATTTAAATAAAAAAATACATCGATAATTATGGCCGGAGTGCGCAGCAATTTCTGAACTGTGTTGATTTCATGTTACGCGAGTTCGCCCTCGCGGCTGCTGCACCCGCTGTGGGAAGAGCGGAGTATTTGGCGAGCAACGTTTGAAAAGATATATGCACACATACATACATACAGCAAGAAATATATTTAGGAAAATAAAGAGAAAAATTTATGATAGAAATATATATATTGATTACACTTCATCCAATGATGGTCTGCATGTTTGTTAGAGGTGAGTGCTAATCTTCTTAAATTCCCTAGATTTTTTTTATTTTATATCTCTGGTATTTGGACCTCTGTTGTGAGTGAGTCTCAATAGTTGAGCCTAATTCTCTGTAAGATTTAGTAATAAGGTCTTGAGTGATAATCTCCAGTACCAGACTCCTAAAATAAGGCCCGCTGCTGTGCATTTGGTATAAAAATGTTATATGCCGATTACACATTGTTAGACCTGGCATCCTTGGCGAGGATTCCTCATAATGTTTTGCCTTCAGATCTCCTGTTTTTGCTGGTTTCATTTTTTGTTAGCCTTAGGACTCTGCGCACTTTATCACTCCTAACCAGTGCTAAAGTGCTTATGCTCTATGCTGAAAGCATGGTAAAATTGGTATATTTAATTTGCGTATAAACCCCTAGTAAAGTGCACTACATGTGACCAGGGCTTGTAAAGTAAATGCTACTAGTGGGTCTGCAGCAATGATTTTGGCATCCACTTAAGTAGCCCTTTAGCAATGTCTCAGGGCTGCCATTGCAGAGACTGTTTGTGCAGTTTTAAACTGCCATGTCGACCTGGCAAAATAAACCTTTTTGCCAGGCCTAAACCTTCCTTTTTAGTACATATAAGTCACCCCTATGGTAGGCCCTACACAGCCCTGAGAGCAGGGTGCAGTGTATTTAAAAAGTCAGACATGTGCTTTTAAGTTTTACATGTCCTAGTAGTGAACAACTCTGAGATTTGTTTTTAACTACTGCAAGGCTTGTCTCTCCAAGAGGAAAACATTGGAGTAGCCTTATTACAATTGTAAGTGTAATTTCCAAATTGCATGAGATAACTGGTTCATGATTGGTGTCCCTGGAATCCTAATGTAAGATCCTAACTTATGGTGAAGTTGGAATTTACATTACAATTCTGAAAATGCCACTTTTAGAAAGTTGCCCTTTTCTTGCTTTGGTTCCTGCAGCCTGTCTCTAATCAAATGACTGGGTGTAGTTGGCAGTCGGGCTTTGTGTATTCCTCCAAGACAGCCCCACATAATGGGAGCTTAGGTATGAGTGGATGGGCCTTTCACTGGCAGATTGGGAGAGAGGGGCTGGGCTCAGCCTAACTTACACCTGCATAGGCTGTGTATTGTCTCCAAACAAAGGGCTGCATACTCCCTGTAGTTCGTCTGGTGCCAAGGCAGGGAAGGCAGGGTATCTATGCATTTCAAAGGCATGACTCCAGAAGCTTCTCCCCACTCTATAGACACAGCTGTGTATAAAAGAAGGACCTCAGACCCCACCACTTCGGTACACTTCTGGACCTGTGGATACTCTGCCAGGAAGACGGACTGGGGTGCTGCTGAAGGACTGTCACTCTGCTGGACTCCTGCTTTGCTGTGCTGACCTGCTGCCTGCTGACTTCTTGCCTGGGTGAGAAGGACTTGACCTGATTCTCTTGAACCCAGAACCCAGAGTGACTTCAAGGGCAAATTGGCTGGACTCCTGATCTGAAGCCTCAGGGACATAACAGTCTTCCAACAAACTTGCAACTGCACCTGGACTCTGCCATATGTGAGTCTACCCTGCTAAGTGGTGCCACTCCAGGGCTGAGCCCTTGAAAGTGAGCTGAAGTGCTTTTCCAACTACTGTGGATCCAGTGGAACCAACGCATCACCTCTGTTGCACTTCAAAATCCCTGAAAGATCTGAAGCATCTCTACTGGTGCATGAATTGGACCCCTCGCAGAGACTCGCACCACTATTGCAGCCAGCATCACTTTCAGAACCCCCACTGCACAACGCAGCCTTGGTGCAGGCCCTCGCATCTCTCGGTGACAGCACCTGGACCACAACAACAGACTGCGCATCACAGCCTTGCAGCTCTTCAGAACCGATGCATCGCCCTAAGTATGCGCTGCATCCCCAATGCCTGGCTTCGCATCGCAAGTCGAATCGATGGGATCCTCGTCATTGATGCAACCGGAGCTGGTCATTTTGGTCTTGTTTTATTTCTTACATTTTGCTCTACTGTTCTAACTTGGTGTGGTATCTTTTTCTGTGTTTTTTTTCACTGTCTAAGTGTACACATTGCCTCTAAGTTAAGCCTGACTGCTCTGTGTCAGGCCACCAGGAGGGTTGAGCACAGGCTAATTTGGGGTTTACTTGTGCCTTACCCTGATTAGAATTGTAGTTTCTGCTTGACCAGGGCTCAGACACACCAGTCAACCAGTAACCCACTTCCTTTCTATAGGCTAATCAAATAGAATTACTGTCTGTGCACAGGTAACCTGTCACTAGGAGTAGGCAGAACTCTCTGAGTTTTCACTTCATGTAATATGCCGGAGTTACATCAAAAACTTCATTAGATTCCACAGAGTTCTGCCAACTGGCGGCATTATGAATATTGTACTGCTCGCGTGGCAATTTAGCCCCAGTAGCGCGAGCAGCACTGGAAAAACAAGGGCAAATGCCACCATGCAGTGCACAAGAGCATGTGAACATTTGAGTTGATTTTGCTGCTGCTCAAGTACACAATCTTTTCGAGTGGCAGAAAATCTACGCGAGAAGGAGCTCTCTGACCGTGCAACCACTCATGTCTTCCTGCATTACAAAATGGAGCCAGGTGATGCCAGATCTTGCTCACATTTCTGAAATTTCCTGAGAAAAAAGTCTGCCATGTGGCGATCTGTAGAACTGGGCCAGAATGCCACGTTACAAGAGTAATGCAGAGTCACCAAATTCAGACAATTCAGAGGGTGGAATGAAACATTCTGCCCACTTCTATCTGTCACAGAATGGACCTTGGATAAATTGAGTATGGCCTGTGCAAGCTTTGCAATTCAATTAGGAATCCAAAAAGAATGTCATCATTACTTTTTAACTTTGTGTGAGTCTGCAATGCTTTTCTCTAAGTCTGTAGTGTTTTATGGTATTCACATGATGGGTGGCAGCTGCACCAAAATAATAAATTTGGATTGACCCAACATAGATAGCTGTCTAAAGTCACTTTTTCAGCCAGGTTCAAAGGTAAATATAATATTAATTTGGTCATATTTGAGCTCATTTGCATACTTTGTTTTTCAATATTTTCTTGAGCCAGCCTTAAGTGAGATTCAGGCATTGAAGTTATTTGCTGGGCCAATTTAATTACTATGCTGGCCAGAAGGTAGATCAAAGCCTCCCCAGACATTAGGTCTTTTCTTGGGAATTAGCTGTTTCATATTTGAAGAAGAGCGCTAGAGTGAATTTTGCAGTAGGTAATTAACTTACACTTCACTGATAAGAAGGTAGATCGCTGGCACCAATCACACCAGGACAGCCCATTGTCTTGGGCAGAAGGGCCAGTTTTGCTTTGTCAGTTAGGGTCAGAGTAAAATCTCAGATGAGAGCTCTTGCGAATCAAAACTTGGTTTTGCCATCATGGAAAATCCCTGGCTGCTGGGTTGGCCAGTGGGCTGCTCCCATAATGTGTCTAAATAGGATGGAGTAGTGACATGGCATCTCTGGATTGGGCAAAGATGAACCCCTTTTAGAACTTTCTACTTCAAAGTGGTAAAACACTGCACTAGGGAAAAACTCTAAGACGATGGAACTACAGAAAAAGAAAGACTGGCTTCTTTGGATATAACCCTACATGGAGATGACTAAAGGCTTGTACATCATGGACTCTGTTGTACCTTGTCTCTAAGAGCAGGGGCACTGGCCTTTCCACTCCACAGAGGGCACAATAAAGGTGGACTTACTGGGGACCCCGGAGGAGAGGGTTCGCCTGAAGCTTCTGTGGGCAAGTTCTGACCGGTGGTGTACTATGAGGTTTACATCAGATTGTTGCAACATGCACAGGTGAGCTACAAGTGAAGAGGAGGCAATGTAGCCTGGGAATTCCAGGAAAGCAGTTTGGTCTGCCTTGAGAGCTGTTGGGTACTTCTGGTGAGAGACCCCGGGCCAAGGGGGCTGCAAGGAACTTAAGGGGCGGGAATACAGGTAGGGCTATTCAGAACACTTGCTAAATATTTAGAAGAGAAGAGGCCTAAAACTAACCCTCCTGGTTGCTGGACATGCCACCAGTTGCACAATGCACAAAACTCCATTTAAAGCAACCCAAGAGAACTAGAAGTAAATTGAATTTTAGCTGCTGCTCACTTGTGTGTGGTATTTGACCCACTCTTGGGCCAAAAGAAAATACACCACATCCAGGAGTACACGTTGACTAGCACCTTGTTCCTTATGTTTTTCACTTCTAACTTCTTCATCTAATAATAATACCATGGGAGGGCTTGTCACCAGGGTGCCTGCCTGCAATACATATGTTGTTCTCAACTCTTTTTCTTGCTCTCAAGGAATGCCAGAGATACTGTGGCACTACCTGTGAGAGAAGCGCGTAGTGCTGTGCATCCACTTTTGGGATATTTCTTTGTTAAGGGTTAGTGACACAGCCACAGCCACATCACCGCCCACCTGAGAGACCTGCACTGGCTCCCGGTCAACAAGAGGATCACCTTCAAGCTCCTCACCCACGCCCACAAAGCACTCCACAACGCCGGACCAGCATACCTCAACGAACGACTCACCTTCTACACCCCGAACTGCCAGCTCCGCTCCGCTGACCTCGCCCTCGCCACCATCCCACGCATCCGCCGAACGACCACCGGCGACAGATCATTCTCCCATCTCGCCGCCAAGACTTGGAACACCCTCCCCATCCACCTGCGACAGACCCAGGACCTGCTGACCTTCAGGAGACTTCTTAAGACCTGGCTGTTCGATCAGTAGCTGCTTCATCCCTCCCCCCTAGCGCCTTGAGACCCTCACGGGTGAGAAGCGCGCTCTATAAATGTGTTGATTGATTGATAGTGCACAGGGGACTGACAACATCAGAAAAACTGACAGGGGAACTCCCTGGTTTGTGAGGAGGGATCATGTGCCAGGAGACACCTAAAGTCCGGAGCATGTGATCTCACTCACATCCCTTTTACCCCCCCTGCCCATGTCTAAGGGAACAGGGCAGCCTAATTCCCCCTACTAGTCAGCAACCAGCTTCCCGTCTTAAGTTGAGTGGGAAGCATTGGCCGAAGCTAGCCTGGCCGAGCCGGAAGTCTGCCTGGAAGTATTGGATTGTGTTCCTGTGAGTTATACTGGTCCACACATCAAGAGGTAGTGGGGCATACTCTCAAAGAAACTGCACCATTGACTTGTTTTGCTTATTAAGAAAAAAAAAGAGAAATAGAAAGCCTTCTGCACCTGGCAGCCTTATCAACGGGCTTGATGTGGACCCTTAAGAATCATCTCATAAAGCAAAGGGTCTCTAGAAAATGTGCATCTCATTTGGTTGTGTTTCTGGGGGTCACAGAGGGTGGTAGTGACCCGATGTATTGCGTACTTTAACAACCTAAGGGCCACATGTATCAAAAAAGGGTAAACAGCCATTAGTACGCGACTTTTACTCCGCATACCATTACAACGCATATGCTGTAACAACGCGTAGCCTTTACTACACATGTTATTACATCGCATGCGCTGTTACAACGCAAGCGTTGTAATTTGATGCACATCGTTGTGAGGACAACGTGCTCCGAGCACCGCCCCTCTGACGACGCAGGAAGGAGAAGAGAGAAACCACGAGGAGAGAGGTAAGAGGGGCTGTGTAGTTTTAAAGGGTTTAGGGTAGGGGGTGGGTCGTGCAGGGGGTAGTCTTTTAGGATTAAGGGTAGTGTTGTTGTGTTTGAGGAGTAGTGTTTTTGGGTTTATGGTAGTGTCGTGGGTCGTGCAGGGTAGTGTTTGTGTGTAGGGACAGGAGTGGGGGTCAGGGGAGGGTTGTGCAGGGGGTAGTGTTTTAGGGATTAGGGTAGTGTTGTGGTGTTTGTGTAGTGTTTTAGGGTTTAGGGTAGTGTCGGTGGTGTCATGCAGGGTAGTGTTGGAGTGTAGGGATAGGACTGGGGGTGGGGAGGTCGTGCAGGGGTAGTGTTTTAGGGTTTAGGGTAGTGTTGTGGTGTTTGTGTAGTGTAGGGTAGTGTTTTAGGGTTTAGGGTAGTGTTGTGCTGTTTGTGTAGGGTAGTGTTTTAGGGTTTAGGGTAGTGTCGGGGGTGTCGTGCAGGGTAGTGTTAGAGTGTAGGGATAGGAATGGGGGGTGGGGAAGGTCGTGCAGGTGGTAGTGGTTTAGGGTTTAGGGAAGTGTTGTGGTGTTTGTGTAGTGTAGGGTAGTGTTTTAGGGTTTAGGGTAGTGTCAGGTGAGTCGTGAAGGTAGTGTTAGAGTTTAGGGACAGGACTGGGGGAAGGTCATGCAGGCGGTAGTGTTTTAGTGTTTAGGGTAGTGTAGTGGTGTTTGAGTAGTGTAGGGTAGTGATTTAGGGTTTATGGTACTGTCGGGGGGTTCGTGCAGGGTAGTGTTTGCGTGTAGGGACAGGTTTGAGGGAAGGGGTAGTGTCGTGGTGGGGTAGTGTGTTGTGTAGGGTAGTGTATTTGGATGTAGAATTTAGCGTAGTGTAGGGGTGTTTTTTAATACAAAAAATGCGAGGAAAAAGTATGCGGGGTAAAGGGATCCGTTGTAATGACATTTTAAAAGCATTTCAATGAACTTGCTATCTAATGGTATGCGTAGAAAAAATTGCGTTGTAATGGTACTTGCGAACTAATAACTTTGTGGTAAAAGTATGCGTTGTTTTGCATTGCGGTGTATCGACATATATCTCAAAAAGGCATTTTGCGATTACCAAATAGCGATTTTTACCGAATCGCTATTTGGTAATCGTAAAATGCTATGTATGTAAGGAATCGCCAAAGATTTAGCGATTCCTTAATATTTCCAAATAGCGATTCTCTAAATAGGTAATCGCTATTAGGTAATACTTCTCCAATCGTTCCTATGGGCCTAAAGGCCCATGGGGTGTGAATGGTTTTGCTTTAGCTAATTTGCAATTACCTAATTGGTAATCACAATTTAGCTAATGCAAAGTCAAGGGTGCCCATGGGGCCTAAGGCCCTACTGAAGGACCCCCCCCAAAACAAATTTGCACATGTAAAGTGCACATATGCCCTAGGGGCATGTGGGCGCTACATGGCACTTTGAAAAATGACTTAAAGTCAATGGTAATAGCATTTCCTAAATGCACAACTTGCATTTAGAAAATGCTTGCTATATGTGCTAAGGGAATCGCAATTTGCAATTCCCTATTTGTAGTCGCAATTTTAGGTAATCACAATATTTACGATTTCCTAAAATTGCGACTACAAAACCTTTCATACATCATGAAAGGCTATTTTGCATTCCCAAACGGCCACATTTTGTGATTCGTACCGTTTGCAAATGCAAAATTGTTCATACATGTGGCCCTAAGTCTCTCAGGTAGCTGGAGTAGGTTTTAGATTATGAACAAGCATTTCTGGAGCTGGAAGCTTGTATTCCTAGAGGCTCCGAGACTCATGGACATTCGTTAATAGGTTCTATGGCGGCACTGCTACAATGTTAAAGAAGAAATGCTCCAATACTGAAATGTTTAAATGTTGAAAATATTGTTGATAAAAGGGTACCTTGTTATTTTTATGTTAATGAAAGATTTTCAGTATTTATTGCTTTGTGTCTGACCCTCTGACCCACATTTCTTACAATGTTTTATCAACTTTTTATTTACAGAATATTTACCCTTTCATAGACTCATACACTTTCCATTTTGTAATTGGATGTGTAAAACGTAATGAGCCCATAAATGTGTACTCATTATGTAGAGGCTAGGGAGTGGGAAAAGCCTTTCAAGAGGAAATCTGTATGTGAACCTCCAGAAGGCGCAGTTTTAAAAAAAATAGATTAATTGCACCCAACCGTCAAGACTGTGTTTTCTAATCATATTATTGTGTTTTTCTTTTCTCATTTTCATTTGGTTTTATGTGAAGTGCAGCTCAATATAGTGTGTGTTGAGAGGTGTGGGAGTGTTGGGATTTGTGTTTACACATATACATTACAGCACACTTTACTGAATGCAATCAGTTTCAAACTGATAAAAATTGAGATCCACATACTCAGGCCTGTTAATTATACCTCACTGTCCTACTTTTCACCACTATAGGAAAATCCTGTGATAGCCTATGGTAGAGAGATGCAATAGGCTCGATGAGAGCTGTGGCTGAGATACAATATTGGCAAAAATAAGAATTTCACATGGTCAAACTGGATTCAATAACGAATCCTCAGCTGGCCTTGGAGAACTTTTTTTTTAAACTTTATCCTTTTGTACACATATACTCAGTACAGAAGCCATATTTGGACCAACATATCACACACACATTGGGAGGTGAGAACATAATTGGGAAAGAAAATACATATACTTCAAGGTTGCACAAGACAGTTGAGGCAAATGTCAGAGGAGTCAATCCCATAAACATGGGACACAATGCATATCGATACAGAAAACCTCTGTGGATCACATGTCATCTAAACAATAGCCAAGTATGTATTCCTTCAGTATGCACCTGCACTGCCTACGGGTCGCTCTAATCGGGAATGGCTGTGTGCCAACCCTCCAATCTAGTCTTCCCCCGCATCTACCCACGTGTCCCCTTTCCCTTCATCTGCTGCCTTGCGACTCAGGTATGCTTGATAGGGCCCCCATATATCTCGTGGTCTGTTACGTACTGGCATGAGGGCATTGCAATTGTCTGACTATGTGTTACAATAAGACAAGTCAGTGTACCATTCCGACAACGTCCGCAAGGGACATTTCATCCAACGCAAAGTGACTCTCCTCTTCGCAAGAAGAATACCAAGCACCACCAGTCTCCGAGATGACCTTGGCACATCTCTGTTATATCCCAGAAGAACTACCAATGGTATCTACGGCAGGGTTATCTTCACCATATCTTCAAATGCTGTGAACACTGCAGCCGAGAACCGACGAATCCCAGGACAAAACCAGGCAGGTGAGCAAAGTCAGCCCCCTGCTCCACACCTTATACAACAATCATCTTCATGTAGCCCATATCTTTGTAACCGTGCCGGAGTGTAATATACCCTATTAAGGTATTTAAAGTGTATTAAGTGGTGTCGTTTATTCTGTGAAATAGTCTTTGTGACTGAGCAACAATACGTCCACTGTTCCTCAGTTATATCAATACCCAATTCGTCTTGCCACTCCTGGCACAACTTTTACCTGTACTGAGTCACTCCTAACTCTCGCAAATGCATATAACATCAGTATCCCACGCTGAGGGGACCAAGTCTGCAGTAAATACATCAACAGGGCCATCTCCTGTGGTTCTGACATCTCATCTCCCAGCAGCACGCGCAGCTACTGGTGCACTCAATAGTAATGATATTTGGTGAGCAGTGATATCTCGGGAGTTTTTGCTTGAATCTGTTCCCAGGTGGTGACCTCCCTCCCCTAAACAGGTCCCCCATACAACGTATGTTTAACGCACACAATGCCTGTATAATTGCCTTATCCTCCTCTAGTAGAAACCAGCCGCACCATCTATCGGACGTTTCGGGGAATAAAGGAGTGTAGTCTTCTGAACATCAGCAGTCTTATGTAGAAGATAACTAGTGACTCCTATGGGGTCGATAATTTGGAATCGACGCTTCGGTCTGCTCGATAAGTATCACAGGAGAGTGAACGGGCTCACTTCATCCCTCTCCAAAAACAAATGTGGCAGTCCTCGTGGACCATGTATCCAGTAATATGCGTGTACCTGCTGTGCTGCGCTATAGTATGCCTCGAGCTCTGGGGCATTAAATTAAGCCCCCCTAATACCAGTGACACCCATTGGACATGGGTTGTCTACCAGCCCAAGCTAATCTAATCAGTAAGGTGCGAATATTGCGGAACAGCCCTTCGGTAGTAGAATCAGTGTGGTGACAAAAAGAACAAAAATCACAGTAGCATATTCATTTTCATAACAGCTATTCACCTCAGCAGCGATAATGGCAGCCGGATCCATCTCTTGATGACCTCCGTAAGTCGCTGCACAGCAGGCCCATAATTCTCCCGTATCACCACCTCCAGGTCAGTATGGACCTGGACCCCCAAGTAGCCCACCGGGTCAGTAGTCGAGGTTAAAGCATATTCCATCTGTATGTGTGCAGTATTCGCGGTAAGAGGGAATATAGCTGACTTATTCCAATTTATACGGAGGTCTGAGTGGCCGCCAAATCTTACCACCTCATGTAACATTGGTGATAGGCTGTGGTCTGGGTCACGCGCATGCAATAGTGTATCGTCCGCAAATGCAGATATTATCAATTTGTAATGTGGAAATCTAATGCCGCGGTGGGCATAGTATTCACGGAGGGTGCAAGCTAACGGCTCCACGACCAAAGCGTACAGCAGTGGTGAGACCTCTGCCTAGTGCCTCTCGTGATCGCAATTGGAGTTGATAACAAACCATTCATGCGCACCCGCACCACTGGTTCCGCAAATAGCACTATTACCAATTTTATGAAAACCTCATCAACGCCTACACGCCTCAACACTGCCAGCAAAAAATTCCAATACACAGAATCAAATGCTTTTTCAGCATCTAAAAAAACTGCTGCAGCGCGAACGCTCTGATTTATACCAGAAATCGCACAAAACAGAGTATGTAAATTACTCGTAAGCGAGCGACCGGGGACAAACCCCGACTGCTCTGGGCCCACCAGCCCAGAAAGCAGAAGGGCCAGCCTGTTTGCCAAGACTTTAGCGAAGAGCTTCGTATCGGTATTGAGCAAAGACAAATGCCTGTATGAGGAGCACTGCTCCGGTGGTTTATCTGATTTTAGCAGAGTATTCAGCACAGCCTTGCACATAGTTGGAGGCATAATGCCCTCATGTGTCATCTCCTCAAAGAGATTAATTAGGTGCGGGATGAGACAGTCCTGGTAGGCCTTGCAGAAGACCACTGTCAGGCTGTCGGAACCGGGTGCTTCATGGCTGGGCATGTCTTTTAGCATAGCAGCAATCTCAGTTGGGTGGAGGGGGCCATCAGCCGCTCCCTGTGTGCGTTGGGCAACCACTTTATTGCAATATGAGCCAGATAATCATCCGCAAACTCTTCTGCACACGGATGTCGGAGGTGTACAGTTCGGTGTCATAACTGCAAAACCTTTCCACAATCTGCGGTGCACCACACACCGGCATCCCACTATCATCGTGCACATCATTGCCTCACCTACTGGGCCGAGTCAGGGCCGCCAACATGGCACCGGTCCTCCAAACACTCTAGCTGCAGCATATTTACCTAGATGTGTTATCTCAGTCTGCTCCAGTTCATTGTATTCATCCAACTTTTCCCTAATCAGTGCTAACACTCCAGGCTCTAACCCCACATGCATTGCACGCTCCAGCACAGCTAACTCCTTCTACAGTTTCTGCAAGCGATCTCTAATGGATCTGAGCACACCTGCATGTTTCGAAATGGCTATGCTGCGGATATAGACCTTAAAGCCTCCCAAATGGTGGCCATCCGTTATTGCGGAAATAGTCATCTTTCACCTGCACAAGCTCCTCACGGAACACTGTGTCTAATAACGAATACTGCGGGAAACGCCAGGTAAAAGCACTAGGTTGCATATCTCCAACCATTAAGGTCAATCTTACGGGTGAGTTATCTGAGTATGCACGAGGTAGATGCTCATACTGGCGTATAAAGGGTAATAAGTCTAGTGAGACCAACCAGAAGTCTAAACGAATGTGAATGCCATAAACAGATGAGTGTATTCCCTGCCCTGCGGGGAGCTATAGCTCTGACCGCTGCTGATGGTCTTCTGTGGGGGCCCCTAGATCGATCCAGCTCAGGAGACTGTACGCAATTCAAATCCCCACTCCGGAATTATGGTATATTTCCAAAGGTCGCAAGCTTACTATGTAGGGAGTGGTAAAACTGTGGGTCATCGTAGTTAGGACCGTAAATGCCTACCAAAAGCACATCAAAATTATCCTTGCAGCAGCGTACCACTACATAGCTTCCCCCTGGGACAACACACACCTCATGAAGTTGTATACCTGCCCCACGACGTGCCCACACCAGGACCCCTCGAGCATGCGTCGTGAACCCCCCAGCAATGCATATGCCTCTCATTCTGCATTGAGAAAGCAACCCAGTGTGTGGTGCTAAGTGCATCTGCTGTAAAATAGCTGTAAAATAGCAATGTCTATGTGATGTTGCTGTAAGTACAGCACTACCTTACATATTTTGTGATTATCATTCAACCCCCTGACATTCCAGGGCAGAAATCACAGCGAGGCACCACCTGTAACTGGTGGCGCCATGGGATCACTCTCCACTCATCGCACAACTTTTCAACAGTCCAACAATGTTACTCAACATTCTCCAGCAAACTCCCTCCTGGCTACATAGCGAAGACAATTGTGTATAGAAAATTCCCCCACCCCCCTCCCACGCCATGTCCCCCAACATATGGCACAACATATTATTTCCCACCCACACATTCTACCCGCTTTCAATCAGGGATTCCCCTCCGAAACCGTGTGGAACACACATGAGGGCGGATATTACCTGTGAGCTATTCTCCATCTCAGAGTACAGAAAAACCGTCAGATAATCATTATATCACATCCAAGGAAACATTGAACAGTTACGTCATATACCTATGGCCCCTGAGGACCACGTGAAAGTGGGCACGAGCAGAACCGTTAGCCAGCATGTGTCACATGCATCTTACCTAGTGCGCCCCAAAAAGGACATGTATCAGGTGTGAGTTGCCGATATACTTTCCCCCCTCCCCCACCTCTCTGGACCACTCATCAAGGTCACATAGCACCATCCACACTGCCTTTGCAATTCATCTGTATAACTATTGTACCTCCCACACTCAGCATCTCCGACAGCATAACGACTACAATGGTTGCAATTATGATCTTAAGGCAATGATAGCTTTACAACCCATCAGTCCTGCTGATCAAGTCCAATAGGAGAAGTATGGTCATCTGCCATGTGCCCCTGCACTGGCTTGAGGGCTTTGGTCATTTGAAATTTCTTGAGCATTTGTTGCAGGCTTTTGGGGTCAGTAAAGATCTTCGGTTTTCCCTCCACTGTCACTCGTAAGCGTGCTGGATAAAGCATGGCGTAGTCCATGTTGAGCTCCCACAATTTCCATTTAATTGGCGCAAACTGCTTCTGCCCCTCCTGCACCTGAAGAGTAAAGTCAGGATACAGAGAGAGTTCAGAGCACTCGTATCGGAGCATCTGGAGCTCCCTAGCTCCTTGCAGGGCTGCGCCCCTGTCCCTATAGTGAAGGAACCGAGCTATGAGTGGCCGAGGGGGCGCTCCAGTGGCCGATCGGGGGCCAGCGGGCAATGCACACACTCCACTATGAATACGGAAGAGAAGGTGTTGTGGCCCAGCAAGCTGGCGAGTAACTTCTCTACAAAGAGCTCCAGATTCCCAGTCGTGGTGGATTCGGGAAGACCCACTATGTGCAGGTTATTTGTCCTCGAGCGAGCTTCAAGGTCTTCTGCTTTGCTCTGCAGGGTTGCGATGAGTTTCCCTTTTTGTTTTTGTTCCCCTGTAGTCTCAACCTACAGATCTTCAGCCTCAGACACTCTCCTTTCCACCATGTTCAGCCTTTCTGCATGCTTAATAATACGCTCTGACATAGGATCCATGCGATAGGAAAGAGAGTCTATCTTACCATCTATGGTGATGAGGCTCTGCTGCATTGTTACCAAAATTTGTCGCAGATCCCCACCTAATTCCCTGTTTTGGGCCCCTTGATTTGTTGCCGTCGTCTCCACGTCCACCTCTCACGCCTTGGTGGATTTGCATTGTTCAAAGTGCAGCTTAGGCTAGTTTTTAATCTGGCTTCCCCATTCAGGCGCAGTTCTCGCACCCCGATTACAATGTTTCTGCTAATGGTGCTCTCTCTATGCTGTGTGGCCAGACCTCTCAGCTTGATTCTCCTGGGCCGGTGTAGCTGGGCACCCCTCTGACTGGGGCACTGCCACGAGAGCGTGGTGGCAGGCCACACGCACACACCCACTCAATGCACCGAGTAGGGTATCAGTCTTTGTGTCACTGGGCCGTGCAGCGAGATCTTGCAAGGGGAGCAGGTGACTTAATGCTCCTGAACTCAGTCTGCTATTGCTGCGGGCCTGCTGCCTCTTCAACAGGTGCTCACACTTCGGCATAGGGAGGCCAAGCCGTGTCTCTCTGCCATCCTCCTCCGGTAGTGAGCAGGTGGGGGGGCTCACTCCAGTGATCCTCGTGTTCTTGGGACTGCATCGGCCGCGGTCGTCCAGCTGAACGTCTCCCCCAGGGCAGGCGTGGCAATCAGGATACCACTCCAGCCCACGTGGCCGAGACCACACCGCTCACCAAGCCTCAGGGCCGAGGCTAGCCGCACCCCACTCTCGTCTCGGGGGCTGACGACCAACGACTGCCACTACACACCCCAGGGCCGCACCAGGCAACTGCTCCTGGCCCGTGATGGATGAGCGCGAGTCTTGCAGCCCACGCCTCTCCGGCAACCGAGCAGGTAGGCCGCGCAGGCGAGTAAGGCACCATGCAGCCTTGGAGGCACTCCGCGGGGGATCCTCGGCCGGCGCAATGACCCAGTCTGGTAGCAGGAGGGGTCCCCAGCACGGCGCTGCTACCTAGGGGTTCCTTCTTCCGAGGATGTTAGCGCATCATGCCCGATAGTGGTGTTGGCTTTAGGAGTTCGCCTAAGTAGCAGCCATCTTGAGGCCAGGCAAGCTCCGCCCTCCTGGTCTTGGAAAACGTATCCTGATCATTCCAAGTTAAACTGTGTGGGATGTTGTTAATAACAAACCTGTCAGATTAAATAAAGGGGCATCCACAATTCTTGCATCGTGCACTAATGCTTTTGTCTCCCAGTTTTGATTCAAGAACAGCAAAAGGCCAATGGGTGTTAGATAAAAGGGTGAGGCGAGATGAGGTGACATCTGAACTGACACATCCTACTTTAGTAAATAAAATCTTGCCTCTTACTTAAAAAATTAATAATTCACTGTCATTGGAGGGGTTCCTAAATTCTTTAAAATTAGGTAGATCACACTCCATAAAAAATAGAAACTGGTACAGGAGAAGTAAATAATGTTTGGCTAGTAACAAATCAGACATTTCTAGCTAAAGTACTGGAATGCTGTGAATCAACTCAACTTATACAATTAATTGTGAATTTTGTCCTCTGAGATGATATTTACTGTGATTTAAAATTGCAATCTTGTGCTAAAACTGAAATTCTGAAAATTGTCAAAGATGCCATAATGCATCATTAACGCTGGTATCACCTAACTTCTGTTCTTTGTGAACCTTTTCACTACATACAATCCAATGGACCACGGTAATTTTCGTAATACCCGGAGGTGTGAATGGAAATAATATGTATGTTTCTGAGTTAGTTAGTTTCTTACCTAGATAACTTTTACCAAATCATAGAGTTGATCACTCTCCTCCAACAGAGTAGCACGAAAAGGTTGTATTTTATATCCAACTCCTTGTAGTGTGTAGTTGGTCATCTTGCCTCTGTAAGCAAACACCTTAAGGCCTCTTCCCATCTCAATGATGATGATATTCAGCCTTATCATAGGCCTATCACCCAAGAAGAAATCTCTTTGTTCCATTAGAATCCTAAGGATATTCAGTCTTGGATTTCTTGTCATCGCATGAAGCCTAACGTTGTCAAAGTGAATTTCTTCTAATCTCTTCTAGTCAATAGCTCAATCCTGGGAAGTCTAGATGAATGTGCTGTATTATAAATCGTCTATTAGAATACATAAACATCTAAAGAGACATGTTGGCTAGATTTTTTGGTTATGATAGTAAAAATATCAACAAAAATTATACCAAATGGATAAACACGTTATCCCAGAAGTTGAATTCAAAGTGGGAGTGCAATCACTGGTACTGCTGAGACAGGGTGATGGAAATACTTTACTGGCGTATAACAACACATCACCTGCCCCTTCGTAAGCCAGCACTAAGTTCCTGAGCCAAATTGATCTCAGGAGTCAAACAATTTGCGCATGTCTCCTTGTCCTCCTGATCTCAAATTGCTTTCCTGAGAAAGCTAGGAGTGTTTTTAAAAGGTCCTCCTCCATTATGCAAAGGGCCATTCACTTTCGTCCCGTAAAATATCTAGCACAAAAATTGAACATATCAGGAGGAAGTCATTCATGTAGGTCCTGTGAACTTTTTTCTACAACTATCTATCTTTAGAAATAGAAGAACCTCAGTTCAATCATTCTAAGGAAGTGCCCTCAAACATGGAGCTCTTCCTGCAGTAATTCATAAAACTCATTTGAGATATTTGAAAAGGCATCCCATATGTTTTGTTCTTGCATTTTCAAATGTGATGATAGTACTTTGAGAATGCATGTACATGAATAGACAACAGAGCTGTCAGTATTTTCATACAAGGTTGATGCGATATCGAAATTATGATTGTCTATTGATGTAGAACACGTTCAATTAACTAGGTCCAATTAGACGTAATGTTATGCAAGTTATGTAAAAATGGTTAGGCCTTTAATGTAGTTTTTCTGTTAGATGGTGGTAGGTATTTCTTGAAATGTTGCGTTACTGTTGGTACTCTATTTTCCTATTTCCTATTTATTGGAAATAGCTGCTTTAATATAAGTAATCTTGTTACTACATTGTAGAGTCTTCTATGTTTTATGAAATCTAAAAAAATATATATATACATAGCAATGCTAATTCCTTGCATATGTTTAGTGTTACAGGATCTTCTTCAGATATTGTGTGCTTCCTTTGAAGCGTAGGCTTGCAGATATTTTAGGCATGATTATTAATACCTTGGAGATTCAGTAGTAAATATCACATATAAGCCAACACATAGCCCCTAATTATGAGTTGGCCAGTAAATTCCGATATGTGTGGCTACTCCTAATACCGCACATATCAGAGTTATAAGTTTTGTTATAAAAATGTAATCCTTGATGAGTTTCGGCGGGTCAAACCATGACAAAAATCATGACATGTTTTTGATGTGTGAACCACCAAATTCTACGTTATGTCCCATTTTACAGGAAAAACTTGGAATATGTGCTATTTATCCCAAACAATATATAATTTAACTTATGGTATCATGTGCAATTAATATCGCACCTAACACCGGGGCAATTGCAATGAGGATCTACATCGGTTACTCACATGTGATTGCAGATTAAATCTGATAGGATTAAATTGTGTTTAGAATTTGATATCCTTTTAATTGCTCCAGAGATATAAATAAATAATTAATTTATATTTAGACTAATGACAGTGATTTTGCAGTACGGCTAGCAGGGCTACAGCAGCTTCTGCCATTCTGTTTGATTTGTGGGGAAACATCACGTTCCTCAATTCCCTATCAAACCCTGATGGAAAATGCCGAATGGGCTGCACTTTTACTCATCCCTTACAATTGTATATGTATCATTATGGTATTGTTCATCAGTGTCAGCCTGTGACATCAACAGACCCAATGTATTAAGGACTGCACTGAGAGAAACTGGAATACATTTCGTAAGAGTCTATCTAGATGTAGTTTGTAGGCTTAGGTCTGTTGTGGTGTATGTAACTCCAGACGTCTCAAGAGAAGATTACGGTGGAACAAACTATGCACACCAAATTCAATGCAGTGCCCATCACTGGGAGCTTTGCCTTTACCAATGCAAATAGCAACCATTGCTTGCTAGAGGTACATTTAAAACAAAACCAACTACAGAAAGATCAAACATTTCTCTAACTCAAAGCTCCATAGAACCGCTAGATGATTAAAGTCATCCTCTTTTTACTTGCTGTGACTTAAAAATATGGGGTGAAACAACTTCTGACGCAAATCCCTCTCTATTCAAGGATTCAAACACTAAAACTCTAATTTCACAGCTTTGGATTGGTTCATACTACAGAGTTCTAACAATTCTGATACTCCATCTACTACTACTGAACATACATACTGTATTAATCTCTGGATTACATTTCCATTCCCCTTATCCATGCTCTCCTCTCCTCAGTGCTTAATTTGAGCCAGTGGCTGCAGGTGGGGCACACAGGTACTCATTTTTGGGAACCAGCGCATATTTTTCCTTATCAAAATTTGACCCAGAACAAGAGGGAGAAAACACAAAATTGGGAAAGAAGGAGAAAAGTATTCAGCAGTCCTGGCATTCCCAATCGCGGGCTACTGAGAAAAACTTTGTGCCTGACACTTGTTCTTTTATAAATTAAGCACTGCATCTGCTGCTTAGAAAATGCTCTGAATCAGCATCCAGCAGCTGACCACTAAACAAAAAATAAAAGTAAATTAAAGCATTCTGTTAGAAATGGGGGTCTCTAGTTGGCAGGTTTGTACCCTGTCCAAGTAGGGTCCCTTCCTTCTATTAGGGATAATGGAGTTTCACACCTAAAAACCCACTGCTCACCCCCTTGGTAGCTTAACACGAGCAGTTAGGCTCATCTCAGAGACAATGTGTAAAGCGTTTGCAGAAAACACACTGTATCACAGTGAAAACACTACAAAATGACACCACACCAGTTTTAGAAAAATAGCCAATATTTATCTTTGTAAAACAAGACCAAAATAATAAAAATCCAACATACAGTAATAAAAATATGAATATTGCAAGAATCAACTTAAAAAACAGTTCCTTGAAGTTGATAGCTCCGTCTGGGGCTATCACGGCGTCATGAACAAACAAATACAACAGTTCAGGCTGACCGCAAGGTCGCAGGCCAGCTACGGTGTCAGGAAGAACTGCTAACAGTACCTTGGAAATGCAGAGGGTCGTGGACCTTGCAATGAGCTCCGAAGAGGTGACGTCGCCGGCAGTCATCGATTCCGGAGTACGGTGCAGGAGTCGTCAGGCCCTTGAAGTCACACACATTGCGGATCGAACTCCGTGAGGTTGAAGTCAGGAGGGCCATCGGGGATGCAATGCGAAGCGGGCCGACGTGCGGTGCCCACCGGTCATGGTGCAGGCCACGGCTAGGAGACGACATTCGGCATCGTCGGTGAGACCATGGCTGTGGTATGACGTGGGGCAGTGCGATGTGTGGTGTCCACAGGTCACGGTGCAGGCAGTGGCATCATCGTTGCTGAGGTACTGTCGTTGGCGGACCCAAGGTTGCGATGCGAAGTGGGGCGATGATTCATGTGGTGCCCACTGGTCATTGTGCAAGCAGTGGCATCAGTTGATGAGGTTGGAGTTATTGGCTCCGACGTCGATGGACCAGGGCTGCGGTGAGGGATGGGGTGTTGCTTTGTGTACCTCATGAGTGATGTCCACACGCTACTGTGCAGGCAACGGCGTTTATGTTGGCATGGAGCAGCGTTGTCGGTGAGACCAGGGAGGCTGTGTGGAGCGAGGCAATGCAGGGTGCAGTGCCCACAGGTCATGGTGCAAGGAGTGGCAATTGTGATACCCTCGTGTGGTGACATCGGTGAGACCAGGATTGCGTTGTGAAGTGGGGTGAAGCTTCGGGCGATGCCTTCAGGTCACGGAGCTGGCAGCAGAGTCATTGAGGGTGTCAGAGTGGTTTTTCTTCTGTTGCACCACAAAAGACACAGTTCCCAATGCTGTTGGCAGATGAACTTCCTGAGACTGCCAACTGGAGGCAAGCTCTACTTCAAGCCCTTGGGGAAACATAGGGAATAAGTTGCAGAAAGTTCAGTCCAGTCCTTTCACTGCCCAAGACAGAAGCAGCAAGCAGCAGGCCAACAAGGCAAATCACACAGCAAAGTGGAAGTTCCTCCTGACAGCTTCTCCAGCTCTTCTTCTTTGCAGGTTTCTTAGTCCAAAAGAGTTCTAAAACTGTGGGGTCAGAGCCCCAGTACGTATACCAGTTTTAGTCTGTGAAGTTGGCAAACTTCAAAGCAAGTCTTTCTTGCCTTACTAGAAATAGTTCTATCCTCCCTGGTCCAGCCACACTACAGGGGGTGGAGATAGCATTGAGAAAGGCATACACAGCCCTATACAGGTGTTAGTGGCAACTCCTCCCACCACTCTAGCTCAGGAAGATCCATCAGGATATGCAGGACACACCCCAGCTTCCTTTGTGTGAGTGTCTGAAGTGAATGCACAAACAGCGCCTGTCAATCTAAACCAGAAGTGGATTCCATAGGCAGGCACAGAATGGTTAAGCAAGAAAATGCCAACTTTCTAAAAGTGGCATTTTCAAACAGGCAATTTAAAGATCATCTTCACTAAAAGATGTATTTTAAAATAGTGAGTTCAGACATCCCAAACTCCAACTTCCTCTCATATTCCAATGGAAATCTGCACTTGAAAGGTGTTTCCAGGCAGATACCATGTTAACCTATGGAAGAGATAGCCTTGCAGTAGTGAAAAACGAAATGCTCAGTATTTCATTATCAGGACATGTAAAAGCATACATGTCCTACCTTTTAAGTACACTGCACCCTGCCCATAGGGCTGCCTTGGGCCTACCTTAGGGGTTACTTATATGTAATAAAAAGGAAAGGTTAGACCTGGCAAGTGGATGCACTTGCCAGGTCGACATGGCAGTTTTAAAACTGTTTGCACAGACACTGCAGTGGCAGGTCAGAGGCATCTTTGAAAGGCTGCTTGTGTGGGTGGCACAATCAGTGCTACACTCCTACTCTTAGTATTTGATTTACAGACCCTGGGCACACACAGTTCACTTTACTAGGGACTTATTAGTAAATCAAATATGGCAATCATGGGTAAACCAATCACCAATACATTTTACACAGAGAGCATATGAACTTTAGTACTGATTAGCAGTGGTAAAGAGCTCAGAGTCCTAAAACCACAAAAACAGGTCAGAAAAATGGGAGGAAGGGAGCCAACATTCCAGGATAACCCTGCAAAAATTCCAGGTCCAACACATGCATTTCGTATCTAACTAATCTTATGAAATGGACATTTAATGAGCATGGCCATTTGAACATTATCTGTGAACTAGGTTTCACAACTGAATCTGCTCTGGCTCTGACATAAGGTGAACTAATGTTCGAATAGCTTGATCACATTGGTGTACACACAGTGATAGTGCTCCTTCCTGTCTGGATGGGATCAGGATCAGATCTTCAGAGATTCCTGAATCTTTTTTAAGGAAGCCCCCAGTCCAAAAGAGGTATCCGCGATGGCAGAGGCATATGGCGATTTTAGGAGCTGAATTGAGAGAGGGGTGTGATGCAGCTCAGCACTGAATGGCTGAGGCAGGATTTGGGGTGAACAGTGGTAACTTACAGCCATCACCCGAGTGACTATTGGGCACGAGATACCTTGCTGGGGATAAATGTACCAGGGGGATATCCAGGAGTGATTGGGCTGGTGACAGATGAGAGCATGCAGCAGGGCAGATTTAGTGTAGAGCCTCAGCTTCGACAGTTCGTATCCACCACCGTGAAGGAGAAGGTGGAAATAAAGCTTGCAAAGAGAACAGTGACTCCATAACTGGTGGGGGCTAAATCCACCATTCACTTAGACTTCTACTTCTTTGCACGCCCTGAGCTCGATTGGGGGGCAAGTGGAGGAGCTAATGCCACATCTGGTGAAGACCTGGTGCAGAGTCTGGCCAGGGGTGAAAAGGCTTAGGTGATCTCCTTAGACAGACTTCACAGGAAAGTGAAAGGAGTGAAAAATAAACTCAAATAACCTGAGGGCAATTAGACACTGTGACAATAAATGTCAGAGCCATGGAAGGTGAGGTCCAAGCACTTAACGGGAGGATAATCAAGATACAAAATCCGAATAAAACATATTTGCTTAGAAAAGCAACGCCATGTATAGGTCAATACTTCAATGAAATTATAATCAGAAGATTATATGCTTATTACTAACATGTTTGACTTTTAGCGGTACCAACTGTCTCATAACAGACGGCTAATTTAGGACGTGATTCAGAAATAAATAACTGCATTAATTCCTGACTTCTCCTGGGACAACAAGGATCAGGAGATTATCAGCGAAAACGTGTAAATTAAAACAAATTGGTCTACATTGGCTGAAAACAAAAATACATGTCAAATGCACATTAAAACCTCCATACATTTTCCTTTTCTTGAGAAAAATGGGCATCTTATCCCTGTAAGTTTTAAGAATACATTTTTTTCCCCTTTAATGGATAGTGAAGAAAAACGTATGTAGCACTATGTGCGTGCAGTGAGCGACGGAGGCAGGGCCTCGAGATACCCAGGTGCTTCCTATTGTGTTCATCTTAACGAGGACCTTAGAGACACGTTAGTAAAACTAACAGTAGCAACTTGCAAGAACAAATACATTGTAAATCCTCCTTAACAGCGCATTTATCTTTCCATGTCACGCATTCAGTACAACTTAATTAAAAACAGAATTTAATTAAAAATGCCTAAGCAATTAAAACGCACTTGTATTTGGGTTATTTGATGTTCGTCTTGGCTGAACTGTGCATTTCGAAAATGCAAAGCTTGTCCCCACAAAATGAAGGCGGTGCAAGGTATTTTCTAAGCTTGCATTTTAACACACACATTTCTTTATCCACTTTTTGTTTTTTTTAAATAGGCAATAGTCAAGATTATAACTCCAAAATCTCGACCATTTATTTATTTTGGAAAAGATAAACAGCCTGAATCATTATTACATTTTGTAGTGGACAGCAAACATATCAAAATAAAAGACGTAAAACTCCACGTGCAAAATTCAAGGTCGAGTCACAATGGAAAGTGAAACTGGGTCTGGAGGGAGTGCACCACCTAATTGTTTTCTCTTACTAGCTATCCACATGGCAAGGGACCATTTTTCATTGCTAATTCGGGGTATTTTGAACTACGACTATTAGTGATTTGTTTGCATGACTCTTGTCAATATTCTTAGTTGAGTATAACGGGAGCAATCCATGCAAATGATGTGAAAAGCTACAGAAAAGTAAGTAAGTTAGATTCACAGACTGGAATTTACACCCATTTTTTAAAGGGAACAGTGCAGAATGGAAAATTGTTTCCCATGAGAATAAAGAAAGAACATGTTTTAAATGTGCACATATTTTGCAGACAGCGCCCACCAAATATCTTCCCAAGTCTGTGCCTTTATCATCCATGATAGTAACGACAATGACCTGGACCATTGCTATTGGTATGCTTTCTTTTCTTTGTAGGGTTTGATGTAGCACAAAGCACATTTTATTTGTAGGGGTGCATTATAATCGCACGCGTAGAGCGCATCCACATATAAACTTTTGTCGTATTAACATGAAGTGTTAGAATTTTGAAATGTATTATACTGAAACGTGATGTGCTTAGGCCATTGAAAAGTAACGTGGAGATTTACCTAGAAAGTGAATGTACCTAGCAGAAAACATTAACGTAAAAAGTTCATGTTTTGAAATTGACAATTATCCATGTATTAAATGTGTTTATTAATTATGCTGTTTTACGTGTAGGTAAATGCATTAACTGAATGTGCCTTATTCCTATGCAATTCGTAAAAGCTCATATATTGTTTTCATATGTTAGCTGAATCTTGAAGGCCTGAAATGCAGTTCCCTGGAAACTCTCGCTTTAGAATTGACAAGTCGAATTTCATGTGTGCTGTGGAATTTGTTCTTTCTCACGCTTTGTGCTGCAGGTGAAAGAAGCGCTCTTGTTAGCTAGAATAATGTCTTTGTTTTACTAGTCAGGCAAGGAGAGAAGAAGTTACAATCGTGTGACTTGAATCGATAAAGGAAGGTCGTTGTGTTACACACAGAAGGCCTGAGAACCAAGGACAAATTGTTGCAAGAGATGAACTCCATTGTCCCATGGAAAACTACCTTTAGGACTGTACCCGTAGCAGATTGCGTGACCCAAAATGAATCTTGGGAAAGTTACCTGCAATAATGTGATGTGGGAAATAGGGAAAGTCCCACTTCTTCTTCTGCCTTCGGAGAGAGAGCATCTTAGAACAAGCTCTGTCTCAATAGCTTTATGCTATCCGACCCATCGATGGTGAAGAGACTTCTTAGGAAGACTCCACATGATGACACCTCTTTAATTCTTTTCCTAAGGATGCTTAAGTAGGGATGTCATTTTAGTGTTAGTGTAGGTATAGATTAATGCTTTTTACTCATCAACCCTTGATGCAGGGGAACTTGGACTCTTGCTTTCTGATACTCTGTATCTTATTTCTTGAACTAATTATTTTACTTATGCTACATCGTCTCAATTGGATACACAGATTTGGCTTTATGTTAATTCCGATGTACTCTTACACTCTCTTCTTGAGGTGTCTTTATGTTCAGTTATTTTTGGCATTGTAGTAAATCAACTAACTTTACGTAGTTTGCTGGGGTTACTATGTGTCCAAGAGAATTCTTGCTAATTGATTGATATTTATAACAATTTTTCTCCCCTCTATGCTTACATGCTGCTAAAAAGAACAATCAGATTGTGACTCTAGAATAGGTCCAGAACGTATGGGCCTGACCCTTTCAGTTTGTAGCATTGTAGGATTGTTAGCACATGAAGTGAGCAGAAAATCCAGATTTAGTCTAGAAAAGTGGAACCTAGAATCCCAAAGTGCCAAAATAGAGCCCAATAGTCCAGAATGGAAGGCGACAGAATCCGGCAGAGACTGACGGAGTTTGATGGTGCGACGAGATCAGCGGCGAGCGGAGTAGTGAGTATTAATAGGGTGTATGTTGTGTGTTAGATTGCGGTAATGATTTGATTGTGTGATGTCTTACAGAGATGGTGTGAGAGTCGAGTGATTGTGGTTTCGGGCCGGATGTGGTCCAAGGATTGAGATTTGCGGTTCAGGTCCCGAAGTGGCTTAAGATCCCGGGATATATAATAAAGGTGTAGAAGACATCGAGAAAGAGATTGTGATTGTCTGACAGAAGAATTGAGGAGTTGTTGTAAGACGTCATCGGCAGTTCCACCTAAGACAGGGAACATTGTGTGAATGGGACATATGGGAATTGTTTAGTGGACCTTGTGTACAGAGGTGAGCTATACTGATTCGGGTGACCAGCGCAGGTCGAGGGTCACTGTGTGTGAATGTTCTTGGATGATTGAATTCCATCGATCTTTTAGATGGCAGACAATTACGGATTTTAAGACGATTGTGTGAGTGAATGTGTATGGAGAAATTGTGAAGGAGGGTGAGCCGCTGTGAGGAGTAAACGTGGTGTCAGAGAGTGTTGCGCTGCAATAGGTCGGTTGGTGTGACACCGCGCTGGGATTGGTGTGTAGTCATCAGGAAGGTGTGGTTGGAAAAGATCTGTTCCGTTATAATCCATTGACCTACAAATTGCAATTGAGATCCTGCAATTTTTTAGGGTATTGCGAGATCTGTTCAGAGGTGATGAAGGGGTTGTTACTTGAGTGGGCAAAGAGGGGCCACCCGAGGATACTCTAGCACATTCCATGGCGACGAAAGTTGGACTCCACACTATAATTTGGCTTCGAAATTGGCATAACATCCCTTAAAAGGAGGGTGAATTGTCAATTCCACGTTTTGGTTCATTTGGGCTCGATGTATTGCATCAGTTAAGAGGAGCAATGTTTGTGCTGTGACCTTTGCCTAGACCAACAAAGTTTGAAGCTTTAGATGCTTGGATGTGTGCAGCACATGCTAAACAGAGAGAGAAATATCAAGGGAGAATGAAGAAAACTGTGAGTTCATCTCAGAATGCACAGTGGGATGCAACGCTCAAGAAATGGAGAGTGCATACCATAGAAGGAGAGAGGTTATATCCAGTACTGGTTGAAGAGGGAGATTCCCAGTACAGGAGCAGAAAGGTAAATGGAAGTGACAGCAGTGACAATGATGTCAGCTTGTTGGATGGGTTCTTATCTGAGCGTCCTCCACCTTACAGTCCACAATCAGTCCAGAAATTGTGGAAAGCGCATCAGCTCAAGGAGGGCCCAGTACAGGGGTTCTGGGAAGGTTATCTGCAGTGGGGGGGGACAGGAGTGTCCACCTTGGGAGTGTTTAGAATAGAATGGAGCTAGCGCTGCTGCACAGTTACCAGAAGCTCTTACAGTACCGGTCACTATTGGTTCTGTTGTTCCAGTGTATGACCCGAGCTCAGTGGGAACCCTTAGTCAGGGCAGCCCATACAGGTTGAAGGAACTGGATTAGAAAGAACAGGGAGCATGAATGGGAATTGTCCATCTTTGGTGCCTAGGGAATCTAGTACCCTTAAGCAGCTACTGCCGTTTCTTCCTGGAGTACGCATTGATTCCAGTACTATACAGTCAATACCCATGGCAAGCACTAGTTCAGCCCTACGGATGTGGGAAACATCAGTGAGGGGACCAATGGGTGCGGCCTAGGAAGCAAGCACGAGTCAGGGAGCCGCTGGAAGTCAGCATGTCTTAGATGTTGCAGACTTAGAATCCTGGTTGAGAGACCATAACAACAGCAAGGAGAGTCAGACTAGTGCATCAAGTCAGGGTGCCATCAAAGCTGCAGTGAAGGCGAACCTATTTGGATGGGGTGAGGTTTAAGGCTGAGGTAGACAAGATCATTACTGGGAATTTGCCTTTGGATAGGATAGAAACCTACAAGCCAGATGACCTGTTCTTTGTAGCGAAGGATGTCACCTGCAGGGCAAGACGAGTGCATGAGAAATTCTCAGAGTTAGCTTAGAGGTATGGAGTAGACTTGTCTTTAACGAAAATGTGACAGGGAAATCATAGGCTTAACTACAGTGACCAGAAGCTAGAGGAAAAAAGAGTGACAGGATTGAAGACACATATCCAAGAGTTGGTCATAGAAACAAGGGCTTGGAGTATGCTGGATTAGTGGAAGGAAAGATGGTAAAAAAAAAAGAGTGCAAGGAAGGCAACAGGGGAAACACCACCTTCAGGAGGGGGAACACAGGGAGTCAAGGCATATCCATTACGGGAGGTGCCTAGTGGAGGGTACGTACATGCTCCTTGGAGTAGAGGTGACTTAGCTGTATTTACAAATGATTTCCCCAGTCTGAGGGAGAAACCTGCTGAATAGTATAAGCAAGTCGATCGTTTTGTTAAGCTCTCAAAAGTGTTATGGATTGACTTTAATACCTTGTTCGAAATTGTGGTTCCTAGTGATCTGTGGTGGGCTTGTAAAATAGTCATTGACTGGCCTGCTGCTGAGCCGAGAGGGATTCAGTGACTCATGGTCCTTAGCTATTGGTTATGAAAAAGTACAATCAGGTGATCACATGATTGCAGTCCAAAATAGCCCCTCAACACATTGACTGGGTTAAGATAAATCGAACGACCCAAGAGCCTAAAGAGTCAATGCATGCTTATGACGAAAGGCTGTTACAAGCCTTTAAGCAGTACAGTGGTTTAAATACACTTGATCCTAATGAAATGGGACAATTTGTCTCAACATTTGTGACTGGATTGAGGCCGAAAGTTAGCCTCATGATTCAGCAAAACTTAATATGCTGGCAAAATAAGTCCGTATTCTGCGATAAGCCAGGTATTGCAGTGATGAGGTGGATTCCAAACATTGGAGAATAAAGGAGAAGTTGATGCTGGTTAAAATGCGAAATGCACAGAAGAGAGAGCAGGTGCAGGCAGCAGGGGAACAGTAGCTCGCAGTCAAGGGAATGTCCCAGGAGGTGTCCAAGTTACACTAGTTGCAGGACCGATGGGACAGGGAAAAGGAAGAGGTGTACCCATAGATCCTAAAACAGGGATCGATGTTGCGACCCATATAAAACTACTGTTTGTCATTTTTGTCACAAGATCGGGCATTGGAAGTGCGAGTGTCGTTTAAATCCTGCAAATAAGGTGCAGGAAGGAGAACTCGTGCAAGTGGCAGATGTGGTAAATCAGTTACCTACAGTGACTAGGCCGAGATCTCTTTATGCGGGAGGGAATCAGAACCAGTTAGTGCTAGTGCCCCAACCTCCGAGGATCTCGCAGGGCAATCAAACTTATCATCAGATGCCCCTAATGGAAGCGCTGGATGGATTTCATCAGGACCCACCCTTTTGACGGTGCCTGGGGGGAGGAAGACTGTACACTTGGTGCAGTCTTAGAGGTAGACCAGAGTGGACCATATGTAGAAGCAGACGTAGAAGGTCACCCCATTACATTCTTGATTGATACAGGTGCTATCCGTTCTACTGTGAGATCTGCAAAAGGCCCAAACCTACCCCTCTCGGTAAAATCAATCCAAGTTGTATAAGTTTCTAACAAAAGAATGACAAACCCTTTGACGGAAGAGGTGCTGGTGAAAATCAAGATCACCATCAGTTCGTGGTGTGTGATTCGAGTCCAGCCTATTTATTAGAACATGACCTTTTGTGTAAACTGAATTGTACCATCTATTGCACACCATAGGGAATTGAATTGCAGACTAATGATGAAGACATTGCTTTCAAGTTGGCCAACCAAAATCAATATGTAGCCATGTTTCCTTAACTGACAGTGAAAGACATGCCACTGGATTTGAGAGGCACCAATCCAGTGTTATGGGATTTCTCAGGAGAGGAAATCAGACTGATTCGATGAGTCGAGCCAGTCTGCATACAGATCAAACCTAATGCAGAATTCCCGAGAACACCTCAATACAATCTGACCTCAGAAACGGAGGCAGGGGGTACACCTGTAATTGAATTGCGCAGGGCATTCTAAAGGAGATCATGGGGAGCCCTTGCAATTCTCCCATCATGGATTACAGAAACCGAGCAGGAAATATTGCATTGTTCAAGACCTTAGAAAGATAAATACCATTGTGATTTCATGTTGTCCCATGGTATCGTATCCATCTGTGATCCTGTTTCAGATTCTTTGTGAGGCTGAATGCTTCACAGTGATTGACCTCTGTCAGGCATTTTTCTCCATCCCATTGCACGAGGAGAGACAATTTTTATTTGCTTTCCATCTGGAGAATCATGTCTTAACGTGGTGTCGTATCCCTCAAGTGTATACCAAAAGGCCAACCATATTCAATCAGATGCTGAAAAGGAACCTACAGAGCTTGATTTTTCCCCAAATTTCAGTGCTAGTTCAGTACATTGATCACCTCCTCATTGCATCTGAGACACGGGTGGCTTATAAGGTCGATACTATCGCCATACTGAACCATCTGGCTGACAATGGGCATAAGGTGTCTCCTGTAAAACTTTAGTACTCTCTGCGCGCAGTATAGTATTTGGGTCATCGAATTGAAAAAGTCAAGAGGAAGGTTTCACCAGAACGAGTGGAGGCGATCATGAAAATGAATCCGCCTACTACCCAGAAAGAGGTCAGGATGTATTTGGGAATGGTTGGCTACTGCCAACAATGGATTCCTAATTTCTCCTTTATGGCAAATCCCTTGCAGATGCTGACCTACAAGGATGTGTGTGATCCGTATCCCTGGGATAACAACTGCTTGCTTGCTTTCCTGGAATTGAGAGAGCGTCTATGTCACGCTCCAGCTTTAGGAATGCCAGATTACAACAAAGCATTCTTGTTGTTCTGCCATGAGGGTTGTGCTCTTTCTGTACTCACCCAGATATATGGAGGTGCACATAGACCAGTGGCCTATTTCCCAGCTACATTAGATCCTGTAGCTTCAGCATTGCCCGGATGTCTAAAATCCGTTGCTGCAGCAGGTGTCAGTATTGAACGATGTGAGAGCATTGTGATAGGTCATCCACTCACTGTATATGTAACGCATTCAGTTGAGCTCCTGATGATGAGGACCAAAACACAGCATTTGACTAATAACGGGTTGACAAGACAACGTGATTCTGAAGCACTGTACTGTGTGAAATCCTGCTACATTGTTACATGTTCCAAATGCTGAAGGGGAAGACTGTGAAGACCATGACTGTCTGGATGTTACTGAGCTTTGCACCAAGCCAAGACCTGTCGTTGTTGATGAACCATTGTCTGATCCTGACCAAGTCCTCTTTGTTGATGGTTCATGTCTAAGAGACAATGAAGGTAATCTAAGAGCAGCATTTGCTGTCTGTACCATCTCTGGAGTGGTGGAAACTGCTTGTTTACAAGGAGTACACTTCGCACAAGTGGCCAAAATTGTTGCTTTGACCTGGGCATGTCTTGCCTCTGAGCAGATCTGAGTCACTATCTACACTGATAGCTGGTATGGTTTCGGACTAGTTCATGACTCCGGATTGCTATGGTCGCAGAGAGGGTTCCAAACATCATCATGCTCTCCCATTAGGAACGGGGAATATGTGAGACAACTGTTGGAGGCTTTGCAATTACCCAAGGAAGCGGCTGTTGTTAAGCGCACAGCCCATGGGAGGGGAGATGACTTTGTCACGATGGGGAACCGAGATGCAGACAAAGTTGCTCACTTTTGTGCTACACACGCATGTATTTTTCAATGGGGAATATGTTGGTGAGAGTACAGAGAAGCCCGAACTCAGCATGATGCTAGCTGTTGCAGACACGTGGGATGAAGTCAAGCATTCGCAAATGGAAGCAACAGATCAGGAACAAGCAGGTTGGATCAGAGCAGGTTGTGAGAAGGGAGAAAGTGACATGTGGGTTTCAGCTGATGGTAAGGCAATGTTGCCTGATTGTCTGTTAAACACAATGGCAAAGCATATTCATGGAGCATCTCCCATAGGGAAGGATGCAATGGTGAGATTGTTCGGGTAGACTTGGTTCAATCTGAGGTTTTGTGAGATTGTGGAAGCAGTGTGTCATCGGTGTGTCATGTGCCAACAGATGAATGCAGGGAAAAAGACAGTTGTTGCTCTGAGTCACATTGGCAGATCTGGGGGTCCCTTCAATCGGATCCAATTGGACATTGTTAAGATGCTTGTGTGTAATGGATTGAGATACATCTTGGTCATTGTAAGCATCTTTTCTCGATGGGTGGAAGCTTATCAAACCAGAAGTTGTGATAGACTCACAGTAGCAAAGTTATTGTTGAGGGAACTCATTCCTAGATTCAGATTTCCAACTAAATTGGAGTCAGATAGAGGAACACACTTCCATAGCGAAGTCATGAAATTGTTGTGTACCGCCCTGAGTGTGGATCAAAGGCTGCATTGTAGTTACAGCCCGGAGGCATCTGGCATAGTGGAGCAAATTAACAGGACCCTAAAGGCGAGACTGGCTGAAGTGTGTGCTTCAACATCTTTGAAATGGCCCAAATGTGTTGCCTTTGGTTCTAATGAGTTTGCGCAGCATTCCTGACAGGAGAACAGGGTTATCATCGCATGAAATCTTGATAGGAAGGGGGATGCGCTTGCTTGCTGTGCCTGCAACTGCATTGATTAATATCACAGATGATTTGATCCTTGACTACTGTAAAGGATTGGCTGATGTGGTTCGTTCTGTGTCTCATCAGGTTGAAGGGACAACTGCACCAACTTCAAAAGACCTCTGTCATAAGCTGAACCCAGGAGAATGGGTGCTTGTCCGAAAGCATGTAAGGAAAAACTGTCTTGACTCTCGGTGGGTGGACCATATCAGGTGATACTAGTGACAAATACTGCTGTGAAGTATGGAGGAGCACTAAATTAGATCCATGCTTCCCATACCTGACGAGTCACAGGTCCCTCAGATGAAACAGCTTCTCTCCCAGATGTAGCTCCTGCTGTGACGAGAGGTCACCAGAGAGGGCATGCCAAGCTGTGGAGGTTCCTGAAGAGGCTGGATACCCACCAGATCAAGCTGAGGGGGTCAAGCTACAGAAGACACTGATATAGACTCTGAGGGAGACAGTAACGTTGCGAGTGGTATAGAGTCTGACTTGGCAGAAAAGGCTGGTGTGGAAATTGATCATGTGCAGTCAAGGAAGAAAGATGCTGCAGATGAAACGTGGCCTGTAAGACAGAAAAGAATGAACCTGAGACTTGCATCCAAAAGAGAACTTGCACGAATAAGTGAATCTTCTGAGTCTGACCTGAGTGAGTCTGAGCAAGCCATAGGAAGTGTAAGGAGGTCCAGGAGGGCAAGAGTGCTGTGTTGGAAATATTCCTCTCCCGAGTGGACTTCTCTGGTTACAAGTTCCGGGGAGAGCGAGGTCTGAGTTTTCGATACTGATTGTCGAGATTTCCTGGAATAGAGGCTAATGCAATTCTGTCATTTATTGTGCCTTTCCCACCAAGGTTAAGGGGATTACAGACTCTGATTCTGGAAGACATCGAATTTCCGAGCTTCAGAGCTCCACAGTCTCCTCAAGAGACTTCAGCATTGAGAGCTGAACTGTTACAACGAGTCATTGAGGAGATTGGCTCTGATCTCATAAGGGATGTAAATTGAACTTTTGGACTGTAAATAAATTGCTTGAAAGAAAATAACCTAGGCCCGAGTGGAAGAAAAATAAAAATATGGACTTTTCATTTAGAAGAAGAAAGAGGAATATGGAAGTCTTCCAAGCTGTATAAATATTGTGCCAAGGACTGTTAAAAGAATTTTTCAAGATTCAAATAAAGTTGCTCACAGAGTTTGTTGCACGTGAACAAGAGGCAGAGAAAAGAGACTCTGTGTGTTGATCCTCTTACAAGCTACAATCCGAGCTGCTTTGAAAATGGAGTCTGGAAATTCGAATCGTAGGCACAAATGTATTATAGGTACATACATTGTAGGATTAATCATAGTACTAGCCGTAGTCATTACTGAGTCCATTTTCAGCGAACACAAGGTTGAGGAACAGGGAGTGGGGGTATATGGGACATCCACACCTACCACTGCTGCCTCAAAAGAGGGTACACTAGGATCTGATAAAGGCTTAATTGAGCAAACTAGTCACTTTCTTCATGTAGATTTGTCTAAAGGTGATTACACGCTAAATGCTTATGCTAAGTTGCTTCATGAATATGTGAATACCATGGATGTGAGAGATTGTTATGTGTGTATGCAATTGTCTGCTTCTGTCGAGGAAGGGAATAGATACCATCACTTAACCTTGACGTAAGGCATTAGTTGCAGTTTGCTTATTAGCATGTTTTATGGAAAAGGTCATTACAAGTACTACTTCTCGAATTATGATGTGGTACTCTCAGAGATACCTGTTTATAAGCATTTGATCAAGCACGATTATTATAAGCAGGAAGAGAGAATGGGAAAATATTTCGCAACCACAGTAACACTAGACACTGCTTATGCACATAGACATAAACTAACCTGCATATATTTACAGACATAGAAAAGAAATGTGTAGATCAAGTAGAAGATAGACATAGGGGACTAATTGTTAAGCTTAATAATAGGGATGGAAACTTTGAATGGACCAAGGAGGAGTTAGCTCATATGGCTAAAGGGAGCTATGGTCCTATAGCTTTAGATTGGGAACAATGAGGTAAGCTTTGCATAGGACAAGTTCAGAGTCGTTATGGTTCTGTTTTTGTGGGACAGAGTGTGTGTTACCATATTTTTCTAATCGATGGTCCTTGGAAGACATTTCTGGAAGAAGCAGTGCAAGTGGTGCCAGGAGTATATTTTGTGTGTCGAAAGAATGCATATGTTCAGCTTCCGAACAATTGGTATGGTACTTGTTATGAGGAAGTTCTGTTTCCAAAGATATACCATGTGGAAGATTTGGACAGTTTGGAAAGAAAGTCGAACAGTAGAGAAAAACGTGGACTGAGTGCTGGTGAAGTTGTAGGAGACATATTTGGAGCAATGATACCTAGTTTAGGAGTAGTGCTGAATGACATCAAGATCAGGAAGTTGTCTACCATTGTGGATAAGTTGTCGATTAACTCAGTCATTGTTACTCACAGATGGAAAAATGGTTTTGATAAAGGTGATGGTGATGCAAAAATGTCTTGCATTGGACGTGTTACTAGCAAAAGAAGGTGGCGTCTGTCAGATGCTGAAGGTCCAACAGTGTTGTACTTATATCCCTGATAAAAGTAAAGATCTGAGGGGATATATAAGTAACATCACTGAAATACATCATGAGATACATGATCTGGTAACTGAGGGAATCTGTGACAAGATTGGAAAGGGATTTGGAGCAGCTGGAAGTTGGTTTGCTAACCTAGAAAAGGGAATTCTTCGATATATCTTGAAGCCAATCATAATTGCTGTGGTCTTTATTATCATCTTGTTAGGAACGATAAAAGCATACAAATGGCATAAGGTGAGACAAGTAGAGATCTCCTTAAGGGAAAGAGAGAAGGGTGGAAAGACTGCAGGACAGTCATTATGAAAATTTGAAGTGGTTCAGACAGAGGAGACTAACTATGACATCTGTTTAGATCGGTCTACTCTACAGAGATTTAAAGGTGTTTGTGATGACTTAACGTCATCAGAGGGGGAACTGATGTAGCGGAAATCAAATTTTATTTGTAGGGGTGCAATATAATTATACGTGTAGAGCACATCCACATATAATCTTTTGTCGTATTACATGAAGTGTTAGAATTTCGAAATGTATTAACCTGAAACGTAATGTGCTTAGGCCATTGAAAAGTAGCCTGGAGAATTAACGCTGAAAGTGAATGTAGCTAGCAGAAAACATTAACGTGAAGAGTTTGTGTTGTGAAATTGACAATTATCCATGAACTAAATGTTTTTATTAATTATGATGTTTTACATGTAGGTAAATGCATTAACTGAATGTGCCTTATTTCTATGAAATTCCTAAAAGCTCAAATGATGTTTTCTTATGTTAGCTGGATCTTGTAGGCCTGAAATGCATTAAATTAAAAATGCACAGTGGTTGGCAAATTTAATTCAATAGAGGAAATTACAACGAATATACTGTCAATAATGATACATTTTGAAAGAGTCTGACTAAAAGTCTATCCGTTGTTAGTGAAAGTTTCAGCCCATTCAGATTAGTTATGGACTTTCATCAGTCTCACATCATGCATACAAAGTATGTCACTTAATCACACAGTATTGTTTCACTCTATTTTAGGAAGGTTATATTCAGCAACGATATAGAACTACACATAGGAAAGTATCAAAAGATCTGTTTTCGTAGTCACTGGCATGCAAGGTTACAGCTTGGCAGGGACAGAAACAATTTCTAGAAAAGTTAAGGTGTAGATGAGCACAATGTGCTTTTAGCACTGTGTCTGCTGGCCTTCAGTAGATGTATATGTATATGTTTTCAGTTTTATTTATTGAATCAGCTATCAGCCTTACAACAGTTAAAAGCCATGATTAAAAAGAAGCATAGGGGCTTATTTACAAGCCCATTGCAACACCGGAGCATCACTTTTTTTTATGCACCGGTGACACAGTGTGCCTGCCTATATTTACAAGGACACATAAAGCCACACTGCATTGCTTTTCATAGACTTGTAAATATGGCACCCTTTCACGCATTACTCTGCGTAAAAGGGGTGCTCCATGGGTTTTGCTGTGGGTGTTCCCCTGCAACATCCATGGAACCTGACGCATTCCCAGATTTACAAGGTTTTGCAAGCCTGGGATACGTCAGATTCATACGTCTCCCCAGGAGAGGCGTAAAGGAGGCACAACTAGGAGGAATACCTTTATTTCTCCTCATTTTTAATTTTTCCATGTGTGCTGCATTCTGCAGCACACATAGAAAGAGGAAAACACCTCTTGTGATTGTTTTTATACAGGAAGGTGTCCCATACTGCACAAAAACAATCACCCTACAACGCAGACACTCTTGCTCCATGGCGCAAGGGTACTTGCGTTGGCATATGGCAGCCCAATATGCGCCAGCTCAGGGGAAAAGGACAGGAATGCACTGTATCTTGTAGATACAGCACACTCCTGCCCTTTTCTTTTGATGCACTGCAGCGCAGCAGGACGGTTTGCTGCACTACTGTGCGTCAAAATATTGTAACTGATGCCCAAAGTTCATAAGTTTAAATCATACATAAGAAGATCCACAAAATGCATGGTTAAAATCATACATGAAATAATCCAACAAGTAAATCTATGGCCTATAACCCATAAATATGGCCTTACGGCTTGAATAAAAACATAAAAGGTGGATATAAAGAAAGACATAACGAGATGCATATTAAAAAAAACATTAGAAGCAAAAAGGGCCCCACCGGCGCTGCGCCAACCAGGACAGTGAATTAATAGACTGGTGCAATGCAGGGACCAATTAAAGTGCAAATGCATGGAGGCATAGAAACACATTAGATAATATCAAATAAAATACAATCAGACAATAAATCAACAACCAACCTCACTAGAGCGTAATACCACTAGAAACAATGGCTGTAAGGACAACAAGGGCAATCAATTAACAATTCATTGCAATATGGGATCTGTTAAAGTGCAACACAAGAAGACATAAAAAAAGACAATCGGATAAAATGCGTTCTTTCAGTAAGACAACAACCATCAGTGTTAGAGATCAATGCCTATGGAGATAATATCTACAGGACAACAAGAACAATCAATTCATAAATCAGTACGATGCAGGGACATATAAAAATGAAAGTATGAGGAAGTATAAAAACATGGTACATAATACCAGATAAAATTCAGTCTAGCATAGGTCAGCAACCATCGACACTGGAAAAAGATTCCCATGGAAACAATAGCTAAAAATCACATCCTATTGGAGACATGAAAAAAGATCACTAAGACAAGTGCAGTAGGGGACTATCAGATAATGGAACTATGCCATGAGTAAAACAAAGATAACATCACATTAGGGAGAAAATGCATGTAACTTAAGGACATAGGAGGGATCCTGCAAGCGAATGCCCCACCGATATAGGTCACCCAGTTAACTTAAAGCAGCGAGAAATTCTTTCAGATGTGATGAAGCTGCCCATAAATATAATACAGAGTTGAAGACAAACTCATTGCCAGTCCTGAAGCAGAGCGACAATGCAGATTTTGCACAATTAACCCCATAAATCCTAAAAAGTGGAAGAAGCCACTGCCTACAAGCGGAGACATACATTGAAACAACAGTACAAAATTTCGTCGGTTGTCCTTCCCTCCAAATTCACAGTTGAGCAGAGCCGATAGCAAGCCTATAGGTTCTAATTAAATATTCCCTAGTCGGCAATGTACCCAACCTAAATTTTATATATAATATTTGTTTAAACTCAGGGTAGATCAAATCTAAATAGAACATACAGGGAGGGCAATGGTCCCTGCTGAAATAATTGCCCACTAGAGACCCAGGCTTCAGCGCTTTGTACTGCTTCATCCACATGGACTCATGACAGTGATCTTTAATCAAATCGTAAGTGTCCCGCCTTACTCTACTTGATTCTGACCATAGAAATCCCAACACTGGACTAAGGGCTGATATCTCTGTAATTGTGGTGAAACTAAGGGGCATATTATCAAGCGGCAGCGATAATTATCGCTGCCGCGCTTAGCGTGAGTTTCTTATCGCCGGCTATCGCTGGAAATTATCGCCATGCTAGCGCTATATTAACAACGCATAGCGCAATGGCGATAATCATTCCAGCGAAAGCGGTGTTTTCCATGGAACATCGCTGGTTTTCCAGCGATGTTCCATGGAAAACGGCAATAACCTTGCTGATACGACCCTGTGGTCGTATCAGCATAATCCACCTCCCATGCAAAGTATGCCTAACACTGGATTTTAGCAGACGTTAAAATCCAGCGTTAATGGCCGGTTAGCGCGATTTTGTTAATCGCTATGCCGGCCGGGGCATTGTTGTAAGTATCGCAAAGCTGCCTTCGCGATATTTACCCATGTAGCATATTGAGGCACGCCTACTTTGCATCTCATTAATGTTGAGATGCAAAGCGGGTGCTAACTCACGGAATCACGTGCTAGCGTGTCCTTGCTAATCTTGCGATAATAAAATTATCGCCACTTTTCGGCCGAAAACGGACGCTAAAGCGGCGATAATTTTATCTCCCCCTCTTGTTAATATGCCCCATGGTTCAGCAAAAAGGGCTAACAAAGGGATGCCCGGCCCCAAACGCAACAGAGGATTGCACAGGTCATTTGCTGATGCAATTAACTAATGCACTTTTAAGTATTAATGAGCAAGTGATAGTTTTAGATTGATCTTAGACCTTTTTAAAGCTGTTTTTCCGACTGTTTGTTTGTGTGTTTTGCACCTTGCTGAGGCACATAAATCAATAATAGTCACAACACTTTAGACAGAATTATCTTTGAGGTTTTGGTTACCTGGTACACTATGGCGTGTGCTGGTTGTGCGGAGGAAATAATAAAAACAGGTGGTTGACGGTCTAGTCCTCCATATTCCTGACTGCTCTGTAGGCTGGGTGTGGGATATTTGAGCAGTGTCCCGGCACCGACGTGTGCAGTGAGCGTGCTGCTGGTGCACCTAAGGCGCATATAAGGCAAGCCCATCTTTGCTCGTCCATGCCTAGACGCCGCCAGTTGCTGGCAGGGGGAGTCAAAACATCAGCTTGTTATGTATTGAGTAACTACCTTGAGACTAGGACAGTCCCCGTATCTGTAAACACTGCAATTTTGTTTGCCCCCTTTCCATTCCCCAGGACAAGTATAAACTTCTAAATAATAATCATATTGGTCAGGAATGCCACAAAAATGACAGGAGGACATCGCCAGAAACACTTGTGTGCCCCACCCCACCGCTACACTGTCTTTACTTGAATGCCCACTCCATCCTCAAACACGTATTGGAACTTAGAACCTTTTGGATACAGAAAGACCTAACTTAGGTTTTATTGTGGAGACCTGTCTCTGTCATGCATCTCTTTCATGTATCCCAATAGCATTCCCCTCTGACTATAGACTACTTAGACTCGACAGACTGTCTAAAGCAGGAGGAGTTGTGGCAATTGCTTCTTGCAATTCTGTAAAAGTGGTACTATTGGAATCTTCTAGCACCAACTAGGGAGAGATGGTCATCTTCAAACTTGAGAAACAGTCAAAGACTACCTGGTATGGGGCATTGGTTTATCGGCCACAGGGTGCAAAGAAATATTTCAGTAGTAAGGTGATTGAATGGCTGGCACCCCAGATCATAGCATCAGAGAACTTTATGTTGGAAGGTGATTTTAACCACCATGCGGAGTTGAAATCGGATCCAGACTCGATACGTCTACTCTCAGAACTGGACTCTCTAGATTTTTATCAAAAGGTGGTAGGTCCTACACATATAGCAGGACATATGTGGAACCTTATATTTACTCACTCTCCCCACCTGCAGGTAGGCTCTCCTATTGCGCCGGTTTATTCGTTTTTATTTGTTTTTATCTTGACAAGGCGAAACATGAGGATTTGAATGTTAGAGCCCCGTGATTGACAAGATCATGGAGGAAGGTAGAACCTTCTATCTTCATTCCAGCCTTCCCCTCTCCCATCTTGAGGGCTTATGATGACATCAAATGAGCCTCAAACGATTTTGAGGGAGCTGTCAATTAGACTTTAAATATTACTACTCAGCTCAAACTCGGCAGGAATAAAAAAATACAGCATCTCCTTGATACTCTGAATCTCTTAACAGGGAAAATACAGCCTGGAGGACATTAGAACATAGGTGGAGAACTATTAAAGCTCTTAGAGATAAAGCTAATTGCAAAACCACATTAAGTAACTACCATCCAAATGTCAAAGAAGCAAGAAAATCACATATAGTGGACAGGATTAACAAGGTGGGTAACTCAACAAGAGAACTTTCTGAGATCATGCAGAAATTGACTAATACCTCAAACTGTGCATCACCAATTCCAGCCTCCCAGGCTCTCTGTGATAATCTTGCTAATCACTTAAAGGACAAAATCTCCAAAATCTATAAGTCATTTCCAAACGGAATGATCCTGGATATGCCAGCTTCACCGAATACTTCAGCTGCCATCTATCCTATAATCTTGGACAGTTTTAATCCAGTCACTCCGGAGCAAGTACCAGCTATGATTAAGAGAAATTAATCTGGATCTCCAGATGATCCTGCTCCACCTTACATCATGACCGCTCTGGCCCCAGCCCTCCTCACCTCAGTTACTAACTTGGTCAATCTTTTCGTGAGCCTCAGATGTTTACCAGTAAAATGGAAAACTGCCCGTGTCAGACCAATTTTAAAACACATCACAGCAGACCCCCAAGAGCTGGTCAATTATAGGCCTATATTACTGCTTCCCTTTCTTGTAAAAGTCACAGAAACTCTAGTGAACTATCAACTTACAACATTTTTAGAGACTCACTCGCTGCTGGACCCCTCCCAGTCAGGATTCCAGTCCTCCCATAGTACAGAAACTGCACTAGTGGAGGTCCTGGCATCAATCAAACTTGCTTTGGATAGGGGGAACTCAGCTATGCTGGTTTTTCTCGATTTGTCTGCAGCTTTAAATACAATCTCCCATACTACCCTAGTCCAAAGACTGGGGGAAATTGGTATTGGTGGCAAAGCATTAGTCTGGCTGAAAAATATCCTGGCCGATCGAGTACACTCAGTACAGCTGGACTCTTTCAATTCCAGAACCATGACATAAGACAAGGGGGTGCTACAGGGCTTATCTTTGAGCCCCACCCTTTTGAACATCTATGTAGCCCCCCCTAGCCAAAGTGATAAGATCATGTGGCTTTGGGGTCCTCTTGTATGCAGATGACACCCAATTTATCACCATGGAGCCCAACACTGAATCCACAAGATTATAATTCAGGGATTGTATGGCAAAGATCGCTGCATGGATGTCTACCATCTGTCTTCCAATGAACTCCAGAAAGTCGGAGATACTGCTTTTTGGAAAAGTATATTGTCTGTTGTCTAGCGACTGGTGCCCAGAGAACTGGGACCCACTCCTATCCCAAAAAAAGGAATACAAAATATAGGCATTCTAATTGATGAGAATCTGTCTATGAAAGAGCATTTGCATTCAACCTCTTGAGGGTGATTTGTGCGCTATATAAATAAATGTAAAGTAAAGTAAAAGCTCTCAAAATCTTGTAGTGAGTGGAGGTTCACACACCCCCAGAGCTCAGCCCCGTAGAGAGCAGCTGCTTCTGCCTTTTGTTTGTAAGTCTGCAGCGTAATACTAATACTTTTTCCACCTGCCTTAAGTCTGACTTTCAGGATCGTCCCAGCCAGGTGTCTCAAGACTGTAGTTGCTTTCTGAATATGACTCTTCATTTGCAATTTCATGGCATACTGAATCCCCAAGCAGTCATATTGCTTGACAGTCTTGATAGGGACACCTTCTATCATGAGCTTCCTCTTCAAATTTGGGAAAGATCTCAGTACCAAACCCTTGGTTTTAGCTCCTTTAACAGTCAGCGATTTCTGTGCACAATAATCTATAAAGTGCTTTAGCTATTTATGGATTGCATTTTCTGTTTGCGCCATCAAAACAGCATCGTCCACGAATAATAATATCGGACCCTTCTTCCCGCTAAAATATCGGAGCATTTCTTCCCGCTTACATCCAAGGGTTCCCCAAGTAAATGTTCTCTGCATGATTCAGAAAAGGGATGAAAAATAAAGGCACCAGAACGCAACCTTGCTGGATACAATTCTCTACTTTGGCCCTGATTACAATGCGGTTAGGAAGGCCTCCTAACGGCATTTGCTCCATCCAAATCAGATTGGGAACGTGTCTTTCCGACCGACTCAGAAAGGTTTCTGACCAACCGAGTATGATGCAAGTTAGGCATTAGGAATATCCCAATCACAACCCAATGGCATTTGGAATGACCAAGCCATACGGAGCAAAATCGTACGTCTCTACGGGCTGCGTTGCTGAACGACCGAGTACGATGCTGGATTTGGACAGCCTTTCTGGATCATGGTGTCCGACTCAAATCGGCAGTCGGAATCAGACTTTGGGGGCCCATAGTGGGCCCCCCTGCACCCAGAGCCTTCCCAATCAGGCCCGTGGGGGTACCCATAGATAGGTCTCCCCTTACCAGCCATGCACAGTGTGGCAGGCACCAGGGGGTGCCCGCCACAGGGTGCCCAATTTTCCCCAGCCACCCCTTTCTTCAATGGGAGCCTATGCATTCAGTCAGAACAAAGGCTCCCATTGAAGTCAATGGGAGTCCAACCAAATCGTATCTGGAAGCATCCGGATGCATCGTACTCGGTCGGTTGGACTCTCCAGATCCGATTCGGTCAGAAACCATTCCCAAACCCATTCGGTCTGGAAGCTTTCCAAACCGCATCCGAATTGGGCCCTTTGAAGGGTTCAATACACTCACCTCTCTGCCCAAACCTGACTCTAGCAATATAGGGCCCGATTACGATGCAGTTAGGAAAGCATTCTCACCTAGGGCCCAATTACGATGCAGTTAGGAAGGCCTCCTAACGGCATTTGCTCCTTCCGAATCGGATCGGGAACGTGTCTTCCCAACCGAGGGCCAGATTACGATGTGGTTAGGAACATAGGCTCCCTTAGAAGTCAATGGGGGTCCAACCAAATCGTATCCGGAAGCGTCCGAATGCATCATACTCAGTCGGTCGGACTCTCCCGATCCGAGTCGGTCAGAAACCATTTCCAAACCGATTCGAACAGGAAGATTTCCTAACCGCATCCTAATCGGGCCCATAGTCGGAATGAAAAGCCATTACTGCCTGTACCAAGGTTGTTGCAAAAAGAACAATTGATGGACGGAATGCTGAATAATGTTAAGCATTCACCCCCAGTACATAGATCTGGGCCTAAATCCATTGTTTTATGCTCACCATGCCATTCCAGTTTGGTCCCAGCTAAATGCAAATCAGTCTTGACCCTGTTCCCTGTGGGAACAGCCTAGCCCAAACTGCCAGGCCAGGTCCTCCCTGTACCAGAAACAAACATTCTGGGACTGGTTTCGGAAAATCGCCCCTCACCAGCCAGGCTAGCTTGACTCCAGTGGCATGGAGAGCATGGGACACACGTCTGGGCATACCTGTCCAACTTAGGGCAACAAATGCAAAAAGAACAATTGATGGATGGAATGCTGACCTATGAGAAACTTTCACCCCCAGTACAGAGATCTGATCTCTAAGTTGCTGATCGTTCAGGGAGGGATGTCCAAGAGAGCTAAGGCCTCTGATAGATCGGCTAAATGGCGCACTTTGTTGTGATATTCAAAGGCTAGCCAAAATGCATAGGTCCAGCAGTATTTGATATGGTCGTTCCTCAATTTGTCAGTCACCATTTTAAAGTGTTGATGCCTGGCTAGAGTGGCAGGGGCGATATCATGGAAAATTTCTGAAAGGCAACTGTCCTGACATTCTGCGCCACCGGGAGGATTGCTTCCTTAACTTTGAAAGAGTGGAATTTCACCAGTATGTCAAGAGGGCGTTTCCTATCACCTACTACTAATGAGCCCACACGATGAACCCTGTCTAACTTGATATTTGCCTAAGATTCCCCCAGCAGCTCTGCAGACAGGCCTGCAATGAATGCGTCCGGTTCGGGCCCTCCGTTGCATCCTCCAGGTCTCAGATTCAAACTTTGTTGCACCTTGACCTGCTCTCTAGATCTTTCATTTTTAAAATGTATGCCTGAAGCTGCATGTGCAGAGAGTTTGTGAGATCTTCCATATGACTTGTACGGCGCTCAAGCTCAAGGACCTTAGCATCGATGTCCACCATTCTGGTCCCCACTGAGTCTACGTCTTGCTGTAGCATTACAAGCTTCGCGTTGAGGTCAGACTTAAGCATCTCCAAGGAGGAAGCCAGGTCAGCTTTGAGCTCCTCATGGAAATCCTTTTTAAAGTCTCTTACAGATGTAAGGAGATCCTTCCTTGGTGAGGGCCATGGTTGCAGCTCAATGGTCTCAGATGACGCGCTCCTCACTTCTGCCGGTGTGATATAGATGGAGACCCTATTAAGTTGTTGCTTCTTCGGCGGCATATATGTAGGCGGACCCTCTCTCGGAGCAAACCAGTCAGCTGATGAACTCTGTGTAGAGAGCCCCGATCATGCACCACAAGAACTCACCAATGGAGTGCTGATGAAAACAGCAGCACTATGGGAGAATCAATGTTTGAGATTGTTGCTGGGGTTCTCACCTCAGGGAACAGATGGTCTCAATCAGCCATGGGATGTGTGCCAAAAAGGGTAGCACCAAGCAGCAGTCACATAAATCGCGTGGCGAGTTTGGCAGGTGTCACCCCGTGGAGAGGCCAATACCCTCAACCCCTACCAGTGCAGACTAGGTAATTTGTACCTCTCCTGAGATTAGTAGCGCTGGTGGAAGGTTCTAGCTGGGCTTTGTTTAGAGCAGAAGGTACTAGAATGTGGGCCAAGGGCCCCGTATCAGCTCCAGTGCCTCATGTTGCCAGGGGGAGCTGACCGCAGGGCTGTTTAAACCTGCCTTTGGCAATGCATTTGGCTATCCGCCAGATCCTTGGGCTTCTGTTCAGGCTTCAGGGCTGGGGGGCCCGCAGGCCTCTTTCAGCTGCCATCTTGGATCTTGGAGTCAGACCTGACAGGACCTGCAGTCAGAAGCAGTGCAGCCTCTGCTTACATATGAATACAGCCTGGGGGCCCCAAGTGCCCAGCGACAGAAGCCTTCCCAGCCGTGGGTGCTCATCTTCAATCTGCACCTGCTGCCATCACAAAGTCAGGCATAAGGCTCACAGCTCGCCACACCTGGAGGCAGCCCCAGGGGGCGCCAGGTACGCTCTTCACTCAGTGCCATCCACCTTTGTCCACTCTTGGTCAAAGGGAGGGCCTGTTCACGACTACGACCCCCCCTCCCGTTAAGGTGGCCTGGCCGCTGGGCTATCACTGCATGCTGCTTCACTCACCGGGTAGGCAGCCAGTGTCCCAGGGGGAGTTCACCATGGGCAGATTGGCCCTAAGGCAACACCTGCATGTGGGTCCTTCCTTCAAAGCACAAACTGAGGAGTGCCAGTGAGTCGTGACTCTGATGCGACTAGGCCGCCCCCACGCCATTTCCTCAGGTCTGGCAGCCCTCATGGCAGCAACCGCCATCTGCCATGTCAAGTGTATCAAGCTGCCTTGTGGGGTATTGATAGTGGTCCCCTAAACACGTACAAGTGGTGTGGTATGATGAACTCGCTGCTTCCCAGGCATTTCCCCATCTTTATTGCCTGATGCAGCGGAGACTTGATGGATCATAGCCACTCGGCCATCTTGGCTGTGCATTCTTTTCTTAGACTTTCATACTCCATGTTTACCATACACAAAGATTAAATGAAAATATTTGATTATAATGTACAGATATTTGTAAATATAACATAAATGAATAGAATAGAATTAACCCTAACAAGCATTTTGGTCCAGTTCTTTCGACGTTTCTGTCAGGCATGGCAAATGTAAAAAACACTTTCATGAGTTTTTTAGTGACACAGCTACAAAATACATATTTCTTCTTAACAATAAGCGCTCTGGAAAAGTTGTAACTTTTTTATTATTATATGAGGTTGCCATGTAAGGATACCTAATTGCTATTATGTTTTAAATATAGCCACCTTAACATAATTATCACTATTTATGAGTTTGAATTTAGGTAATCAGATTGATCAGATTCATAAATTACAACTGAATATGCCGTGACTATTTAGGCTGAAAATCTCAATTGGCAATTTCAAGCAAAGGGTGAAAGGACCACAAATGCTGCTCTTGTATGGCGTTCCTGGGCACCTCCGCTTGCATGCCAGGGTGCCCGAATGATTTGAAGGGGGCTCGTGCTGACAGGCCTGATTTTGCCTCTTCCACAACATCGTGTATGGGAGTTGCAATGATTTGCATAAGTTCACACCTTGCACCTCAGTGCACTGGCTTACCAGAATCAGATTAAGTTTATTGCATAGTTAATAAAAAAAATATTGCATACAGCTAAAAATAACGTTTCGTACAGTAATATCAAGCGACGACCAAATAAAAATGTGTTAAACATACTAATTGCCACTTGTAGTTGAAATATTGAAAATGAAGTGGTTGAGAAAGGTTAATACGTTTCGTGCGAATTCCTTTGATGTCCATTTATGGCACAGTGCACCCATCGGCTTACATGTCCACATATAACATAATGGCAAATATGTAGTTGTGTATTCTGCTGTTCATGGTTAACATTTGAACAGTGGATTACAGGTCCTGCAATGCTAGCAATAGACATGTGTGACCCTTGTCAGCAGTGGAAATTCCATTGCAAGAGCCGTGGGACAACTCAGAGCTACCTTAGTAAAATGTGACGTGTCCACACTGATCTTGTCGCATCCCTCTGTAAAAGAGGAATGCAATGAGATTTACACCTGACGCACGCACACTGCTGGTTAGACACATGAACACACATTTTGCACTGGCGGCAAATTAATTTGAACAAATTATTTTGCACAGATTCATAGCATTTTAAACATTTCAGCTTTAATGTGAGAATTAGCACGTATAAAATTTGTCAGGGAAAAACCTTTCTGTGTCTGACCCTTAATCAGTTCATACAACTGTGTATGCAACTGTATCTTCAATGGTTCTCCCATATTAAACACTACATAATATATCAAAATCTTCAATTTCCGTCCAAAAACATGTCACTAACTTCATTTCAGACTAGTTATGAAGTCATTAGTCGTGCGTAATAAGAAAATGATGCAGCTGGGTAAATATCACGCACTCCGACAGTAATGACTGATAATGAGAGTGGAAGATAAATTCTTTAAAATTGTCTCATTTAGGTGTGAGAAAATAACATAAAATTGGCAGAAAGACTGACTAAGGGCCCGATTCTGATGCGGTTTGGAAAGCTTCCCGACCGAATGGGTTTGGGAATGGTTTCTGACCGAATCCGACCGAATGCATAGGCTACCATTGAAGAAAGGGGTAGCTGGGGAAAATAGGGCACCCTGTGGCGGGCACCCCCTGGTGCCTGCCATACTGTGCATGGCTGGTAAGGGGAGACCCATGGGTACCCCCACGGGCACGATTGGGAAGGCTCCGGGTGCAGGCCCCCAAAGACTGATTCCAACTGCCGATTCGAGTCGGACAGCGCAATTCGGAAAGGTTTTCCAAATCCAGCATCGTACTCGGTCGTTCGGAAATGTGGCCCATAGAGACGTACGATTCTGCTCTGTACGGCTCAGTCATTCCAAATGCCGTTGGGTTTGGATTGGGATATTCCTAACGCCTAATTCGCATCGTACTCGGTCGGTCGGAAACCTTTCAGAGTCGGTTGGAAAGACATGTTCCTGATACGATTTGGACAGAGCAAATGCGGTTAGGACGCCTTCCTACCCGCATCAGAATCAGGCCCTAATAAGTTGGTACTGTTTGTTTCAGGAGCTGTTAATGGGAGAAAAGGGGCACTTAAACATACTGACTGGCTGGCACGTATATGTGAAGCTGTTCCACACTAGATATACTGAGTGTGCGTGGATTCTATACAAACTAGGTTGACTCATTAAACATCCTGGATACTGGCTGATACAGGAGACATCAAGATCAATATCGTAGCCAGAATATACCAACAGGATAAGATGTAGTATACACAAATAAAGCTGAAGGGAATGTCTGTAGAACCAGAATTACCAATTTTGCAAACCATGTTTAAGATGGCAGTGAGGAATGACAGCTTGAGATACACGTGAAGTAATACTGGATTACAGTGACACATTTTTTAATTGTTAGGTGTTGCACGGGGATGAAATGTATGTATCCTTTCTCATTTATTGATCTAAACTCTCCTTGTTCCAGCAAGACGTGGCTCTCAAAGATCCTTCTGTGAATTGGGGTGACTTACTCCTCACCAAGATTATTTTACACCAACTATTAGAAATAATGCTTTGTGATTTGAGGCCATGGTTCTTAAAGTGCCTTCACATTATTGAATTGCGCACAGAATTTGAATATATCAATATCTTATGGACTTTTTTAAAAAAAGAAAAAAGGTCACTGCAGTCATAGAAGGGTGCTAATGTGGACAAACGGAAATAATGCAGCATAGTTACAGCTGCTCAGACCAACATTCATAAAACATCACAAGACGCACTAAAACGCTTAACAGGACAGCATTAATGAGTAATTAGCAACTGGACGATAATTAATTGTGAAATGCTAAAGTGATGGCTAATAAAATTTAAAAGGGTTCTAACCAATCTGATTTATGCAGGCCCCTAAACTAATTTCTGGAATACTTTGATCGCCCCATCTCCTGTTTCACGCAGGAGATTTCCTGTGTCATTTGTGAATTGACTTTTTTTATTAAAAGAAAAACAGTACATTTCAACCATTTATCAGAATGTTCAAGCAGAACCCTCTTGGGTCCCTGGCATCCATTATTTAAAAGTCCTACTCATTACTAATACGATTAGCCATGCTATATCACAATTTCCTCTCCTCTTGCAAGCTTCTGAAATCCTGCCTCTTGGCAGATTAGATGTTTTGGCCAGGACAGGAACAGGCCACATTACTCAGTATGAAAAGGCTGTCAAAGCTTCTAGTTCCGCTCACAGGCACGGCGAGAACTGTGTCGCACCAGGTCTGCAGCCTGGAGCGGAAGGTGACTCGTGACTTTGGGAGATGATCCCAGGGACGAACAGACACGCAGTATCCGGGCATTAGGGCCCTGTCACAACACGCCAGCTCCAACATCTTGTTGAATCCACCAGACAAAGCCTGACAGTCCCACAAGCTGCGCTTGTAGATAAACCTCTGATTTTGCTCTCAGCTTTCACATAATGGGCTTTTGGGAATTTGGGGCCATCACCCTTCCAAATACACGTGTAGAGCGGCACTCAGCAGATGGCCATATTCTGCCGAGCTGTGGCTTGGATTTGACTACACTCTAATGGTCCAAATCAGTTGGAGCACTGAACATAAATGTAAGCCAACTTGGCACGTTTCGCGTTGGAAAACATGCCTTTCCCAGATTAGAGACTTACTTTGAATTGTTATTTTCTCAGACGCATTTCATCAGCTCTACTATGGCAGCGCCTAATCAAATGTAACACGATGCAACTTGATAGGGCCGTCTCACTGTTATGCAAATGTCGCATTCAAAAGAGCCGACACTCCTAACAGGCTGAAGAGCACAGGGGCATATTATCAAGAACGGCTATAAAATTATCGCCGCTTTAGCGGCAGAAAACTGCCGCTAAAGCGGCGATAATGGGCTTGATAATATGCCCTTGAGAATTCCAATAGAAGCCCATGTTCACACCAGAACATGGGCTTCTATTGGAATTCTCAAGGGCATATTATCAAGCCCATTATCGCCGCTTTAGCGGCAGTTTTCTGCCGCCAAAGCGGCGATAATTTTTAACGCCGTTCTTGATAATATGCCCCACAGTTCTTTGTCTGTACACCCCTTCTCTGGGGCAGATTTACAATTCCTGGCGCATCCCTGCAAATCAGCAGGGATGCGCCAGGAAACTTACGACACGCATCACCATCCTTGCGCCACCACTGATGCGCCGCATTTACAATGCGGCGCATCATGGCGCAAGGAAATGAAGATGCGTGTCGCATCTGCCGTCATAACGTTGGCGCAGTGCTGGAGTTGTGTCGCGGGCGCGATGCAACTCCAGCACTGTGCCGACCCGGCCTATCTTGTACATGGTGCGTCACACCTTACGCCTGCTTCATGCAGGCGCAAGGTTTAGACGCACCGGGGTCGGAAAAGTGACTGAGTGAAATCTAGTAGATTTCACTCAGCCACTTTAGCGAGGCGTTCCTGCGCCGGAACGCCCCCCTGCTCCGGAACGCCCACATGAAACCTGACGCAGGTTTCATGTGGCGCAAGGCTTACAACGTGACGCATCTCCCTAGATGCGTCACGTTGTCAATACTCCGCAGCATGGCGCTGGCTTACGCCGCCGTTGCGTCACAGAAGTGACGCAACGGCGGCGCTAAAGTGGCGCAAGGGGCTTGTAAATCTGCCCCTCTGAACTTAGTGACATCTCCTATCCAAAAGAAATCTGCGTTGAAAAGTTTTTTCGTTTTTAATCAATTAATAAAGAGGATTCATAAATGATATGCTTCTCATCAGGGAAGTTACTGGCAATGAAAATGAAATACATTTTTGCAGTTGCAATCGGTGAGTTCTGCCACGGTTTGGTTGGATGGACAAGCGGACCATTTTCATGCTGTCTCCTTTTTTCTGTTCACGATCACGTCATTTCACTTTCTACTTACAAAAAATGTTCATTTCTCTTGCGCTTTTGTACAGATAGCACAGGAAAGATCATTATTATAATGATTAACATCTCATGAACACATTTTGCCCAAAATTTTTTTTATGTATGGAACTTATATGGAGTAGCATGGACCCAGTTGCTTTGGGACCATTTTGTACATTTTTATTTACTTTTTTTCTTTATTTTATACTTTAATTCTACCAACTTGCCACACGTGTTGTTAAAAAGATTTCTAAAGCTCACAGCTGCCCCAGGAAGAAACTTTCCGGCGCTAATCACTAAGACGACAATAACAGCAGAAAGGAGCCAAAGCACCGAAGAAAAGAACAAATATAGCCAAGGCTGAGAACAGCCAGGTCTTTAACAGCTTTCACAAACTCAGATGATTCTGAATCTTTCTTAGATTAAGAGGTATAGAATTCCATAAAGTCGGAGCTAGGACCTGAAAAGAACATCCTTCTGTTCTGGCTCTTCTAGTATAGGGTATATGTGCCAGGTTCAGATCTGCCGCGCATAATACTCTAGTAGACAGATATGGTTGCATCGAGGCTGTTAGCCTGGGCATTTACTTGCTTGTAAAAAATGTAGTGAAAGATACATAGAGCTTTGAACTGAGTATGCTCCTCCATGGACAGCCAACGAACATTGCAGAGGAGCCGAGTTATTAAAAAGGATTTGGAGGGAGAAAAAAGTAATTTAGCAGCAGCATTTTGGACAACATGCAGCCGATTCAAGACAGAGTTTTTGGCGCCTATGTATAGAATGTTGCAGTAATGCAAGTGTGAAATGTTTGGAGATTGTAGAATTAATTGACAGATTTTTCGAGTGAAAAATCCCATGGTCGGTTTAAGACTTCTCAAAATACCAAAGCAAGATGCGACTAGGATTCTGACTTGCGTTTTGAAAGATAGCAGGTCGTCCATCAACATGCCTAGGTTTTTTTTTTACCATAGATTTGGGTTAAGGAGGGGACCTGAAACCTTTCTGGCCACCAATGATCTCCCCACAAGTGGGTGTGCCTGCCCAACAGAAGGATTTATTTATTTGATAGTTTTATACAGGCTAGCTAGAACCAAGGTGCGATTTACAGGACGTGTGAACAGGTTCCATAGAAACAATATAATGATTCGTAAGGGTTGACTTAGTATAACCAGAGGGAAGAAAACAATACAACATTATATAGGTATATCAGAGGGTAAAGAATAATACAACATTATAGTTTGGTGGCGTTAGCGACAGATTTAGATGCTTAGTGGGTCTCGCAACCGTATCAAGTGATCCAGTCGGTGTGGTAGGAGCATGGTTAAAAATGAATCAGGTTGGTAGCAGGTTGAAGTATTTGTTCAGCAATAGAGATATGAGGTTCTGTTTGAAACTAAAATTGGGGGATTACAGCGGATATCCTTAGGAAGTAAATTCTAAATCCTTGGAACATTTCCTGAGAATGAACGCTTCTGGGATGATTTTGTTCTGTTTGAGAGAGATGAAAAGATGTAAGTTGGAGCTTCTCAGGGTCCAGCTGCTTCCCGCTCTTGATAGTTTGTTTCCTAGATATTTAGGGTTTTCAGTATGAAGCGCTTTGTGGGTGAAAGAAGCTGTCTTCAAGCTGTATCTTCCTTCTATGGGAAGCCAAATGAGACTCTTGAGAGCAGATGAGGTGTGGTTGAACTATTTGGTTCCTGTGAGGAGTCCGGCAGCTGCATTAAGAGTTGTACTTAGAGGCCAAGGTGACTTTTCATGGTCTAAGTGATGATGGCTTTACCGTAGTCAAGTTTTTGACAGACCTAGTAATTGCAGTACAGTCTTTAGATCGTCAGGAAGAATGAACAGTTTGATTTTCTTGAGAGGCTTTATGATGTAGAGCACCGTTTGGCTGAGTTGTTGATGTGCTCTTTCATTGACATATTTTTGTCAAGGATGATTCCCAGGGACTTCACGGATTTGGACAGTGAAAGAGAAGAGTTTAGTGTATCCAAATTCTTGAGCCATTCTTGGATTGACAAAGGCTTGTCCTTGGGAGTAAAGCATAAAAGTTTGGTTTAATTGGGGTTCAGCTTTAAGTGGTTGGTGCTTAGCCAGGTATGCACCTTGTTTAGTGTGGTATTAAGATGATTAATGTCTTTGCAAGATTTTATTTTGTAGTAAAGTTGTGTGTTATCGGCATATAAGTAGTATTTAACACCTGCTTGGTGCAGAATAACTGTGAGGGGTTCCATGAAGTGATTAAAAAGGGCAGAGAGAGGATAGAGCATTGTGTAACTCCTTGTGGAACTGGTGTAGGTTGGGAGAGACTGCTGTTAATTTTTATTTGTTGAGAGCAATGTTGTAGATAGGACGTTAACCATCTAAAGACCATGCCATTGATACCAGTGCAATTCTTGAGGGTCTCATCTAAAGCTTAGTGATTAACTGTGTCAAATGCTGCCGATGGGTCATATAGGATTAGGAGGCAGGAGTCGCCTTCATCTAAGGTTCTAAGAATGTCATCTGATATGTTTAGTGTTAGACCTAGCAACGTTTGGCATGGTTTCCCCTGGAGTTTTGCTTCTGACCTTCTGTTTTTGATTGTGTGCTAAACTTCGTTTTCAATGGTTTTAGGTCTTTGGGGACCTTTACACTTCTGACCAGTGTTAAAGTGCATGTGCTCTATGTCTAAAATGTAATGGTATTTGGTTTCTCCATGATTGGCATAATCAATTTACTAGTACGTCCCTAGTACAGTGCACAATGTGTTGCCAGGGCCTGTAAATCAAATGCTGCTAGTGGGCTTGCAGCACTGATTGTGCCACCCACATAAGTATCCCTGCAAACATGTCTCAGGCCCACCTCTGCAGAACCTGTGTTTGCAGTTTTAGAACTGCCATTTCGACCTGGCAAGTACATCTACTTGCCAGGCCCAAACTTTCCCTTTGATTACATGTAAGCCACCCCTAAGCAGGCCTTAGGTAGGCCCAGGGGCAGGGTGCAGTGTATTAAAAGGTAAGACATGTATTTGTGAGTTTTACATGTCCAGGTACCGAAAAACTGCTAAATTTGTTTTTCACGACAGCAAGGCTCTTATTGGTTAGCATTGGAGCTGCCTTGTAACATCTTACAAATGGTTGTTCCAACTGGGATCAGATTCGAAAATTAGAGTTTTTTGTCTCTGGACTCACAATTTAAAAACACCTTTTAGTGAAGTTGGTTTTTAAATTGCAGGTCTGAAAATGCCACTTTTAGAAACTTTGCATTTTCTTACGTAACCATTCTGTGCCTTTGCCTATCCCTAGAATACACGTCCGGGTTAAATGGCAGTTGGGCTTTGTGAATTCACTCTAGACAGTCTCACACAAAGGGAGCTGATGTGTGCCCTACATACCCCGATGGCCCATCACCAGGCTGATGAGCCTTCCTGAGCTAGTGTGGTAGGAGGAGTTGACACTTTCACCTGAATAGCACTGTGCCTGTCCTCACACAAAGAAGTCTCCACCCCTGCAGTGTTTCTGGAGCCAGGGCAAGAAAGGGCAGGGATTTGTGCGAGGCAAAGAGCTTCCTTTGAAGTCTCCATACTTCAAAGGCTAAAATGGGTATAAGTACTGGACCTCTGACACCATATACTCCGAACACTTCTGGACTGAGGACATTCTGCCAGGAAGAAGAGCTGTTGTGCTGTCAGGAGGGACTGCTCCTTTGTTGTTTGCTTTGCTGTGTTGGCCTGATGCATGCTGCTTCTATCCTGGGAGTGAGAAAACTGGACTTTGCTCTCGGCATCCTGCTTTCTAAAGTTTCTACAAGGGCTTGAGCTGGGCTTGCATCCTGTTGGAAGTCTCAGGGTCATCAAATACTTCACCTGTAGCACCTGGGCCCCTCTGCTGAGAGTCCTACTTGTTAAGTGGTGCCAAATCCAGTTCCTGGGCCCTTGGAAGTGAGTTTCCATGCTACAAAAAGGAAACCGATGCTGAGCGACTTCGGAATCAGCCCCTGTCTGCAACTTTGATGCTGTGTCACTACATGTACGGAAGCTGTGGTCCCGCTCAATGCAATAATCTTGACTTAAAACATAGGTTCCAACAGCGATGCAGTGCCTTAGAAGAACCACCACTGTGGGAGTACTGAGCATCGCACCACCAATGTATGTGACGCAGCACTCTGACACCGCACCTGTGGTGCGGTGGTTCAACCTCGATGTCACGGATTTGAAGCCTCACGGCTTGCCCTTCAACACCTCATCGACTCCGCACTGCCATCGGAACCAACACCTCTCTGAAAGCGGCGCCTCACCTCCCATTTGCAAAGCATCACCCCTGGCACCGACTTTATCATCGACACCGCACAGCAGACCGAGGGTCACATCGGCAACCACTGTATTATCTTCCCTGTGCCTCATAATGTCCCTGGGTGTAAATGACTCCACAACTCTGCACAGCTGCCAGGAACCGATGCCTCACTTGCTTCACTGACGCCTCACCTCCTTCGTGCAACACACTGTCCTTGAGTGCCGAGGTGCCAATGACCTGCATAGCAGTAAGGAGCCAATGCCGCACTTGCCTCCACCACACCTCACCTCCCCTGCGTCTAGCATTGTCTTTGATTTCCGACACCTGCAAGGTACTGTACTGGATCTGCATTACTCCTGACGCCGGCCTTCACTCCATCAAGGTGAGACTGACTTTGTGGATTCATACCGGTCAAGCACTACCAGATAGCCTAGCTGGAACTATTGTTTTGTAAGTGTTATATTTTATTTAATCTTAAAAAAATTCATATCTTGACTTGTGTATGTTGGATTTTTGTTGTTTTGATCTTGTTGTACTCAGATAAATATTGGCTACTTTCTAAACTGACCTAGAGTACTTTTGTGGTGTTTTCACTGTGTTACTGTGTGTGTGTGTGTGTGTGTGTGTGTGTGTGTGTGTGCAAATGCTTTACACATTGCCTCTGGGGATAAGCCTGACTACTCTTGCCAAGCTACCAAGAGGATGAGCACAGGTTATTCTTTGGGGAATACTTACAAGGAAATTATGGAGCAGAGACCTGCAGCAAATTTTGCAGCGCCACGCTATGCCATTTCCAAAATGCAGAGATGCGACATATTTGCAACAATATGGTGCACCCCTGTGTTTTCCCTAGTGCTGGTGCTAAAAATAGTTGCCTAGCGCCAACACTGACACCCTTGCGCCATAGTGCAAGAGTGCCTGTGTTGCAGGGAATGATTTATTATGTGCAGGAAGGTGTACCTTCCTGCACATAAACAATTAATAATGGCATTTTGCTTTTTCTATGTGTGCTGCAGAATTCAGCACACATAGAAAAAGCAAAAACGAGGAGATATAAAAGTATTTCTCCGCATTGCCCAATTCTAATGCCTGATATTGCAAGGCGTTCATTTTCGGCACTGCCTCAGATTTACACCTCCTTGTAAATATGGGGCAGCGTCAAAAGCAATGGATGATGCGGTGAAATGCCGACAGCAACACCCATAGCACGCCCCTTTCATGCAGATACCTGCGTGAAAGTGGACCATATTTACAAAGCGGCATTAATCCCCAAAAAGTGGCTTAGCACCACTTTGTAAATAAGGTGCAGGGCATTGCGCCATTGGAACGTCAAACAAAGTGACGTTCTGGTGGTGCAATCCCCTTGTAAGTATACCCCATTTGGTATGTAACTTAGTTACCCTTACTAGAGTGAGGGTCCCTACTTAGACAGGGTGCAAACCACTGCCAACTAGAGACCGATTTCTAACATTGACCATAGCAGTTCCTGTGCTACAACCTTTTCCAAATCCTGATTGGAAGGTGTTGTGAAGGTTGCACTTATTAGTGTGTTGGTGGAGTTGTATCAAGAAGCACTTTTCGATTGCTTTTGATAAGAGAGAAAGGTTGGTGACAGGTCTGAAGTAGTTAGGATCCGAACCAAGTTTTTTGAGAATGGGTGCGACTTGGTCTAGTTTTCAGATCTCAGTTTTATAAGTGTTTAGCTTCAAGCAGTTGTCATGCATCCAGCTGGCAACAGCTGTTCAACAGTTTTTAAAATTAGCATTAACTGTCATCAGCATAAGACACCAATGATATGATTTCACCACCTTGGCCAGAGGACTGTCATAGATATTGAAATGGATAGGGCTTAGCACTAAGCCCTGGGGGACTTTGTGAACCAGTGTTCTTTAGGATGAAGCAAAAGGGGGTGATATCACTTGAAAGGATCAGTCCCTTAGGAAGGAAGTAAACTAGGTGAAGGATTGTCCCCACACCCTCAGTTTGCGAAGTCGGCAAAACAACACCACATGGAAGACTGTCTCAAAAGCAGCACTTAGGTCTAGTTGAATTAGTTCCTTGGATTTGCCAGCATCTGCAGCACTGCATAGGGTCTCAGTTACTGTCAAAAGGGTAGATTCCGGGCAGTGGTAAGTTCTAAAATTTGGTTCTGCTCTAAAAAATTAGTCAGAAGATTGTTCACATGTTTCTTCACTACCTTGGATAAAAACAGCAGCAGAGAGATGGGGCAATATGTTTCTAGCCCAGTTACACAAAGCAAAGGCTTTTTTAGGAGAGGAATGGCCTTATCCTGTTTCCATGTCATTTGCGCTACAGCTGTGCTCAAAGAAATATTGGCCAAATCCATAAAAAATGGGTTTAATTGCCTCCTGAAATTTTAAAATATACTCTGGTTTGAGGGGATAGTCTGGAGATCCTGATTTAACCTGATGCATTAAGGTAGAGACAGCGTCATCATTAAGTATTGCCAGCTCTTCCAATTTTGTCTTTTGTGAATGATTAATCAAGGTATTATGAGAGATCAACTCTTCTATTTCATCACTTATAATAAAAAGAGAATAAATATCATTAACTTTGTTGACAAGATGAGCCGCACGTTTATTGCAGTGACTATTTGATACTTCCACCAGCCCGGGAGTGACCGCCCGCTTAAGCAAATTATTGGCAATGGAATAAACATCTTCAGAAGGGGGCCGATTCACAGAACTAATCTGAGCTAAAATCCTAAACTTACTACTTTTGGTTTTCACAGAAGGCATTTAGTAGTAGTAAAGTTAGTACTTCCTTCACATAGTGGGATTTGCAGTGACGGCCTTATCAGCTCTGGGAATATCGATGGTGATAGGTACCAAATCACCGGAAAGGGGGTGAGAATTGTACGAATAGATAGGTTTGAAAAACTGGATCTAAAAGATGTAGTCATATGTGCTGAGTGTTCTACTAACTGGATCAGTTGCATATAACCAGTTCATTATTGAAATCCTGGATCCCTTTGTCATTATTCAAATCAAAATGCAAATTTAGGTCATCAATTTAATCAATATTGGACAATTTGAGTGAGAGCAAAGAGGAGTGCTCTACTAATGAATCCCTACAAACTGTTTTAGTGGGAATCAGAAAGCCTGAGAAAGTAACATTTGTATTGAGATGGAGTTTAAATAGAATGCTTTCACAATCCTGAATATGGTAAGATGCCATGTTACACTCATGTGGTATGAATGATTGCAATACCACCACCCCTAGCACAGGGTCTATCGCACCTTATGATACAGTACCCTTGAGGGAGAGCCAAAGCGGGTCATGCATGTGTGGATTTGGTGACCATGTTTCAGTAAAGAATAAAAAGTCTTGCATATGATCCAAATTAAAATCATGGATTTCAACATAACGGCGGACTAACGAACGTCAATTGATATAATACAATTTTTATATTAGATGTTGTTGAGTAGTCCTTTGAAGACCTCATAACACATTTTCTAGCAGATGAAAGAAAGAAGCCACAATGGCTACATCTGACCTCAGCCTTATCGTCTTCCCTGAAGGTCAGCATGTGTAAGCAGGCATTGCAATTGAGTAGCAGAATAGGTTGCTTCAGATAGTGTCTGTGAAGCCGGGGTTCTGTCCCCTGGTGCTGTCAGGCTTGCCTTTGGTGTTCATTCAGCGTACTGGCTGTACATCCACTCATCAACCACCTTTTTAGGCCGATCGGGCACATTAAGAATAACCAAAAATGGCAGCCACTAGAGTGCTAACTCACTCTCTTTGGTGGCTAAAACAAAATGGGCAAAGACGGGAGCAAAATGAACAGGAAATACCACTTGTACAAAGTGCCCTAAACGTAGCCCCACCTTCCTCCACAGATCTAATTCAAATAGCAGCAATTTTAAATCTGAAATTCAGGTAGCAGCAGTTTTAAGTTTAAAATAAGATAGAAAGCAAATATAAAATTCCAAGCATGTGCAAAGTCGCAGTGTGCAAAATATTAGTGCAAAGCAGTGGTGTAAAGTAGCGGTGTGATTCCAAAGCTTTGTCTCTCTGTGAAAATGCATCCACGCACTGGCTGTCTTTTTAAGGCTGATCGGGCACATTGAGAATCACCCAAAATGTCGACCATTAGAGTGCTAACTCACTGGCTAAAACAAAATGAGTGATGAGGGGAGCCAAATGAACAAAATGCAAGCAAAATACCACTTGTAAAATCCGTGCCAAGCATAGCCCCGCCTTCTCCCACAGATCAAATTCAAATAGAAGCAATTTTAAATCTAAAATTCAGGTGGCAGCAGTTTTAAGACTAAAAAAGGTTTAAAGCGAAATTAAAATTCCAAACGTGTGAAAAGTAGCACTATGCAAAGTATCAGTGCAAAGTAGCGGTGCGATTCAGCTGCTTTATCATGTCAACCACTTGGAGTACAATGGCAATCATGTTGAGTATAACACTGGTGGATATAGCTGGCATAAGATATGCTGGCATGTGTACATTAGTTTAGGTATTATACATGGGGCCTGTGCATTTTCCCTTTGCACAGTGTATGACTTGCAAAATCACAAGCTTTATTAGCACAAAAAGGCAAATTACAATATACTTGCAGTGTGCACTTTGTGACTCAATACAATTTAAAAGATGGAAGCGGGCAAGAAAAAGGCATCTCTCTTATCCTTCCAAATTGCAACGTCGGGGTGGCTAACCAAATGCTGTGCGTGGAGGAAGGTTGTCATAGTTATGTATGGTATTAAAATATTAATTTCCATAAAAAAAACTAGAAATACAAAGGTTAAAGTGATGGTATAATTAGGTATGATACTACCTGACTTCACATTAAAAAAAGCCTTAGAAATTTACTGAAAAAAACAAAAGTTAAAGTAATGTTATAGTTAGGTGAGAATGTTAGTGAAACATAACATTTTAAACTCAAACCACAACTGAAATTGATCAGTTATAGTTATCTGAAGTGCCCTCCCCATTTACTGCTTATGACCTCACATATTACCTTCACTCATGACATTTTTTATGACATCAGTGTTAACTTCACTGATGATATATGAAATTACATCATTGATGACAACACTGTGCACAGTGACAGTAAGAGCTATAATAACTTCTGTGGTGGTGTTTTATTTAAAGGCAAATTATTTAATATTATTTGATGACTATTTTACTTGGTGGCTCAGAATAATCATTTGACTGGAGTTAAAATAATAAATCTGCCCCCCTTTCTCCTTCCCAACCTTTGCATTTTCCTTAATATTTATGAAATATGTTTTAGAATAGTAAGTATGTGCCCCTTTCCCCCCAAAATTCATTATCCTCAATGTTTCTGTAGGCCTGGGCAGAGTTCGCGGAGTACCGTGCGCTGTGTGGAATTGCATAAGCAATGGAGTGCGTTGGTTCACGCCGTTCGTGCTGATTTTTAGCCCCAAGTGTTTGTCCCATGCTGGAAAATCAGCACAAACTGCACCATGCACAGTGCAAGAGGGCACTTCTTCTTTCTGCCGCTCGAGTAGATGTTCTACTCTAGCGGGGGCTTCCTCAATGCAAACAGAAGGTTTCTCAACGCGACCAGGAGGTGGTCTGGAGTAAGATTTTCCTCACTCGCCAACTTAATGATGGCGAGCGAGCAAAAAACTCCGCTCCACGTTTTCGGAACTCTGAGTTCTACTCAGAGCGCGGAGTGGGAAAACGCTGCAAACTCCGCGAGTGGAGCAGAATTTTACACCCAGGTCTAGCGGGAAGTTCCAGCACAGGAAGCAAATGGCCTAAATGAATATAAAATGTATATTAGATATTTGGTCTACATTCTTTACCTTAAATCAGCTCTACAATATAATACAATCTATTTTGAAAAAAAGGATACAAAAGGATGGAGAATCTGTGGAGGAGTATATATAGCAAGCAATGACAAAGCCAATAGGTCTCAGCAATGCGAGAGCTATTGGGGTTGTAAATGTCAATGTCTTTTAACCATGTTGTATAGCAGCACATCTGCAAAGTCATCAAAAAAAGAGATATGACGCAGTCAGTGCTGGCCACGTCATAGTGCTTTTTTGTCTGACAGGAGGGGAGGGACAAGGAACACAACACATGGGGCAGGGCAGGCAACACAACATGGGAGGAAGTGGAGGGTGGGTAGTGGGGATTACACATGAAATATTCTAAAACACATATTTTATTAGAAGCCTAAGCCCTGAGTACATACCTAAAAGTGTACAAATAAAAATGGTCTTCACGTCTTGTTCTTGTTTTCAGCTAGACTTCATTTTTTTCTGGTAGTCACAACAGCCTTACACCAGCCAACACGTGTTTCGTCTTCGGGTTTAAAGTCACCCTACGACTTCTTCAGGGCTGGAATAAGTCAAGCAATACAACATAGTCTCAATGTACACATATATCAATATACATGACACCAAGCCACCAGTGATGGTATTACACTCAAGACCGTGGATACCAATTAATTGAAACCCAGAGGCACTTTGCCATCACATTAGGGCCGGCAATTCGGGTAAGGTATACTACCAAACCTCTCGTGTCAAGTGAAAAAACAATACATGCCCATGTTACTAGCTGGACTACACAAGAACCAAAGGGGCCAATTAGGATGACGGGCGGACTTTCGTCCGCCCACCACCCTAGCGGTGATGGGACCGGCCGCCAGTGGTGTGGCGGTCCTGCACTGGCGATTAGGATGCCACCGCCACCGTGGCGGTGGCATCCTCCATTCCCAGCATTGTGGCGGGCGGTGCGCACAGCACCGCCCGCCACTATGCTGGGAATGCACTGTGTGCATTGGCAGGCACAAGGTGGCAGGCACCGCGCGGTGCCTGCCACCTTGTGCATGCCAATGTTGGGGGGTACCATGGGTACCCCCCAAGTGCAGCCCCCCCATCCCCAGGGGTCCCGCAACGGGTCCCCAAAGGCATTCTCCGCATGCCTTGCCATGGCAGAGTCTCCGCCATGGAAAGGCATGTGACCGCCATCATCCTAATATGGATGGCGGTGCCTGCAAGGCACCGCCACCATATTGCAGGCCTTTTCCGCCCGGTAGGCAATCGGGCGTATTGCCTACCGGCGGAAAACCGGCGGACAGTCTTTCCGTCCGCCTGGGTCCCCACCGCCATCGTAATATGGTGGGGGGAAATGTTAGGCAGACGGTCAAAAATGGCGGGCGGATCGCCACCGCCATACGGGCGGCGGCGATCCGCCCGTCATCCTAATAGGCCCCTAAGTGTTTATAAAGGCTACTGCCAACAGGAAAGTAAGTGAATCTCATCATGCAAGGCTGTGTTTTGATCTAGAAACGTGTGCTAGTTCAGTACCAAAAAGAAAAGATACCTGTCAAAAGTTCGGGTAGGCCTAGATGAGGAAAAAACCGCAAAAGTGTATCAATTGATATACAAACACGTGAGAGTACGTGTCATAAACCGTGGTGCTAGATTCATAGTATAGCCCGCACCTACCTCGTGTATGGTGAACAGACATAATATCGAGTTGGAAATATCAGGTAGCAGTAATATCGAGTCCTAAATCTCGGACTACAAAAATATCGACAGTCAGAATATCGTTGTCAAGAATATCGAGTTGAAGGTAAGTAATATCATTTTTAAAAATATCGAAGTAATTAATATTGTTAGCAAAAATATCGTTGTTAAAAATATTGTTGTTTTATTTAGTGTTATGTATTTTAGTGTGTATTTTATATGTATGTGTTCTATTTTTTTGTGTAAGTATTGCATTTGGTTTTTAATATATATGTTACATTCTTAGAAGTTAATAATTTTTTAAGGTAAATTTTGCGTTTTAGTTCCGTAGTGGGTTGTGGGTTTGTAGGGGAATAGGGTGGGAAGTAATTTAATTATAATAAATTTAATAATAATTTTTATAAGTTAATAATTAATTTTAATTAATTTTTGCGTTTTTGTTCCGTAGCGGGTTGTGGGTTTATAGGGGAATAGGGCGGGAAGTAATTTAATTATGATTAATTAATAAATAAATTTGATTAATTAATATGTATGTATTTAATATTTTATATTGTTAATTGTGGTAATTAATTAATTATTGATTAGTTATTAATTGGTTGTTAATTATTAATAACTGTTTGGTAAATATCTTAATTGTGTAATTTTTTCAGGAGCGGGTTGTGGGTTTATAGGGGAATAGGGTGGGAAGTAATTTAATTATAATTAATTAATTAATATTTTTAATTAATTAATATCTATGTATTTAATATTTTATATTGTTAATTGTGGGGATTAATTTATTAATTAGTAATTAATTGGTTGTTAATTATTAATAATTAATTGGTAAATATCTTAATTGCGTTATTTTTTTAGGAGCGGGTTGTGGGTTTATTGGGGAGTAGGGTGGGAAGTAATTTAATAATTATTAATTATTTTATATTTTTAATTATTTGATATTTATGTATTAAACATTTTATACTGTCAATTGTGATAAATAATTTATTGTTAATTATGTATTAATTGATTATTAATAATTATTAATTAATTATTAATAATGTTATTTGTGTTATTTTTTTAAGAGTGGGTTGTGTGTTGATAGGGGAGTAGGCTGGGAAGTAATTTAATTATAATATATTTTATTAAATTGTTTATTATAATATTTATTTTAAGTTGTTTTATAGTGTTAATAGTGTGAAGTAATTTATTATTGATTGCTTTTAAATTGCTTGTTAATTTTAATTAATTAATTAATTAACTATTAATTAATTATGTTAATAGTGTTATGTTTTACAATATTGGTGGTGTCATTTATAGGGGAATATGGTGGGTGTTAATTTGTTTTAATTAATTAATTGTTTGATAATTAATTTTAATTATTTTGCTTGAGTGGGAATAGTAAATTATTCACCTATGCAATCCAACACTTTCCCTACTGTTGCATTTGCTGGAGTGGGAATAGTAATTTTATCCACTCCGCTATGCAACAGTTTCCCAACTGTTGCACTCTCTGGAGTGGGAATAGTAATTTTTACCCCTAAGCTATCCAACACTTTCCCTACTTTTGCACTCTCTGGAGTGGGAATAGTAAATTTTATACCCTCTGCTATCGAACACTTTCCCTACTGTTGCACTATCTGGAGTGGGAATAGTAAATTTTCCCCTCCACTATCCAAAACTTTCCCTACTGTTGCACTCTCTGGAGTGGGAATAGTAATTGTTACCCCTCCCCTATCCAACACTTTCCCTACTGTTGCACTCTTTGGAGTGGGAATAGTAAATTATTCCACTCTGCTATCCAACACTTTCCCTACAGTTCTACCTGCTGGAGTGGGAATAGTAAATTATTCCCCTCCGCTATCCAACACTTTCCATACTGTTGTACTTGCTGGAGTGGGAATAGTAAATTATTCCCCTCTGCTATGCAACACTTTCCCTACTGTTGCACTCGCTGGAGTGGGAATAGTAATTTTATCCACTCCGCAATCCAACACTTTGCCTACTGTTGCACTCTCTGCAGTGGGAATAGTATTTTTTACCCCAATGCTATCCAACACTTTCCCTACTGTTGCACTCTCTGGAGTGGGAATAGTACATTTTATACCCTCTGCTATCCAACACTTTCCCTACTGTTGCACTATCTGGAGTGGGAATAGTACATTTGTCCCCTCCGCTATCCAAAACTTTCCCTACTGTTGCACTCCTGAAGTGGGAATAGTAATTGTTACCCATCCGCTATCCAACGCTTTCCCTACTGTTGCACTCTTTGGAGTGGGAATAGTAAATTATTCCACTCCGCTATCCAACACTTTCCCGACAGTTCTACCTGCTGGAGTGGGAATAGTAAATTATTCCCCTCAGCTATCCAACACTTTCCCTACTGTTGCACTCGCTGGAGTGGGAATAGTAATGTATCCACTCCGCTATCCACCACTTTCCCTACTGTTGTACTCTCTGGAGTGGGAATAGTAATTTTTACCCCTATGCTATCCAACACTTTCCCTACTGTTTCTATCTCTGGAGTGGGAATAGTAATATTTACCCCTACGCTATCCAACACTTTCCTTAATGTTGCACGCCCTGAAGTGGGAATAGTAAATTATTCCTCTACGCTATCCAACACTTTCCCTACTGTTGTACTTGCTGGAGTGGGAATAGTAAATTATTCCCCTCCGCTATCCAACACTTTTTTTTACTGTTGCACTCCCTGGAGTGGGAATAGTAAATTATTCCCCTCCGCTATCCAGCACTTTCCCTACTGTTGCACTCCTTGGAGTGGGAATAGTAATTTTATCCCCTCTGCTATCCAACATTTTCCCTACTGTTGCTGTTAATGTAGTGTCAAATGTAATTGTAAAAGATTATAATATTTAAATTTTTTAAATTATTATATATATATTTTATTTTTATTTTAATTTTACTGGTATATGTATATATATGTATTTATAATTTTTAGTATGTTTCTAACATTTTATAATTTATTATAATAATTATTTATAAATATTATTAAGTACATTTATATATTATATTTTATATATATGTATGTTTAATTATTTTTAACATTTTATTTATTTTTATTATTTAAACACTTTCTGATAATTCTAACTATGTTTTTTTAATTATATGTATTATTTACTTTATTTTACATTATTTTTTAAGCATTTAAAAAAACGATATTTTTTACAACGATATTTTTGACAACAATATTTTTTGGGGGATATTTTTGTACTTACCATGATGTAGATAGGACTTCGATATTCTGGACAACTATATTTTTGCCCCGATATTTTTGTACCTCGACATTTTTGCTGTCGATATTCTGTCAGTGATCCCGCGTGTATATGACGGTCCTATCTGCTATATCATATTAGAGTCTCAGTCCGAGTAAAGTAGATGCTCATGTGTCTTTTGGTGTCACTTCCTAGAATATAAGCATATACATACTTCTGTCTAGTCAGTGATACAATCATTTATCACAGAAAGCGTGACCAGTACAGCACGAAACATGTTAATTTCTCGGGGCTCTACTAAGTATTACTAAAAATCTGAAGATCAATGCTTATCAGCCAACTATCCCTAAGTCACCCAAACTGTAAGCCTTAATTAACCAAGTCCCAAAAGTAGTGCACGACTATGACGTATCATGTCTGCTAAACATGATAAGCTGGGGCGAGAATCTATTAATTAAAAGAGTCCTACATAAATATTACTCAGAATTATCAGGATGCCATGATTATTACGAACAAAATTATACCAAAGGGTACTCCAAAAGCGAGACCGCGTACCGTATAAATCTGTTGTGTAAACTGAATCTTGAAAGGTGGTCCTAAACCCACGTACATTATGGTAACAGTCCACACTTCCTGCTGGATGCTAACATGCAAACCGCGGCTCCTCTGGGTCAAAGTAAATCCCCCAGGGCCGGTGAAGTCCAATAACGCGGTCCACAAATCTTACCCGAGTACGGGAAGCAAAGTCCACCTCCGTCCTCGTTATCCGTTATGGCGTACAAGCGCCATTGCCCAGGTATCACGTGTACTTATACACGTGTCCCGGCCACTTCCAATCACACTCGCCATCTTAGTGCAGTAGTGAGACTATCAAGTGTAACAGCAGGTCGTAGAACCCACGCCATCTTAAAGTGTATATCATAGTTGGTACTTCAAGTACCAATGTCAAAGAAAGACCAACAATCACCACATTTAACAAGGAAATAAATAAAAGATATTAACAAATAGTCCATGTATTTGAAGGTCATCCCGTCACGCGCTGACTCAGTATAGTTCAATCAACCAGTTAGAACCTCACAATCTCTGACGCTGTTCGCGCCATCTTGAAACTCGACAATTCTACCCCGTACTCCAACCAAGTCTAGCAAAGTCAAAGAAAAGTCAAAAAGAGAAGAAAACAACACTCACCCCAACAATGATATTAAGTATAGTGATGGATCTGTCAGTAAACAACAAATTACTAATATAACAATCTCTATGTTATGTGTGATTCGAAACTCAATAAATCTCGATGCTAGGTAATTGTTTAAAGCTACACCTAAAATCACCGGTGCAGTTCAAAACCAGCGCCATCTTAGAATGGTAAAAGATGTACGCAAGGGTCACAAATGTCATGGTATCAAAAAAAGACCCACTAGTGAGAACAAGTGTAATATAGTAGACAGCTTATCTATGGAAGGCTGAGCCACATCCTACTAACACATGTGTTCCCAGAACTAATACTGCAAATCTGAGCAGTAGTATAGATTCTACTCATAGTTTCCACCCTTTGATACTGGGCAGAAATAAAGGAAGTACTATGACAAAAACGCCTAGTAATACTAAAGAAAATCCCTCATCCATTCATCATAACCACATAGGTCCCTATGGGATGGAGAACCGGTGTGTATATTGAGTCCAACCACAATAATCATATAATGTCTATGACATGCTCCCAGGGGCAGTAACCTTTATGAACACTTTACAGGAAGAAATACAGAGTAAATACATACAGTGCACCATATAAAAATACAAATCATTAACAAATAACAGTACATAGTTATAAGACAACTCACAGTTAAATACAGACCCCTATGTATGGAAGGGATAAGTATCAGAGGCTACCATACAGAAATACAGGGAAACTTATTACTTCACCTATCTCCCAAAAATAGTGAAGCTCTTGGTCTCTGTTCAGTCCAGACTCTACTGAATGTATTTGTAATATCCATTTGTCCTCACATCTTTTACCACTCTAAGATGGTGCTGGTTTTGAACTACACCAGTGATTTTAGGTGTAGCTTTACACAATTACCTAACATGAAGATTTATTGAGTTTTGAATCACACATAACATAAAGATTGTTATATTAGTACATCCATTTTTCAAAATGGATAGATCACATCCTGTACTGGGGGCGGTACATCGACGATTGCTTGCTAATTTGGGCAGGCAATGAGACACAACTGTGCGAGTTCATCACTTATTTGGATACCAATGATGCAAATATCAGGTTTACCAGTAAATGGAGCCAGGAACGAATTGACTTTTTGGATCTTGAAATCTATGTCACCAATAATGCACTACATAGTAAACTCTTTCGTAAGCCAACCTCATGCAATTCAACACTCCATGCTTCGATCGCTCATCCCCGGAGTCAGATTGACGCGATTCCCTTTTAGAGAGATGCTGAGGGCTAGGCGTAATTGCAGTGATGATAATGTGTTTCACTTATGTCTGCAGGATATGGAAGAACGGTTTCTAGCTAGGGGATACAATGCACACGTAGTAAGGACAACCGCAAGCAGAGTCAAAAGAATAGAGAGACAGCAAACGCTACAACACCTCACAGACACGAGAAAGGATTCAAAGATAGTGCGCCATATTGCAGATTTTAATAGTATGTCTATCAGATACCGCAAAAGCCTTAGTAGGCATTGGCATCTCTTAAAGAGTGATACAGCATTAGATTGGGTTCTGACCAATTACCCCTTGGTGACCTACCAGAGAGGAAGGACATTGAGAACTCTTCTTTGTCCTAGCTATCCACTGCCTCATCCACAGGAGAATTGGTTGACACCGCATACCTTAGGTTTTTACAAGTGTGGTCACTGCACTGTTTGAAGATGGACTCGTGATAAGACTATCAGTTTTGTCGATTCAAAAGGGAGAAAATATAAAATTTACCATAATATCACGTGTTACACGAAATTTGTAGTTTATGCCATAGTTTGCAAATGTGGACTCATGTACATTGAGAGCACCTTCAGGGCACTCAGGGATAGGATACATGAGCACTTGAGGGTGTTAAAGATGCAGGACTCGAGATACCCGGTAGCAGAACATATAAGAGTGTGCGGACAACAAGGCACACATAAAAGAATAGATTATATTCCACAGGATCCGAGGGGAGGAAATAGGGAATTAACCCTCAGGAGATGTGAGGCCAAATGGATATTACGTCTACATTCAGTAGAGTCTGGACTGAACACAGACCAAGAGCTTCACTATTTTTTGGAAGATAGGTGAAGTAATACGTTTCCCTGTATTTCTGTATGGTGGCCTCTGATACTTATCCCTTCCATACTTAGGGGTCTGTATTTAACTGTGAGTTGTCTTATAACTATGTACTGTTATTTGCTAATGATTTGTATTTTTATATGGTGCACTGTATGTATATACTCTGTATTACTTTCTGTAAAGTGTTCATAAAGGTTACTGCCCCTGGGAGCATGTCATAGACATTATATGATTATTGTGGTTTGACTCAATATACACACTGGTTCTCCATCCCATAGGGACCTATGTGGTTATGATGCATGGATGAGGGATTTTCTTTAGTATTACTAGTATTACTAGGCGTTTTTTGTCATAGTACTTCCTTTATTTCTGCCCAGTATCAATGGGTGGAAACTATGAGTAGAATCTATACTGCTGCTCAGATTTGCAGTATTAGTTCTGGGAACACATGTGCTAGTAGGTTGTGGATCCGCCTTTCATAGATAAGCTGGCTACTATATTACACTTGTTCTCACAAGTGCGTCTTTTTTGATACCATGACATTTGTGACCCTTGCGTACATCCTTTACCACTCTAAGATGGCGCTCGTTTTGAACTGCACCGGTGATTTTAGGTGTAGCTTTACACAATTACCTAACATCGAGATTTATTGAGTTTCGAATCACACATAACAAAGAGATTGTTATATTAGTAATTTGTTGTTTACTGGCAGACGGATCACTTCACTTAATATAATTGTTGGGGCGAGTGTTGTTTTCTTCTCTTTTTGACTTTTCTTTGACTTTGCTAGACTTGGTTGGAGTACGGGGTAGAATTTTTGAGTTTCAAAATTGTGCGGACAGCGTCAGAGATTGTGAGGCTCTAACTGATTGATTGCACTACATTGAGTCAGCGCATGATGGGATGACCTTCAAATACATGGACTTTTTGTTAATATCTTTTATTTATTTCCTTGTTAAATGTGGTGATTTTTGGTATTTCTTTGACATTGGTACTTGAAGTTCCAACTACGATATACACTTTAAGATGGCGCGGGTTCTACGACCTGTCATTTCACTTGATAGTCTCACTACTGAACTAAGATGGCGCGTGTGATTGGAAGTGGCCGGGACACATGTATAAGTACATGTGATACCCGGGCAATGGCGCTTGTACGCCATAACGGATAATGAGGACGGAGGTGGACTTTGCTTCCCGTACTCGGGTAAGATTTGTGGACCGCGTTATTGGACTTCACTGGCCCTGGGGTATTTACTTTGACCCAGAGGAGCCGCGGTTTGCACGTTAGCATCCCGCAGGGAGTCAGACTGTTTCCATAATGTACGTGGGTTTAAGACCACCTTTTAAGATTCAGTTTACACAACGGATTTATACGGTACGCGGTCTCGCTTTTGGAGTACCCTTTGGTATAATTTTGTTCGTAATAATCATGGCATCCTGATAATTCTGAGTAATATTTATGTAGGACTCTTTTAATTAAAGGATTTTCGTCCCAGCTTATCATGTTTAGCAGACATGATACGTCATAGTCGTGCACTACTTTTGGGACTTGGTTAATTAAGGCTTACCGTCTGGGTGACTTAAGGGATATTTGGCTCATAAGCATTGATCTTCAGATTTTTAGTAATACTTAGTAGAGCCACGAGAGATTAACATGTTTCATGCTGTACTGGTTACACTTTATGTGATAAGTGATTGTATCACGGACTAGACAGAAGTATGTATATGTTTATATTCTAGGAAGTGTCACCAAAAGACACATGAGCATCTACTTTACCCGGACTGTGACTCGAATATGATATAGCAGATAGGACCGTCATATACACGAGGTAGGTGCGGGCTATACTTTGAATCTAGCACCACGGTTTATGATACGTACTCTCACGTGCTTGTATATCAATTGATACACTTTAGCGTTTTTTTTCCTCATCTAGGCCTACCCAAACTTTTGACAGGTATCTTTTCTTTTCGGTACTGAACTAGCACACGTTTCTAGATCAAAACACTGCCTTGCATGATGAGATTCACTTACTTTCCTGGTGGCAGTGGCCTTCATAAACACTATGGTTCTTGTTTAATTCAGCTAGTAACATGGGAACATGGGCATGTATTATTTTTTCACTTGACATGAGAGGTTTGGTAGAATACCTTACCCGAATTGCCGGCCCTAATGTGGCGGCAAAGTGCCTGTGGGTTTCAGTTAACATGGTATCCACGCTCTTGAGTGTAATACCATCACCGGTGGCTTGGTGTCCTGATATTGATATATGTGTACTTTGAGAGTATGTTGTATTGCTTGAGTTATTCCAGCCCTTAAGAAGTCGTAGGGTGTCTTTAAACCCAAGATGAAACACGTGTTGGCTGGTGTGAGGCTGTTGTGACTACCAGAATAAAATGAAGTCTGGCTGAAAACAAGAACAAGACGTGAAGACCATTTTTATTTGGGCACTTATATGAATGTGCTCAGGGCTTAGGCTTCTATTCATGAGTATTTAGGGTGCTGGGTTGACACCCTTTCCCATGGAGCACTACTTACAGCTAGAGTAAAGCATTGGGGAAAACACAGACTGAGCGCCGGATTGCCCCATTCACCCCCCCTTATATTTATTAACATATTTTATTAGGTTGTCTATTTTAATAGCTGAAAGGTGGAGATTTGTACAACCAGGTTAGTGAAATATGGTTTAAATTCACGCTTGAAAGTAATACGATTTTCATTTGAATCTCAGTATTTAGATGTAATATGTGCTGTGTAGAATTTGTATCAGTGGTACCGAAGTGAAATTAATTTGATCTGATTTGATGTGTGGGAGTGTGCAATATGCTAAACTGATTTATTATTGTATATGTATTGTATTTTCATGGACCATAGTCTAAATAAACTTTATTTTTGAAATAAAAAACTGCTAAACTCCCACTCTTACTATGGGACTAATATAATGATCATTGTAAAAACTAGATAAAAAGGAAAACTATTAATTTAATACAGCATTCATAAATTATTGTACCCTATGAAAGAAAATGTTCCTGGCATACTGGGCAGAAGTAACGGCTACAGCTTGGCTGTTAAATGCTGTTTACTGGTCAATATTTCAAAGTCAGTTTGCTTGTTTTAATATGCTTTATAATCTCTTTTCCTTTTTCCATACCCACTCTTTTATACTGATAGCAGTAAGAAGTTCTGTTCCCGATGTCTGTTTTGTTCAGATGGTCTGAACTATTATATTTTTTCCCTACATATTATCTTTTATACATTCCCAATACATTTATGTAGCGAATATGAGTAAAACACAGATGTGGTATCCTCCGTATCTGTGAAGCACATATAGCTGTAAAGTCATTATCTGCTGCAATAGGTCTGAAAACATAGTTTTATTCAACTCTTTACATAAAACTTTATAATTTGTATAGCACTCAATATTGGTATCACAGTCACGAATTATTTGATTGTGTACTCACGTGGTTGACATGAGCTAGTTTAAAAAATACTAGTTGCTAGGAGCTTGTACAGTGATATTTAATCAGTTCTGTATGACATTGAATATCGTCGCTGATGGCTCTCAAATTGGTGATTCTGACCCGACTGTCCCGCACGACCAAGGTTTCAATGTCTGTCTCTCGTTTCCGGCATCAAATGCCTTTTAACAGCAATGTGAAATCTACTTCAAAATCGGCCTGTCCCACTTTTTTATACACTGTTCATCTCTGAGTCTGCCTCTTCCAAAATGTCTTCCGCCCTCCAGACTGATTACATCCTAATTCTTTCAACGCGCCTTCACCGCGCAGAGGGCGGAGTAACTATCAGGCAGCAGCTCTTGCAGCCGCTCAGTAATTTTGATTCCCTTTGTGCGCGAAGTGCCTCATCTTTGTGATTTTCACCTCATCTGCCCAGAGCTGTCTTCTGACAATATGTTACCACCTCTCTGTGGATTTCTTCTTTTTCCATCAAAGTATTTCATTTGGGTTCACCTTGCCCTGCCCTCCTGTTTCTTCCAACGTACAATCATGCGCAGTAATCCTGGACTTTTCTATGACTTTTCATTAATCTTTAGCAAAAAAACTTTTAAACAGTTTCACCTTTTTAATGCATTAGTTTCATCACTGAAAATGTATCTGTCTCCATTGAATGGTTTAATATATTTCTGACTCTGTGTATTAAGGGAAGTCATGCCTATGATACCAATAAACAAAAGGGACAGCTAAAAGGTGTTGTCTTCCTTTGCTGCTAAATTATACTTTTGGAATGAATGCCAAAATAAATACAAATCTTTTAGAGCATTTCGATTTTTTCTATTCTTGAGGTTCCAGGGATAAGTAAAACCCTGCAATGTAAGCTATGCCTTAGCAAGAGGCATTTAAAAAGTGACAGAGAACTCGGTTCTTTGATTTATACTGGATTCCTGAAAATAAATTGAAATCATATCCACCTCGATAGGATTTCTGTTCTTTTTCATTTGTTGCCCACAATAAGAGAAGGGCTGATAAAAACAGGCATTGAAAATGTAGCACCAATAGCATGTAACAAGTTTTGAATATTTGTTAGTTGAATTCCAGGGAATTGCATGTTTGTTCTGTAACACTAAAGAAATGGCCACACTCTATTATAAGCCATTTTTTATCGGTAAAATGAAGAAAACATAAAAGACACGAACACAGTCCTCGACCAAGTATTTCAACCCTATGTCCAGGAAAAAGAGGGAAGAACAATAACACATGGACCTAATATAGAGCTTGGGTGGCTGAGTTTTCATATAACGTTCCTCTACAAAGTCCTACTCTGACAAGGTGGCACAGGAAAGCTCACATTATTTATTATTGCCTGTGTAGGTTTCTCCAACATAATGTATAAACGTGACTATCAAATGAGCTGTTTGCAGGGGGAAATTCATGAGGAAAACCTTCCATTACTCAACACTGCTGGTACAATATGTACCGGTAAGTGTGGGAATGCAAAAATACCCTCAATGTGGAGATATATTGTCAGTTCCTACACAAATTCACTATACTTTTAAATTCTCCCACCCTTTCTAGTAGTCTTCCATAGAGGTGGCAGACATCATGCAAGATTAACCATATTAGCGTTTGATCCACCACCATCTCTGGAAAGGTGACCTGCTCTAAATATTCATGCGGATTTATGGAGTACATGTCGAGCTACAAATCAACAGGGATATGACCACAAATAGGGGCAGTGGCTAAGCCTGGGCATAGTTTGTGGAGTTCCGCATAAAGTTATTGGAGTTCCGCGTAGCGAAGTGACAAAAAAACTTTGTGGAGTTCCACAAGCAGCAGAGTGCGGCACAAACTGCTGTTCCCGAGAGCGAGCAGGGTAAAAACTCAGCTGCGCTACACGGAGTGGAGTTTTCTGCACTCCGCGAGCTCCACGGAGCGCAGAGTGCAGAAGACTCTGCGAACGGAGCAGGGTTCACTGCCCAGGCCTAGTAGTGGTCCATCATTACGAGTGATACACATATGTAAAGTATTGCTGAATGGGAGTGTCGTAATGTGTTTGATATGTCATCAGGTGTGTAGACAGAAAAACTGGCAGTTTCTCAGGGCTTTTCAGTTAACGCCCCAAAATGCACTAATTGCCCGCTTTACTTACACTAAACAGTGAAGTCTATGTCTATAGAGTTGTGCACAGGAGTGGTTATGGAATGTACTGGTCCTTGTGAATGTGTGAGATAGGTACTAGGAGAGATACAAGCATTTTCAGCCGTCCCCTTTTGGCATTGTTCTTAATTAATATTTTCACCTACGAACTCCGACATTATTTATGGAGCTCATTCAGCCAGACATCTAGTGAGAACTCTTAGAAGTCAGATATTCTTCGTGAGATACCTTAGTGAACAACGTTTATGGTAGAACGACACCTTCACATAGGATAAGTCCCATGAGCTTGCACTTTGGCCAGGTGAATGCTACTTTGTGCCATTGGTATAGATATGCTAAACATATGGTTGTAAATGTCCTAGAGATATGCATTTGTTTGACATTGTCCAGAAATTATACAATTAGCCTTGAGTTTGTTACGTGTAATTCTTTTACATACAGTAGCTTCAAATCTGATATCCTGGCACTAATTAAGACGGGCTACATAGACCTCCAGAAGGACACCCTGCACCGTAAAGTCATCACCCATGAAGGGAGCAATAAGTCAGACCATGTCAAGAGATATGCTGGGGATGCTCCCTCTGGAGCCGGGCGCCGTCTGGGGTGAGAGACGGTAGCGGGGAGCAGCAAGATGAGTCCATGCATGTGCTTGTGTGCTCACAGAGCGTGTAGTGATCATTCTTTCTGTAAAGGCAATAAAAATATATATTTTTAAATGGGTCACATAGCAGCAGTCATCGCACTGAGAGTGATAGACCCATCAGACCATGGGCTTAAGGTCTTAACAGCAAACCTCGGTCCACAGCCCATTTGTAAATCGAAAAGTCCAAAACAAAAAAGAGCTAAAACAACAAAATGAACAACTGAGGAAGAAGGAGTTCCTGATAAACCATGTCTAGCTTATATATGATTAAACGTCCAGCCTTTCACCTTGGATCCTTCCTTCTCCAGTTCATTTATCGGATTTTAAGCAATGAGTGAAATATTGGTTTCCCATCACTCAGGGGTCGATTCCGATTCGGGCCGGAAATTTCTCCGACCGAGCCGGACCCGGAGAGATTTCCGACCGAACCGGACCCGTGCAGTCCGACCGAACGAGTACGATGCGGCCGTATGTTATCGGACACGAGTCGGTCGGACTCCCATTGAACTCAATGGGAGCCGGTCGTACAACGCGTACGCGGGCTCCCATTGCCTCAATGGGTGCGAGGCGGACAAGGGCGCCCCCTACAGCGAGTACGCCGCGAAGCGCTTCGCGGCGTACACGCACAGGTAGGGGGGACCCTTGGGTCCCCCCTGTGTGCGACTCGCGCGGCTACGCGTACAGGGGGTCCGACACGGACCCCCAAAGTACGGCTCCGACAGCTCTTACGAGCCGGAGTGCGCGGCTCGGTCGGACTGCTCGCGGCGCGCATCGTACTTACCCGGCCGGGAAACGTCTCCATTGCGCGGTGCGGACCGGGTCCGACCGAGTCGGTCGGAGCGGTACGGTCCGGGTACGAGTCGGTCGGAGCGGTCGGGTCGCCCGGACGAGTCGGTCGGTGAATTCGCATCGTACTCGCTCGGCCGGACCCGCGTACGGTTCGGTCGGGAAACAGGCTTTCGCATGGCTTTTTTCCCGACCGAATGGTATTGGGTGCGCCTCCGACCGAGATCGGAATCGGCCCCTCAGTCTCTAAATGGTACCTACCCCACCCTAGTACATGATTACCAAATCACTGGATTATTTCAGACCTCATTCTATACATCAGTGACCCAAATGGGATTATAAAAGCAAGCCCATTCGAGAGACAAAAGTGTTTCCTCTACATTGATCTGGCTGGCATTAGTCATGGGGAGCCCATTCAGAGACATATCATAATAACTTCTATAGATATAATATAGTATTTTCTCTTCCTGGTTAACTCCCTCTACAATTTGCACTGCAAGCGTCCATGTACCCCCTTACTGAAATTATGGGACCCTTGGAAAACTGCTTCTTGCGATTATTATAACTCTCGCCTTCACCATAGTGAGGCCAGTGCAGATCTACTCAGCCCTTCTTGTAGGCTTCCTCATGGGTCTGCTGATGAAATTACTGAAGATTTACTTGCATCTAAACAAATGATACAACTTAGTCATCGTACATCCCAACATTGTTCCTTTTAATCACCACCTTGGGTGCCATCAATGTAATTTAACACCTAAGACTCCTTGATTTGGTGATGCTGTTTGAAGTTCTCAAAGGCACAGGAGGTGATGGAAGGAATGGCATATGCAAATCAGTCTTGGACCTCCACTAATATGAATAGTCAAGCCCTAGTCTTCTCTGAACTAGAACTCAAGCATCCAAAGACCAGTTTCCGCCTGATTGGACTGCTTCAGTCGGTGCAGCTTGATCCAAGTCGCACAGTGAGCAAGAGACCCACGGTGTGGGAATAACCTCAGCCAACTAGGGTGTTACATCAAACACACAAAAGGTGATGGGAGCAATGCTTGCAATTTGTCTAACCACTAGCAATCACTTGGGGTAGCATTCCAACCCATTATTCTTTTGTCCACCTTGCCATCTCAAATTAGATGCATCAATATGCAAATCAATCTTGGTCCTGCTTCAGTAGGCACAGTCCAGACTAACCTGCCAAGCGAGGTCCTTTCTGAAACTAACACAAGCAAATCAAGACCAATGATACCATGATTGGGCCTCTTCAGTCTGGTGCTGTTTGAAACTATCCCTAAACTTTCTATGTTACCTCACAGGGACAATGTTAATGCTCCATCTTAAAGCACACTTGACATGGGCGTATTGAGTTCTGCGTAAGTCTTTAGCCTTCACTTGCACCAGTACCCTCCACATCTCACCTCCTATTCCACCAACTCAAAATTATCCTTTTTATTGGTGAGTTCCAATACTTACCAACATTTAGTTCTAGCTTCTCCAATAGCATTACTTGCTACCACCTCCTTGGCAGATGGCATTTTGCCATTTTTGTATCTCTATGCACCATATTCATAAAAGAAGCTTTGGGGTTAAGTGGCCTCGAAGTCTCTACCTCAAGTTGTATCATCTTCCTGTGCCACCTTTTTCTCCTGTAAATTCATCATTCAAACAGAAGCTCCCTTGCATTCCAGAACCCCCTCATAGCTACAGCTGTCAGACCTGAAAGTATAGGTAGGTTAAATCACCCATTTCCTTTCAGAATCAAAAATGTCTAAAAAATCTAAATCCCATCTTTGTGAAGTGCAACTTATCACCCCTTAGGGTACCCAGGCACTGGGGGCCGTCAGAGAGATTAGGTGAGCTATTGCCCAGAGCCACACGATGCTGAGCTGATCTGCTGGTGGTGCTGGGGATTGAACCGTAAGCCCCATGCTACAGACTCAGCCGCTCTGGCCACTGCGCCACACCACTCCCTGACACTTGCCTTTTATAAAGAAGTTTATGCCTTCAGGGCAGGGTTGGTTGGAACATTTCAAAGACCCAAAGGTTCACCGAGCACATCACTAGAAAATAAAACTGGGATGGAATGCCATAGAGAGACCAGATTTTTCAGACTCTATGTGATGGAGAAATCAAAATGCTCAAATAGTGGAATCCAAGAGAACAACAAGCTTCACCAGAGGTGGGGGTGTGGCCAAGATGACGACCACAGTGGACGTGCTTCTGTGAGCTCGGTCCTTTAATTATCGGCTGTATCCGACCTGATATCGCTCCTCGGGACCTGCAGGGGTAGGTGCGGTGTGGGGCTATCCAGCAGCAGGGTCAGATTGGGCAGATTGCATGCGAGGATCCACTGGGAGGCCCCGGTGCCTGAAGCCACATGAGGCCACGGCAGTGAGGCGGCTGGAGGGGAGGCTTGAGCTGTCGGAATCTCTGCACTGCGTTGCCCTCCTGCATCAGGGCTGAGAGCAGCCATCTGCCCTCCAGAGACATTCTGTGCCCATCGCGGACTGTACAGGTGAGAGGCGGAGGGGCCTGCATGATGCTGACTGCTCTGGTGAGTGGAGCTGGCCCACTGACATGTCACTGCTGGCCGAGCCGCAAGTTGGGGACTGAGAGGAGAGGTCTTGGACCTCGGGAGGAGGGGCCTCAGGTGGCGGGGGCTCCCTTGGGGCTTCGAGCACTTTAATTGAACCGTACACCTCATCCGGTGCATCACCAACATTTAAGGGCTATTTCTGAGAGTACCTGATAGTGCTGCAGGCCCAAATTTTAGACTGAGTCTTTGAACTTGGGTCCACCGTGATTGAAAGGCAAAGACCCGAGCAGGCCTGCTGGTGCATCACTACTGACTAGGCTGCACGTTGGGGCTTTGGAGGGGAAAGTCAGGGCCTCAAGTGGGTCCCTACTGGACCCTCCATTTAAGGAGGCCCTGTTGACTCAGATCACCACTTATTTTGAGCTGAATAGGGAAACTGTGCTAACTAGAGCAGTGGGGTGAAAAGCCCACAAAGTGGTTCTGTGGGAGCACTGCAGGGAGGCAATGTAGGGGATCCACAGGGTCATAGCCACAGAATTTCTCACACTTGAGCTGTCAATGCTGAACATTGAAACCAAGGCGGTCCACCGACCCTGCGAGTGAAAACCCTTACATTTCTCAAGTAAGGAGCATAGGGAATCAGAGGCATGGCTGGGGAAATACGTCTATAGATGCCGCCTTGCCCTCTTGTCACAGAGGGGGAAAGATACGGAAGATTATTAGCCTGGATGGTGCTGAAAGATCAACACTACCCGTCGATTGGGCCCATTCAAATGCCCGATGGCAGAGTGACCAACACGCAAGCTGTCGTTAATACTGCCTTTATGAAGTATTATCTCTCACTGTATACAGCAGTGAATGCTCCCTCGCCCACGTGTATAAGGACTTCCTATAGGATCTACCACTACCCCACCTGACGCCAATACTCCGGATTGAGCTGGAGGCTCCCCTCCAATTGGAGGAGATCCTACTGGCTAGAAATCAGATTGCCAGGAATAAAACTCCAGGCACAGATGGGCTCCCGATTGAGTACTACACTGTGTATACCACACACCCTTCCCCAAAACTTCTAGAGGTCTTTAACACAGCCAGACAGCTGGGACAGCTACCACAGTCCCTCTAGGAGGAATAGGAGACCATTGTTAGTGTGTGGAGGTGTGGGAGGACTTCCACTCCCAGCAGTTTCGCGGCAGTGCGCTGCCAGCGTAACTCCTATCCCATTCCTGGAGGTGCAGAAAAGGAGCCGGGGCGTCCCACAGTGCAGGACGCGTGTGGGCGTGCCCACGCCACACCTGGGCAAAGCCCGGGCCAAGTGCGAGTCCGTCCACGCCCGGAGGAGGCTGGGCTGTGCCCCCACTCTAACATTTGTTGTCTCGCAGACTTTCCCAGGGACCTAGTTGATGAACATGGTGAAGAGAAAGGCTACACCGCGGGACCAAGGAGCTGAGGTCGTTACCACGCTGGACTCCTTCCTCTCGAGAGCAGCGGACGTACTGTCGAAAGAGATACAGAGAGCAGAGGGGAGGCTGTCTGGAGGTGAGGCGAGCTTATTACCCCTTCATGCCCCCCTTTCTAACAATGATTTGCTACCCGGGGCTCCTGTTGATCTACCCATCCAAAACAAGCCTATAACAATGGTCCCCAAACCCCCGCCTAATGGTACAGGCAACCAAGAGCCTCCTGACTCTCCTGATGAAATACCGGTCAAAAAGAAGATGGGTGGTAGGCCCAAAGACTCATTAAAACGAACACTGGACTTGGGGGGGTCAAGGGGTCTCCTCTTAAGACCGCAAGTGAGTCAGGGAGGTACACTCAAGACTTGGAACGTATTGTGGCCTGACTTTTGCAGCATGTAATGAAGAGTCTGGAACGTATCGAGGCCAATCTAGCAAAGATCAGTGATAGGGGGGAAGTGTACGCGAAAGTATTACTAGGCCTGCTGAACCTGTGCAAAAGGCTAACTGTGTTTGTCAGTGTAAATGTAAAGATACTTTTCCCACTAACACGTAGCTTGCAGTTAGAGCTGAGTGCTCACGGGCGTGTCCCCGTATCCAGGGTAATAGGGAGATAGTCGCGGAGGGCTAAGCACTGATAACATCACTCATGTGGCTGATTCATTGGTTAACCCGATGGCGATGAGTAATTTAAATATTCAGCCAATTACTGGTAATGATCATTTGTGTAGTGGCGCTCGTAATACAGTGACATGTAATCAGGCTACCGCTTACTATGACTTAGCCCCTCAGACTCTACAGGTTACACAGTCAAACAGCACCACAGATATCGCCATACCAAGCAAGGTTATTCAAGGGGATGGACAGGGAGTTCATCAACACCAGCACAAGTTTAACTCGAATCTCCCCCCCTGCATGCCCTTTTGTGATGATTCTAGTAAACACTCCACCATTGCAACACTGTCAGACGGAAACTACACAACTGATGAACAAAGCATCACACTGGCTGTCCAAGTTTATTCCGCCCTACGAATGCCCTAATATTGCCAATCACATCATCATGGCCAGAAGAGTTCACTGGGTGGGTAACTCCCCAAAATCAATTGGGGGGGATTGCATAGTAATTAATTAAAAAAAACAACACCTTGTGAAATATCTTTTGGATATGCTACCCAATTCCCCCGTAGCACCAACACAAATGTTTGCTCTACCATTGGGGTTCTTTTATAGACCTCTGGGTGTCATACCCCTGGATAGAAGGATAATTAATAATCCTGGCCCCTTTGCCCCTCCTCTCCACCCGCTCCTGTAGTCATTCCTGACAGATGGAACGATATAGCAGGTATATCACTGGCTAATACATTTGCGCCCCTGGAGGGCCTAGAAACCTGTGATTGACATAAGGATAGCAGTGTGACCTAGCACTTACAGAGCCAACAGTAGGTAGTCTTGTCAATAGTCAATCAGCCCCTGGACCAGAGAAGAGATATGGTCAATGCACTAACCTGGAATCTAGCGGGGCTTAGATCTAAGTGGGGCAATGAAGACTGGTCTAGGATCATTAAACGCTATGACCTAGTTTGCCTCCAAGAAACATGGGAAGTTCATGTGGTCTATATTGATGGGTTTCGTGTCATACAAATTCCTGCTATTTCTTCACGGTCAGGTAGAGCTAGAGGAGGCTTACTAACCTTGATAAGAAACACCTTGTTTGTAAACACATTTGAGATAGATGTCCAGTCCTCCTACTACCACCTTATAGTATGCAGTGGCCCTGGTGCAGAGGATATGCTCCTAATTAATTTTTATAATAACAACTTTGAGGGCAACATGTCTCAAGTAATTCACTCACTCGAACAAGCAATTGATAGAGCAATAACCACTCATCGTAATCCCCTACATATAGTCTGGGTGGGAGATTTTAACGCTCATAGTTGCTCAAGAACAACAACGCCGCTCTGTGGGTTGGTAGACGAAGAAGGGGTTGTTCCTTATCATTTTTTACATACTCAGTATGGAGATGAATTGAACAGGCTCCTGATCATGAGAAATCTGGTAATACTCAATCCAACTGATGAGCATACTGGCACCTTGGTAAAAACATTTGGGGATATTATACAAGGGTCCACACTAGATTACCTAGTGGTGGCGCTTCCTTTTAAGATGTTTTTTAACCAATTAGGGACCTTTGCTTTCGTTTTTAGTGACCACGTTGCACTGATCTTTCAAATTCACTGGAAGGGTTGTTTTAATAGGGTGATTATGAAAATCTCAGCACCAGTTATAGCAAGAAGGAATGGAATAGTGCTAAAGTGGGCAAAAATAAATAAAGATGTATTATTGCCTACCATAATTGGGTGCACCCAGAAAGAAATATCAACCTGTCTCAATCTGCAAAGTGACCCGCAAAGTATATTGCAGGCCTTTGTCTCACTGCTGAGTGTGGTGGAAAGCAATTTACAACCCCAGAAGAGACACCATCAATCAAAGACCCCGCGTTGGTTTAACACTGCTTGCACCAAGACACTCAGGGCCATATTCTCAAGAACGGCGATAACATTATCGCCGCTTTAGCAGCAGGAAACTGCAGCTAAAGCGGCGATAAAGCACCTTATCGCCGCTTTAGCGGCAGTTTCCTGCCGCTAAAGCAGCGATAATGTTATCGCCGTTCTTGAGAATATGGCCCTCAGTAGTTTACACAAAGCGCTAAAGGAAAGGCCAAGGAACATATAAGAAATGTAGGTGGGACAGACATATAGCCCTAAAGGAGGATGCCTGGGACAAATTACAACTTGCCTCAGCTTTAAAAAGCTCTAAAGAATTTTGGGCTATTGTCAATTCACTATTCCTGAACCAGGAGACAGGACCCTCCCTAAGTGTCAACGTGGGAAAGGATGCTTGGGTGGACCACTATTCAGCTATATTTGGGATAGTGCCATATAGGAAAAACCTGACTGAAGACCATCCATATTGTGATATGGGCACTCCCATTACCTTCTCATTGGCCGAGGTGAAAACTGGCCTTATGCAATGCAGTATCGCGAAGGCTCCAGGTCCGGATGGGCCCCTAATGACTTATTTTTTGATTCTCCGGAACTCTGGATTCCATTCTTGATGAATGTTTTCAATGCAATTGCTATAGTGGGCCCCCCTGCTTCCTGGAAACAACAGTTATCATGCCAATACACAACAGAGGGGATATAGCATTGCCTAAAAACTATAGGCCAACTCACTCCTGGATGGAACAGTTAAACTAATGGGCTGTTTGTTGGTAAACAGACTTGAGGAATGGGCTGCTGATAAAAATATTTTAAGCCCGGCGCAATACGGTTTTAAAAAAGGGATGGGGACACTGGATCAGTGTCTAAATTTAAACTTAATTGCAGCAAAGTATACCAATTACAAAAGAGGGAATGTTTTTATGGCGTTCATGGATCTCTCCGCTGCTTTTGATTCTGTTTCACATAATAAATTATGGAATATCTTGAAAGACATGGGTGTTGATGACAATACTATACTATTTATTCGTCAACTATGTTCCCAGTCCTCTGCATGTGTTAGGTACGGCAGCCAGGGCGAATGTACAAGATCTTTCCCCATTCTCCGGGGTGTTAGGCAGGGATGCGTCCTAGCCCCCTTCCTGTTTTCACTGTATGCCAATGGCGTGGAATCAGCAGTGAATCATGAGGTGATTGACGTCCCCATGGTAAACAAGAAATGGATTCCTATCCTGTTATATGCTGACGATGTCGTATTGGTTGCCAGGACCGGCTTAGCCCTGCAAAAACTAATGAATAATTATGTGTCCTATATGGCTGTATTAGATCTACAGGTTAACGAATCAAAAACCTATGTCCTAATAATGGGGAAACAGCCTAAAAAATTACCATCGTTTATTATTGCTACTCGGAGAATCGAAAGAACTAAGACCTTTTTATATTTGGGTGTACTTTTCAATAGTTCAGGGTCTTGGACAAACATGATAGAGAACAGATGTAATGCATTAGAGAAGAGTGCGATGGCTATATATACGTTCACGAAAAAGCTGGGCACAAAGCCTTTGGAACCAATCAAAAAGATTTACTGAGCTAAAGCTATTGCTTCAGCTACATATGGAGCAGGGATTTGGGTATAACCAAAGCTGAGGTATTACAACAGAAAGAAGATGGTTTATTAAAAAAATTAGTATCTCTCCCGAAAGGTTGTTCAAATTATATTATGCACCAAGAGCTGAATGTCCCATTTATATCCGATTTAATATTTATTGCCCCGGTCCTACTTTGGCATTCAATCTGGACCAGGGATACAGTAGGACTTACTCAAAATATTCTATCCCTTGAGCAGGCGCACCAGGTTCCATAGCTGCGATATGTAAAGGATACCCTGTCAACATTGGGCTTCGAATCTTTATTTTATGACCCTCTCACCTGTTTGAATACCCCAAAAGCTGAAACCAAATCTCGCTCGATTATAGGGATAATGAAAGGTATGCACTAAATTGTAATAAAACTATGGTGGCATTATATTTGGGCCTTCCACCTGCCCTTGGGGAAGCGAACTCATATCTGGTTTCCGTAACAAACGCCCGACAACGGTATGTATTGTTGAGATTCAGATTAAATCTTATCCCTTGCATGCTGGGCTTTCCATCAGGGACTTATTCAATCAACGAACTCCCAGTTTGCCCCTGCGATGGCACCTCCACCCAATCTAATTTTCATTTTATATTTTTCTGTAAATTTTATTCCTGTGTATAGAAAAAGTATATTCGCCCATTGTTTTTGAAATATAATTTTGTACAATGTCGCCCAGCTTTGTCCTTTCTCCAAACGCTCCCTGACCCTTATGTAAATTTCTCTGTCGCATCCTATCTATGCCTGGTTTTATCAAAAAGGAGATTGTTCAGCTCATAACTTGCACTTTAATTGATTGTGGCACTGTTCTGCACTTTATATTATCTATAGTATGAATTGAGTATGCTTTTACTGGGTGCCCTTTTACCTCGAGTTCTTTTTTATCTGGTATTATTTGCATTTAGTCAGTTTCAGCAGATGGTAGATGAATTTGCCCGTTGTCCGCAACCCAAACTGTTTTTGTATTGCTTTGCTTTGTTTTATAATATATTGAATGAACTCAGTATGTTTTAACCTAGTGTTTTATCTAAAGTTTTAACATGGTTCTTATCTGTGTTTCACTTTGTCTTTTACTCAAATGTGATGGGAATGTAACGCAATTCTAAATATGTATTTTATGAATTATTGCACTTTTATGATCTTACTGTTTAAGATCGAATAAAGTTATTTTGATTGATTGATTGATTGAATTGATTTTGATCCTCCTTCAACCCAGACGTGATGAATTAGATGTTCAGTCTTATTATTATTATTATTAATAATTTAATTTATAAGGCGCAACAGCTACCCAAAAGGGTTTCCGGCGCCAACCAGAACGAGGAACAGATATAAGCTTAACGATTATTGGTTAAAAAGCCAAGTTTTTAAGGATTTGCGGAACTGGACATACACAGTTTCATTACGAATTGATATGGGGAGGGAGTTCCATAAGGAGGGACCAAGACAGGCGAATGATCGACCGCCCATCCGAGATAGTCTAACTGTGGGCACAGAAAATTTCCCTTGAGTGGATGAGCGAAGGCAGCGGGAAGGCACATAGGGATAAACCAAGGACTGCAGATACTGGGGGGCTACACCTGTTTTGATTTTGAACATATAGCTCAGGGCTTTGAATTTAATTCGGTTCTCCACCTTAAGCCAGTGAAGTTCACGCAGGTGGCCAGAAACAGAGACAGCTCTAGGAACCTGGCATAACAATCTTGCGGCAGAGTTCTGAACCATCTGCAGCCTACGAGTCACCTCTTTGTTAGTCCCCAGATAAAGAATGTTGCCGTAGTCCAGTCTAGAGGTGACAAGCGCCTGGACTACGGTTCTCTGGGTATGCTCCGGCAACATCCAAATAATCTTTTTTAGCCATTTCAAGATGGTAAAACATGTAGCAGCCACCTTAACAGCTTGATGTTGCATAGTTAATGAATCATCGATGATGAAGCCCAAGTTACGAACTTGGCGGGAGGGCTAAGGAAGAGCACCCATTTCACTAGGCCAGTGCTGGGGGCCCCAAACATCTTTATTTTTCCCTAGAACCAGGACCTCGGTCTTCTCTCCATTGAGCTTGAGACAATTTGCCTGCATCCACGAAGCAATTTTTCCTAAGCCCAGCTGGAGGGGGGAAGTCTCAGCCGCCTTCTCCACTGAAAGAGAGAAGATAATCTGGGTGTCGTCCGCATAAGAGAAAAAAGACAGACCAGCTTCCTCTGCAACATCAGCCAAAGGTCTGACGTATAGATTAAATAATAAAGGGCTGAGAATGGAGCCTTGAGGTACCCCATAGGGTGAAGAATGGGTATCAGAAGTGGCCGTTGGAGAAAAGACTTGGAATGTCCGATTGGCAAGTAAAGAAATGAGCCAATTGAGAGCTGAACCACAAATACCCAATGATCTTAAGGTTTTCACTAACACGGTGTGTGACACAGTGTCGAAAGCTGCGCTTAAATCAAGCAGTATAAGAGCCACCGTATCTCCAGAATCTAGGTGGCGACGCAGTCTTTCCGTGACTCCAAGGAGTGTTGTTTCTGTTGAAAAGCCGGCTCTAAAGCCTGATTCAGATGGATGAAGAAACTTTCGTGACTCTACAAATTGGGACAGCTGTAAGTTAATATGCCTCTCCAAAATCTTTGAAAAAGCCGGTAGCAAAGAAATAGGCCGGTAATTGGAGGGCAAATCAGGGTCCGTGTTAGCCTTCTTCAGAAGGGGGAGCACCATAGTATGTTTCCACTCTGGTGGAACTATTGCTTCCTGTAGTGAGGCATTCAAGAGTTCCATGATTACCATCAATGATGGCGGCTCGAGCTGCTGGAGCACAGAGATAGGAAGAGGGTCCCTGGGAGATCCTGATTTAACACTGTCTAAAAGACGTTTAAAAGAGTCCATATCTAGTAGAGGCCATGTATCCAGTTTGTTAGTGGGTTCAGAGAGCACCCTGTGTTGATCAAAGTAGATATTGTCAGTTAAAAACAGTGTGGATGCTGGTTGGGGGGAGTTGACAGATTGCGATTGGAGGGACTTATTAGACTGCAACCTTTCTATTTCAGAGTGTATTTTCTCTACTTTCGGGAGAAAGAATTTAGCCAAATCTTCGCATTGCCGATTATTTAACGAAGGGGGCCTAGATTTAGTTTCTGAGCCAGAGAGCTCCTTGACCATTTTAAATAATGTTTTGGAACAGTTCAGAGCACTGAAAAATGTTTTCGGATACATATTCCGCACGAGCAGACTTGCAAATATTATGGTATTCTTTTTTGGCCCTCTTATAAGTAAATTTTGACTCGGGTGCATAGTTCCTCCTCCAGCATCTTTCCAGCACCTTACATTTGGTTTTCTCCATTTTTCATTTCTCAGTAAATCAAGGCGCCGGAGGACGGTGGTTGTTTACCTTTTTTACGGAAAGAGGGAGACAGGTGTCAATGGCGTTTAGAAGCCACTTTTGTACGTTACCCGAAAGAGTCCCCAACATTTGTTTAGAGATGGGAGTATTTAAGGACAAGATATTATTTAAAGCTACCATATCTAATTTTCTCCAGTTTCTTGTTGGTTTCCTAAAGGCAGGACTAACAGAAAAAGAGCTTGCTAAGGACTCCAAACGAAAGCCAATAGCAAAGTGATCCGACCAGCATAAAGGAAGAGCTGGAGAACAATGAATGTTGGATAAGCTGGAGAAAATAGGATCCAATAAGTGGCCCGCCACATGAGTGGGGCCAGAATTATGCAATTCAATGTTCATTCTTACCATCCATTGTCCTCTTAAACTTGACTATATGGTGCTAGCTAAGGTGTTAGCCAATAGGTTACATTCTGTTATTGGTCTACTGGAACACGCAGATCAATCCATATTTATACCTCCCCAAAATACCTTCATGAATATCTGTTGGTTGCTCCGCATGTTGAAGATTACTCCATCCAGGACTCGAGAGCTGGCTGTGGTGTCAATGGAAATAGAAAAGACTTTTGATACCTTGGGGTGGGATTATTTATTGGCTTCTCTCCCTTGTGAATGGGGATGAGGCAGAATGAAATGGGATGGATCCATGCTCTGTAGGGGCACCGGATGGCGATAGTGTGCACAGGCTTAACAGTTTCTGACAGCTTTGATGATATCCAAGGGGGCACCAGGTAGGGCTGCCCTCTGTCACCACTGATATTCACTCTGGCCATGGAACTTCTGGCCTGTAGTTTGCGACTTAGAGCACAACAGTGGGGGATACTGGCTCAGGGTGAACACCATGTCGTATCCCTGTATGAGGACGATGCTCTAATATATTTGCTGGATGCAGCCACCTCACTCCCTGCCCTGTTGTTGGAAGACTTTGGTGACGTGTCTAGCTTCAAGGTAAATTGGGCCAAATCATGCATATATCCTCTGGCACCAGTCCCTGATACACCACATTTAAATACTGGGGGTGTGCAAATTTATCATGATCTTGGTGACTTTACAGAGAGAAATAAAATCACTTGTTGGGGTTCAGAGCTCCCTTACTTTTTGGACGTCTTTACTGCTGTCCCCGGTGGAGCGTGTGGCGATTTCTATAATGTTGATACTGCCTCTGCTCTTGTATTTCTTTGTGGTCCTCCCACGGTGCCTCCCCAGAACCATTTTAATGGATCTCCATTGGGTACTGTCGGAGCTCAAATGGGGGGCAGGGAGACGACGGATAGCGTTATCAGTGCTGCAGACACCACAAATTGAAGGAGGACTGGGTGCCCCTGACTATAAGTGATACTATACGGCAGCTCAATTACAGTGGCTGATGCGGTGACTAGGCACAGAGGCCTGTTCGGAGAGGTTGGCTGTTGCAAGAGCCCTTGGAGAGATCCAAATATATACATGGCTGTTGACCCCAGGAGCCTGGCCACATGAGAAGTCACATCAGATGAGGTTGCCCGATAATGTTGGTGTCGCTATATGAAGGGTCAGGTAGTCCACCTGCACTATTCACCTCTCATCTCAATTTGCCAGATGCTGGACCTTCGAGAGGTGATACGACGCTTTGACTTGGTCTCATGGAAGGCTGCTGAAATAGTAGTCCTTGGGAATCTTTATCATGAGGGGAGTATCATGTCCTTTCAGGATGTTATGGATACCTACGGGATGACAGCAGGACAATTTTTGGCTCACCGTGTGATCCAGCACATGATACACATCACCTGGGGAGCTGATGTGAGAGAGCCACCCTAATCCCAGCTGCTACATGCCCTTTTATCCTATGGAGGCACGTGGCACGCCATTACAGTCCTTTACAATCCACAGCACAGGGGAGGTCCGGGGGAGCCCGGGACAAGTGGAACACTGTATTATTCCACTCCCTGACAGGCAAACAATGGGGTCAGGGCTTACAGCATGTCAAGGAGGTGGCCCGCAACCCAAGATTCCGGGTTACACAGTTTAACTTTGTACACCTAACATACCTCACTCCACAGTGCATTCAGCACATGTATCCAAGGGCCTCCTCGGACTGCTTTAGGTGCAGGACCCAAGGCTCCGGCTTCTACCACATGATCTGGGAGTGTGCATTGTTGCAGAGCACTTGGGGGGAGGTAACTGAAATTAAAGCAGGGATTGTGGATCACCTGCTTTTACCCACCCCGAATCTTGTGTATTGGGGATCCGCCCAAAAGAAAAAGAGGACAAATATATGCATAAGCTTATAGACCTGCCTTTCATTCTATTTAAACAACAAATTCCTAAGACATGGAAGACACCCACAGGCCCGGACATTAAGGGGTGGTTAAGGATGCTCCAGACATGGCTCGAGCTGAGTCGGACATGCTCGCAGGGGTATGCCTCCGAGGGAGGAGGTCATAGTGGACAGAGGATGTTGTGATGCCTACATTCACAAGATAGAAGCAAATAATTATGAACGTCCTCCCTAAACCCAGTGTACACCCCATTGACTGCCCACATTAATGCCCCGGGTGATCTTAGGCTGGGAGGCCCCTCATGCTCAGGGGGATTAACAGGAGGGTGGTGGGGATGGTTGAGTGATAGGTGTCCACATGCATGTATGTGTGAGGCCTGTTGGCTCTGCCCGCTCCACTCCAGGTGTCACCGGCCCCCTATTACTAATACATGATGACCCAGAGGTAGGGGCACCATGAGAACAAGTGCACAAGACCAGCCATTTAATGTAAATGATGCTAATATATCTGAACATAAACCTACCTACTGTTTACACATTGCTGGACCGATTGACACCCTCTAGACTTTTTCTTGTTTAGGTCATTCATTGATGTTAGAATTTCACATGAAAGACGAGATAATTCCACTGTATGTATAGTAGTTATTTACATGTTTATTCTTCAGTTCGTCTGGCTATTCAGAGAACTGGAGGAGATGAATATGTTGATGTACTTCCTTGCTATGTACTGATATTTCACTATGTCTTACACAAATAAAATAAATTAAAAAAGGAAAAGCTTCACCAGTGGTGACCTTGGCTCATATTCTGTAGTTTTGTTTGAGAAAAAAGGGAAATCATCAAAGAGTAGTGTTATTAACAACCAAACAAGAATAGAGAACGGGAGATGGATAACATGCATGTTCAAATATGATTCAAAAATGAAAAATATGCAATTAAGGTAGACTGGAAAAGTTATGCATTAAAAATAAAGAAAAGGTCATACATCCTTTAGAACGTGCAATAAATCATATTTCATTAGTTTTCGTCTGATTATTTCAGACATTATAATTGATATAGTAACAAGTGATATTTTATCAAGAACACATGCCTAAATACATACATGTATGCAACATGGATTTATGTCCATTATAGAGTACTTAGTTGCCACCTAACTATCTTGTATCCCTGAAGAAATAAGTGAGCCGGTGAAAGGTCTTCAGAGTTGGTGGTAAATTTCTACAGAGAGCTACAGTAATGTGATAGAGGAATGGTGTGTTTGCCATTAGGAAAGATCTATTGAAACTAATCAGTAAAGTACTTTTCTAATGATCAAAATGTTTCATTAGTAATGTATTCACACAATTGACAGTAATTATTAAACTCCATCATGTATATATTTGCCACGGAAAAGTGTACCCCACATGTGGTAGACGTGCACCCCTGCCCTGATGCCCCAGCTTCCTGGATAGCTGGATCTCTGGTGATGATTTTTGGTCATGGGTGAACTGGTCATGCATGTGTGCCATGATCTAGGCCTGTCTTCCAGTAATGCGGTCTGGTTAGAGAGGAAGGCGTGCCCGAGTGCTGCCCCCATGAAGTTAGAGGTCTAGTGCCCTTACCTGGAGATAATTGACAGGATCACAGTGGTGGCAGCAGTACTTGTTTTGTGTTCTGTAGAATCAGTAGAGTGAACAGGCCTTTTCACCTGTGTCACTAGAGTGTGGCAGACTGGCCCAGTCTTGTAAAGTTATGTGGCTGTATGCCTACCCTTCCTGGGTGTATTGTGTTTATACCTGGACAGTGCATGATACTTGTGTGTACTTGCTGGGATGCGTGTTTGTGCGTATTTGAGGTACATACGACGGTGGGCTGTTGGTTCAGCACCTGGGGTGGCTAAAGTAGTAAGGACTGCAACATTCAGGCAGGAGATGTGTATTGCTGACATTCCTGAGGACTTGGTTGGGACACGCTCACTGAAGGCAAAGGAACCTAACACCCTCTGTGCAAATCAAAGTTCTCTTTTATTCCAGTAGGAGTTACTGGTACATGGAGCCTAGGCTCATTGCCATGGAGATGGTGGGACTGATAAGGATGGCACTGTGGACTAGGGAATATTGATAGACCTACCTAGTTGAGCAATACGCCTCTTATCAAGGGGGGACTATGCGATGGAGATGGCAATTTGCGCTGGGAAGCCCATTGGGTAGCCATGTGCTTTAGAATTGCCAAGTATAGAAGTGCCTAGTATGGATAGATAGGAAGGTTTACACCTTTTAACCATTATGGCACATATGTCAGTGGAGGCTGACAGCCGTGTGTGATCCTCGGTTTCTTCCTTGACCATTGTTATGGATCAATCAAAATTTGCGCCACTCATGCTGTGGTAGACTATCCCTTTGGCAAAGGAAAGTGCAGAGGAGAGAGTACTTAAAAGGAGCTGATACCACAAACACGAGTTTCAAAGATGAGATACTAAACCACATTTGTGTCTGGGTTTGGACCATAAAGGGGAGAGCATGAATCTCATATTTTGTTCAACAGCACTGTTGGAAATGGCCCTTTTTGCAGGGTTATCCCCAAACTTTTTGCTTCTTCCTCCTATTCTTTCCTGACCTGTTTGTGTTGGTTTTAGGACTCTGGGCACTTTCCCACTGCTAATCAGTGCTAAAGTGCATATGCTCTCTGTGAAATTGTGTTATGGATTGGTGCTTCCATGATTGGCATATTTGATTTACTGGTGAGGCCCTAGTAAAGTGCCCTGAGAGTGCCAGGGCTGATAAATCAAATGATACTAGTGGGCTTGCAGCACTGGTTGTGCCACCCACAGAAGTAGCCCTGAAAAGGTAACTCAGACCTGCCACCACAGAGTCCGTGCACAGCTTGTAACTGCCATGTCGACTTGGCAAGTGCACCCACTTGCCAGGCCCTAACCTTTCCTTTTCTTACATGTGAGTCACCCCTAAGGTAGGCCCAAGGTACCCCTGTGGGCAAGGTGCCATGTATGTGAAAGGTAGGACATGCACTGATGTGTGTGACATGTCCTGGTGGTGAATTACAGTGCATTTCGTTTTTCACTACTGAAAGGCTATCTGTCCCATAGGATAGAATGGGGAGTTTGCTTATAACATCTTATGAGCATTACTGCACCTGGGAACACGATAAGAAAATAAAGTTTGATAAGCCTGAACTCAGAATGTTAAGACACATCTTTTAGTGAGGGTGATGTTTACATTCTGGGTTTGAAAATACCACTTTTAGAAAGTAGGTATTTTTTTTCCTAACCATCCAGTGTGCCTCTGCTAGGTTGTGTATTGACTGTCTGGCTTTGGAGTGACAGGGCCTGGGGATGTGCATTCTGTTCATACAGCCACTTGGGGCATTGAGGTGAGTCCTGCCTTTCCAGGATGAGTCAAGGCTGGGCTGAATAGACCTGGGCTGCATTCAGAGTAGGGAGAGGAGATTTCTTTCACACCTGAATGGACCTGGTCTGCCAAGGACAATGCTGTCTCCACCTCCTGCCAGGAAGCTGCACCAGAGAGGACAGAACTGGTTTTGGCTGGGTAAAGAGCTTCTCTGCCACAGAGAACAAAGGATTTTGTATTATAAAAAGAGGGGCCCAGACCCCAGACTTTTAGGTCACTTCTGGGAATCAAGAAGAACCTTTGCCAAGGAGAAGAGCTTCTGGAGAAACTGAGGAGGAATACTTCCCCTGTGCTGTTTGCTGTCTGTGGTTGGCCTGCAGTGGCTACTTTCTGCAAAGGAAAGGGAAAAGGACTTTGCTGTATGCTGTGTCCCCTGCTTGAGGAAGATCTCCAAGGGCTTGAAGAAGAGCTTGACTCCTGTTATGAAGTCTCAGAGACACAAAGACCTCACCCCCCAGCTCCCCTGAACTTCCTTGGGAGTTCTGAGCTGCCAAGAGGTGCCTGTAACTGTTCTGGGCCTCTACAGGTTGTTCTGGCTGTGGGAGCTGGAAAGGCAATGCAACGACGTGAAGCGAGATGCATCCGTACCTGTTTCTGACTCAACCCTGAAGAAACCGACGCAGCACCTGCCCGCGGCTCGAGAAATCGCCGCACACCTCTTCGGGTGCACCGATCTCCAAAGTCCGAGATCACCGCACCAATTCCGATGCAAGCCCTGCTGTACAGCTGCAAGAACCAAAGCATTGTCCCAGATCATCATGCATTGCATCGAGGTGCCAGGTTTGTCACATCATTGGGGGACGCAGTAAGAAACTGACGCATCACCTCCTCATGCAGTAAGAAACCGACGCATCACCTCCTCTCAGGTAAGGAGCCGACGCATCACCTCCCCTGCGCAGCAGTAAGGAACTGACGCATCACCTCCCCCAAAGCAAGGAACTGACGCATCATCTTCCCTGCGTGTAAGGAACCAATGCATCACCTTCCCTCCCACCCATTTTGTTTGTGTGCACGACGTCTTCAAGGTACTTTGTGTGAAAAGTGTTGCATCTGCAATTTGCTTTGAACAGAACTATTTCTACCATTTGAAAGTCATATTTTTATTAATGTATTGTGGAATTTTGTAGTTTTGGTCTTGTTTTGGCTTAGTTAAAGATTACTTATTTTTCTAAACTGGTGTCCATTTGTAGTGTTTTCACTGTACTACTGTATGTGTTTGCAAATGCTTTACACACTGCCTCTGAGATAAGCCTGTCTGCTCGTGCCAAGCTACCAAGGGGGTGAGCAGGGGTTATTTTAGAAGTGTATCCCCCTTACCCTGACTAGGAAGAAGGGTCCCTACTTAGACAAAGGTGCAAACTGTTGCCAACTAGAGACCCCCATTTCTAACAATACCTTTTTGTGCTGTCTATACATTTGGGTAGGTATCTCAGTCGATTGATGAATATGATATTCAGAATAAGTGCCAGGGTACCACCAGATATTTCCTTCACTATTGAGGATGGGCTGGCATCATCTTCATATGACATGGCTTTTTTGGAACTGACCGGGTATGATAACTTACCAGCACAGAGGTTATCAAAGACGGCCATTTTGATGTAGTTCAGGTAGGATTCTAATGTAGATTTCTTATGCAGTCATGTTGTTGATATGATGGCTGATGTTGTCAAACTTGCCTTTGAGTTTGTTTTTGCATATGCACATTTCATTGGGGCAGGTCATTTGTGAATCTAGGTAGGACTTACACAGTGTCCATTTACCTTGTGGTGCACATTGCCTCTTGTGAAGACTGTGATTGAGATTTGCTTTGTGGTATCAGCCTTTAATATTTGTGAAGAACTGCTATTGTGTGGTGAAGAGAATATTTTCGTTTTACAGACCACTTTGCTTCTTTCTTGAAGCATATCTCTTTTTTGGATTTTAATGGAGTGGCTTCTGCCCTGAAGTTCTATTCTATATCATAGTGCTTAGGTTTAAGGAAAGTGGTTTGGTTGGAGCATGAGAAATGATGTAGATGTTAGACCTGAGAATGTGAATTAAGTCTTGGAGAAGATATTCTTACTGTAGTTAGATAATGCCACCAGGGTTGTTAAGTTGTTTTGTAGGATGTCAACCAGGACATATACTGCTCACTGGTTTGCTGCCTTTTAGTGGACCTCATGGGGTTGGGGGTATGTAGTTCTAGTCAACATGATGGTGCTGTGGATAATTCATTTGATGAGGTGTATTGGGTAGCTGGTTATGTTGTCAGAGTAATGGAGATTAGATAAACAACATTGTCCGAGGAATGGTCTGGTAGTGTGATGTGCAGTTCAGACAACATATCACTTATTATTCTTCCATTTTGATTTCCTACAAAATTCAGAAACATTATAAGAGACAATTGACAGCAGACTGCTTAGTTTCCAGGAATATAATCCTTTCAGCATCACCCAAATCAGAACCACTTGATTTTCTAAGTCCCTCATTCATAAGTGGAACAGGGTTAGGTGTGATATTTATCGCACTTGATAAGAAACCATACTGTAAAATATAATTTATCTGGTGCAATAAATAGCACCTATTATAAGTTTTTTTCCCTAATATGGGGCATTACATGAGCAGCTCCGTGTTTATTGCAAAAAATCCTCATGTTCCAGTACTTCCCTTACTTGCTTGCAGATTTGACCTATCAAAATGTAATGCGGTACACATTTTTATCATATGCAGTACATGTTTAGTGTGATCAAAAAGTCAAAACTCATTATTTTGATTTGTGTGGTAAAAGGAGTTAACACATGATAGAAATGGTTAGGCTACTCTAATAAGGGCCTAAGAATGTTCTCTACACTATGAATTGGGTTGAATGTTAAAATAACTTACTCTAGGCAGTTCATATTGCCTAATGTTTTTGCTTTGGCTATCCCCTCTTCTGTATAAACTTTTAAAGTCTTCTGAAACTGGAAACAGGCAATAATACATAGCCCTGCCTTACACTGTTACTCAATTAATTATCTTTTAGTTCCATCAAGTGAATTGTGGAAGTGTTTTGCTACATTTCTATGTCTGCCACCTTAGGATGTTTTATTTTTGAATATGCTAAAAACTATGCCTAAGGAGAACAATTCTTGGGGCCTCATTTATGAAAAGTGTTGCATCGCTGCGAGAAAACAGCGATGCAACAGTTTTCACTGCGCCCTCCTTGTGACATGTTGGATGCGTCATATTTAATGTATGACGTATCATGTGGCAAGGAATGACAGATACCTCATTATTACTGAAGTATCTGTAAGCACAAAAGTGACGCATTGCTGGGGTGTGTCTGAAAACAGCCCCATGTGAAAGGGCCTGCGTCAGTCTTACGCCTGCTGTGAGGCAGGCGTAAGATATTGACGCAGTAGCATCCTGGAAGTGGCACAGTGAAATCTCATAGATTTCACTGCACCACTTCTGCGAGCCTTTTTGCGGGGGAACGCCCACCCTGCATACATTATACCTGACGCAGGTGGGGGCGCTAGTGAGCCGACTGCAAGATGGCCGCCACCCTGTGAGGCTCTGCAGGCTGGGCAGCTCATCCTTCATTTATCCTGTGGGTGGCCTGCCCATCGCGACCCGCAAAAGTGTGATTACATTAGGGTGTTGGTTGCTGCACCCGCTGTTACCGAAACTGGCTCCGGTGGGGATCCAGTTGCGGTGATCCGAGGCGTGCTTTCCTCCCTGTGGCGAAATGGCGGCCCCGGCCTGACTGCAGCCTGGTTTGGCTGGACTGGTGCCTGCGGCATTGTTTGGTGAGAGCTGCGGAGGCCGCTGTCCTGTGCATACCTGCTGGGCCCCGTATCAATTGGGGAGTGGACAGGGGCCTGCGGCTGCTGGGATCGACTAAGGCGAGTGGACTGCGGCCCTGCCCGCCAGACCCTGCATTGCTCCCCGCGGGGCCTCTTTCGGCCCGGACAGCAGCACAGCGGGCACCGGCGCCGCTAGACTGGGAGGAGTCGGTCGGGAGTTAGCCCGGCGGGGGTGCCCTACGCTGGCCTCTGAGTGTGGTGATTGACTGCGGTGGGCGGGCGGCCTGCGGGGCTGGGGCCCTGGATTTGCGGAGCCCGCCCGGGCTCACCAGAACGTTCCCCCGTGGACTGCAGCCTGCCCAACGGACCCCGCATCTTGCCCCATGGGTTCTCCTGCAGCCCTGAGGCAGCACAGTGAGTCGTGGTGGAGCTGAGCGGGGGGTGTCGGCCGGGGGCTAGCCCGGCGGGGGTGCTCCATAGCGACCTTGCAGTAAGGTGGTCAGTGGCGGAGGGTGGCCTGTCTGTGGGGCTGCGGCCCTAGAGCTGTGGAGCTCGCCCCTTGCTGGGCTTCCCGGATTGCCCCTTATGCCGGGTGCAGTTTTGGGGGGACCCTGATAAGCAGGACTTCCGGAGCCCGGCCCCCGCTTGCCTTGACTGTATTGGGGGCCGGTGTGACTGCTCTTCACTCGGGTGGAGGCTTGGGCCCTTCGGTATATTTGTGGAGGCGCGCATTGAGGCCTCATCTGCATTCCTGCGGGAGGCCCCCCTGGGATCGTGTCCTGCGCCTCGTACTGGGTGCCACCGTACTCCTCGCCTGGTGGCTCTGTGGGGGCCCGGCCCTTGACCCCTCTGTTTGCCTGCATATTCGGATCCTGACCTGACGGCACTGCTTGGTCCACACCAGCTCGCCTGATTGCCCTGCGTTTGAACAGACTCTGTTGCTGCAGCTGCGGACGGCCGGTCGCGGTGCTTATTGACCCTGGTTGCCCTGAGGACGACAGGAGTTATTCCCCCCCCCCCTGCTTTCGGCAGTCTCTGAGTCAGCCTGGTGGTCTCGGGCCCCCGTTAGTGTGGCCTGTGCTTCTCATCGAGTGGACTACCTGGTTGGCCTAGATCTGCGCTGTGCTGTGGGGGGGCCCACCGGCGGACGGGGTGGGGCCTGGGCACCATGGGCAAAGCTGATGCCAAACAACCTAAACTTTCCTTTGACCTTCGCAAGGCCCCTAAGGCAACTAATCCCCCAGTGGAGGAGCCGGCAGGTGAGGAGATGGCCTCTGCGTCGGACCCTGAGCCCAGTATCCGGACCATGTTTGTTGAGCTGAAGCACTCCCTTGCAACCATTGATTTAAAAATTGACTCTATGTCCGATCGCCTGGACCGGCTCAAGGATAAAGTGGCCAACCATGACGAGTGCATTGTGGAGGTTGAGCAACGAACCTCCTCCTTGGAAGATGAAGGTGCGGGGACACGTGAAAAGCTCCAAAATATGAAAAGAGTATTCGAGGTCATCCGTGCCAAAAACGAGGACCTTGAGGCCAGGTCCCGGCGCAATAATCTGCACATTCTGGGGGTCCCTGAGTCCACAGCGATGTCCCGGGTGGAGGATTATGTTGAGGACATGCTTCGAGCCCTTTTTGGAGATGCCCTGTCATCGGTGTGCGTGGTGGAGCCGCCCATAGATCCCTGGGCCCGCGGCCTCCCCCGGGCGCTCCAGCTCGTCCCATCATTCCGAGGCTGCTCAATTATAGGGACCGGGACACGGTGCTTCGCAAAGCCCATGACCTGTTGGATTCCAGGTATCAGGGCAATGCCATCTCATTTTTCCATGGGGCCGATATATGTTTCTTGCAGGAGCTACACTTGACTCGTGAAGCGTATCCGCGCTTGCGGGCGGGCTGGATGGGTGAGAAGTTTATTGCAGGATACTCTAGTTACGAACGGGGCGTAGCCATTGTTCTTCATAAGGGCCTTCCTTGGCGCACGCGTGATTCTATCCTTGACCCCCAGGGCCGTTATGTTATGGTCTCGGGCACTCTGGCCGAGCATCCTGTTATACTGGTGTCGGTATATGGGCCCAATGATAATGACCCCCAGTTTTTTAGTGAGGTGTGGCGGCTTGTGGAATCTATGGGCCCTGGCGCTGTGATGTGGGGCGGGGATTTCAATGTGGTGCTACATCCTGAAACGGATAGATTGGGGGGTTCGCGCCGGCCCCACCCCCAAGCTGCGGCACAGCTCCGGGTGTTGATGGAGGACTATGGCGTGACAGATGTCTGGCGCCGTTTCCACCCATATGGCTGTGAGGGTACCTGCATTTCCACCGCGGGCCCCACATGGTCCAGGATTGATTACTGGCTCATCTCCCAGGATGTTGATGCATGGGTCCGCCACTGCACGCACCTTGCACGCACCCCGCACGCACCCTGTCGGACCACGCCCCGGTGTTGCTGGAGTTTGCGTTGCCCGACGCGCCGTGCAAGTCTTTCAGCTAGAGACTCCCGGCTGGGGCCCTTTGCGATCAGGTCTTTCGGTCTAACATCGAACTTGCTATCACCGAATACTTTGAGCTCAGTGAAGGCTCGGTGGACTCCCCTTCCACATTATGGGAAGCTTTTAAGACGGTGATTAGGGGCCAATGCATTGCCAAACAGGCTGTCATTCTGCGCACCCTCCGTGGGGACTTGAGATGCCTGGAAGGCGAAATTAGGCGGCTGGAGCGGGAATACTTTGACACTAACCGCCTTCCTCTACTCACTCAGATCAAGTCCAAGCTGGAAGAGTTTGAGGTGGCTGCGCAGTGGGAGACACACTATTTGGGGAAGGAGGCGCGTGCCAGTCGCTACGGCGAGGGCGATAGGGCTGGGAAGACCCTTGCAGGATTGCTTCGGAAGCCGTAGGCCAATGATTATATCTGCGAACTCCGCTCAGGTGAGAACGAGTTAGTGGTGGGGCAGGAGTCAGTCCAGGCTGAAATGATGGCGTTTTATGCCTCGTTATATACCTCGCATCAATCAAAGGTCCCTGCGGACCTACTATCCTTTTTTGATTCGATCGAGCTGGTCTGGCTTAGTGATGCCCAGCGCAGATACTTAGATGAACCATTCTCCGTTGAGGAGGTGATTAGTGTCATTCGAGCTTTGCCCCGGGATAAGGCTCCGAGGCTTGACGGGTTCACTTCAGCCTTGTATAAAGAATTTGCGGCGCTGCTCGCGTCCCACCTGCTCAACATGTATGAGGACTCTGTGGAGTGGGGCACCCTCCCCCCTCCCTCCGTGAGGCGCTTCTCGTGACCATACTTAAACCGGACAAAGATCCGTTGCTGTGTGACTCTTATCGTCCGCTTTCTATGATTAACATCGACAATAAAATTCTCGCGAAGCTTCTCGCCTCGTGTCTGCTTCCCCTGCTCCCTACGATTCTTTGGCCGGACCAATGTGGCTTTGTCCCGGGACGAAGCACTGCCCACAATCTCCGCACCCTCTTCGCTGTAATGCAGGGGGTCGAGCCTGACCTCCCTGCGGCAGCGGTGTTCCTCGACGCTACCAAAGCGTTCGATACGTTAGAGTGGCCTTACCTCTTCTCGTTGCTTGCCCGGAAAGGCCTGAGCCCTGCGTTTCTCAAAAAAATCGCGTTACTATATTCCTCCCCCTCGGCTAGATTGTGGGTAAATGGCGTTGTCTCCCACCCAGTCACGATCGCCCCTCCTTTTTGCGATCACAATGGAGTCGCTTGAGGCTCGGTTGCGACAGTCTCACGTGCAGAGAGGCCTCGATTTCACGCCCCGGGTGGTCTTTGATTGTATGTACGCGGACGATGTCACTTTGTATGTCCAGCACCCCTAGGTTAATTTAGATCCTCTCATACGGAAGATCATCCGGTTCGGCGGCCTTTCGGGGATCATTATTAACTGGGGGAAATCTGTAATTTTCCCACTTACGGAGGTCACTGTGGCATTTCAATCGGAATTCCCACTCAAATGGGCGGACTCCCCAGTGAAATACTTGGGGATTTGGATCAGCCGGGACCACGAGGAGCTATGGCATTACAACTACGGCAGACTTATGGAATGGCTCGAGGGCCGGCTCCCCCGCTGGAGGGCGCTCCCCCTCTTCCTCACTGGGAGACTTGCCATCACCAAGATGGTGGTATTGCCTAAGTTCCTTTATACTTTCGTTAACCTCCTGCTCCCACTCACGGCTGCATTTAAGAAGCAAATTTGATCCAATCTGATCTTCTTGGTGTGGGCGGGTGGGCAGCCGCGGGTCACCTGGGAGACTCTCATGCTCCCGTTCGAGCAGGGGGGCCTGGGTGCGCCCGATATGGAATTGTATCACTCGTGCGCTCAGGCACGATTTGCCTTTCATTGGGTCTTTCCGACACCGTTTTTGGTGCATGCGGCCCCTGAGAGCGACCTGGCAGCCCCGACTCCATTATCCAGGGTGATGTTCCGCTCACAGAGTCGCCCGCGGGCTGAGATCGACACGCTTGGCAGCACAATATGGGCATGCAAGTGCTCCGCCATCGGGCGGGCTTGGATACTTTATTTGTGCCCTCAGTGCCGCTAACAAAACACCCGGAGCTGCCTTTCACGGGGGAGGTGGGGGTCTGCCGGCGGCTGCGTGATCTGCAGGTGCACATTGGGGCAGGCATTTCCGGATGGGGTTTTTATTGAGATGGACGCCACCCTGGGCGAGGAACACACGGGTCTTCTGGACAGATTGACCTATTTTCAGCTACGGGCGGCCATGCGGGCGAGGTTTGCCTCATTCCCGGTAGCTTCACCAACGTTTCATGTGCTGGAAGCATTTCTCTCTAATACTTCACCCCGTAAACTCATAACACGTTTATACACTGGCATGCAGTGGGACTACCCTGTGCGTGTGCCCCTGGCACAAGCTGCCTGGGAGGAGTGCCTGGGCGCGCCTTTTGAGGAGGGTGTTTGGGCATACTGCTGCACACAATCCCGGGACCTGTCACCCAATTATAGACTTAGATTGGTCCATTTCAAGTTCCTTCACAGGTTCTACAGAACCCCGGTGTGGCTGTGCAGGTCGGGGCTGAGTGCGGAGGCGCGCTGCGCGCGATGTGGAGCCCCTGAGGCTTCTTTCATGCACCTTGCATGGGACTGCCGGAGGTTGCGAATTTCTGGGTGCGTGTGTTTGACGCTTTGGATGTGATGCTGGAGTTCCGGGTTGAGCGCACCCCGTTGGTGGCCCTGCTGGGCTACGTCAAGCCTTTGCCTACCAGTGTCAGGCGACTTGCAGCTATGTTGTTGTTGCTGGCGAAGCGGCGTGTGGCGATCTGCTGGGGCCGCAGGCATAGGCCGCGTAGAGCTGATTGGCTGTCGGACGCTGCGTTTTGGCAAACGCAATTGACTGAGTTCTGGGACTTGATGCCTCTGCAATCGCGGCTCCTAGACGTATGGGAACCTCTACACAGGTTCCTGCAGGACCAATGTAGTGCTGATGCCCTAGCCCCCGCTGTTGAGGGTTAGGCGAGAATGTGCTGGGATGGGCGTCTGTAGGGAGGGGGTTGCCCTCTGTTTCTTGCCTCCTGGTGTGCTCTCCTTGCCTGTCTCTCTCTGACCAGAGAGGTTCCCCCCACCCCCTTCCCCCCCCTCTTTCATTCTCTGTATCGGATGGTCTGTTGCATCCTCTCTGTTGGTCAGCGACTTCGTCGGCGAGCTCTGAGCATCGCTTGCTGGGAGGCAAGATGAACTATATGGACTGTTGTGCATCCGTACGAGTGCTTTGGAGTGATCTACCAGGTCGATTTATCTGATGCTGATGTGCGGACGATGTGCTATTTATTACGCTTGCATTCTCCTGCTTTTCCTCATTGCAACTGGTCGCTGTCTGTATTTTGTCTTAATTTTCAAATAAAGGTTTTTGAAACAAACAAAAACAAATAATAAATACCTGATGCAGGTATAATGTAGCGCAGGGCTTTACAAAGTGATGCATCTGCTTGAATGCGTCACTTTGTAAATAGGGTGCAACGTGGCGCATTTTTACGCCGCCGCTGCATCACAAAAAGTGATGCAACGGTGATGCAAAAGTGACGCAGGGGCTCATAAATAAGCCCCTTGGAGCCAGATATACGACCCACCAATTAGCGAGTCGCAAATTGTGTCACATTTACGACTCGCAAATTGCGACTTGCAAATTGGGATGTACAACCGTTTCTCAGACACTGTTTGCGATTCCTAATGGGGTCGCAAACTGCGCCTGACTCATTAATATTAATGAGGCAGGCTCAATTTGCGACCCCATTAGGAATGGCTAGCACTCACAGGGATGGTGGCCTGCTGATGGCCTGCTGGGGTCAGCAGACCGCCCTTCTCTATGACTGCTTTTAAATGAAGCAGTTTTTTTTAAAAATGCAGCCCATTTTCCTTAAAGGAAAACGGGATGCATTTGCAAACAAGCATTTGCAATGCAATAGGTCTCGCATTTGCGCGAGTTTAAGCTATAGGCGTTGTAAATGACAATGCCTTTTATTTATGTTTTCAAAACCAATACGTAAATAAAAGGCATTGTCATTTACAATGCCAATGGCTCAAATTCTCACAAATGCTAGACCCATTGCATTGTAAATGCTTGTTTTCATTGGCTGTGGCAGTGGAAGGGTGTTAGGGGCAGAGGGGGGGGGAGGAAAGAGTTAAGTTTAAAAGGTTAATGGAGAGGGTCGGTTTAAATGAAAAAGGCTGTAGGAATCCTCCCGGGTAAATTAAAAATAAAAACGTACTCTCTGCATTTTAAATAACAAGCATTTGCAACACACGGATAACGGAAGAGATGACGTGAGATCAAAGCAAATGGGCAGCCTGTGAAGATTTATGGCCCGATAAGGGAGATAAGCTATGCGTGGCATGGGGATGTTGTGAGGGCTGGAAGGGAGGGACCCCAGAAGAGAGACTCCGGATGCGAGGCGCTGTATGTTTTAAGTGAATGTGCTTGTCCTGTGCGGGCTGGTGCTCAGGGAAACAAAAGAGAGGAAGGGGTTAAGGGTGGCTGCATGCTGGGAGGGTGACTGAGGGAAACCGAGATAACCCACCCCTAAACAAAGCTGATGCATAATGCATTTGGAGAGGCGATGTGACATGCAGACACCTCGAGTATTAAAAGCACAGAGTAAGAGCTTAAATAGGTGGCAACGGGTTTTAATAACTTAAATAGCGTCTACTTAACAGAGATGACAGCATCTCTGGAGGGACCTGTTGAGGAGGTACGACTTTTATAGCCCTGCGGGTGTCCACGAGTTCCAATACTTCATGGTGGAGTGGGGACTGGGAGACCCCTGGGAGCGGAGGGAGGAGGTTGGGCAGGGCAGCAAATGCTGCGAAGGAGGATTAAGCATTGAAGAAGTTGCGTTTGTGCCAAGTTGCGGGAGGGCTCAATGGGAAGCGGGAGGGGCAAAAAGAGCTTCAAGGAGCACGCCACAGCGTGCAAAACAAAGGAAAGGCCCTCTCTTTGATTGACTGTACTTCTTTTACCCCAGTTTTTGCATCTCTCTCCCCAAGAGGGAACACGCCCACTCCTCCACCCGCTCCCTTGGCTGTAGCCATAACTCAATTAGAGAAGTGAAGTCCCATGCAAGTGTATCAAGCCACTGGACACTCGGATACTGCAAGTTGTTACTTCGATTCTCTTCCTTTTAATCTCAATATTTCAAGATATGTTTCAGGAGTGTACAGTATATCATTGTAACTGCATGGAAGGTAGGGGGTGCAGAAAATGGTAACCAGAACCATAAACAAAGAAAATGCCATTGCCGAAAACCTATCAGAAATTATTTCCGCATTTTTCACACACTACAGATGCTAATTAACATTAAACGCGCTGTGATAACAAGTAGAACGCGCCTAGAGCACTTTTATCTACTGAGACTTACCCTTAAGCAATGCGTATGATTTTTCGAGTAAAATAAAAATGAAGCAAAAATTAAAAGATTTGATCAACATTATTTGACGTCAGAAAAAAATTGGTAAAATCTGCGTGAAATATTAGCGCCTCGTCAGGGGTAGAAGGCGCTATATAAACTTAAATTCAGTGCATCCTAACTTTTGGTATTATGCAAGAATCAAGAGACGTATTTTAAAGCCCACCAATTTTTCCCAAACATACTCAACAGACATATAAATGCTACAGCAATCCATGGACTTGTGCGAATGGCTGAAAGGCTGGCGAGAGGTCGGCTCTGAACTCCCCTCTAAGGTGGCCAGCTGACTTCTGTAAGCATCACAAGAGGTCATTACGCACCGCCCTGCGTCTCAGCCGCTTTGGCAAAACCTCTTAATCTGTTTGCTCTGGTAATGAATGCATTGTTCTTGGCTAATTATCTTGACAAGGAGCATTACCTGTATGGGGAAGATTAACTCTCCAAGGCTGACTTTCACTCACTGATAGACTGACACGCTCTCCGTCACTCCCACAGGATTTGCATTGGTAGGAGAGATGGTTGAGCACCTTGCATCCACGAGGCAATTCAGCAAATAAATGTATTTATTAATTTGTTAGTTCTGTTTATAGCGCCTACCTAGTCCAGGTGCAAGTTGGGGGAGGGCTCAATGGGAAGCGGGAGGGGCAAAAAGAGCTTCAAGGAACATGCCGCAGCGTGCAAAACAAAGGAAAGGCGGCACCCGATTCATGCTCCGGTAATATTGCCCCGCATAATGCACACCCAAGGGCCATCTCTCACTCACGGGCTCCGTTCCCATACGGAGAGGGGCACCGGACGAAGGGCAAATTAAGTTGTGCGAGCCGCCCTGAAAGAAAAACAAGTAGTCCCTAAACATGACATAGGTACAGTTGCAGCGCAATAAAACTGTAGTTGGTCTGTGCTGCTTCCTGCAAAACGGAGGCAAAACGTAAGTGACCTATCGGAACAAAAGCCAACCTTAAGCCAGCTAAAAAGAGCAATGACAGAATCAACCAATGGCAAGCGGCAGGAGAAATTCCCCGGCAAAAGGCGGAGTTTCACCCCTAATACACATTACTTGATGTCTCGGAGAGACAGCGCATGCGCACAGCCTAGGCGAGACCTAAAAAGACAAATGAAACGTTTCAGTTTCATTTTTTGAGGGCAGGAAGTGGTCCCTGGGACCACTGCCTGCCCTTAAAAATCTTTTTTGACCCATTCACAAAGGGGAACGGGTCCCCTGGAGACCCTTTCCCGTTTGCGAATGGTTTACCACCTACTTGAAGTAGCTGGTAAATTGCGAGTGTTTTGCGACCGCAATTGCGGTCGCAAAACATTCATGCATACAAATGCGAGTCGCTATTAGGAAGGGACACCCTTGGCACGCCCCTTCCTAACAGCGAGTCGCAAACCTCATTTTGCGAATCGGTAAAATTTGCCGATTCGCAAAATGAGGTTTGTACATGGCCATGCCCTGTATTGGGGTCGCAAACGGGCCGATTGCCTTTCAGAGTTTGTATTTTCCTTTTAGTGTCTGAAAATACCAGATTCTTGAACGTTAAAATATTTTTTTGGCTTTAGGGTTATAATTTTCGAGAAGGTGCTTACACTAATTAGTGTAAGAGGTGGAATGCACGTAATTGTCTATTAGAAGAGAACATCTCGCTGCAACGTTTGATGTTCAAGGAGGTAATTTCAGTGAATTCCTCTTCCCCTTTGTACATGCCATTCAGCCCAAATAATTGTCATTATTTCTCCCTAATATACAGTGCGTTTTTTTATTTAACTTGTTAAAATAAACCCCTCTGTTTTTTCAGTTTTCCACGAGGAATCCAAAACCCATTTGCCACAACTAGAATTTGTGAAACACCATTTGATAACTAGTGAAATACTGCTAGTTTTTCACTGGAATGATTGCAGACACGTTCCTCTAACAGAGAAAACCCGCGTCTGCATCTCTGCCAAAAACAAACCTCTGCGTCCTTAGAAAGCACTTGGCTGCATGACTGGATGTGTATGTATAAGTGTGCTCGTGAGCATGTGAATATATTATGGGTCATCTGTAATCCCCCTCCCAGCAGTCCAGCTGCATGTGGACAGGATTAACTGCAGATGCGATGTGTGTTTGAATTAACTTTGTCTCCGAGTGTGCCGGTGCATTAGAATTCCCTATTTAAAGAGGTTACCTGTTAGCCACATGTTTTCACATCCTCAGTTCAGTTAGTGTATAACCAGATTTCCGCCGTGTGTGTCTTCAGCTCCTAATCTACTTTACCGAGCAGAAAATCCAATAGATAAACATTCATATTTGTTCAGGTTTAATTATGCATGTAGGATAGAAAAGAAAGTTACCCTGTTGTCCTTAGCAGTTGAACGTTGGTGTTTGTGTTTATAGCCCTGGAAGACTATCCGTTTTTTGACTTAAAAGGAACAATACTCTGCTATTATATTGTTTTCTCTGCCTTAAGCAATAAGGCTGGCAAGGGGTATTGATTAAAATAACCACGTTAACATAACAGTCCTATAACTCGCAATCCAAATGTAATGCTCATGACCTCACCCTTGATGTGACAGATGCAAATACAAATGACAGAAACAATTTTAGATGAGATTATATATCATATTATCAATAAAACCCTTAGGGGCAGATTTACAAGCCCCTTGCGACATCTTTACGACACCGTTGCGTCTCTTCTGTGACGCAGCGGCGTCGTGAACAATGCACCACTATGCGACATATTTACAACGTGACGCATCTAGGGTGGTGCGTCACGTTGTAAAGCCCTGCGCTACATTATACCTGCGTCAGGTAAAATGTATGCAGGGTGGGCCTTCCGTCGCAAGGAAGCCTCGTAAAAGTGACGCAGTGAAATCTACAAGATTTCACTGAATCACTTTTACGACCCCGCTGCGTCAAAACCTTACGCCTGCTTGTAGCAGGCGTAAGGAGGGACGCAGCACAGCAAGTATAGGCCACCCTTGAGCAGTGCTGGAGTTGCGTCGCGCTTGCGACACGACTCCAGCACTGCGTCACCTTTACGCCGACAGATGCGTCATGCATCTGTCTATTCTTGCGCCACGGTGCGCTGCATTGTAAATGCGATGCATCCATGGTGGCACAAGGGTTTTTTTACGTCACGCAAAATAACTGGCGCATCCCTGCAATAACTGGCGCATCCCTGCATATTAGCAGGGATGCGCCAGTTATTTTGCGTGGCTTGTAAATCTGCCCCTGAGTGGTTATAAGCATTGCACATGGTGTGCAAGTTATCGCATGCAAGATTGTTGTTTGTTTGCATTATGGAACTTACTGTTAGGAATTGGGTTTCTGTTTGGCAGAGGTGTGAACCCTGTCCAAGTAGGCACTACAATCGTAGCCAGGGTAAGTAACCTACACACCCTAAATTAACCCGTACTCACCCCCTGGTAGCTTGGCACAGAGCAGTCAGGCTAAACCTATGAGGCAATGTATAAAGTATTGTTGCAACACTTCAAACAGTAAAATAGTGAAGACAGGAATCCCCATTATTATCCTGTGGGTGGGGTATGCCCCACAAGTAGTGAACAGCAAATTTGGGAGTTTTTCACTACCAGTACATGTAAAACTTAAAAGTACATGTCCTACCTTTTACTTAAACGGCACCCTGCCCTATGGGCTACATAGGATCTACCTTAGGGGTGGCATATATGCAATAAAAGGTGAGTTTAAGGCTTGTCAAGGGGTTTTAAATGCCAAGTCGACATGGCAGTTTAAACTGCACACACAGGCTCTGCAATGGCAGGCCTGAGGCATATTTAAAGGGTTACTTAAGTGGAAGGCACAATCAGTGCTGCAGGCCCACTAGTATCATTTCATTTACAGCTCCTGGGCACATGTAGAGCACTTTACTAGGAACTTATAAGTACATTAAGTATACCACTTGTGAATAAGCCAATGTTACTATGTTTTAGGGAGAGATCACATGTCCTAAAGTCTACAAAAACGAATTCTGCAATAAAGGGGAGGAGGAAGGCAAAAGGTTAGGGTGTAACCCAGCAGAAAGGGCGATTTCCAACACTAATTATAACAGGTGAATTTCGGTAGTGCTTACCTTTTGCCCTGTAAACATACATTCACTTTAACTATGTTTTTAAAGTAAATTTAAGATGATTTTCTTAAACATATGTTAAGGTATGATAATCAATCCTAACCAAAACTTCGATTTAACTGTAGTTTCTTGCAGTATTTTGGGTTATTTTTTGGTTATATACTACATCCAGCTTCAATGAAAGTGTACCCTAACATGCTGCACACAGCCTTTGTGAGTTGTGCACAAGGCCCGGCTACTGGTCTGGACAAGAGCTCATCAAACCAGAAGCAGGCAAACTCTGCGGTGCACAGCATTCAATGGTGCAATGTTAGTGAACTGAAACTTTTTAAAACATGTTGAGCCAAAGGACTCAAACCCAAATTGTGGAAGTGACACGCCCAGACACAAGGGCAGAATTCAGTGGCGGTTCCTCCGAGCGTCGCCCCACAAGAAAAATAAAATGATAATAACAATGTTCTTATCATTTTATTTTTCACTATTGGTGGGGGTGGGGTGGGGCTGCGCTTCTTGCAGGGGAAGAAGTGGTGGCACTCTCCTAAGTGCGCATGAGGGTTTGGCCAGCCAAACCATCATGCGCACTTGGCATGTTCTCCACCGGGCTGTGTTGTACAGCCCGATGGACAGTAGCGGCCCGTGGTGGGAGTGCTGCCAGGCGGTGGGGCGGGGGAGGGGCAGGGTGGGGGGTAGTAAATTACGGAATACGGCTGAATAGAGGTAAGTAGACATATAATTAAATAAAATGAATTTTGTTGCGCGCGCTGCATCGCCAAATGCGATGCAGCGCGCGCAACGGAATTTGTTTTATTTATTTATATGTTTACTTACCTCTATTCGGCTGTATTCCGTAGCTTACTACCCCCCACCCTGCCCCACCCCCGCCCCACGTCACCGCCCGGCATCACTCCCACCACGGGCCGCTACTGCCTATGGAGAACATGCCCAGCCTCCCATTCCCTGGCTGAGCGCCGAACCACGGCACTCAGACCAATCACAACGCTGCACTGCAACATTGTGATTGGTCAGGGGAGTCGGGAGCTTGGGTGCTTCCTGTTTCGTCGACCTGAAGATGAGGATGGTGGAAAGCGGCCTGCCGGGAAGGTAAGTGTTTTTTTTTTTGCTTTGCCCCTTTTTTTTTTAACCCCCCACCTCATCACAGCTGCCTGGTAGCAGTCGCTATTGGCATACTTTCCATAGAAGTCTGCAGATCGAGCAAAGTATGTTGACTTTTTAGGAAATTTATGATTATTCTGATGCTTTGATTGGCTGAAAATTCATATATCATTCCACCCATCAAATATTTGTCGATCTATAACTAAAGGAGTCATTTTTAGGTCTCGCGCCTAGCGTTGCAGTGCGCAGCCCTGCTCGCACAGCGCGAGACCTTTAGAAAGGGCTTCTGAAAACGACCCACACGCTCGTGCATGTGGTTTTGTTTTCAGAAGCCCACATTGGCTGTAGCGTGAGTTTTTTTAAAAAAAACGGCACGCGATTGGGCAAAGGCGGGCGCATGTCCCGCCTTCGCTCCTCCCATTCCCGACGGTGGCCAGTACGCGCAGTAGCGCATTCGCCTCGCTGGCCGCTGCCACTGCCGTGTGCCCTCCTCCCGCTCCTCTGTGGTGCGCGCGCACCACTGGTTTCCCCTCCCTCTTCTCTCGCAGGTGTCTCGTGCCCCCTCCTTTGCAATCGCCAGCGCACTCGCACCGCTATCGTTCTTCCCTTCCGAAGGCTGGCCCAGCGCCCCCGCCAGCTCGCGCGCTCCTTCTCTCCCGTCTCGCTCTCCCTCCTCACGTGTTCTCCTTGACTCCCCGGCCGGAGGTGGGGGAAGGCAATCCTCTCCCTCACATGACCCGAATGTTTGTCCCCGTGATCAGCAGCGCCGATACCCCAAGTCCCTGCGGCCCGAGGAGGGAGAGGGAGGCCCGCCTGCCGCCCGCGTGACTACAACAGCCTGACGGCAACCAGGAAATAAGAGGCGCCCGACCACGGCGGGCCCAGCGCCCTCCCGCTCTCCCCTTCCAGAAATTGCCACCGCCCCATCCCCACCCCCATGGACATGCTGGATCCAGGCCTGGACACCAACTCCAGGTGAGTGCGGGGAGGGTCCACTGACAGCCGCGGGCAGAGGGAGGAGGCTGACTTTGTGAATAGCAAGCCGCGGGAGCTCTGTTTGTAGCGGGAGCTTTGGTGTGCACATGGAGGGTAGGAGAGGACTGGGGCAGTGTGCTCCGGTACTCTACTCGGGGAGGGTAGGGAAGAGGTTCAGGAGCTCGTGAGCAGGAGCACGGATTCACATTGAGGGTACTGACGCAGTAAGTAGGGGCTCGCGTACATGGTAAGTGGGAGAGGAACATTAGAGATGGTAGCATGACCTTGGGTGTACAGCGGGCTAGGGAGGAGATTATAGCTCGGAGTAGGAGTTTAGGTACACAGTGCGGAGAAGGGAGCTGGTGCTCCTGTACACCACACCGTGAGCGTAGGAAAGGTTAACTGGAGCTGTGAGCCAGGTGCTCGGGTTACAGTGTGGTGTGGTGTGAGGTGAGCTGTACTCAGTGAGGGTAGGGAGTCTGAAGCTGTGTGCACTGCCAAGGACCTCGGCTACACAATTGGGGCAGGAGTGCATGGGAGCAGAGAGTAGAGGCTCTGGGTCACAGCGAGAGTCAAGCGGGGCTTGAGCTGTGGTAGTGGTTTCAGTTAGCGCTTTAAAACAAAATACGCCTGACGACCGCTTCTTACAAGCACTCCTCCCGTTCCCATCCACTTTCATGGCAGTTGGGCCTTGTTATAATTTCATTATATGCATTTACGCCGTCACTTCGCCCCTCTTCTCCACTCGTCAATCCCCTTCACCATATGCCAAATAAATCCAAACTTGCCAGTCAAATAATGGTGCCACTGCTTTTCTCTTGTACACTATCACCTTTGATGACTTCAACAACAGTACGCATTCTAATCTCGCATTACCCCGGTTCACTCTTATCCTCCGCCTGTGCTGCAAACCTGGAACACACTGTCGTACGTGACGTTAAGACATGGGTACACACGTTCACAAGTGGAAACCACCCTGCACTCCGAGTAGATGTTAACTTCACTTTCTAAAGAGGGTTCTATACTTCACTTAGACAAATGTGTATACTGTTTTGATCTGATCTCATTCCCTGCGGCTGTCATTCAGTACATAATCTGTCTTCTCCACCCCATGCCTATCTATTCAGTCTTTGCATTCTTCTTTTGCATGAAGATTATACCTAGAAGTACACCTAGAAGTTCCAGAATGCAAAGTGCTGTAAGTACAAAACAAAACAAAAAAACACAAGTCGGGCTAAAGGTGTCGTGCGTGACAGGCAGCCACTGTGGAGGTTTGCAGAATATTACATGCTTTTCCTAACCAAACGTATTCCAGAGTCAGTGGGCTGTAACTCATTAAAGGAGATCACGCTATTGCGTGACCATCATGTTATGATATTAATACCATCACTTTTAAAGGTGCTGCAGTTAACCATTAAAGAGTACATTTTTAAAGACACCTTTCTAAAATTATATGCTTTTTACATTTTAACAAACTTGGCTACATTTGTGTATTGTCTTGCTGACTTTCTCTTGGTGTACCTTTCACTTGCACTTTGCACTTTAGTGGACTTGATTGTCTAAATAAAGTACTCTTACCTTACCACACCTCATTACAGGAGATGATGTGTTCATGATTGTTCCAGGATGTTTAAAATTAACACCAGGTCCTCTGCAGTAATGATGGGGAGGTTTTATTGACTGATTGATTAGCGCTCGCTACCCAAGAGTCTCTAGACGCTCGGGATGTCAGTGGGTCTTTTTGTTTCTCCAGAAGTGAAGCTGGGGTCAAGGGCGCAGCTGCAAAGCCATGTGCGCGCGCCCACCGCCATTACTTCATCTCTCTTATAACTGTCATGGAGTCCAGCGTTGGTCCAGGAGGGCTGGGTCCGTGCCAGATGTTCAGCGTATCACACAACACAAATTCACATGCAGCGGTTATCCTGAAAACCTGGCTTGGCAGCTTCCCTCTTGGACCCCCTTCATGTGCCCCGACCCCCCCGTGGTGAAATCTTTTCAGGCTCTCTGACTGCAGTCATGGGGTTATCTTAACATTTCTGCCAGTGAGCGCAAGTTTTACTATGCTGCGTCTAATGGCTACAGTCCTGACTTTTATGACGAGTTACACCCGTCTCTTGCATAGCTGTGCCCTCGCGCTAGTGTATATGCTGTCTTTATGTACACTCGCACAATGTTATCTCCTAATATCGATTCATAACAAGGTGTGCTGTGTCTATAGTGTGTTTTTCATTCTGGCAACCTGAAAAAAGGCTCTGGTGTCACTCGAATGTGGTGTGTACTATATACAGTGGGTCACATGGAAATATAGAAGTGCAGGTACTCAATATACCTGTGTACTCCTGAAGAGTATCTCCCATTAACTGTATTCCTGCAGTGCTGACAAGTGCAGGAACTCCATTTCAAATTGAAGAAGTGCAGGTACTCAGGACTGGAGACTACCTGCCTGCTTAAAGTACTGACTATGTACAACTTCAAATAAAGAAAGAAAATAGATATTGTTGCAGTAGTGAATCTGACGAATACCTTCATCATCATATCTCTATTCGATTATTCAACAATAATCATAAAAGAACAGCAGTAATAAGACGCGTCATAAAATCATTAAAAATCCATATACAGCTATACACAAGCATAACATATCCTAACCATCAGAAAACAGGTTACGCTAAAAAGGAGTCTAAAAATTCATTACGTTGCACCAGCGCAGAGCACTTTTTAAATATCCTCCAACGGAATGGCAAACAAACAGCCTGCTCATATCTCATTCAGAGAAAATAAAATGCCGGTTTGTATTGGCAAAACCAATAAGCTTTAAGAATAGGCAGTAAGTGCCTGCGCCAGAAAGGCTCATAGCAGCAAAAAAATCCCACTTCTTTTAAACCCGATATTTCAGCAGCAGCACCCGTCAGTCCGGCGTGCAGCTCCATATATTTCACCAACGACTGTTTCCTGTCCACAGCTTTCATGGTTAACCTAAAGCATTCTAGGTGTTGTAGTCTTGGTTTGTTTCAGTTGAGCAGGTTAGACTAACCTGATAGCACTGATGTCTAAGGTTGAGAGTCCAGGGCTGGTAACAGTGTCTGTGATGACCTGGATGGTGACCCTGCTCCTCTAGGGCCTGCTATAGAGGGCTTGAGACTTGGGAGCCCCCATATTACAAGTGTGCTGCTAGAATCTGTTAAAATCCCCACCTAGAAGAAATACCCTTACTGCATGATGACTTTATTTCTCCAGGCAATTCTTGCACCCATTTCTATGTTTTCCCAATGGAAATGGGGAATAACATAGAGAAATGGCCATGTGACTGGTATTACCAAGCAGTGACTCATATGTGCTAACACATTTCCCTATAGACACAGAATGGGTACAATCCTTTGATACATCAGGGCCGATATTTCTATTTCCACACCGTCTGGTCAGTTCAAATTCTTCAAATTTTTAACAGGACGGACCTGCACGTGCAAAAACTGGTATTGGAAGCTTAATTTGAAGAAAATCTGTCATCTCGAAATTGTGAAAAAGAAAGTTTGTGTACAGTTTAACAGTTACTGTGGCGCTTGCAATAAGAGCATTCGTGTAGTGTTCGTTTAAAACACCGCAAAGTACCCAAAAATAAAGCTCTAATGCTGCCTACAGTTGAAACAAGCATTTGCAATGCAATAGGTCTCGCATTTACGCGAGTTTGAGCTATTGACATTGCAAATAACAATGCCTTTTATTTTTTATTTCGTTTTTAAAGCATAAATAAAAGGCATTGTCATTTATAATGCCAATACCTTAAACTTGCGTAAATGCGAGACCTTTACTCTTGCCTTGCCCCCTACTTCCTTCCTTCCCCCTCACCATCTTTTGCTATCCCTTCCCAACCTTCTCTATCCTTTTTACTCTTACTTTTCCCCCTACTTCCTTCCTCGCCCTCACCATCTTTTGCTATCCCTTCCCACCAAACAGATGTGCACTCCCGGCTGCTCGGGCAAATCTGTGGGCATCTCATCCAGACCACATCTGGAAAAATAGCAAGGAGAAATAGGGGATGGACAGACACTTTTGTTTTTTAGTGGCTAGCATTCATCCCTCATTTTGGATTAATATTCACACAAAAGGATGTTTGCACTCATCTGTGGGCAAACCAAAGCGGAATCCCAAGTAGTAATTGTAATAATTCATTATCAATATTTAGTCCGGTCTAAATAATAATAATGAATTATTACAATTACTACTTGGGATTAGGTTTTGAGCCACAGATCATCCATCACTTGCTGTTGTTGATAAGAATCTTACAGTTCCTAAAACCTTGGTAGAACAGTGAAACAAAGCAGACAGGCTACCTCACCAGGCTCAGGCCCTCACAAGTTAAAGGTGGGAGTTACCTCTCAACCCCCACCAACAGCCCCCCATCTTTATTGTGCTTTAAAAAAACGGAACATTCCAAAACCTCAATATAGGAAACTTATTGTAGGTTTGTATATCTGTGAATGCCTGTAAGACTATCTGGCATGGCATAATTGTTGTTTTCCACAAAGAGTGGTTCTACTACGCAATAAGAAAACGAGCATTTGCTATGCAATAGGTGTCGCATTTGCGAGAGTTTGAGCTATTGGCATTGTAAATACCAATGCCTTTTATTTCTGTATTCTACAAACCTGCAAGCGGTGCGTAAACAGGCACTTTGTACTTGCAGTCGTTGCTTACGAGAAGCAACGCTGGCAGTAACTATGCCTCTTTTACTGCCAGCCTTCTTTTTCGTAAGCAAGGACTATAAGTACAAAGGGCGTGTTTATGCACCGCATACAGCTTTTCGAAACACATAAATAAAAGGCATTGTCGTTTACAATGGCAATAGCTCAAACTCTTGCAAATGCAACACCAATAGCTCAAACTTTAATAATGCGAGACCTATTGCATTGCAAATGCTTGTTTGATGTGCGGGAGATCTTTGCAGGTATTAATCTTAAGCAGTGCTGCTTATGCTGAATCACAGAACTGAGCCATGACAGAAAAAATAAAACAGGACATTTTAGAACGTTATCTGCTCTGCAGAAGAAAGAAGAATTGATTTAAACTTCAAGAGAATAGGGAAGTAGAAAAGCATTCCAATGCTAGAGAGTTCTTCAGCCTCACACCAGAAGAAAACAACTTAGGCCCTGATTACGATGTCGGGCGGAGTTTTTTTCGCCCAACATTGTCTCAGTCATGGGACTGACCAACACCCAGTCGGCGGTCCTGACCGACTAATTAGGATGTGACCGAACTCTGTTCGGTCGTATTCCTATACTTTACAATTGGAGCATGTATTCTGGCCATAAACCGACTGGAATGCATGCTCCAATTGTAAAATAGGAGGCGCAGTTCATCCCTCAAGGTGCCTGCCACGGGGTGCAGGGATCAACAGGGTGGCACCGTAGGTGGGCCTCATCCTCCAACCAGAGGCCGTGCACCCAAGGGGGCACTGCTGGGGGCCACCAAAGTCGAGTTCCAACAGCCTTTCTGTGTCGGAAAGGCCGGCACAGAAAGGCTGCCAAAACCCGACATCGTTATCCCAAGGGCGGAAAGAGCCACCCTTGGTATTAGTGGGTGCATTCCGACTGGTTGACGGGCTCTCCGAGCCTGTCGGAAGCCAGTCAGAATGACCGTTCGAATTCCTTTCCGACCGCCTTCATCGTAATAAAGCGGTCGGAAAGGAATCCGACCGCCATAAAACGATGCGATCAGAATGGCTCCGACCTGTGGTCGGAGCCTTTTCTGACTGCATCGTAATCGGCCCCCTAATACGAGGTGAATGCCTTAGAAGCTCTGTGACCAGACATTAGGTAGGGGGAAAACAGGTGTGTATCCCTTTGGCATTTTGACCATGGCAGGACTACACTGGTTGTAGCATCAAAAAGGATTTTTGTGGTTCCAGCTAACAAAAAGAAGAAACTAGCGGGAACACAGGCCACTCAAACAGTGAAATGTTTCTACACAACTGCTCGAGTATGTTGAACAGGAGGATACAAAAGACACACAATTGATGGACGGTATGCAGAACAAATCAAAACATTCACCCCTAGTCAAGAGATCTGGGTTAAATCCATCATTCTTTTGCTCACCAATCCACCCCAGTTCAGACCTGGCCATATGCAAATCAGTCTTGGCCCTGTGCCTCATAGGAACAGTCCAGCCCAACTGCCAAGCCAGGTCCTCCCTGGACTGGAAACAAGCATCCTAGGACTGGTTTCGGGGTTTCACCCCTCATCAGCAAGGATAGCTTGAATCCAGTGGCACAGTGAGCCTGGGACCCATGTCTGGGCATACCCGGCGCACTTAGGCCACTGGAGTCAAGCTATCCTGGGTGATGAGGGGTGAAACCCCGAAACCTGGTCCTAGGATGCGTGTTTCCAGTCCAGAGAGAACTTGGCCTGGCAGTTCGGGCTGGGCTGTTCCCAATGGGTCAGGTTCAAGACTGATTTGCATATGGTTGGGTTCAAACTGGAAAGTCATGGGGAGCAAAAAAACGATGGATTTCAGCCCAGATCTCTGTACTGGGGTGAATGTATGACATTATTCTGCATTCTGTCCATCAATGGTTCTTTTTGAACAGGAGAATAGTCCTCATCTGAAAATATTTGCCTTGTATTGAATTGAATATAAAAAAATGTATGATTTGGAGAGCAAACCCCCAGGATTGGAATTGTAGAGATGGAAGACTATTACAAAAAATGTGATCAATAAAAGGACACTAAATCTTTGGTAACAAATAATAATATTAAAATAAAAAATAAACACTAAAAACACAAAGAAATAAGCAGTTCTTTTTAAAACCACCTGCACAACTAGAAAAGTGCATGTTTCTACTTCCTCCTAGGTCTCGCAATGCCACCAGCAGGAGGGTGGGTTCAGAGCCTGGCCAAAAGCCCAGGACCAGTGGCTAACTCCAGCTAGGAACAGTCGAAGGCCATCAGGGGAAGGCTTGCCACAGGATCTGGATTGCAGGGCCGAGCCAGAGGTCAGGCTCTTCTGCCAAGTCCTTCTATGAACGGCCAAAGGCCAGGCGCAGCAGAAATTGGCCACTCACGTGGATTCAATATTTGATGGGGTACATCATTAAACATTCACTGAAAAAAGGGACAGGTAAAATGAAGTCATGGTTAAGATTGCTTATAAGACCATGGGGCACATGCATCATTGTAAACACAGGTCGCAAAGGGGCAGATTAGCAGAATCTGCCCCTTTGCGACCAGTATTTTTGCATTTGGGCTGCATCAACCCAAATGCAATCTCGCAATTTAGGTAATTGCGATTACCTAAATGCAATGCATGATGCACTTTAAAATTGCGATTTTGCAATTTGGGATCGCAAATTACCATCAATTTAAAGTTGATGGTAATTTGCGAAAACTATGAAAAATGCACAAAAGTGCATTTTTCAAAGTGCCATGGTGCACACACACATGCCCTTGGGGCATGTGTTTGCGCAACATGTGATCACATGCAAATTTCAGGGGTGCAACAGGGTGTCCTTTTGGCACCCTTGCACCCTTGAAATTGCATGGGCAATTTGCGAGTACCTATTTGGTACTCGCAAATTGCGCATGCAATTCCCATTCATTCCTATGGGCCTTTAGGAATGAATGGGAAGCTATTCCTTAATTGTGAATCGCAATTTAAGATTCGCAATTTAGGAATATGTAGGAATCGCTAATATTTTAGCGAAACCTACATGCATAGGCAATTGCGATTCCATAATTGCGAATCCTTAATAATCGCAATTATGGAATCACAATTGCCTACAATGATGCATGTGCCCCCATAAGTTTAAAACAACTCAGCAATTCAAAAAAGTTGATATACACTTCTCCTTAGGGATTAGAACTGAGAAACCACTGAAATTCACCAGTCATACAGCTGCTTAATCCATAGCTGACCCAAAACCATGCACGCCGTAACTCACCTACCACCTGAAATGATTACTTGAGGTAATTAGCCCCTTTCATCCGAGTCTTTTTTTAAAACAAAAAGCACCTAAACAAAGAACCATGGCTTACGTAACATATGCAAATTCACAAAGTTTATTATGCAATTTATAGCCATAATTGAGGAAGAGTAGGGGTATCATCAAAATCCACTCGATGATTTGCTTCTTGTTGGCCAAAGTACCACCGCACAAACAACAATGATGATAAATAGCATATTGCCCTCTGAACATCTGCATTTGAAGTATGCATATTGAGAGCTGGGCAATAAATGTGCTCATAGTCAGGCACATCAAAATGTTAGTCAAATGCGTGTTAATTTGTATTTATTTAATATTGGTGACCGTTTCCAACGCTAAAGGTTCATCTCTCTCACGGCACTGCAGAGGTCTCTGCCTATGTGCAGACACCCAGGAGCACCTTTCAAGGTGTGTTAATAATATTTATGAAGCCTTTCACAGTAAATCATTTGTTGCAACATTTGTTAAAGTGTACTCTTGCAATGACATTGCGGAATGGTGGCAAACATATTCATGTTCTAACTGCACCAAGACTCTGTATTTTAGCTTACACGAGGTGGCCGGTAGGCAACTGCCGTAGGAGGCATTAAGCACCCCAAAAAGTATATTTAGCTTCTACCAGCCAGTGCTGATGCAAGGAGGGCAGGGTGGGATACCCCATGACACCTACAGACTGAAGAGACCAGGGTGGGATACCCCATGACACCTACAGACTGAAGAGACCAGGGTGGGATACCCCATGACACCTACCGACTGAAGAGACCAGGGTGGGATACCCCATGACACCTACAGACTGAAGAGACCAGGGTGGGATACCCCATGACACCTACAGACTGAAGAGACCAGGGTGGGATACCCCATGACACCTACCGACTGAAGAGACCAGGGTGGGATACCCCATGACACCTACAGACTGAAGAGACCAGGGTGGGATACCCCATGACACCTACCGACTGAAGAGACCAGGGTTGGATACCCCATGAAACCTACAGACTGAAGAGACCAATGGATGGTGCCCCCTCTCAGATATCACCCAAACAAGCTCTCTGGCAAGCATCAATGTGTAGTGTGTGTGGCCTCGTGATATTGACGTCCAAAAACTCAGCTCCCAAAAAGGAAAACACATGGAGTAAAGGATGGGGTTGGCATAGCTGAACAGTGAGCAGGGGCTTCCAGCCAGACATTTGAGCACATGAAAGATAATAGATCTAATGGAAAAGAACTCCCGTAGGAGGGTCAAGAAACAGATAACTTTGAAAAGCACATTGTAAGCTATAATTAATCTGAGAATTACCAAAGTTTAAACTCTTCAGTGGAATGCCTTTAAATCCTTGGAGCATTCGACCAATAAAGCAGAAAGCGCACCGTAGTCTTAGGCATACAACCGCTTGGTGAATCTGGTACCTAAGTGTTGACAAGTAAGCTGGTTACAATGTTTTAATTTTATTAATAAAATAATTGATTTATACAAATAAGCCTCCTTTAGTTTAAAATTCTTCATTTGATCTATATAGTTATTCGTTAGTAACGCAGTGATGATATGCAGCCCCTAAGCATTTCGGAAATGCCCTTCAGGAGGGGGCAATAGTTAATCAGCATTTGTCATACACTAAAATATAAGGAAAGCAGTACGACCAAAAATGGTGCTGCAGAAATATCTCCTATATTTAAATTATATGATAATAAATAGTGCATCAATAATTATTCTATATAAATGAAGCATAAATTTCATACATTAAATTTCCACAAGATAACCATTTGAAATGCAAATAATAATGATGTAATATGTCGAAAAATAACAGACATAAAAAAATGGTAATGGGGATGTTTCTCCTAAAATTATCTCCTATAGGAAGCTTTGTAAAACGGAGGGCCTGATTCACAACGGCAAACGCAAGGAGAGCCATATGGAGTTCAGTATTGACCCTGTTCCTCATCGAAGCAGTCCAGCCCGAACTGCCAAGCCAGGTTCTCCCTGGACCGGAAACAATCATCCTGGGACCGGATTCGGGGTAACACCCCTCATCAGCAAGGCTAGCTTGAATCCAGTGGCAAAGTGAGCAAGGGACCCACGTCTGGGCATACCGTGCAAACTTAGGGCAAAGAAAGCAAACACAATGAGAGAATGGATGGAACACTGACACTTTTCAGACACTCACCCCCAGTCACAGATCTGGGTTGAATCCATCATCATTCTTTAGCTCACTTTGCCACCCCTGTTCAGACCCAGCCATATGCAAATCAGTCTTGACCCTGTTCCTCATGGGAACAGTCCAGCCCTAACTGCCAAGCCAGGTCCTCCCTGGACCAGAAACAAGCATCCTGGGACAGGAATCGGGGTAACACACCTCATAAGCTAGGATAGTTTGAATCCAGTGGCAAAGTGAGAAAGGTCTGCGCATACCCTGCCAACTTAGGGAAAACAAAGCAAACACAAGGAGAGGATGGACAGAACGCTGAAACTTTTCAGACACTCACCTCCAGATAACCATTTGAAATGCAAATAATAATGATGGAATATGTTGAAATATAACAAAGATAAAAAATGGTAATGTGGATGTTTCTCCTAAAATTATCTCCTATATGGAAGCTTTGTAAAACTGAGAGACTGATTCACAAAGGTAAACATACACGTTTGTGTAAGTTTACGCTGTTTTGTATTCACAAAACTGCATTTTAATAGTATATTTATGAATGTATAGGCTCCTCAGTAGGAACTCTTCATATAAATGGTTGACCTGCCCTATCTTTTTAACAGCTAAAATGGATCATCCTCAAAAGTTCCCAGATAGACAAGCATCTACCATTAGAACAAAATATCAGCTAAGCAGGTTAAACACTCCCTAAATGAAGAAAAAACCTCAGTGGGTTAGACCAGAAACCGTTGAGGGTAAGCATTACTTTCTTTGATTAAATGAAGTAAACATATGGAACAAGACCAAGGGTGTAGCTTAGTCAGTGAGATTCGGGGGGGAAAGGGGGATCACCCTCAAATTTCCCAACTAAAAAAGTAGGGGCCCACAGTGTGAATGTGTGAGGTAACAACAGCTTTGGAATGGACTGTTCTCATGGGGCTTTGGGGCTGATTTAGAGTTTGGCAGCCGTAAACTCTGTTGCAACTGTGACGGAGTACCGTCTCTGCCATACTCAAAGTCCACTGGCTTGATTTTGAGTTGGGCAGAATGCAATTGTTACACTGACAGAGCAAAAATTGCTCAGTCAGTGTAAAAGTTTCTTTGACGGCCTGACTAAGTGGGTGCCATTGGAGTAATCAGATCATCTGCCCTATTTAGAGTGGACTGTCAGATGCCTTTTTTTTGTCCATCACTTCCAGGTATATCCTGGACAGTAAAAGAACAAAAACGACCCCCACACTATAGGATAAAACTGGTGTGGGGTTCATTATTATTATTATTATTATTTTTAAAACAAAGCCCCGCTTTGAGAGGTTGTTTTGAAACAAACATTTTGGCGACATTTGACAGCCACCCATCATGTTTGATGGAGCTGTCCATTGAACTTTTCCTATATTGACAGGAATCGTCATGACAGTGGTCCCTGCCAATGTATAGAGATCTCCACCAGGCTGACGGACTTCTCTAAATTTGGTCGGTAGTGTAAAGGCAGCACAGTCCTCCAGCACCCTGTCTGACTTTACTTCATCAACTAATTTCTAAATGATGCTCTCTGACTAGAGTGGCACAGCTGGTAGAGAACAATGGTTTGGAATGCCTCTCTAAGGGATTGCTGGTGGTTAGATATTTTCAAGCATCCGTCCCCTCCCATTTTGGATGTTTGATTGCGAAAACTATGCTCAGAACCCTCAGACTAGCATAGCTTTCCAGGTCTACTACCGCCAATGTTTGTGAATTATTAAAAGTAGCAAATTTGCATACATTCAAAGAGTATTTCTATGGATGCAGACTTGCTACTTTGTTGGTACACCAGTCACTAAGAGGCATATTTGTTGAAGTGCTTGAAGAAAAGTTGTTGCACTGCAATGTATCACCTGAAGAGAGCAGAACTGTGCCATATCTCACGTGGAACAGTGCAGTTCTGCTTCCGCCATGCTCTTGTGCACTTTGAGCTGCCTAGGACCAATGCAGGCATTCTTGTACCATAATACAAGGGTGTCTGTGTTATGGTTAATATAGTTTTGGGGTAGGAAAGGGCACCACCCTATACAAAAGCTATCTTTGGAGGATATTTCCTCATGGTATGGGTGAAGCAGATTATTTCTTCTTGTTTAGCCAGCCTCAGGCAGGAGCTCCATTTTTATTCAAATCAATGTCTACATCTCTTCGTAAATATGTGTTTGTGTCACAATTTATGGGTGGATACACTAGAATGCCCATGCACCACAGAGGAATGCCTCTCTGATGTAAAGTAACTCACGGTAGTGCTATGCACTGCAATATGTTACTTTTTCTTCTAAAGCCGTGCAAATCAACATTTGCGTGGCTTCGTAAATATCAAAAATAATTTTTCCTTGGGGCAGCACCAAAAACTGATGCAACCCAGAATCAAAATCTTTGTAAATCTGGGTCTTTGTAAATATGGGTTTGTGTCAAGATCCATGGGTGAATGCCCAGGAACGCCTGTGTACCACCCATGAACGCCTACCTGACACAAAGTTATGCAAGGCACAGAGCTGCCTTGCCTTACTTTTTCCTACAGAGCAATGCAAAAGAACATCTGTGTGACTTTGTAATTACCAAAAAGGTTTTTTGTCGGGCTGCATGAAAATAGTGACTCAACATTATGTAAAATCTTTGAAATTCTGGGCCTAAATATATTTAAGTTCCTGACACAAAAAATGAACAAGGTAAAACATCTTAGAGTAATCATGATTAGCAGAATCACCATCATCTACAAGGACACCATCTGCTGCACGTCATCCCCTGATGACCCAACACCGGTATTGGAACACCTCAATTTCCAACTCCACATAGGGGTCGATTACGATGCCATTCGGAAGGGCTCCGAATCGGATTCCGATTTGCCGAATCCGATTCAGAACCCTTGTTTCTGACCGAATCGTACACACTTCCCAACGACCGATTACGATGCCCGTAAACCGTTGGGATGTCAGATTCAGTTCCGAAAGGCACTCGGACAGGTTGCGTCTTTCGAAGCCGAATCGTACAGCTCTATGGACTCGGTTTCCGAGCGAGCAATTCCGATGACCAATTCGGACAGATGTTCCGAATCGGTTTCACCGGGACAAAACGGCTGCCGGAATCTGTCTTTGGGGAACCGTAGCAGGCCCCCCTTTACCCGGGCCCCTCCAAATCGGGCCCGTGGGGGTACCAACCATGCACAGTGTGGCAGGCACCAAGGGGTGCCCGCCACAGGGTGCATGATTTTTCCCAGACACCCCTTTTGACAAAGGGAGCCTATGTTCTCGTTCGGAACACAGGCTCCCATTGAAGTAAATGGGAGTCTGACCGAATCTTATCCGGAAGCATCCGGATACATCCAAAATCGCTCAGTCAGACTCACCCGATCCAAGTCATCCGGAAAGCATTCCGGGACCGATTCGGTAGGAATGCTTTCCGGATGAGATCGTAATCGGCCCCATAGACAGAAAAAGCACCATCAGAGGCTCCCTTGCCTACAGACACCCAGGACAATGCCCCAGCTTCTGCAATGCCATCCCAGAACTAATCGCCCAGCTAGCAATTGACTCAGAGAACTACATCTTCCTAGGGGACCTCAACTTCCACCTCGAGAACCCCAGCAACACCAACTCCACTAACATACTGGGGACCATGAGCAACATCGGCCTAAAGCAGCTCATCACCGACCCTACCTGCATTGCAGGACAAATTCTTGGGCCCATCTTCACCATCAGCGACAGAGTCAGGTACATCCACACCACACCACTCACTTGGTCCATCCATCACAGCATACACATCACCATCACAGGACCCACCTACACCAGCACTGTACCCTCCCAGATCCATGCAAAGAGACTAGAAAAAGGTATCAGAAGACTAGTGGAATGACACTTCCTGCTCTCACCTCCCGGAGCCTACATACCACCCTGATCAAGCAGCAAAGATCCTCTCCCAGTGGCTCACAGAATGCACCAACGCCATTGCCCTACCAAAGCAGCCAAAGAAAAAGAACAAAAGAAGAGAGCAAGCTGGTTCGCCAATGAACTGCACTCCGTATAATGTAGCTGCCGACAATTTGAAAGGAAATGGCGCATCAGCAGAGAAACAGAAGACCGCACCAACTTCAGGACCGCTTTCAACCATTGCCAACACCTCCTGAAACAAACCAAGAGTAACACCCAAGCAGACTGCATCAAAGCCAACACAAACCACCGAAAAGAACTCTTTCCCATCATGAAGGAGTTCACCAATCCCGCAGCCACCGACAACAACTCCCTCCCAGGAACTGTGTGACAACCTTGCGGACTTCTTCCATGACAAGATCTCGGCTATCTACGAAAACATCAAAAGCCAACCCTCCGCAGCAGACTGCATCTGCCAGCTCACACCCAGAACACAAACCCCAAACACCTTCTCACACACTGAGAACTCACGCCAAATATATGATATTACTACGCATCCCATTACAACGCATACTTTTACAACGTGGAATTTACACCATGACTACCATTACATCACATATTTTTACAACGCAAGCCATTAAAACTCATGTTAATAGAGATACATAAAAAGTGCCATTACACCACCAACTATTACAACGCATACCAATACAACGAATACCATTACAACATATATTAATTATACTATGTTAAACGTGCACATAAAATAAATGCGAAAACATTAAAAATAATATTGAAACAATTATACTTTACAAACTTTTTTTATTGAAATATTTCGACATATACATAAACTTTTATGAATAAAAAAAAAACTGTGTGAATTCATTACCAAAACCAGCATATACACACAAATCATAAAAATGTTTTCCATTAAAACATCCTAACCATTTTGTACTGTAGAAACAATGGTGTCCTTCCACCATTTCCACGACATCGACCTAACCACCATCTACCCAAAATGGCTGCCATTCGGAAAGGAAACGTTAAAAAACATAACTTTCTACACAACATAAAAATGAACATTCTGTCAGGTTCTGCATCACACGAAAAAATAGATTTCAAAACATATTTTCATTTAAATTTCTTGTTTACCCCTAACAAACGGATAAATTAAGCCAGCCACCATTTTGTGCTCAGTGGTGCACTGACTTCCCTGGTAACCACATGCATCCAAAGTAATGGGAGATAACTGCCAGCTTGGACTTCAGACACTGCCATCTATTGACAGAAGTAAGTGTAAGTTGAAAACGAAGCGCATTTAGATAAAAATCAATTAACTGACAAGCCTACATTTTTTTAAAACATTTTTAATATATTCACAGAACTTGAAAAAGACATCCAATAATACAATACCTATATTCTGTTGAAAGTAAGTGTAAAATTAAAATAAATATGAATTAATAATAAATGCAAAAAGCCAAACTTACAAATCGAATTTTTCTTTTTAAAATATTTACAGACTTTGACCATAGACATACAACAATCAAAATTGAAAGAAAAATCTGAGGAAATTCTTCTTTAAGTACACTGTAAAGTGTTTGTATTACAAAAAGAATTATAGTTCCAGTGTTAAATAAGGCAAAATTACTATACGAACTCAGCAGGCAACTTACCACAGGAACGAGGTGGTAAGTAGTGGGGGGCAAAATTACTAATCTAACTGCACAAGGTGCTTGTCTCCGGGAAGGTGCTTGTCACTGGTGGGGGGCAAAATTACTATTCTGACTCCGCAGGGTGCTTCCCTCATAGAAGCTGATTGTCAGTGCAGGTGTAGAAATTTAGTATTCTAACTCCTCCATGATCTTCCCCCAGGAAACGTGCTGGTCAGTAGTTGGGTCAAAATTACTATTCTAACTCTGTAGGGTGCTTGCCTCAGGGAAGTCGCTGGTCACTTATAGGGGACCAAATTACTATTCTAACTCCGCAGGGTGCTTGCCTAAGGGAAGGTGCTGGTCTGTGCAGGGGAGGAAATGTACTATTCTGACTCCCCCATGTCCTTGCCTCAGGGAAGGTGCTGGTCAGTAGTAGGGGACAAAATTACTATTCTAACTCCGCCGGGTGCTTCCCTCAGGGAAGGTGCTGGTCAGTGGTGGGGGCCAAAATTACTATTCTAACTCTGCAGGGTGCTTGCCTCATGGAAGGTGCTGGTCACTAGTGGGGGGCAAAACTACTATTCTAACTCTGCAGGGTGCTTTCCTCAGGGAAGGTGCTGGTCAATGCAGGGGAGCAAATGTACTATTCTAACTCCCCCATGTGCTTGCCTCAGGGATGGTGCTGGTCACTGGTGGGGGCAAAATTACCATTCTAACTCCACCAGATGTTCATCGGTTTTTGGTTTAATAAATCGATACAATGAAAAATCAAAGATACAATATTTTTTTTTTTGCACAGTTTAAATAAACAGAAAACCATCATCTGGACTGCAAAACATCATCTCCAGCAGTAGTTTAACAAAGAGAAAGCCTTTCACAGGTAAAAGAATTAAAAAGCCTAGGGGCATATTTACAGTAAAATGGCGAAGTGTGTCGTCAAGCCAAGAAGGCTAACTACACGCTTTTTCAATTTAGAAACGAAGGGCTACACCATATTTACTAGAATATGGTGCAGCCCTGCGTTTCCCCTTCCACTGGTGCTTAATTAAGCTGCCTAGTGCCAACGCAGGCACCCTTGCACCATAGTGCAAGGGTGCCTGTGTTGAGGGGAAAATTGTTTAAATGCCGTTTTGAAACTTCTATGTGTGCTGCTTAATGCAGCACACCAAGAAGTTGCAAAACTGGATTTTTTAAAAATGATTGTTTATGTGCAGGAAGGGGGACATTCCTGCACATAAACAATCATAGGAAATTTGCTGTTTCTATGTGTGCTGCACAAGGCAGCACACATGGAAACAGCAAACACGAGGAGAAATAAAGCATTTCTCCTTGTTTTGCGTGTTTAAGACCAGGCTTTCCCTGGTCTTAATTGTGGCACTGCCTCCTATTCATGCTGCCCTTGTAAATAGGGGGCAGCATCAAAATCAAGGGGTGTTGCGGTGAAACGTCCGCAACAACACCCATTGCCCTTCCCTTTCATGCTAAACACAGTGTGAAAGGGTGCCTTATTTTAAAAGGCAGCGTTAAGCCACGTTAAGTGGCTTAACGCTTCCTTGTAAATAAGGTGAGGCCCCTATCACAACACAACATCACTGAAAGTGACGTTGTGGTGGCTTGTAAATATGTCCCCTAATCTTGCAGCAAAAACTAACCAAAACAGTTCTTTTTACAAAGCCAAAAGCTAGGCAAACATCAATCATTAACAATCTAAATTTTCTTTTCGACCTTCCCAACATCACCCAGAAGGGAGAAAACGTTTATCCACAAAAACAGCCAAGGAAACAATTCTAGAACTAAAAGATAACAAAGCAACCAAGTGAACCTTAGTAAGGTGAGGCAAACAACTTTACCTATATGAAATGCTGCTTCTTCTTATAGCAGGAATCAACTACAAACCATATTAGAAAATCACAGGTCGCAACATCCAAACCAAACAATATAATAAAGAATGTGTCCTTGAAAAATTCACTTAGCAGGCAATTACATTGTCAGTCATAAAGCCTCCGACCGCTAGTTGGAGGCTTTCCAACCGCAGTCGGAGGCTTTCCAACCGACTCAGTCGGTTTGCCATCCGACCGACCGATTACGATGTCGTCGGTCGAACTGTAAACTGGCCGGTCATTCCGACTCAGTTCCGACTGGCTCTTGGAGTATTCCTGTCATTGGAACCGCACCGGAATCCCCTATGGACGGCGTTTCCGCCGGCGGGATTACAATGTTGGTTTTCTCACAGTCATTCCGAACAGAAAGAATGTTGGAAAGTGACTTTGGGGGCCCGTAGCAGGGCCCCATTGCCTTTGTGGTCTATGGTCGGTGGTCCAGGGGGTACCTAGGGTACCCCCCTGTAAAACCCTGCACTGTGTGGCAGGCACCATGGGGTGCCTGCCACAGGGTGCAAGGTTTTACACACACACCCATTTCTATGTAGGAGCCTGTATTATGGCCAGTTTATGACCGTAACACAAGCTCCCATAGACAACAGTGGGAATCCGACCGAACAGTGTTCGGTCGCACCGTAATCAGGCAGTCGGAACCGCCAACTTCAGTTTGGTCCCAAGTCTGAGACGGTGTTGGTCGGAGGCAAATCTGATCGACATCCTAATAAGCCCGTTAATAACTAATTAACTGTTAACCAATTTTGTAGGTTGAAAAACTAAACAATATCAAATTGCAAAAGCGCATATTAACAGCAATACATTGTAAAAAAAGGTTTTCTGAAATGTCACTAGTCAAACACGTTTAACCATCAAATTTTTCTTTCCAGATTAAACGTTTTTTGAAAAACATAAAACTCCCAAAAACTTTTTTCCTTTCTTTTACAAACATTTAAAAAATGGCATCAGCAAGGTAAGCTACTTATATCAAATCCCAAAGAGGAAACCGACTCCTGAAATACGGTGGCTACCTTTATTGTAAGTAGAGATTAACTGAGCCCAGGAGTCATTGGAGGTGTGTGCAATATTACTCATTGCACAGAAAGAGTAGTTAATCTTGGGGACACTATTGAAAGGACCACAGAGCATAATCACTCATCCTCTGCAATGGAGATTGAGGTTAGAGAAAACATAAATCAAATAAAAGAACTTGCATCCACCTTCAATGAACCCTGTGGCCCAGTTTTGAGGGAGGTATCCCAACACATTCCTATGCATGTAGCAAGTTGTATGCCCACAATCCCAAAGGTATGCAGAACTATATAGCAAAAAAAGGCAAGTAACCACCAACGTGTAACACCCCAAACATACTCTGATATTAACATTCCTCCTGAACTAACTGTCACTGTAACTAATTAAACCTTTCTCTTGCATTACAACAAAATCCCTCAAAAAAGAATACTAATCTTTAGCACACCCGTAACCTTGTAAAATTGGATACTAGTGATATTTAGATGATGGATGGGATGTTTAAATCCAACCCAGTCCTTTCACCCAAAAATACACTATTCACGCCTACATTAATAACACTGTAGTTCCCTTAGTGTACAGTTTACTTCCTGATAAGCAAATCTCAACTCACACTGAATTATTTAACAGTGCTAAAATCTAAAACACAAAATAAAAGACCTAGAAAAGTGATATTTGATTTCGAATTATCAATGATTAAAACCATAACAAAGCTAAATCCCGAAACCCAAATTCAAGGATTTTTTTTCACTTTTCACAGGCATATTGGTGAAAAATTCAAAAAACATCCTTAGTTGAGGATTACATATCCGACAGAAAACTGCAATTTGAATTAAAAAAAACTAACTGCCTTGTGCTTTGTTCCTTCTGATTGTGTGGATGAATACTACACTTGAGATAAGAATATCGCAATCATTGACTGGTAGTCTGAACTTACAAATTTCCAAATGAACAAAAGAAATGTCTGAGAGACTATTGGGACAAATTCAACAATTTTCGTTGATGGTAGCTTCAGACTACATAGACAATAATGCACACATACTACATTTCTAACTATTGCTAACACCTATTCTATCTTACTTGCCTGTTTTGCATTTTAAAAAAAATTAAATTGGCATTTTTCATTACATTTTTCAAAATTCATAAAAAAAATCAGCCTTCCTACCTTCATTTGTCTTCCTTCTTCGACTCTTGTTCTTCTGTAAAATTCCAATGTTCAGCAAGAGGCTGCAGCTCACCAAATATCCTTAGTCTCAAATCCATAATCAAATATACAATCCAAAGCATGCGCAAAACTATCAAAAGAGGCACATTTTGGCATAGCCATATTTTACAGCAAACAAATTGCTGCTAAATAAACTGTGTAAACTCCAAAAAATGCATCCCCCAAAAAATCCTGAAAAATTAAATAGTTTGGCAAAAAATGCAACAAGCAGTTCATCGTTGCAATTCTTTCTCCATCGAATTTCTGTCCAAAATGAGACAAAATTCTAAATCCAAACTTCAAAATGCAGAAAAATGCTTCATTTGATTATAATCCATTAAGAAAAAAATTAAAATTTTCTAAAATGTTCTTTCGGCCATCCATGCCATCTGTCTTCTCCAAAATTCAACGTGCTCGAAAATCCATGGATACACTATTCTTTTTTTTTAAAATGCGACACACTAAAAAGTTTTTTTTCAAATTGCTTCCTTTACACATTGGTTTAAAAGAAATATTAATAATTCTATCCACATACTTTATTTTTTTTAAACCAAAAGTGTAAAAAAAAGCAATCAACCCAATGTGGGCCTACAACTGCTACCTGTATAGGAATTAAATTGTGGTTAAAAACGTAAAAACATACTTCTAAATACTAACATCTATCTAACTACCTCCCTCCTCTCTCCTTACAATAAAGTATGCCACCCAAAATCTCTACTAAATAAATAAAATGTGTCTTACCTGACTGCAGCTCTTCCTTGCTTCCGATCTCGACCCCAACACTGCAACAACTGTAGAAACAAACGCTCAACCGCATATGTCATCTGTAAAAGGAAAAAGAAAAAAGGACAATTTCACCCACTCAATTCAATGGAAAAATGTGGGAAATATTTTTTAAAAAATGTCAATATACTCCTTTGATAAACTTCTGATTTAAAAATATATATATAATTTTATATGTTTATATTTATGTTATATAATTTTGTTTTAAAAAAATACTTTTATGTGTCTTATTTATTTATTTAATCTTAACATTAAAAAGAAATATCTTTTTAATTATTTTGTTTACTTAAAAAAACTTTAGAGTGTACATATAAGCATTTTTACATATATTTAAATGTTATATTACTTTATTACATATTAACTATTTTTTCATAAATAATGTTTTTTAAAAGCTACTCACCCCTCCCCAAAAATCTATTTCTATATCTTAACATGCCACATAAAGGCTGTCACATCCTCACAAGCATTATTTTGAATTATTATTAAATTACTTAAAAATAATATTTAGTGTGATATATATTTATTCCCATGTATGAAAATTAATACCTGAGTATGAATACACTCCCACACCCAAAACCCATAATTCCCCTACATCCCGTGCCAGAGAAATGGTGTCACACCCTCACAAGCATTATTTTTAATTATTATCAAATTACTTAAAAATAATATTTAATGTAATACATATTAATACCAAGGGATAAAAATTAATACCTGATTAGTAATACACCCCCCACCCCAAACCCCTAATTCCCTTACATCCCGTGCCAGAGAAAATTAATTACTTAAAAATAATATTAAATTTAAAAATGTTCTAGTACCAAGGTATAAAATTTTTAATATAAAATATATTTAAATTATTTATTAGTACTTACCTAAACACTTACCATAATTCTCGATGTGTTGTAATGGCATATGCGTTGTAATGGCATGCTTTTTAATAGCATCCATTGTAATGGCACATTCGTTGTAATGTCTGTGTTTTAAAAGCATTACTATGTAATGCATGCATTGTAATGGATGTTTCCCCCTCACGATACCATCTCCATCATGAACTGCGTGCACTCGGAAGCACACACGGACCCATGCCCACACCACGTCTTCAACCTCAGAAGCAAGACTATCTGTGACAAGATCAGAAAGGTCCTGAATACCTCCATCACTGCGGCCACCTACCCTGAAGACTGGAAGTACACTGAAGTGAGGCCCCTCCTGAAAAAAAACATCCGCCGACCGAGCCAAATTGAAAAACTGATCCCTCTGCTCCCCTATCCAGCAAAAGTCCTCGAGAAAGCAATAAACCAACAACTCACCCAACACCTAGACCACTACCTCCTGGACCCCTCCCAATCTGGATTTTGAGCTAACCACAGCACCCAGACAGCCCTGGTCGCACCCACGAACGACAGAGCCCTCTTGGACCAAGTGGAAACAGAAGCCCTCATCCTTCTGGACCTGTTCACTGCGTTTGACAATTGCGATTCTCCTATTACCATGACCAGAGAATCTGGATTTCATTAAAGACACGGAGGCTAACATTATGCATTATTCTTTTAATGCAACTTCAAGCACAGCCATTTTAAAGTTACATCATAAAGCAAAGCTCTAGAATGTACAATGTAACGTTGGCAACAGCAACACATATATCTGCCTCTTTTAAATGCAATGAGAGCAAAAAGGTAAAGTTCTTCTAAAGGCACCAAAGTCCAAGAGATGGCATCATGAAGGGAAAGGCCTCTCCTTGAAACAGTGAGGGACTCTAATCAGAAGAAATCGAGAAGTCGAGAGTTGCTTGCGACGAATCGTGATGAGGAGCCAATCAAGTCGAATTATCTGAAAAAGGACAAAGTGTTAGGAATTGTACTTAACGCCCTATGTAAAGGGGGGAAATGATAATACACATATTAAGACAAAACTGAGATATATTCTATTTTAAACAAAACATTACACTTAAAAAATTCTTAGAGCAAGAAGAATGCAGTAAATCAAAGAGATGTTAAAATCTACTCCCGGGAGGGAGGGTTGGGATAATGTTAGCCTCTGTGTCTTTAATGAAATCCAGATTCTCTGGTCATGGTAATAGGAGAATCGCAATTTCATTACAAGACCGGAGGCTACCATTATGCATGTTGGTAGTCAAGTAAAACTACATCAGACATGTGTTCGACAGGTTTGCAGTAATGTTTTGCAAAGGTATAGGAACTTGACCAGTCTGCTGCTTTGAGAATATCATCCAACTTACCTCCTTTCCAAAAGGACTGGCTAGCCATAGCCCCTCTTAAAGAGTGTGCCTGAAACCTATGGAGATCAATGCCTGCCAATTGCATAGCCAGTTTAACCCATCTAGCTATGGAAGAAGAAGAAACAGTTTTGAAGGGCTTAACAAAGGATATAAGGAGTTGGTTTACACCAGGGGTGTGATGAAGGCCCATCCTAGAATCATATTCCTTCATGCATTCCACCACACATAATTTTTTACAAGCGTAAACCTAGGGTAAAAAATCAAATCAGACATTGTTTTGGTTCTCTTGATAATTTTAAATGTGACACCGAAGGCGTCATAAGATCTGTTGGATATTTCCAATGCTTTAACGTCCGAAACTCTACTGCAGGATATAAGACATAGAAGAGAAGCTAGTTTGATGGGGAGTCTCTTATTATCTAAAAAGTTATTATTCGGCCAGTTACAAAAAAAATCAAGTAGCAATTTAACGTCCCATAGGGTGTCGTATTTAGGTTTTGGAGGTCTTTTAAGCCTGATGCTTTTCATAATTCTGCAAATTATAGGATTCTTGCCGATAGTTCTACCATTTAAGAGGGAGTGACCCGCAGAAATGGCCAATCTATAACAGTTAATTGACCTATAAGAAAGACCTCTTTCAAATTGTTCAACAAGAAAATTGGCTACATGCACAATAGGAGCCTCCACGGAATCCAGGTTCCTTTCCAGGCACCAACGAAACCATCTTTTCCAGATGCTGTTGTATCTATAGTGTGTACCGGGGGCCCAAAATTCTTGGAGGAGAGAAGTAGCCTGCGCCGAATTCCAGAGATTTCAGTGGCTCACCTGACACTTGCCAGGCAAGAAGGTTTAAAGTCCCATTCAAAAGAAGCGGGTGATCCAAGCCGTCTATGTCTCTTAGGAGGCCTGGTGAAGCTGGGAGCAGAAAGGGTATTTCATAAGCTAATTCCAAGGTCGTTGGGAACCAGGCTTGGGACGGCCAAAAGGGAGTTATTAGGACTATTGAAGATTGTTCTGTCCTCAACTTCTGAAGCACACGTTGGATCATCGCAAAGGGGGGAAAAGCATATCCCCGAATTTCGTTCCAAAGTTGGAGAAAGGCGTTCACAGCCAGAGCACCCGGGTCTGGCATCCAGCTGAAATAACTGGGAAGTTGGGACGTGAGTCTGCTCACAAAGAGGTCTATTTCTAGGGGACCCCAAAGACAATCTAGACTCTTGAAGACGTTTGCGTTTAATTTCCAATCGGTGTGATCTACAAGGAACCTTGAATTCCAATCCGCACAAACATTTTTTACGCCCGGAAGGTATTCTGCTTTTAGCGAGATTTGATGTTCCAAGCAGAAAATCCACAGTTTTTTTGGCTAGGTTGGAGAGGTCTGGTGACCTTGTGCCCCCTAGACGATTTATGTAGGCAACAGCTGACATGTTGTCCATCTTGAGGACGACTGACCTCCCTTGAAGGGATTGCTTGAAACTCATTAGGGAATAAAGCCCGGCGGTTAACTCCAGAAAGTTTATGTGGTGCAAGCTCTCCGAATAGGACCATAAACCTCCCGTGTTCTGATTTTGAAAACAAGCACCCCAGCCATGAAGGCTGGCATCCGATTCCAGTACATTATCCAGGGAAGTCCCAAAAATGGCTTTGCCGTTCCATGCATCTAGATTCTCTAACCACCAAGTCAGTTCTGCTTGGGCTTCTGAGTCTAGGTTAATTTTGTCTCCGTACCAAAGGCCAGAACGGAGGGCCTTGCCCTTGAGTCTTTGAAGGGCTCGGTAATGTAGAGGGCCCGGGAAGATAGCTTGGATAGAAGATGATAGGAGGCCCAGAAGTCTGGTTAGTTCCCTTAAGGTTACAAGATCTAATTTCAGAACATGACATATCTCTTTCCGAATCTTGGATATCTTCTTTGCGGGAAGTAAGAGCATAGACTTCACTGTGCCTAACGTGAAACCCAGGAACTCTAGAGACCTCGAGGGAGTCATGATGGATTTCTCCCTGTTTATAATAAAACCTGAATTCTCTATTAAATCCACAGTAGTGTTCAAGTCTTTCAGAATTTGGGAATGGTCTTGAGACATGATGAGTATATTGTCTAAATAGATTATGAGGCGGACACCCCTTTCTCTCAGGACCGTGGTAATGGCCTTCATTACTTTGGTGAAGCACCAAGGGGCCGAAGATAGACTGAAGGGAAGAGCTTGGAACTGATAAAGGTGATCGTTCCACGCAAATTGAAGGAAGGATTGCGATTCCTCTGCCATTGGAATCGTGAAGTAGGCGTCTTTTAAATCTAGTTTCACTAGCCAGTCTTTTTCTAAGTGCATGTCCCTGAGGAGGTGGATACCCTCCATCTTGAAGTGATTGTAAGTGAGATATTGGTTCAATTGTCTTAGGTTTATAACTGGTCTCCACCCCTTGTCCTTTTTTTTACTAGGAAAATATTGCTCAAGAAATTCTTTCGTTCCCAAGGAACCTCTATAATCGAGCCCTTTATTAACATTGAGTTTACCTCCTCTGCAATGATAGATTGTTGCTTTAGTGTTAGGTTTAAGACTTTGGGAGTTAAAACTTGAATGGGTTTTTCCGTGAAATCTATTCTGAAACCCTGAACAGTTTGCAAAACCCAGGGATCGTGTGTAATTCCTTTCCAAAAGCGTAGGAACTGTTTTAGGCGACCCCCTACTCTCTGTGTTAGAGGGGAAGAATGAGAAGGAAGGGTACTTACTTGTGATGTTGGAGGAGTTGGTGCCTCTTGCCTTGAAGCCTCTCGAGCAGGATGAATGGTCTTGTTGAGGGTAGAATGAAGGGTTAGGCTGGAACGGGCGACCAAAACCTCTTTGCCTGGAGAAGGGTCTCTGGAAGAGGCCGCCGGCAGAATGACCCCTTCTGCCGGCCCTGGCAAAAACACTTGAGTTGAAGACTCTGGGGCCGATTCTGATCTCGGCCGGTAGGGTACCTAACAGTATTCGTCCGGAAAAAATACAAGCCGAATGCGTGTTTCCCGACCGATTCGTACACTCGTCCGGACGAACAAGTACGATGCGTATAACAACCCAGTTTCCGAGCGAGCCATACTCACCCAATCCAGCTCCTGTTCCCCGCCCGAGCCGGATCCGTGAACGCCGAATCGAGCCGCACGGAAGCAAATACACAGCACCTTCCGGCCGGACTAGTACGATGCGCAATCCGTACGCGCCGAACCCGTCGCTACGTCCGCCACGTTTAAGCATCCGGGCGAGCCGTACATAAGCTCCGTTTCGCGCCACAAGACGATCCACGGCTACGAGACGAACAAACCTGCTACGAGTACGACTCGAAGACACGAGAAACCCGAACGAGACGATCCAAGCATGAATCCCATTGCGCAGGTCCTACCTATACTCTACATCTATTACCGGGACCGGCTCGGAGGCGTACGGCGCAGACGGTAAGTCAAACACCAACAATACAAACAAACTACACGTACCCGAAATATGTCACACACACATAGGGATGCACAAATAACGTACACTAGCAACAGCAGAACCATAGGGGTGGGATGTCCAACACCAATGCCATACACACCCATAGGGGGATGGATGCCTACCACCAACACCACCCTACAACCACCCCTACTCATGGGGGGCTAGATGCCTGCCACCACCACCACCCCTACTCAGGGGGGGCTGGATGCCTGTCACTACTACCAACCTCACCCTTAGGGGGCTGGATGCCTGTCACTACTACCAACCTCACCCTTGGGGGGCTGGATGCCTGTCACTACTACCAACCCACTCATGGGGTGATGGATGCCTACCACCACCACTACTAATGGGTGCCTGGATGCCTGTCACTACTACCATCCCCACTCATGGGGGATGGATGCCTACCACTACCACCACCCTTACTCAGGGGGCCTGGATGCCTAACACTACCACCACCCCTACTCAGGGGGGCCTGGATGCCTGCCACTACTACCATCCCCACTCATGGGGGGATGGATGCCTACCACTACCACCACCCCCACTCAGGGGGGGCTAGATGCCTACCACCACCACCACCCCTACTCAGAGGGGGCTGTATGCCTGTCACTACTACCATCCCCACTCAGGGGGGTTAGATGCCTGCCACCACCACCACCCCTACTCAGGGGGCCTGGATGCCTGTCACTACTACCATCCCCACCCTTAGGGGGATGGATGCCTACCACAACCACCACCCCCACTCAGGGGGGGCTAGATGCCTGCCACCACCCCCACCCCTACTCATGGGGGCCTGGATGCCTGCCACCACTACCATCCCCACCCTTAGGGGTATGGATGCCTACCACTACCACCACCCCTACTCAGGGGGGGCTGGATGCCTGTCACTACTACCATCCCCACTCATGGGGGGATGGATGCCTACAACTACCACCACCCCTACTCAGGGGGGCCTGGATGCCTGTCACTACTACCATCCCCACTCATGGGGGGATGGATGCCTACCACTACCACCACCCCTACTCAGGGGGGCCTGGATGCCTACCACTACCACCACCCCTACTCAGGGGGGCCTGGTTGCCTGCCACTACTACCATCCCCACCCTTAGGGGGATGGATGCCTACCACTACCACCACCCCCACTCGGGGGGGCTAGATGCCTGCCACCACCACCACCACTACTCAGGGGGGGCTGGATGCCTGTCACTACTACCAACCCCACCCTTAGGGGGCTGGATGCCTGTCACTACTACCATCCCCACTCATGGGGGGATGGATGCCTACCACTACCACAACCCCTACTCAGGGGGGCCTGGATGCCTACCACTACCACCACCCCTACTCAGGGGGGCCTGGATGCCTGCCACTACTACCATCCCCACCCTTAGGGGGATGGATGCCTACCACTACCACCCCCACTCAGGGGGGCCAGATGCCTGCCACCACCACCACCCCTACTCAGGGGGCCTGGATGCCTGTCACTACTACCATCCCCACTCATGGGGGGATGGATGCCTACCACTACCACAACCCCTACTCAGGGGGCCTGGATGCCTACCACTACCAGCACCCCTACTCAGGGGGGCCTGGATGCCTGCCACTACTACCATCCCCACCCTTAGGTGGATGGATGCCTACCACTACCACCACCCCCACTCAGGGGGGGCTAGATGCCTGCCACCACCACCACCCCTACTCAGTGGGGGCTGGATGCCTGTCACTACTACCATCCCCACTCATGGGGGGATGGATGCCTACCACTACCACCACCCCTACTCAGTGGGGCCTGGATGCCTACCACTACCACCACCCCTACTCAGGGGGGCCTGGATGCCTGCCACTACTACCATCCCCACCCTTAGGGGGATGGATGCCTACCACTACCACCCCCCACTCAGGGGGGGCTAGATGCCTGCCACCACCACCACCCCTACTCAGGGGGGCCTGGATGCCTGTCACTACTACCATCCCCAATCATGGGTGGATGGATGCCTACCACTAACACCACTCCTACTCATAGGACGGGTAATGCATGACACAACCAGCATACTCCCACATAAGGAATGACAGAAGATTACATCCCCCCAACACCATGACAAGTGTGTGTAGTCTGTGTCAAATGCCTACAACACTGAACATGACATTGAACATACAATGTGACCCCCTAGCACATGTGTCAAACAGAAATGTGTGTGGCCTCCACAATGCAAGCCGACCATGGCCACTGTGGCAATGGGCTCGAACACCCCATCACCACAGTGACCAAAAGGTAAGTGTGCTATCCATAGCTGATGCACATTTTGAACAGTGTGCCAATGTGGCTAAAGCCCCATCACCACAGTGACCAAAAGGGAAGTGTGGGGTCCATAGCTGATGCACATTTTGAACAGTGTGGCAATGTGGCCTAAAGCCCCATCACCACAGTGACCAAAAGGGAAGTGTGCTATCCATAGCTGATGCACATTTTGAACAGTGTGGCAATGGGGCCTAAAGCCCCATCACCACAGTGACCAAAAGGGAAGTGTGGAGTCCATAGCTGATGCACATTTTGAACAGTGTGGCAATGGGGCCTAAAGCCCCATCACCACAGTGACCAAAAGGGAAGTGTGGTGTCCATAGCTGATGCACATTTTGGACAGTGTGGCAATGGGGCCTAAAGCCCGATCACCACAGTGACCAAAAGGGAAGTGTGCTATCCATAGCTGATGCACATTTTGAACAGTGTGGCAATGGGGCCTAAAGCCCCATCACCACAGTGACCAAAAGGGAAGTGTGGAGTCCATAGCTGATGCACATTTTGAACAGTGTGGCAATGGGGCCTAAAGCCCCATCACCACAGTGACCAAAAGGGAAGTGTGGTGTCCATAGCTGATGCACATTCTGAACAGTGTGGCAATGGGGCCTAAAGCCCCATCACCACAGTGACCAAAAGGGAAGTGTGGAATCCATAGCTGATGCACATTTTGAACAGTGTGGCAATGGGGCCTAAAGCCCCATCACCACAGTGACCAAAAGGGAAGTGTAGTCATGGTAAAAGCTGCCAAAGCCAAACTGCATGGATGAATCCTGGTCACACAACAACAAACACATCAGTGGCATAGTAGTGCCTGTGTCCCATAGCAACATAGATTGGTCGAGGCAAACAGTGCAGTGCCACTGAAACATCATTTTGGCCATGTGCATACAAACATCACCCATGGGGGCCCACATTGTCAACATTCACAAATAACACAATGACAGAAGTGACCATCATAATGCTGACCCACATATCTGCACCAATAGACACACAAATGTAGATATCCTGTGGAGACTGTAGATATCAGGTGAACAAATACCATACCATGGCAGCAATGGGACATACAAACCATGATTATTGTGCTGACTGATGACCTAGGAGTCCCAGGGACAGCAGGGGAAAGCCACCAAACAACATACAGCCAATGGCACACTCAAGATATGCCAATGCAGTGGTGCAAAGGCACAAACACAAACAGGCAGACTCACACTGCATATCAAACACAACAGGTGATGGGGGTGTGCCAGTGTCCCCAGGCAACCACACAACACATGAGGAGGCCTGAATTCCAACCACACAGATGTGTATACAGTGCCATACAAAAGTTACTCATGGATCGGATACCCCTATGTGGGCAATCAGGCATTGTTAGATGAGAGGGAGCCCAAATTACACATGTCACACAAGCTTGTAGGAACAGCAACTAACACAGCAAGAGACAGACCCACCACAGCACTACCCCCAGGGACCCCACATTGTGCTGACACTAGCCTGCATGATAATCCCACTGTGATGACAAAGTTAGATGTCGTTCACACTGTGAACCACAGCCATGGGTCCTGAGCAACTAACTACCATCACACCTACACAAGCTCCAATCAAACAGCACGGCCTGCCAGCCAAGGCCAATATGGAGGTAGGGGTCTAGCCGTGCAACAACTCACTTTTGCACACACTCAACACCACACACCCTGATCTCCACCAATGTGCAGCAGTGAAGCTCACATGGACTGGTGACATTGGACATGCACCCATGACAATACCAGGGGTGGTGGTGGGAACTAAGGTGCAGAAACCCATCACACATGGCCAGTCAACAAGACTCGTCAATGTCTGACACACAGCACAGTATGCCGTACATGGGCATGATGTGAAATCCACCACAATCAATGGGATCCTGGCCATAGTCACACACCAACGAAGAAGCCAAGGTGACACACGAAGAACACACGTACACAACTTCCAACATTGCAGCTCTGACCCTGAGGAGTGGCAGCAGTCACACACACAACGTGTCACAATCACTGAAAGCTACCACAAACTGTAAATCACATGACTTGTGTAAACAACAAGTGCCAAGGGGAATCCTGAATGTGTCCCATCTGCGTTTGCCCACATCCCCAGCCCTGACAACAAAGACAACCTGGTATGACAACCTCATGAACATTAGTTTGCCATGCACCCACATCACGGAGAAACCAGGTCCAAGATGCTGGATGAACACAGAACAACTCAGCAAGCATCACAAACAGGAACATCCCTAGGGACACAGCCTGTGTAGGAAAAGGGAAGGGAACACGCACAGACATGCTTACACAACACACAACACAGGCCCACGCAATGTCACCGGATTACACACTGCCATGAGGGCACTCCACTCCTGTGGAAGGTCCGCTGTGCCAAACCTTGTCTGTGCACGACCCAAACATGTCAGCAGAACACTTCGTCAGTGAGCCAACAACCACAACACACAGAAGGCTCTGCTCACATCAGCCTGGGTACGGGAGTGTCACGTCAGACATCTGCATACACACAAAACACATGTCAAGCAAGTTGCACTGTATACACAGATGAGTCCTTCGACATTGATGTGCAAAACTGCATGTCCAGTGGAGCTGGGCACACAGTCAGGGAAATCGGAACATTGAACAGTGGTAAGCCCACCAGATGTGCATCAGTGTAAGACAAAGATGTTCATTTACAAATGCAAAATGGACATACCTGTATCAAATGCTGAACATTACACCCTCAGACTGTTGCAAAGGATGCCATAGATCCAGACTACAACAGGACACATATCCCATGGACCACATGGAGTCCATCACTGCAACACTTCATTTTCCTGATATGAACACTATTACAACTGCAAATGCAGGATGCTACTCATCCACATCATGTACATCAAAAGAAAACCCACAAGTAAACAAAAAGAGGCTTTATTCAGCAAATGTCAGGGTAAACACGGAAGTCCAAAAGAAACTAAGGCCAATGGCCAGTCCAAAATCACAGTCCCAACAGGGTGAGAAGTGACAACTGGTCACATATTGCTTGCCTGCACTGATACGGTTAGGGGACATCCCCCTTGGAGGGGCATACAAGGGGCAGGCCAGGCACCGCAGGGACAGGATCAGGGGATGGCAGAGTGAGGCAGTGAAGGGGTGGTGGGTGCAGGAGAGTCACCGGCAACTGCAGTGGAGGTGTCTGACTCAGGGGGGGCCGGCACCACTGTGGTACACAAGTTAGTTGGTGTGGGTGCTGCAACCACTGCAGTGGGCTGGACTGATGTAGTGGACTGGGTACCCACTGCAGTGCCCGAGTCAGACGTGGTGGTTGTGGACTCCACTGCAGTGCATGACTCCAAGGGAGTGGAAGGGTGGGCAGATGAGGTAGGCAGGACAGAGGGGGGGACCCGGTCTCCACAACATTGCCACTAACAGGCAGAGCATCTGGGTTGGGGGTGGAAGAGCAAGTGGCAGGAGGGGAGGGCCTAAGCAGTCTGGGGATGCGGTATCGGTGTGTGGGGGAACCTGGGGCAGGGTGTGGCGGGGGAACCTGTGCAGTGGTGGCCTGGGGGATGGAGGAGAGAGACTGGGCGGTGGAGCTGCGTGGTGGTGGTGGTGTCTTGCTCTTCCTGGTCCGGGGGGACTTCCTAATGGGGTCCTGTGTCTGCCTGCGCCTGGGGGAGGGTGTCCGGGGGCGAGGGGCACTCCCCTCTGTGTGGGTGGACTTCCTCTTCCCCCGGTATGCTGGATCAGCAGGATTGGAGGGAAGAGGCCGAGGTCACACAGGAAGATCTGCTGTGTAGGTGGGGTAGCAGGCGAGGCAAGGGAAGGGGTCTTGGAGGGAGAGGATTTGGAGGACTGCGGAGTGAATGTGGATGCCTGTGTGTGTGTGTTCCCCATCCCCTGTGTCTGTGGTATCAGTCCCCTGAGGATGCTTGTGTGCACGTCTTGCCTTTCTCTTGGGTGTGTCTGTGCTGCTCGTGTCTGTGTGTTTGGGTGACTGTGCAGGTGTGCATGTGCTTTGGACAGGTGGGGGGCAGGAAGTGTGGATGGGGAAGAGGTGGGAGGGGTGAGGGACTGGTGGAGGAGGGACACTGCTGCCGTCAGGGAGGAGTCCATGGACTTATTGCTCCTCTGTAGGGCAGACATACCCGTCGAGATGCCCTCCATGAACGACACCAGCTGTGTCAACAGAGTGGTGTGTGCATGGAGGACACTCAGCATTGCTGTCTGCCCTACATGGAGCTGCCGAAGGAGGTACACAGACTCCTTACTCAGGGCAGCAGGGGACACAGGGGCAGTGGGTGCGGTGCCTGGCACGAAGGAGACATGCTCCCGAGCACGGGAGCCTCCACGGACCTCAGGAATGGGAGCCAATGGGAGGGCGGTGGTGGTGGTGGTGGTGGCCGGGCCAGACAGACTAGCTGGCCTTTGGTGGCTGCTGAGACCCGCCTCCACAAGGGAGTCATCCTCCGAGCTGCTGTGGTCCTCAGCTGAGGTGGATGGTGCTGAGGACTCCTCGGTGTGGCTCCCCTCGCCCTCCGTGCCACTGGGTCCCTCTAACCACTCGTCCGATGCTGACCCAGTCTGGCTCCGCTGCTCCTCCTGGTCCGTGGAGCTGTCCCCTCCTGTGGCCGTGGATGTATCTGCAAACAATTAGGGAAACAGACAAACATCAGTCACCTGCACTGACCGCACACACCACAGTAAGTACAGCACATTACAGAGCAAGCCCTGGCATCCTTAGTTGAACATTGCCTAAAGTCCTCACACAGATTCGGGGAAGCCAATTGTCAGTCTGATGGTCAACCATGGGACTCACACCCCTCCTGCCCTTGCACCCATCTGTCTGGTGCCTGTCTGATGGTAAGACCCCAGTGTAGACACATGCACCACCTACACAGTTGTTGGACATTGCAGGGAACACGGTGAAGTATGTGAACATGCACACATCACATCTCTTGCCACTGAGTCAGTGCAGGTGTCCGGATAAAGGGATGGCCAGAGTCTAAATAGAAATGCATGTGATGCATACCAGCACCAGACACCATGATGCACCCATGTCCGGATAGTCAATGCCACAATGGGGTGCATGTTGCACATGTCACTCCCCTGCAGGATCAGTCTCAGGAAGTTTAATGCCATGACACAGGAATGCGTGCAAAGTCATACATTACTGTCTCAAGTCACATGGCCATGGCAGCCAGCCAACAACAGTCTGCACTGTGTCACAATCCGAGGGCATGGGGAATGCAAGTTATGTGACTGACAAGTGCACATGTCCATCCCCCAAAAACCACAACATCTGTACTACTATTTGTCCACGTCATACCAACTGGACATATGGGGGACATGAAACACAACTCTCTGAACATGAGCACCTCACAGTGTGCTGTGAATGAAAATACAGCTGCCTGAAAGTCACAGTCTCAAACACCTGTGTGCACAGTCAAGTGATCAGACACCTATAAGTCACAGAAGTAACGTCTATCATGGTCACATCTCCGATGGCATGCTGAGCCCTAACCGATAAACATACCAGTAGTCCTGACAACGAAGACACAGCACAATGAGACAGAGGCAGACACCTGAGGGTACATTTCACTGATCACAACATGCCAGATGATACACGGGAGTGGGAGTACAGAGTGTATTGTATGCCCTGGAGTAGGCATGACTGTCCAGCTCCACCTGTAAGAGGGATTAGTCCTGGACAGTAGGCAGGTGGCTAAGCATGTGTGACACACTGGATACACATACTCCTGAGGCCCAAACATTGTTCCCACCAGCAGCATGGGTGTGTGCCAAATTCCCCAGGGACATGTGGTGAGTCAGAGCAGCAAGCGGACCACATATCAAAGTTACACCCAGATTACATGTCAGAACTTAGGCATTGTGTAAGCAATTGACCCACCCATGAATCGCACAACATAGTCACGGGAACAAATGCTGTCCCCCACCTTGAGCAGAGCTAAATGCAATGACACAGTCCCCAAATGACACAATTACCTGACTATAAGGGCCACACATATGCGTATCAGAGGAGAAGTGGGCATGTCACAAATGAGGGACATGGGTCCTGGACCACATGACTGATGTACTGGGGAAGTTTAACCAGGCCAGAGGAGGGCACATAGCATGTCAGACAAAGTGCACAGTGCAGTCATGGACTCACCCCCTCCTTGCTGCTGTCTGGCCTTCAGCTGCCCATCCAGGTCAGGGAAGACCACCGCCAGAATCCTGAGCATGTGGGGGGTCAGGGTCCGGTGTCCGCCCCTCCTGCGAGGAGGTGACAGCTTCAGCTGGACCCTTGCGATCCTCTGGGTCCAGCCCCGAAGGTCCTGCCACCTCTTCTGGCAGTTGCGGATCCTGCGCCTGTAGACCCCCACGGATCTTACTTCCCGGGCGATGGTCAGCCAGATTTCCTGCTTCTGGTGGGCATCAACCTGTGAGGATGACAAAGTGAAAAGGCCATTACTACACATGCAACATATACGTGCATCACACAGTTGGATATACATGTCTCAATCACAGGGGCATATGATGTACACAGGCAGTGCAACAATGGCTATGAACAGTTTGCCAGCAGTCACTACATGGTATCATTGCATGGGAAGTAAACCTAGTTGGAATGCACTGCTACTGCACTGTACCAGTTCAGTGCATGTAACTACACACTTTGGGGTGTGACAACTACTCAGTGAGCATGCTAGCCAGTGGTGTGCACACTGTAAGTCCTGCTAGACAGACAACATGCAAAATTAGTAAGGCAGTGGACAGCACACTCACCTGCTCCCCTGGTTTCCCATACAGCTTGCTGTACTGTGGAAGGAGGCTGTCCAGCAGGGCCTGGTTCTCCTCAAGGCTGAAGGCTGGGGCTCTCTCCACAGTACGTGCCATTGCAGTAGCCAGAGGATGCATAAACAGCAGCAGTGTTGGTGGCAGATGTCGTCCTGGAGCATGTAGTGCAGGCAAGTGAGCTCTCAGGGGAACAGCCAGCATTATATGTGTGCTGCAGAGGCAGATACTGTACCATGTGTCCAAAGTGATAGGTCCAAGTCGTTTGCATCTTCTGAATCTGACCAATCCATGGAATATCAGCACTAATACATGCCCACAGCATCCTTCAAATCTTCAACTTCATGACACCCATGATTTTGCAACATTGTTGTGGCTGGCCAACTGAATTCACTGCATCAGACTCGTTGGAGCTTCGAAAACGCGTCCGTTGCCATGCCAGGCCCCAGCCAATGTGTGCGCACCGTTCGGTCCATTGCTGTACAACACATATTTTGGGATACAACGCGTACTCGCACACATCATATGCAATGGGCCGGCCGGGCACACCGATCGGTCCATTGCTGTACAACGCGTATTTTGGGATACAACACATGCTATGGGCCGGCCGGGCACACCGATCGGTCCATTGGTGTATAACGCGTACCCGCTCCCAACAGATGCAATGGGCCGGCCGGGCACACCGATCGGTCCATTGCTGTACAACGCGTATTTCGGGATACAACACATGCAATGGGCAGGCCGGGCACACCGATTGGTCCATTGCTGTACAACGCGTATTTCGGGATACAACACATGCAATGGGCCGGCCGGGCACACCAATCGGTCCATTGCTGTACAACGCGTCCCTGTACAGGTCAGTCGCATATGTCACCATGCTTGTCACTGGTGAACGTATGCCAGCCACATATACCTGCCAGAGACCCAGGGGCACACCTACAACACCACACCCAGTCCACACTGTTTCCTAAGGCATGTAAGGCTGCATTTCCTTCTCTGTGTATGGGGGTTAACATGTGGTTTCTGTGGTGGCACTTGTGGGCAGCCACACCCAGGCTGTGCTTGTGTTCATGGGGACAGGGTCCTTTGTGTGTTGTGCACATGACCACTGTGATGTGCAACAGTTCATTTGGAGCATGTGGCATGGTCACATTTCCAGGTTGTGTATGTGTATGACATGTCACATACCCCCAGGGTCCCATGTGGGAAGGCATGTACGTCACAGGATGACTCATTGCCACAATAGTGATGTCCCTCCACAGTCTGTGTGCATGTTGTGTTTCCGATGTCTCTGATTCCATGTGCACGATGGGAGACAGTCTCCACATCAACGTTGTTTGTGCATGGACTTTGATGTTGTGCGTCACTGGCGTCTATGTCTGTCCTGCGGATGCGACAGGGGCCACTACCTGTGGGAGTCATGTTTCATTTTCTGACGTGTACATGATACGCCATGTCATGCCAGTGTCCATGTGGCAAGACAGGGTCACTGGGAATCTACCTGTCAATGAGCTGTGATGCCTGTGGCGCATCTGTCCAGACATGTCACTGTGGTGTGTGTGTGGAACGTGACAGCAGGAAATGGGTACTGTGACACAGCCTAATGGTTTCCCATAGCACAACCTGGTACCTGTTGTGCACACATGTTGTACTGAGAAGTTAGATGATGGCCATGTAGGTGCGAGTTATGTCCGACAGAACGGCACACACATCAAGTACTTGTGTCACGTAATGATGTTTCATGTGAAATTGTGTATGGTGAATGGCACATATGTGGGGTGACTGACAATCTTTTTTCCTTCAACCTATACACTGCAGGGCTCCAGCTGTCCATAGACCATTCCCTGACCTGGCAACGATGGTGGAATGTGACAGCATCCGACGGTACCGCTTCACCAGGCAGCTGATTGAGGATTTGGCAGTGCGCTTGGCACCACATTTGCAACCTGGCCGGCCGTACCCTACGGCGCTGACCCCCAAGGTGAAGGTAATGGCAGCCCTACACTTCTTTGCCACCGGTACCTTTCAACACACTGTTGCGACTGCCGGTGGGATGTCACAGACTATGTTCAGCCGTGTGCTACGCGATATTTTGGAGGCAATGTTGAGATGCCTGAACCAGTACATCTATTTCCCTACACGTCAACAACTCACTGACGTCAAGAGTGGCTTCTATGCCCTGGGGAGGATGCCACATGTCATTGGCTCCATTGATGGGACACATGTGGCTTTGATACCACCACAGGCACATGAGCAGGCATACCGGAACCGTAAACATTACCATTCGATCAATGCTCTGGTGGTATGTTTAGCAGATATGAGGATCACACATGTGTGTGCCCGTTTCCCTGGTTCAGCACACGATGCCTACGTGATGAGGAGTAGTCGCATCCCGAGGATGATGGCACAGATGCAGAACCAGCGTGCCTGGCTTGTCGGTGTGTACTGACTTTGTACCATTGTGTGTGTTCTGATCTGTAGTATTCCACCCACTTTTCCAAATCAGCTAATGTGCACTTGTCTGTCCGGAGGTGACTCCGGATACCCCAACATGACGTGGTTGCTGACACCCCTCAGGAACCCTGTGACACCAGCCCAGATGCGCTACAATGAGGCACATGGTCGGACCAGGAGAGTGATAGAGCGGACCTTTGGTCTCCTGAAGAGCCGCTTCCGCTGCCTGGACAAGACAGGAGGGGCCCTCCCATATGCCCCAGCAAAGGTGTGCAAGATTGTCATCGTCTGCTGCATGCTACACAACCTGGCAGTGCGGAAGGAGTTGCCTCTCATCCTGGATGGCGATGACCAACGTCCGCCACCTGTGGAGGATCCTGGCCTGGACCACGATGCCAGTGATGATGATGATGATGATGGTGATGTCTGCACACAGCTCATCACCAACTTCTTCAGCTGAATGTGAGTATCCAGGGAGATGTAATGTGAATGACGTGAGTTTGCATGATAGGTGTGGGTGGTGCTCTGGTGCTGTTTTAATGTGGCCATGTGCTACTTGAGTGGATGCGTGCAGCAATGTGTCCTTCCAGGTAGTCTGAACTCCCCAACAGTTCTGACATGCTAACTTGGTTTTGTGTAGTTGTCTTGTGACATGTATTGGGCATGAGTACTGTCCTGTTCTACAGTGATTTTAACTGTGTGTCAAGTCTGTCCTTCACAGGGTGCTTACTGTGTACTTTGGTCAACTTGGATCCCCCGACACCATGATTCAGCTTTCAGGGTGGCAGCAGTAGTTTCCCTACAAGTGATGTGCCACACACCCCTGGACTTCATATCTTCTGCACTTGTTGACTGTGTGGCCACTGCCACGTGGGTAAACCTTGCATTTGTAGTGGAAACAACATGTTGCTAATGTGTAATAAACATGTGCTTCACTTTGGGATGTGCGTTGTCTGTGGTCACACATCTGACTGACATTTGCTTACTGCACCTGTGGGCTAGTTGACACAGACTCTGAATAGGTGTGGTGTCTGTGCATTCCACTGTATTTCCAGGCAACATCACTGTGGGCGATGAGTCCGATGGCCCTGGTGTCTGTGTTGTGTAGCCCTAGTGGTGTGTCTCCCTCATATGTGTCACGTCACCATGACTCACACAACGGTGTTGTACTTGCTGTAGCAGTTAGCATACACAGTGTAATTTGGCAGAACATCATCACCATAACAGTATCCACATTTGAATAACAACAGTAGCAAGTATGGTGTACTAGTGATTTTATTTACAGAAATGTGTGTGTGTATAGTGCACAGGATGGTGGGTGCTGTACATTGGGATTGGGATCCAAAGTTCCCAGATGAGTTGGAAGTCTTGGTAGCAGAAATGTCCTGAGTGAAGTCCACAGTCATATGATACATTAGTCCAACTTGAACTCCCCATGTCATATGGGAAAGTACTGTTGCATTCGACAGGGTGCAACGTTAGCACACAAAGGATAATTTCCGGAACAGGTGTTGGCTTCCTGGGGGATGTACGTGGCCATCGACCTCTCAGTTTTCCTTCCTCGGACGACCCCTCTTCTTTGGGGGGGGACCCTCACGTGCAGGCTGCTGCGGTGCAGGGGAGTCTCTGCCAGAGTCCTCCTCCCTCCCTGTGGCGGTGTCAGTTGTTGCAGCACCAGATGTTGTGGGCACACAGGGAGGTGTGGCCATGTTGGTGCTAATCTGGCGGAGGCATGTCAATATGTCCCTATGCACCGCTGTGAGTTCTTGCAATGTGTCCCACTTGGACTCCATGCGAGACATGTGTGTCTCCACACAGGACAGGTGGGAGTCCAAGCGGGCATGATGGGCAGCCTGCTGCTGTTGTATGTCCTTGAGGATCCCCACTACCTGTCTGACCTCTCCGGTGCTATCCTGGTATGCATCAGCGATGCGTGCCAGTTGTGGGTCATCATGCAGTCCAGACCCCTCTGCAAGCAGCGACCTATGTCTACCACCCCTCCCACCACCCCTGGCGACACGTGCAGGACCTGCGGTGGCACGCACAGGTGACCCGAGGCCCACTTGGGGTTGTTAGTGGTGTTGTCATCCATTGCTCCACGGTGGGCCTGGGGGCCTGTGCTGTTGTCAGCTGTGGTCCTTCGTCTGTCCGTGTCGGCGGGGGTGGTCTGTATGTTGGCAGTTGTTGGAGGGGTGGGTGCAGGGGGTGCAGATGTTGGTCCAGCTGGTGCTGCATGATGACTCACACCGGAAGTGCCAGGTAGGTCTGCGCCATCCGAGTAGCGCAGAGGCTGTTCCACACCAGTGAGCTCTGTGTCCCCCGGAGCATGGGACGGGGACTCCTCCTCGCCTGCCGCTGTGTCCCCATCATCATCACCTGTATTTGGAGGAGACACACATTGTATGTAATGTTTCTACAGGCATCAATGGTTCACACACCTGACAGTTGTGACTGTACCTCTGGATACGGGCATGTGCATTGCATTGTCCTAAGTTGTCACAGTAAGAGGTTGATATTGGTGTGGCACATTGTCATGCAACCTGGGGCATTTCAATATGAATGTTGAGGTGTGTGCATGGCCAGCATTGGTTGTATTTGGTGGACATCCGGCCATCCTTCTCCACCTGGCCCAGTTATCCCACCATGAAGCATGCCACCCTTGCAGTGGGTTCAGGTTGACTCTCAGGATGTCATTCAGTGGTGTTGTGCTGTTTGTTGGTGCCCAGTTCCCAGCAGGGCCTTGTGCTCCCCACAGCAGTAGCCAGTGTCAGCCATCTTGTCAGTCCTTATCCACTCCCTGTGATGTGGGCATGGTTCAGAGTGCTGTTGATGGGCCAATTGTGAGGGTGAGCAGTATCTGTGACTCCAACTCCCATCATGCTATTGCCTACACCCCCCTTCCCAGCATGCCCATACTTCCTTCCTTTGGACTCTGCTTCCCTGTGGGGTAGTGTGCCTGTGCTGACAGGAAGGCTGACAGTGTTGTCCTTGCGTTTGTTTGGCTACAAGTCCCAGGTGTGTCCCTGTGCTTCACACAGCATTACCCAGGGTGGTGGTTCTTTGTGGGATCTTCATTTGGTATGTGAGGCATTGCATTCTCCCAGGTGGGTTATGTGGAGTTTGTGTTGAGGGGTGTGTGAGGTGAGCTGCTTGTAACTATGGCCAGTGCTGTGAGTCCTCCTTCCCACCCAGCCAGATATCCCACCATGCAACGTGCTTGCATTGCAGAGAGTGCAAGTTGGCTTTCAGGATGTCAGGCAGTGGTGTTGTGCTGTTTGTTGGTGCACAGTTCCCACCAGGGCCTTGTGCTCCCCACAGCAGTAGCCAGTGTCAGCCATCTTGTCAGTCCTTATCCACTCCCTGTGATGTGGGCATGGTTCAGAGTGGTGTTGATGGGCCAATTGTGAGGGTGAGCAGTATCTGTGACTCCAACTCCCATCATGCTATTGCCTACACCCCCTTCCCAGCATGCCCGTACTTCCTTCCTTTTGACTCTGCTTCCCTGTGGGGTAGTGTGCCTGTGCTGACAGGAAGGCTGACAGTGTTGTCCTTGCGTTTGTTTGGCTACAACTCCCAGGTGTGTCCCTGTGCTTCACACAGCATTACCCAGGGTGGTGGTTCTTTGTGGGATCTTCATTTGGTATGTGAGGCATTGCATTCTCCCAGGTGGGTTATGTGGAGTTTGTGTTGAGGGTGTGTGTGAGGTGAGCTGCTTGTAACTATGGTCAGTGCTGTGAGTCCTCCTTCCCACCCAGCCAGATATCCCACCATGCAACGTGCTTGCATTGCAGAGAGTGCAAGTTGGCTTTCAGGATGTCAGGCAGTGGTGTTGTGCTGTTTGTTGGTGCACAGTTCCCAGCAGGGCCTTGTGCTCCCCACAGCAGTAGCCAGTGTCAGCCATCTTGTCAGTCCTTATCCACTTCCTGTGATGTGAGCATGGTTCAGAGTGGTGTTGATGGGCCAATTGTGAGGGTGAGCAGTATCTGTGACTACAACTCCCATCATGCTATTGGCTACACTGACTTCACCAGCATACACAGAATTCCTTCCTTTAAGTGAGCTTCCCTGTGAGGTGGTGTTCTAGTGGTGGCAAAATATCAGGCAGTGTTTGTTGGTTATATTTGTGCCACTGCCTTGCTCTATTTGTTGTTAGGTTTGTACATGTCATGACACAGTTACATATCACTATGAGATGGCATGTATTGTGTTTATCTAACTGACATACACATCTTGGGATGATCTTTTGGTTGCTGTTGATTTACTGGGGGGGATGGTTTGACTGTCCCCTTGACAGTGATGTGTGTGTATTGGCACACAATATTGTGTATATTAGTTGTGTACTCACCAGGCTCTGGGATGTCTGTTAGTCCATATACGCTCACTGGTGGTAGGATGGCCCGCACCTTCTCCTCCCAGGGCCTGAGGTATACTGGTTTTGCAGGAGGGCCACTGCCGGTGTGCTGGCTCAGGAGGTAATCCTTCTTGAGTAGGTCTCTGACCCTCCTGCGCACATCATACCACCTGTTCTGGATGTCTTCCTTTGTGCGCAAACATGGTGATTGTGCGTTCACCCTGTCGACGATCATCGCCCACATCTTGGTTTTCTGCGACATGGGGGTCTGTTGGACCAATGTGCCAAACAACTGTGGCTCTACCCTCAGGATCTCGTCTACCATGACTTCCAATTCACTATCTAGGAACTTTGGATTCTTCTTTAGGGGCATGGAGATGGGTGGTGGTGGTGGTGATTGATGTGTGTGTGTGTGCAAGTGAGGGTGTGTGTGTGTGTAGGTTTTGCTGTGTGTGTGTGAGGGTGCTATTTGTTGAGGTGCTAATGGTGTGTGGCTTTTGTGTTGGATAAGCTGTGTGTGTGTCTGTGTTTGCTGTGTGATGGTGTTCTGTGCTGGCAGGTCAGTGGAATTTGCAAAGGATCATGGTAGGGATTTGTGGCCTTTATGTAGGTGGAGTTGGGGGTGTGTCCTTGTTCCATTTTTTTCTCCCCCTGTATTTATTGGCTTTGTCATTGCTTGTTTGGCCCTTTTTTTTGCATTTTTTCATTTGTGATTATTGTGCATGTAGGAGTCGTTCTTCTGACCGAGTAGGACGTTGCAGTTGTCTCGTGCGCGCCTCTCCGAGTCGTTCCCGCTGTGTTTCAGCTCAGTTTCATATGCGGCGTACGCGTCGGTCGCGGAGTATTGTGTTTGTTCGGCTGGGTTTTGTATGCGTGTCGGTCGTACGGCTTGGGCTCCGTACGAATCGGTCTGAATTGTACCCATTGCATCGTACTGCGCGGGTCGGAGTTCGCGGGTACGTTTCGTTCGGGTTATTTCCTGATGCGTGTCGGTCGGTTCGATTCGCGTGGTTTCCCGGCCAGATAGCTTGTTTCCGTCCGGGTCGGTCGTTCGCCTTGTGTTCCGTACGAGTCGGTCGTGATTCCCATGCATTTCATCGTACTACCCGGGTCGGACGGCGCCGGTACGTGTCGGTCGGACTTAATTCCAGTACCGAGTCGGTCGGTATTTTTTCCGGCTCGAATCGGAATCGGCCCCTCAGCGCGTGTTGGCTTGCGCTTTATCTAGAGCCGTAAAGGTTGCCACGTACTTTCCCAAACCTTTGATCATATCCTCCCCAAAGAGGAGGCCATTGGGGTTGGATGAGGATTCTTTTTCTGCCATGTCGCAGAGCTTAGGATCAATTTTAGACAAAACCACTTTCCTTCTTTCGGTATTTAAAGAAGCATTGGCGTAACCGAGGAGGATCAGTGTCCTCTTGCTCCATCCTCGTAGGAGGTCAATGTTGGATTGGGAACCATTAATATAGCTCTCCTCAATTAAGTCAATCTTATGGCACAATGGGCCGAGCATGTCAAGCATGCGGTCTTGACAGCTTTTGAGAGAGCGTTCCATACCTTTCCTGGGATCCCTGCCCATTTTGAACAGGAACTTGAAGAGTTCAGTGTCCAAGTTAGGTGTCAGGCAGTATTTATCTTGTATGATAGGCCGAGGGCATTCTGCCTTCAGGATGTTTCTTGCCTCTCTTTCGAGGGGATTCTTGACCCACCTCTTAATAAACTTGGCCACGTGTTTTTGTGGCCACCACTGGGAGCTCCTAGGGTGTTGTAAGTTGTCAGGGGAGAACATTTCCCCGCCAAGGGGGTCAAAAATAATTTGCTTAGAAGAGGAGGGGAGTTCCTCTTCCGAGAGGTCACGGTCAATATCATCGTCAATCTGGTTTAAGTCCAAATTGTATTCATCTAAGGACTCATTAGAAGTATCCACTTCATTAGATAAGAGGGGATCCGTAGTAGCACTTTGATATTGTGAGCCGCATAGGGCATCCAAATGAGATATGCAGTTGTGGGCACGTGGTCTTTTTGGGGCGCGTAGGCCTCCCGGATTAATTGAGGAGCTTAGTCCTCCTTTGGTTGTTGAGGCGCGTAGGCCTCCCAATATGTTCGAGGTGCTTGGACCTCCCATAGTGCTCTCGTTTTGTAAATTGTTGCATTTCCTTACTTTTTTACCCCCACTTTTGTTCAGATCACCAGAGTGCCCTCCGTGGAGAGCAGAGGGGTTAATGGGGTCGAGAGATAGCTCTTACGGGCAACAATTTACTTATGGTCCCCCTCATGCAGGAATGTAATTCCTTATGTATTATTTTCTTAATGATCTCCTCGTTGGTATTAGGAGCGGGTACCTGGGTCTGAGAGTCATCAGACTCAGCATCAGACGTGATGGGATGAGGTAAAAGGACCACCAGGTAGGTTAAAGTTAAGGAGAAAAGAGGGGGAATAGCCCAGGTTTAAATTGGGGTTAAGTAGGGTAAGAGGTATTTATTTATGTATTTTTATATATTAAAGTTGCATTAAAAGAATAATGCATAATGGTAGCCTCCGGTCTTGTAATGAAATTGCGATTCTCCTATTACCATGACCAGAGAATCTGGATTTCATTAAAGACACGGAGGCTAACATTATCCCAACCCTCCCTCCCGGGAGTAGATTTTAACATCTCTTTGATTTACTGCATTCTTCTTGTTCTAAGAATTTTTAAGTGTAATGTTTTGTTTAAAATAGAATATATCTCAGTTTTGCCTTAATATGTGTATTATCATTTCCCCCCTTTACATAGGCGTTAAGTACAATTCCTAACACTTAGTCCTTTTTCAGA